>JBCNJP010000023.1:4411118-4436543 GCA_039602395.1 Deinandra increscens subsp. villosa
TGTAAGGAACTTCAAGTTTGAAGTTTTCCGGCTGAACTTTTCTTTTGGCAGTTCCGGCTGAAGTTGAAGCGGAACAATAACTTCAAGCGGAACTACAAGTTCAAGCGGAAAGAAGCAATTTTGTCACTTAGTGAATATTCCGGATGAACTCGATTATCCACCAGATAAAGAGTTCAACCTGACTTTTCCTGAGAAGTCTTATCCGCAGTCCCATCCTGCAAAAGCTTCTCGTATGCTTCTACATCTGCCCAAGCCGCTCTCCTAAAGTAGATAGTTGCTGCCAACACGCTACTTATTCCGATTGTCGAAGATTATTCTTTTGGTAGTTTAGATTTGACTTTGCATTGTACGATCTAGATTAGATCTCATGAGATCAATGGCTGTGATTGATCTCATGTGCACTATATATATAGCTAGTTACTCTCTTGGTTTTACACAGATGTATATATTCATCACTTGTAATAGTGTAGCTTTGAGTTAATGCAAATAGTGCCGAATATTCGACATCTTCGTTGTCTTTACTATTTTGCAAATCAAGCCTTTACATTATACAAGAACTTTAATATTGCTTAAGAAAAGTATAATATAACTTAATTCCGCAAGGTTATATTAGCAAGTATAGTGAATTGTTTAAGTTTAACTCTGACTTATATCGATCCTACAATTGGTATCAGAGCTTTGGCTCTCTACTTTGAAGACTTCTAGTGCTTCAAAGTTGATACTACACTTGCATACTTATTTTCTTTAAGCCTTTTTCTAAACTGTTTTTCACAATGACTGATTTAACTCTTGGTTCACTTAACGGCAGCTCTAACAAACCACCAATTTTCACTCCTGATGACTTTGATACTTGGAAACTCAGGATGGAAGGTTTTGTTAGAAGCCTAGACAGACGCATTTGGAATAGGTTGACTGTAGGTCCTTACAGTCCAACTGTTCAATCTGCTGATGATGCCAATGTGTATATACCAAAACCACTAGACAAATATGTTGAAGCTGATTATGCTGAGCTTGAATATGATCACAAGGCCTACTGGACTCTCCAGGCTGCATTACCCAACTCTATACTGGTAGGGTTCAAGGGATATAAGACAGCACATGGCTTGTGGAATGCTCTCAGTGAGATGTATGAAGGGTCTAGTGAGGTTAAGGAAAACAAGAAAGATGTTTTGAAACAAAGATATGAAAACTTTACTTACAAAACTGGTGAATCTATGACCAACCAGTATCTTAGATTTGTTTCACTTCTTGATGAATTGCAAAAGGTAGAAGTAAAAACTGAACAGGCTGATGCCAACAGAAAGTTCCTGAGATCATTGCCTCCAGCTTGGACTGTGTACACAGTAAGCATCAGGGAGTGCAAAGATCTCAAAAAGCTCAAACTAAGTGAACTCCATGGAATCCTTAGTGCTTATGAAATGGAACTTAATTTTAAGCAGAATAGCTTTCCTGAGGCATCACCACAGTTGCAAACCACTGCTTTGGTTACAACTGATTTTCAAAAGATCTCAAACTCTTCTCAATATCACTCACCCTCCGTCAGTTTCATTGAGTCACCTAGAGGCTCAGAGAGTTCTTCAACACTGTTTGACAACTCTCACTCTGCCTATGTGGCAACTGACTCATCACAAGGCTTCACACGTGAAGACTTGGAATGCATAGGGGCAGATGATCTAGAAGAAATGGACATTTTAACTCAATTAGCTATGGTTTCTGTTAGGGCCCAAAGATTTTACAAAAGAACTGGAAGAACTTACAAAGGGTCAAAGGGATCATCTATTGGGTTGGATAAATCTAAAGTTAAATGCTATAACTGTCACCAACTTGGTCATTTTGCCAGGGAATGCAAGCAACCAAGAAGAGATGGACAGAGCAACAACAACAATGTCCAACAGAGATCAAACCATGGAAGCAACAACAGCAGCAGTCATCAAAACAACAACAACAGCAACCAACAGCCAACTCAACCAAAACCACTTGGAAATCAAAAGGTGGTGGCAGCTGTTGCTAATCAGACTGAATGCTATGAGTGGGATGACTTTGTCACTGAGTATGAGCCAATCAACCATGCTTTGATGGCTAAAGAAGATTCAACTGAACAGGTAAATGAAATTCCTGAGAATGTATTGGAAAATTTATGCAGTCCTGCATGCATAGAACAAGTGGCAAAATACAGGAAACACAACACCGATCTGATTGATGAAGTTTCTAACTTAAATGAGTTAAAGAATTGCTTTAAGAAAACTGAAACTGCTTACATCACCAAAGTTGAAAATTTAAGCAAAGAATTTGAAGTTTTGAAGCAAACTAACTCTATTTTGGAAACACAATTAGAGGATTTGTTAAACAAGCTAACTATTTCAAGACAAGAAACAAAAGATGCAAAAGCAGAAAATGATGTTCTTGAAATTAAGCTAAAAGATGCCATGTTCACTTGTGACAAATTCCAAACAGCTAACAAGAAAGCTGAGAAACTTTGGAATGGGGCAATGCTTGGGAAAGCAGGTATTGGGTACAACAATGTTGAACCACCCAAGGAATACTCACCTGCTATTGCTCCAATCCAAGCACTTCAGAAGGAGTGCAGTGTGAGTCTAATTGTTGATAGCACTGCATCCTCTTCCTCTGAATCAAAATCTGTTGAATCATCTTCAAACTGTGAAGTCAAAGATGCTAGCACATCAGCATCTGTTGACCAATCCAAAGTCTTAAAACCAAAAGTTGCTTTTCCACCACCAACTATTTATGAGCCCAAGGACTCAAAAGTTGGAGGTAAACTACCTGAACAGCCAAAACCAAGTGAAACTGAAAGAATGGGTAAACTTATTTACCATCAGGTTACAAATGACCATATAACCAAAAACACAGACTCTTTCCAAAGAAAAATGTTTGAATGTGTTTTCTGTGGTGAAAAAGGTCACATGGCTGCTATGTGCAAATTCAATCCATTGAGTAAAACTCAAAATTTGTTAAAACCCAAAACTGTTCCAACTCAGAAAAGATCTACAGGTAAAGTTTCACCTGTAAGAAGTCACACAATGAAGTACTTTGATACTGAGTCAAACAAGATTTTAATTGGGAACAACAAAAATGGAAGTTTTTCAGTCTTAAAACAAAACAGGGTTCCGGCTGAACTTCAACCGGAAAAATTTTCAACCGGAAGGGAAGTTCAACCGGAAAACTCCAAAACACTCAGATCAGTTACTGCACCCAGACAACGTCCCAGAGTTCAGTTCACTGATGAGTATGACCACTTTGAAGGTCAAGGAAGGAGAAACCCATCTAGAGGCAAGACCACCTCTAGAGATAATTTTGTGAAAAACAAACTCAATTTTCAACCTGAAATTCCCTCTAGTTCAAGCGGAAATGCCTCTGCTGCATTTCGCAGTGAGAGACCTAGCCAGTCAAACAAATTTTCAAATTTTAATGCTAGAATCTCACCAATGACTAGTAATGATCAGACCTACATCTCATCTCAATGAGTTGCCAAAGGTTTTGACCAACAAACAAAAGAAATATAGGGAATACAGAGAAAGGAAGATTGCTGAAAGAAGGCTTAGCAAATCAAACAGGCAATGTGAATCAAGTGAACAGCTTGAACACTTGAACATTGACCAAGATGACTTGTTATATGAGGATCCAATACAAAATACTTTAATACTTCAAGAGTATAAGTATTATGATGCTTCTGGCAAGCCCAAGACCTCAAAGGCTTGGGTTCCCTTTAGAAATTAATCACTTTTCTTTGTGTGTAGGTGCATAATAAAGGCCAACAAAGCCTATGGGTAGTTGATAGTGGTTGCACCTGCCACATGACTGGAAACAAGCAAGTATTGGAAAACTCAAAAATCATAAATGGAGGTCCTGTAGCTTTTGGAAGTGCAAAAGGACAAATTACTGCACAAGGTACAGTCAGTAATGGGATGCTTACCTTTGACAAGGTAAATTTTGTTGACATATTAAAATTCAATTTGCTTAGTGTCTCACAAATGTGTGACAAGAATTTGAATTTGATGTTTACTGAGAAAGAGGCAATAGTCTTGAAACCTGGTGTTAAAATCCCTGAGGAACTTGTTTTGCTCAGAGCACCTAGGAGAGATGGACTATATATTTTGGATCTGTCTGATGCTACTCCAGCCAGTGGCACTGCATGTTTTATATCCAAAGCCTCAGTGGATGAATCTGATTTGTGGCATAGGAGGTTATGTCATGTCAATTTCAAAAACATGAATAGAATAGTGAATCTCAGCTTGGTTAAGGGTCTTCCTAACAAGCAATTCAACTGTTCTGAGAAGTGTGTTTCTTGCCTCAAGGGTAAACAACACAAAACCTCATTCAAGCCCAAAACTGAGTCTTCTATCACTCAACCTCTAGAACTTCTGCATATGGATCTGTTTGGTCCAACTAGAGTGATGAGTTTAGGGAAAAGGTCATATTGTTTTGTCATAATTGATGATTTTTCTAGATATACATGGGTGTTTTTCTTGAAAACAAAAGATGAAACTGCTGAATTACTAAAAGCATTAATTATATCTTTGGAAAATCAAGCAAAATTGAAAGTTAAGACAATCAGAAGTGACAATGGCACTGAGTTTAAAAATCATGTTTTGAACTCATTTTGTGAGAAAAAGGGAATTTTTAGGCAATTTAGTGCTCCTAGAACTCCACAACAAAATGGTGTTGCTGAAAGGAGAAATAGGACACTAATTGAGGCTGCTAGAGCAATGCTAGCAGATTCCAAGTTGCCTGTGATATTTTGGGCAGAAGCAGTAAACACTGCTTGCTATGTCCAAAACAGGACTTTGATTGTTAAGGGCAAAAATAAAACTGCTTATGAACTTTGGAGAGGTAGAAAACCCAACATTTACTTCTTTAAATCGTTTGGTTGCCCTGTCACTATTTTGATAACTAATAGGTTGTTGCCTAAGTTTGCTGAAAAGGCAGATGAAGGTTATTTTGTTGGATACTCAGGTGTATCAAAAGCTTTCAGGGTATACAATAAAAGTACTAAAATTGTTGAGGAAACCATTAATGTGACTTTTAATGAGAAATCTCTTAACAATTTTGTATCTCAACCTGCTTGGTTATTTGATATAGATGCACTAACCACTGCTTTCAATTTTACCATTGAGAAGCCATTGAGTCAAACAGTGCAGGAACAGGAACATAAGCAAAATTACACAAGATCAGCTGATGAGATATGGAAGTCAAGCACCAAGGAACTGCAAATGCAACCTACTTTCTTTTCATCCATCAGCACCAAGCCCGTGAAACCCAACAATTCAAAGAAAATCTCTGAAATTGTTCCTACTGATACAGAAGTTTTTCCGGTTGAAGTTCAAGCGGATCCTGTAACAGTAGAATCTCCGGTTGAAGTTCAAACGGAAAAAAATTTTTCAGAAAATTCTGAGAACAATGATTCAACAGATGCTGGTTCAAATGAATACAGTTTTGAGCATCTAATCTCTGAATCAGTTCCTGGTTCTCATGAAGAAAATTCAGATCCTGTATCACAATCCAACAATATTGAGTTGTTGCCTCAACTCAATATTCCTCACAATGGAAGAAGCCATGAGTTTCCTCTATTTCCTGATAGAAGAGTTGAAAGGAATCATCCAAGAGAGAATATTATTGGAGATTTGTCAGCTCCTGTGCTGACAAGAAGTAAGTCTGTTGATTCAAACATTTGCCTCCATGCTGCATTTCTGTCTCAAGAGGTACCCAAGAAGATCAATGATGCTTTAGAAGATGAAAGCTGGGTAGAGGCAATGCAAGAGGAACTGTTTCAAATTAATAAACAGAAGGTTTGGGAATTGGTTGACTTACCTGAGGGTGAAGAACCAATTGGAACTAAATGGGTATTCAGAAACAAGAAGGATGATAGGGGAATTGTAATCAAAAACAAGGCCAGACTTGTAGCTCAAGGCTACACACAGGAAGAAGGCATTGACTATGATGAAGTTTTTGCACCTGTAGCCAGGCTTGAAGCAATCAGAATATTTCTTGCCTATGCTGCATTCAAAAACTTTCAGGTATTTCAAATGGATGTTAAATGTGCTTTTCTGTATGGTCTTTTGGAACAGGATGTGTATGTCAAGCAACCCCCAGGATTTGAAGACCCTCATCACCCCAACAAGGTGTGCAAGCTGATTAAAGTATTGTATGGTCTCAAACAAGCTCCTAGGACATGGTATGAGACTCTCTCAAACTATCTCCTAGAGAATGGCTTCAAAAGGGGAGCAATTGACAAGACACTGTTTGTGAAATCTGATGGCAAAGATACTTTGATGGTACAAATCTATGTTGATGACATCATCTTTGGTTCATCCAGTACTGCCTTATGTAAAGAATTTGAGAGCTTGATGCAATCTAAATTTGAGATGAGTTCAATGGGAGAACTGAACTTCTTCTTAGGATTACAAGTGAAGCAAACTGCAAATGGGATTTTCTTGAATCAATCAAAATATATTCAAGATATGCTGAAAAGATTTGATATGCAGTCTGTTTCAACCTCAAAAACTCCCATCTCTACTTCTCATAAGTTACACAGTGACTTGAATGGGAAACCAGTAGATATTCATCTCTACAGGGCAATGATTGGATCACTGCTCTATCTCACAGCAAGCAGACCTGACATCATGTTTAGTGTCTGTTTATGTGCTAGATATCAGTGTCAACCAAAGGAATCACACATGTTAGCTGTGAAGAGAATTTTTAGATACCTAAAAGGACAACCAAAGCTTGGGTTGTGGTATCCAAAGAATTCAGATTTCTCCTTCAAAGCTTACACTGATAGTGATTATGCTGGCTGCAATTTGGATAAGAAATCTACTTCAGGAGGATGTCAATTTTTAGGAGAAAGACTTGTGTCTTGGCAATGCAAGAAGCAAACCTGCGTGTCTACTTCTACTGCTGAGGCTGAATACATTGCTGCTTCAAGTTGCTGCAGTCAAGTCTTGTGGATCCAGAATCAAATGTTGGATTATGGCATCAAATTCATGGAAACTCCTATACTTGCAGACAACAACAGTGCCATTTCAATCACAAACAACCCTGTTCAACATTCAAAGGCAAAACACATTGCAATCAGGTATCATTTTATTAGAGATTGTGCTGAAAAACACTTGATCAGAATGGTTAAAGTTCATACAGATCATCAATTGGCTGATTTGTTTACCAAAGCATTTGATGAGGCAAGATTTTTCTATCTCATCAGTGCCATTGGCATGATGAACTTTGACTAACTCAATTTTTTCTCAAAATCTAATAAAGAGGAGATATGACCTCAATAGGTCCGTCTCTTGATACGAAAAGAAAATAAAAATGAGAATCTTTAGTGTTTAATTAGACAATATTTCAGTTCATAGTCAGTAACTTCTGATAAAACTATGAATGATTAACACAAATTTTCAAAAATCATGTGTTTTGCATTTCCGGTTCAAGTTCAGGTTCAACCTGCAAACTTAACTTTTGAAATTCACCGGGTGAACTTCAACCGGAAAATCGAGTGTAAATGATGTGGAAATTTATTTTTGAAAACAATTCTTTCAAGCGGAAAAATTGTCCGCTTGATGTTCAGACGGAAGAATTTTTGTTTTCAAAATAAAAAGGAGAAAATGGGTTCCGCTTGAACTTCCGGGTCAACAAAGTCAAAGTTTCATTTAATTACCCGGAAGGCACAAATTTCCAAGCGGATACACATTTATTTACCCATTGAATTTTTAACCGTTTTAAATCCGAGGTTTCAGTAAATTACTTTTTGGATAAAGACATGCTTTAACCAGTTGTACCGTTCAACCCTTAAAGCACCTATCCCATCAGTCACTGAACCGTCGATTTTTAACCTCTCTCCTCCACGTCAGCACTGAAAAAGATAAAAGCCCTAATTTACCATCGGTTTCCCCATTTCATCATCCCCATTCAGAAATTACCCCAATTTTCTCTCAAACCCTCTCCGATAAACTCTCTCAAAACCATCTCCGTTAAACATCAACCTGTGTTAACAATGGCTCCCAATGGGAAGGCAAGTGGCAAGCGACCTGTTAGTGACTCGAAGTTTCCGGTAGAACATAACCTAGTGGCATATCTGGAGCCACCAAGCAAAACTGATATCTACAACGGGATGATCGACTTCATCAAAAGTTCTCATCTTCATTTTGCGCTCACTGTCGAAGCGGAAATCTTTGAAGAAATTCTTGAAGACTTTTGGTATCATGCCCAAGTCACTGAAAGGGCGGACGGTAGTGAAGTGATTGTGTCAACGGTTCAGGGCAAGGATGTTGAAATTGATGAAGCGAAAGTGAGAAGGTTGTTAAAACTGAAGGATGAAGAAGGATATGAAGCGGTTGAGCACACCAAATATCTCCGCTTATTCAGAAACATTGGCTATGGTGGTTCGTTGCAAAGCAAGACCATCAAGAAAGGGCAACTGCCATACAAATGGAGATTCTTAGCACATACACTTCTGGTATGTTTGTCCCCCAAGAAGGGAGGATTTGATGAACTCTCCAGCGAGCAAGCTTCTGCTTTCTTCGCAATCGTTAAAGGGCAAAACTTTAATTTTTCCAAACTGATTTTTCAAGCCCTAAAATCAAATGTCAATTCTGAATATATCTATCTGTATCCAAGATTTTTGACCTACATTCTCAAACAAGAGTACAACCACATTGTTTGGTTAGGTACCATTTTGCATCAAAAGGCTTTAAATGAGAAAACATTTTCAAATCTTGCTTTAAATAAAACTCCATTTCTTGGAAGGGACACTGACCATCCCTTACCAGTTCCAAGGCAATTTCCTGATGAACCTGCTGCTGCAGAGGTTCAAATGGAAACTGCAGGAGTAAATGAGCCCCTTCCTCAAGATGACAGAACTGTCGACCTAACAGTTTCTGAACCCCCATCTGTCCCTGCTTCCTCTACACTTATAACCTTTCAATCCAGAAAGAGGAAAGCACACAATCAAACTACCACTGCCACCTCCTCAACTGAAACTCCACCTGTCATTTTCAAGAGACAGAGAAAAGTGGTCATTAGGTCTCCTCCACCTAGTGCCACCAACCAACCTGAAGCTTCTAACCCCGCTCAAGGCAAAAAGCCTAAGCGGAAACTTGTCAAAATGGGACTCTCTCTTAGGGATGAACCCTCATTTGAGGGGGAGTCAATAGAAGCAGATGTACAGTCCCCATCTGAACATGTGTCACCACTTGAACCCCAATCACCTAGGAGTGACAGTGCTCTCATTCTTGGCTTAAATGAAGGTGTTATTAACTCATCAGCCACATTACATGAGAACATCCTGATAAGCCAGGACCCTGCTGCACTGAACCCACACTCCTCTCAGGAGGTGAATCTCGGGAGTTATGATGAGATTCATGCGAAAAGGGCTGCTGTTGCCCAGGGATCCTCACTGGAACCTGGTGCTAGCAGTAACATCAATAAGACCCAATTCGCGGCAATCTTCTCTGAATCAGCACTTGAAGTTCCCCTAGTGGAACCTAGAGTTGTTGAGACGGAAGAAGAGAATCCCAGGTGCCAAGAAGCCATGGGTACCAATGTTGATCAATCCAGGATTGATAGCTTGGTTTTGTCCAAGGATGCTGGCAAAAAGCCAGTTGAGGACAGTCTATCACTACCAGAATTGACGGTTTTGTACAAAACTCTCCAAGCACAGGTTGATACTCTGAACTCAACTGTTGCCAAATTGGTGAAGGCCACTCCAACAACTGAAATAGCAGGTCCTTCAACTCCTTACAGTGAAGCCAATGAAGCTGCAATAGCTAAAGAAGCTGATACTGTCAAATTGGGGGAGAAGATGCCCTCAAGGCCTGTTATTACAGAAATCGAAGAAGACCAAAGGATACCGGCTGAAGTAAGAGCCACTGCATGTCAAAGAATAGGGATAAATCCGTTTGGTGTTGAAGAATGTTGGGCCAACATTAGAAGCAGTCAACTGATTGCCATCTCACCCTTTGAGGATCCCAACCTCACTGAGCTGGTTCAATCCTCTATGTTGATTGCTGGTGCTCTACCTGAGCACATCAACATGATCACCACACTCCTCAAAGAAGTAATCTTTCCGGCTGAAAGAGCCAGTGATCATGTTGAGGCAACTGAAGGCAGTGCTGCAACCACTGTTGTAGTCTCTAGTCCTGAAGGAGAAGGTGAAGTTCCTGTTGGTGAAAATGAAGGAACAGAAGTACTGGAAGATGCTGATATAGAATCTGAAGTCACCAAACCACAGGTGGTGACTGAAGATCAATCTGAAGTCCAAGCGGAAGTTCAAGCGGAACTTCAGGCGGAAGTGTTTGTGGAACCTGAAAACATTAATCAACCGGAAACCCATTCGGTTGCCCAGGTGGAAACTTTTGGACCTGGCAACTCAGTCTTTGGTACTGATGGGTCCTCTGAACCAAACTTGGTTCAACCGGAAGAAAGAAATGAAGCTGAAATAGAAGAAACAGCTGAAGCCCTCATAATCTTAGGGAGTTCTGGACCAACTCAAACTGAAGAACCTGCTAATACTGAAATTCCTAAAACATTTCAACAGGTTGTCCAAACTCCAGAGGCTGAAGCTATACAAAGAATGGTAGAGGATGCCAAGAGAATTGCAGAAGATGAGAGGATTGCAAAAGAGCTTCAAGAAGACATGGATTTGTATCTTCAAAACAATGTCTTTCAGAATTTACTTGAAGAAGCCAAGACCAGGTCATTTCACTGGAGGTTGAAGGATTATAACATGGAAGAAGTGACTGAAGCTGAAAGGCAAAGGCTGATCTCCATCGCCTCTCAACTGCCAACTAAGCTAGTCAAGAATGATGAGAATTACCAGTTGATGAAAAGGGTAAAAAGAGCATTTGTGATTAGAGAGATCAGAACTGAAGAAGAGATAGCTCAGATGAAAGTCAGAGAACTGTGCAGCTTGATTGATAGCACCTTTCATGAGCTCAAGGGAGATATAGCAGCGGTGAATCCAAAGCTTGTATTGCCTGCACCTTCAGAATTAACTTCAGGTACATCAGCTAACATATTTATCAAACCTGAAATTCTTGATGATGCAGATGTTACACCTCCACCTTCTTTCACCTACAATCCAAGCTCAACACACTCAACCATTCCATCATCCCTACTATCACTTTCTCATCAAACCTTACAAACCTGCCAAAATACCCAAGAAACTGGCTGCCAAGCTTGCAGATCCAAGGTATAGAACTGACAACTGGGTTCCTATGGTACCATTCAAGAAGAAGCCTCCTCCAACCATAGACTTCTCTGACATCTTTCCACCATCTCCACCTTCAAGCCCCAAAGCCAAATCCTCAGCTCCACAAACACACACTTCCCTTCCTCCTCTCACCATAAAAGAACCTTCCACCACCATCTCCAAACCTGTTGATACTGGCACTTCCTCACCTTCATCTAGAGGCAAAGCCCCTGCTGCTATGCAAGAATCTGATTCTGCCACTGATGAAGAGAACAATAAGAAGAAAGAGGAAGATTGATGCATGCTAAGCTGAAGGCTGACAGAGAAACAAAGAAGAAAGGCTCCACCCAGGAAAAACAAAATTGTGGGTTGGACAGCTGATGAAGCCACTTTTGACTTCACCTTCAAGCTAGCAGATGGCAAAACCTTGGTGGTGAATGCTCATCAAAGCCAACAGGACCTTCTCTGTACTTCAACTTGCTGACATCTATCATGAGGTTGAGAGAAATTTTGTGTCCTACAAGAGCTGAGCATCTGCTAAGGTTAAACATTGAAACCTAGGGTAACTGAGAGTGGAATACTCTTCCAATCCCATGGAGACACTGATGAAGAAGTTGAACCAACTGCCAGTGATAATCAAGTTCATCATCTGGGAAGAAGAAGAGAAGCTATTCTATGTTCATAGAGCTGACGGCACCTTTACAAGGCATGAGTCTATCTCTGTTCGAGAGGAATGGAGTGAACAAGACTGGGAATCAATTCAAACATGTAAAGGTGACCAAGATAAACTCAGCTGAACTCTCTCAAGACATGAGTGCCACTTTCAAGCCATAAAGCATCAGGCCAAGGAGAAGAATTTTTGGTACAAGTCATTTTTGAAGAAGATCTTTGACAGAATAATTTGACAGCATCAGCTTAGGGGGAGATTGTAAGGAACTTTAAGTTTGAAGTTTTCCGGCTGAACTTTTCTTTTGACAGTTCCGGCTGAAGTTAAAGCGGAACAGTAACTTCAAGCGGAACTACAAGTTCAAGCGGAAAGAAGCAATTTTGTCACTTAGTGAATATTCCGGGTGAACTCGATTATCCATCAGATAATGAGTTCAACCTGACTTTTCCTGAGAAGTCTTATCTGCAGTCCCATCCTGCAAAAGCTTCTCGTATGCTTCTACATCTGCCCAAGCCGCTCTCCTAAAGTAGATGGTTGCTGCCAACACGCTACTTATTCCGATTGTCGAAGATTATTCTTTTGGTAGTTTAGATTTGACTTTGCTTTTGTACGATCTAGATTAGATCACATGAGATCAATGGCTGTGATTGATCTCATGAGCACTATATATAGCTAGTTACTTCTTAGTTTTACACAGACATTGTGGTCATCACTTGTAATAGTGTAGCTTTGAGTTAATGCAAATAGTGCCGAATATTCGACATTTTCGTTGTCTTTACTATTTTTCAAATCAAGCCTTTACATTATACAAGAACTTTAATATTGCTTAAGAAAAGTATAATATAACTTAATTCCGCAAGGTTATATTAGCAAGTATAGTAAATTGTTTAAGTTTAACTCTGACTTATATCGATCCTACATACATAATCTGTATGAATAAAACTGGAACAACTTATGTTAGATTAAAAAAACAGAATAAATACTTTCATGATAGGTCTGCGTCATTATTCTGCTCTAACTTTTTACCAATTCAAAAACATTGTTCTAGGAAAATTCTAAGGAGATTTTTGTTGGATCTAGCCACAGCACTAATCATGCTGACATACACACAACGGTTAGTATTTGTCAAACTCATTATAGGTTTGATTGCTCATTTACATAAAGTAATTAATTGAACTGTAGGGCGTGAAATCGGTGGTCGATCAACCTCGTCTGAAGCGGTTGAAAAGAAAAAGGTAAATATTTTCCAGTCAAGTTTCATTCCGTTCTATAGTTTCACAGTAATCTGTTTGGTAATGTCATGTAGTCCCATTTTAAATGTTATTTGGTACCTCAAACACTTGGGCCAGCTAGGGATTGTTGGAACAAAGGGTGAGATGTGTAGCAAACAAAGTTCAACTGACTTTGAAGTTGATCTGGAACTTAATGTGATCTTCATCCGGATGTTTTAAGTTCATCTGGATATCTAATGTTCATCTGGAAATCAATTGAACTGTAGGACCTGATGACCCATACTACTTGCAATAAAATGGCACTCCTCAGTCCATATCTATCATGGTGGTAAGTATTTCAAAATTGCTATATATATTATGATCAATTTCCATAACCTAATTATCAATTATATGTTTTGGTATAGGAAGGAATACAATAAAAAATGGTCCTAATTAAGCTCAAATCTGGACAGTTGAAGATGAAGACCACGTACGTGGTAGTGTTGTTGACTTGTAATTGAATTAGATTGAGAATATATAATGCTTGTATGCAGTGTAATTTTCTTTAATTTTTTATTTGTATTTCATTTGTATTGACTTGTAATTATGTCACACCCCCAAATAACCACTAACGGAGTTTATACCGTTAAGGGGTGCGCTCAGACCAGGACCACAACCATTAGTTACAAATACTAAACGAATCAGAGTAAAGTCCAAACATTAATAATAATAAAAATAGTTTAAAGGTTACGCAGCGGAATGTAAACATAAATATCTTAGCACTAACCACGTGCTTTAATTACAAAACTTAAATTGTTATATAAATTCCCAAGTTAGTTCAAATAAAAGTAAACGTTTTCTTGTGCCATGTCAACCTGCTCCGGATACTCCTCAGCGATCTGCAAAAGTTAAAACCACGCAAGTGTCAACCAAAAGGCTGGTGAGTTCACGGTGGGCTTGTCATGCATTGGCCCGGTCTCATAACCATTTTACTTGTCAACATATACATACTTAATATTTGTTTTATGTAAAACGATACTTTCAACGTCAATTACCGATTATTTAATATGCGCTTAGTCTTGTAAGAATTAAAGAACTCAACCGATATCGCGGGTAGCTAATCCGTTGTTTCATGCACTAAGGAAGATTGTACCAAGCTGACTATTTATTCTGCGGTGTTCCACCGTCATTTATTATTTTATTTGCGGACTTTCGTCACTGCTCTTTTTGCCTCCCCCGAGTCCTCCTCTTGGGATCATGGTGTCAAATAGGCTGATATTGTTCCCCGTGCACCTCCCAGTGCCCCGGAGCGGAGTTTGTCAAACTCCAGTAGATCTACCCAACATCCCCTCGCTTCCACGAATTAATGGCACAATTAATTATGAGGACTTTTTATTTTACCAAAAACATTCCTTAGAAATCATGTGATATCATTTGGTTTAAAGTCTTTAACCTATGCTAGCCATATTAAAACATTTCACTTAGGGTTTCCTTCGAACCCAAAAATCATTTATCAGTTCTATTTTTCATAACGACGACTTGAATTCTCCCCCAAGTGTTCCCATAAACACTTTGGTGAGAAACAGTCGATTTGCATTCGTCCGGTGCTCGGCACTCGTAAGTTTTGTCAGCATTGTTTTTAAGTTGTTCTTTTCGTCCCTAACGGGATCGTATCTTGCGGGTTAGTGACACTCACCTTTGGTTGCTCGGCTAGACTCGCTTAGTTATCCTTGAATTGATTTCTTAGTGAAGACCTATAATTCATTTAGGTCTTATATATTAGTCTTGTGTCTAATTTATTTCAAACAACGTTCACTATGGCCCATAACATAGCACGTTAAACTAAGACACGACATATCGACACACAATACCGATGGTTGATCATAAACAAGGGTTCACATATTACAGAAATCAAACATGTATCATCATCATGGCATAATCATGTAAGTCATGGCATAACATATTGAACAAGTTGCACAAATTTGGATTTAGGTCAGGTCACAATTTCGCTAGCAGTTTCGCTAGGTAGTTTCGCTAGGCACACGGGCAGCACTTTCGCTAGGCTGTACCCGGTGACACAGTTTCGCTAGGCTAGTTTCGCTCGAAACTGTTGGCACAGTTTCGCTAGCCTAGTTTCGCCCGAAACTGGTTTGAACTTTCGTTCAGGTATTTCGCTCGGCAATTTCGCTCGAGCTGGTCTGGTTAGTTTCGCTAGCGACAATACAGTTTCGCTCGGCAGTGTCGCTGCTTGAAGGCCTAATTTCGCCACATAGTTTCGCCCAGAGAACACACAGTTTCGCTGGTCGCGAAAAACATACGGATTTGCCTAAAAATCAACCTAACAGCTTCCATATTACATGTAATTCATTATCTAGCATTCATAGGCATTTACCAACATAAATCAAGCAGCTTTAACGTGTTTAACATGCATTTTGTCATCAAATCACCCAAAATACATATAAAACCCTAAAATGGCTAAAATAGCATAAATCTCTATCATGGTTGGATTTTAAACGTAAAGTTTGTGACTTTATGGTAGATCTAGCATCCCTAAGCAACATATCAGAAGATCAAGTGATTACATGGAGATCTAAGCATGCTTTATGA
This sequence comes from Deinandra increscens subsp. villosa, assembly GCA_039602395.1. NCBI lineage: Eukaryota > Viridiplantae > Streptophyta > Magnoliopsida > Asterales > Asteraceae > Deinandra > Deinandra increscens. The sequence goes on from JBCNJP010000023.1 coordinate 4,426,804, forward strand.
GGAAACACATAGAAAAACATAAAAATGGTAGTTTTGGGACTCACGGTTCGATCTCTAAGCTCGATGGATGAGATGAGATGATGGTTTGGGCTGAGATCTCGATTGCTTGGTGTGAATCTCGGCTGACCAGGTTCCAGAGAGTGTGTGTGTGTTTGTTGTGTGGTTTGGGCAAATGAGGCTATTAGGGTTTATTAAGATTATTTATATCAGAGGCCAGTTTCGCTGGCAGTTTCGCTGGCCGGCGAAACTAGCTTTGGTCCCGAGTTATCGGATCATCTTAGCTGGCTACCGGGCGACACTGTAGTTTCGCCCGATAGTTTCGCTGGAGACCAAAAAGGCAAGTTTTCACATAATCAAGTATTTTACAATTTGTCATGCAATTCACAATACTAAGTCATGTATTTAAATCACTTTGCATATAAGGACAATAAATAAGCACATAACACATATGGGCGGGTTTGGTGATCAACCAAAGGTCGTGGACGTATTCGGCCTAGTTATGCATTAGTTACTAAGTTAACACTTATAACGTAACTAACGGATATTGTCTAACGGAAGTTAACCTTGAATTTCCCGGATGTCACAAATTAAATTTTATTTGATTTGTAATTAATATTTTGTAATAGCTTATAAATTGGCCACGCGTATAACAAGTACCCATCTGATTTCAACAACCTTTTGGTTACTTTTTCTTCTTCCCAAATATATGTGGCTAAAACACAAATATATGTGACCATATAATACCAAAGGCCACGTTTTTTATATTTTAATGTGGCCGTTGCCAACCTTTGGCCACCCGTATTGAGACAAAATGTATGATTTCAACTACCCTTTGACCACTTTCTTTTTCTATAACATATGTGGCTAAAACACAAATATACGTGACCATATAATAGCAAAGGTCACGCTTTTTATATCTTAACGTGGCCGTTGCCACCATTTGGTCACGCGTATTGGGACAAAATATCTGATTTCAACTACCCTTTAGCCACTTTTTTTTTCCAAATATATGTGGCTAAAACACAAATATACGTGACCATATAATACCAAAGGCCACGCTTTTTTTATTTTAATGTGGCCGTTGCCACCCTTTGGCCACGCTTATTGGGACAAAATTTATGATTTCAGCAACCCATTTGACCACGTTTTTTCATATCATATGTGGCTAAAACACAAATATACGTGACCATATAATACCAAAGGCCACGCTATTCATATTTTAACGTGGCGGTTGCCACCCTTTGGCCACGCGTACTGGGACAAAAATTATAATTTCAGCAACCCATTTGGCCACGTTTTTTATAACATATGTGGCTAAAACACAAATATACGTGACCATATAATACCAAAGGCCACGCTTTTGATATTTTAACGTGGCCGTTGCCACCCTTTGGCCACGCTTCTTGGTGACAAAATGTATGATTTCAGCAACCCTTTGGCCACGTAGTTTTATAATGTATGTGGCTAAAACACAAATATACGTGACCATAAAATACCAAAGGCCACGTTAAACAAACACATGTGGCCGTTGGGACCCTTTGGCCACGCTTTTCTGAAGAATTGTTTGATTACAACAACAAATATTGGTACCCTTTAGCCACGCTTATAGGTGGCTTCAGCCACTGATAGTGTAACGTGGCCGTAGGGTACATATGGTCACGGCACCTATGGTGTCGGTTGGAATGGAAAAAAAAAACGTGACAAAACACCTTTTGTCACGGTTTTTTCCGTGGTCAAAGGTGACTTTTGACGTAGTGAACCTATTTTGATCGATTTTGTTAAAGTGTTTTGAAACTAGCCGTTTTGTTTGTGAGTTGTTAATGTTGCACACCTACTGGCTAGTGTTTGATGATTTGCTCAAATGAAAAGTTCATCAAATTGTTAAATCTTGTTGTCACTTATTTGCTTTAAAGATGAAATTGACAGTTGAAATGTTAACGGTGTAACGCCATATATATAAATTCACAAATTAATAAATAATTATTTTTTGGAATTTTATTAAAAACCTTTCCAGGGAAAATTTTTGAAAATAGTTCTTTTATTCAATGAAAATATTTTTAATAAATATATTTAAAATCACCTATTTTAAAATTTTTTATACCTGTTTGAAAAAGTCATCTATTTGAAAATAATGCATTTTGGTTAACATTAAAAAAATACATTAAAGTTGTCCAATCAAATTAGGAGTGAGAAACTAATAAATAAGGAAAACACCCATTTTGGTAAATATTTTCTCACTTACACCTATTTGGTAAATAATTTTTCTTACTACACCATTTTGGGAATAAACTCAAGTCCATGCAACATCATGCTTTTATTTGCCTTTTAAGTGTAAAAGTCAAATAATTAAAAGCAATGGACAGTCCTCGGGTTTATCTAAAACTCATGGTTTTTATTCGATAATACACGTAGTCTCCTTAAATATCTAAAATTTAAATGAGAACTAATTAAGAGTAATATTTAATAAAAAGTATGACAAATACTATTAAAAGTGTAAGAATATTGGATTAAAAAGATGTATAAATCAAGGCACATCATTTCTTTTGAGATGGATGATGGAAAATTTTTGGGGGTAATGATTTCCATGAAGGAATTAAGGTTCAATCTGAGAATGTGGATGCGATTTTGCATATGCCCTCACCAGTTTCTGTTAAAGATATTCAAGTTCTAAATGGTAGATTGGTGGCTTTACATAGATTTGTGGCAAATGCTGTTGATCGTTCTTTACCTTTTATGCAAGTTTTAAAAGAATGTACGGGAAATGCAAAGTTTAATTGGCCTCAGGAGGCGGAGGATGCTTTTTCAGAATTAAAGACCGTGTTAATGATACTTCCAACTTTGATAGCACCGGTTCCGGGATAAACTTTGCATATGTACGCCTCTTCGGTTGGAGCTACAAGTGCAGTGTTGATGGTTGTAAGGGATCAATGTCAGGTTCCGATTTATTATGTTAGTAAGGTTTTGAAGGATTATGAGATGCGTTATTCGTCACTAGAAAAGTTGGTGTTGGCTTTGGTCCAAGCCACTAGACGGTTAAAGCGGTATTTTCAGGCACATAGTGTGGAGGTTTTAACCACATTTCTGATTGGTCCAATATTGCGTAAGCCAGAAATGTCTGAACGAATGGTGAAATGGACAGCAGAATTGAGCGAGTATGACATATTATTTAAGCCTCGCACAACTATGAAGAGGCAAATGGTAGTGGATTTTTTGGTGGAAGTGCCTGAGGATGGGGGACAAACTATGGATGTGCAAGTGGAAGTTCCCGATGTCCATGGAAGCTGTATATAGACAGTTTGTCTAGTGGTGATGGTGCTGATGCAGGTTCGATTTTTCTTATAACTAATATATGTTTAGTATGATTGAAATTATACGTCAATATGTTAACGGTGTAAACTGCAGGATTGATGATGATAAGTCCGGATGGGGATGAGTTAACATATGCTTTGAGATTTAATTTTAACGAGTTGGAGACCCACCCACGCATTGCGGCGGGCCAATGTCTTGTTAGCGTAAAGTAATATGTATTGTACATAGTCATATAATTAGATAACGTTACATTTCGTCGCCTATACGGCTATTACAAAAGAGAGCTTACCCATGTACATATTTTGCTATGCCTAGATGCCATTACATGTTTGATGGCTATTACAAAAGAGTGTACCCATAACCCATGTACATATTTGGGTATCCCTAGATGCGATTCCATGGTTGATGGCTATTCCAAAAGGTTACTATTACAAAAGAGTCGCATTTAGAGAAGCAACATTCCATTTGCAACGATCAGGGCTTCGATATCTCTTTGTCCTTCAGTTTCTTTAGAGTTGACTGCTTTTCATCTGCACATTTTAGTTTCATTATTTAACATGGTATGTTAAAAACAGAGGACTGAGGCAAAAATTTAAGACCTTTGATACAAAACTATTATGCCAAAAATGATACAGAAGTGATTATTTCAACAATAATTAGTAGTTCAACCTAACTTTTTATTACTCATTATCGACCCATTAAGGATAACACATAATCTCAAAGTGAAACAATCACACTACATAATGACTGCCTTGCATTTACTAAATTCATAAGCATAATACATAAATTAGAGATAAAAAGACACACAAATGCACACTAAAATTTACACCAAAAGACCAAGCACCTCATAATATAATCATCTAGCCAAGATCATAATTTTAAAACCACCAAGAAGACTAACATATAAAAAATGAGTGGTCCAACACACAAAACAAATTAGAGCCATTGGTAACTAACACAAATTAGAGCCATTGCTAACTAACACACAAACTTTAAAATTTCAAAACCTTTCAAAATGATCAAATTGAGACTGAACTCAAACTAAAGTGACCTGCATGAACGATTGGGATATGAGAAAATGAGGCAAAAACAGAGTAAAAAAGGGAGATCTAAAATCAGTAAACAACATACAAATAAAAGAGGCAATTTTAGAAGAATTGATGACACAAAAGAGGCCAAATTATCTGTGTTACCGGAGGTCAAGCTCTTTTGGGTATGGACCAACGCAACTGCTCCAGCTTATCAGCATTAGTGACCCCCAAAACAGCCGACTCAAACGTCCCAAAATGACTGACTATATTTTTATCCGATTGAGGACACAAAGTGACTCTCCCGAAGCCTGACGAAGGAGTCGTCAATTGCTGAGGCCAGAAGTGAGAAATTTATGGATGAAAAGAGATGGCGTAAAGCGATGAAGAGGCACAGTGTGAACAGGGTAGAACTATACAAGGCACGGTGTGAACAGGGACATGTAAATTGAATCTACTAAAATCCTGGGGGAAAGAAAGGTACAAAGGTAGTATGGCATGTGATGTACGACTGAAATGGACATTTGGAAAAAAAGAAAAACAAAGTCATCGCACATGTCAAACAACAATTAAGCTAGATGTTATGAACAGTTAAATATGTGTGTTAACCAGCCATTATGTTTTGTATAATTATATAATACTTCAAATAATGAGGCGGAGTATGCGACACTTTTGGCAGGTTTAAAGATATCTGATGAACTTTGGATTTATATAAGGAGGTTTTGGATAAGTAATGGTGTTAAGTTGATTCTTTTGGCAGGATTAAGGCTTGCTAAAAAGTTAGGAGCTAATAGTCTCTTGGCGCATCTGGACGCATTGTTAGTGGCAAATCATGTTAATGGTGGATATGAGGCGAAGGGTGCTACAATATCTTTGTACCCGGCCCATGTTAAAGCGCCGATGGGGACTTTTGGGAAGTGTGAGGTAGTGCATGTGTATAGGGGACAAAATAAAAAAGAGAATGTGTTTAGTAAGTTAGCTTCTACCTCGTTTAAGCATTTGGCAAAAGAAATCCTGGTGGAGATCTTGGAGGAGCCGTCTATCTTGAGGGGGAAGGTCTTGGATGTAGGAATTGTAGAGGCATCTTGGTTGGATCCCTTAGTGAGGTACTTGCAATCGGGGGAGTTACCGGAAGAGAAGGATGAAGCAAGGAAAGTTAAGGTTAATTCTTTGCAATATCAAATGCAAGGAAGAATATTGTATAGGAAAATATTTTTGGGGCCACTCTTGCGATGTTTGACTCTGGAGGAAGCAACTTATGTGATTCAAGAGGTGCATCTGGGCATATGTGAGAATCATAGAAGGCCCATCATGGCTCAAATTGAGTATGGTTCAAAATAGTTACTTTTTACGGGTCAAAAAGAGGACAGAGGGGGTTTGACACAAATGCTTTTTGACTATAATCTATGATCTATTTTTAAGGGAAAATTTATACATAAGCTACCGAGTATGCAAAACTTTCCCCATGGCCAACCCAACTATTCAAAACGCTTGCTAGGAGATCGTAAAAAAGACAAAGAAATCTGATTCTGGCAAAACACTTGTTATTGAAGTTGCTAAGTTCATGGTCCAGGAGAAACTTCTGCGGTTTGTTTGACTGCTCGGTGATGGTTGATGGATTCTCGTCATTTGCAGCTTTTTCTGGACTGCTCGCCCCTAACTGTGTGATTTCGGATGTAATAGTTAACATATGTACACTTTTCAGAAATTATGTGAAGTTATATTAGTAGAAAGGATTGAATATACCTTGAGATGAGCATCACGGTTTGAGCTATCACTGAGTGTGAAAAGAAAGAAGACATGAATTGGACATGATATTGTAATCTATGTGTAAAAACTGACAAAATATATACCACCAAACATTTGAACATGAATAGCCTTGCCCAAAGATGAAACTAGTCACAAATATAAATTGTTTGAAACCAAAATGAATGAACTTTTAGAAACATAGTTTCATTAAAAGTAATGGTCACATAACATACCGAAATCTTAAAACTGGACATACTGAAAATAAAAGAATGATGATGTATGCATGGGAAAAACTGATGACATTGATGCTGCATTTGTTTATCTTTAAATTCTTCCATACCTTTGGAAATTCTATTTAGAAAAAGGAAACCTTCAATATGAACTATTTAAAGCAGAATTTCATTAGAGTAATGATTGCATAACATTAAGAAGTATTAAAACTGATGATATTGAAAATAAACTAACGATGTATGCATAGCAAAAACTGATCACATTGATGCTGCATTTGTTTATCTTAAAAATCTTCCTTGCCTTTGGAAATTCTATTTACAAAAGTTTATGACACAACAAAACACAAAGCAGCCTTTAACATCCAATAGAAATAAAAGAAGACAACATAATGCTACACTTGTTTATCTAAAAAACCATACATAGTATTGGGAATTCTATTTACAAATTTTTATGACGAAGCAAAACATAGAACAATCTCTAACATCCACCAGAATAAAGACTGACCCATCTTTATGACATATCATCAAGGAAAACCAACAGAAGATCTATTCTAAACAAAATACAATTTATAAGAATCCACAACGCATATATAGACCCAATAAGAACAACACGACAATAACTATAGTTTACATTACTCAAAATACTTAACTAAAAACAACACTTTAAATAGCTAGGTAGATATCCCAAACCTGCACACACTTAAGGAGACAAAAAAAAAAAAGGAAATTATACCATGTGTAGTTTTACAAGTTGATGAATAGTATGGTTTTTAGTTTTATAAATTTTGACATCAAAATATAACATTCTAGACCCTAGCATGGTTTTTAGTTTTTCATTCTACACCCCTGGACATATTTGTTTTACCAGGCCACCGAATAGGAAGGGTTATTTTGGTCTTTTACTTGCAGCTGTATTTTGGAACTGCCTGCTCCTTTAACAATGTCAAGGAGGAGGACGAGTTACGGTCTGGAGGATTTGTGTCATTATAGTCCCCTTCCATGTTCAAAATTGAATCTACGGTCAAGATGAGGAATCTTCGTGGTTTCCGGAGAGTTGGCAGGAGATCAAGGAAGAATTAATATTGGGAATGTCTATGCACCACAAGATTTTGGAAGAAAAATGGAATTGTGGAGAGCAATTTTGGACCTTCGTCAGGACTTGCAAGGTATGTGGGTTCTTTTGGGAGATTTTAATGAGGTTAGACGACCTGAAGAAAGGAGGTTTTCTGAATTCAACGATAGAGGTGCAGAGATTTTTAATGAATTTATATTTGACGGTATTTTTTATGAAAATCATATGAATGGAACTAAGTTTACATTCTCTTATGCGAATGGAGTTAACTTTAGCAAAATAGATAGAGTGTTGGTATGTAAAGAGTTTATTACGCGGTGGCCTAATGCATCATTGACTTCCTTGAATCGTTTATGGTGGGATCACTGTCCTTTGGTGTTCAAAACTAAGATTAAGGATTTTGGTCCATGTCTTAGATTCTATTTGTCTTGGTTGAAAAATGAGGAGATTGTGGGTATTGTTCACGAACATCTTTGGGTCCCTTTGACAAATAACATTCCCCCCATGATGTGGGGCTGTTGGTGAAGTTAAGAAGAGTTAAAAATGCAATAAAAGATTGGTTGGCCATTCATAAAAATGATCGAGATAAGGAGCTGTCGGAATTGACTATGGTGTGCAATATATGGTTTTGATCGTACAAGTGAATTCTAGGGTGCTCGAGGATAGCGAATTGGCGGGGTGGGCCGAGAAAAAGAAAAGACTTCTGGAACTTGCAGGCTTTAAACAACAGGATCTTCGTCAACATGCGAGGATAAAATGGGCGTCTGAAAGGGGTGAGGATAGCGCCTTTTTTCCATGGTTTTATTAATTCAAATATAGCTAATGGTCGTATACACGGGTTAAAGAATGGCGGATCTTGGTGTGAAAAACCGAATGAAATTAAAGCAGAGGCTTGGAGATTTTTCGGGAACATATTCAGTAGTCATGTCGGATTGAGACCTCAATTTAGATTGTGAAGGAATCAAGACAATATCAGAAGATCAAGGTGATAAGTTGGTTGCTCCTTTTTCTAAAGCGGAGGTGAAAGTGGCGGTCTGGGGGTGTGATGGTGACAAGGCACCTGGGCTAGGCGGATTTAATAATGATTTTTTAAAGTTTTTTTTTGGAATGATCTTGAAGATGATTTTATGAAGGTGCTAGAGAATTTTCATAACACAGGAAGGTTCGCTAAAAGTGTGGCCTCTTCTTTTATTCATCTTGTATTAAAGGTAATTGATGCACAGGATCATGGTAAATATAGACTGAATAAGCTTAATATGATGTATACTGAAAGTCATTACCAAAGTGCTTGCGGGGAGAATGAAGAAGGTTTCAAATTCTATGATTTCGGAAACTCAAATGGGCTTCGTGCCAAATCGATACATTGTTGAAGGACCGTTGATATTGAATGAGTTGGTGTCATGGTTAAAAGCTACAAAGGGTCAGGGGATGTTTTTCAAAATTGACTTTATGAAAGCCTATGATTCGGTAGATTGGGGATTTATTGACTCGGTATTAGCCCAGATGTGTTTTCCATTAAAATAGAGGAAGTGGGTTAATGGGATCTTAGTGGCTACTCGGTCGTCGGTGTTAGTGAATGGATATCCATCTAATGAGTTTCAATGCTTTCGTGGGCTGAGGTAAGGTGATCCCTTGTCATCATACTTATTTGTGGTGGTAATGGAAGTGCTAAATTGGATGCTTTCCAAAGCGGTGTCGGCTGGAATTTTGGATGGATTGGTTATACCTAAAGGAGGGCCAAGGGTCTCACACTTATTCTATGCGGATGATGGAATGGTGATAGGAAAATGGAGCAGAAGAAATATGCAAAACTTGGTACGTATCCTTAGATGTTTTTTTCTAGTTTTGGGTCTTAAAGTTAACTATAAAAAGTGTGTTGTATGGTATTAATGTTTTGGAAGATGAGGTTAAAGACAACGCCAAAGTGTGTGGTTGGTTCTCTTCCTTTTGGCTACCTAGGTTAGGTATGGTGTTTGGGGCAAAAATGAGTAGGTGTAGTAGTTGGCAAGGAGTAATTGATATTTTTCAAAAAGGCTATCCGGGTCGAAAGTAAAAAATCTATCATTTGGTGGTCGGTTAGTTCTTGTCAAAAGTGTTTTGGACAACCTTCCTACTTATTTTTTCTCATTATATAGAGCGCCTAAAAAGGTTTTATCGATCCTTAAGAAGATTAGAGTTCGGTTTTTGTGGGGTGGGTCGGACGAGAAAAAATTGTATCCATTGGGTTAAAAAGGATGATATGTGTAACATCCCGGTTTCGTAATATATGGGTGTTTAACTTTAATTATAATTTACTTGAATTTTAGTGTTAAAAGCGGGTTTAGAAGGTTAACCGGGTTATTTAACGGGGAT
>JBCNJP010000023.1:4437043-4454209 GCA_039602395.1 Deinandra increscens subsp. villosa
CTGACCGTGATCCCGAGAGGACACGGGGGAGGCAAAGCCGCGATGACGTATTGTAACATCCCAGTTTCGTAATGACTTGAGCTAATATTATTTAATTTGCGTTTCATTTGAGTTTGGTGAAATAAGTGGATTAAAAAGGTTACCCGGGTTAGTTAACGGGGATTTTCTAGTTAAAAACTTAACTTTATTAACATATGAGAAAAATAAAGAAAGTTAGAGGGTTAATTGTGCAATTAAGGGTTTTGGCTAAAAATTATAAAAATATGAATTAGAGGGACCAAGGCTGTAATTTAGAAATAAGAAAATTAAGTTTGGGTTTCCCCCAGACTCAGAAGTCGCGAACGAGAGAGAAGAGAGGGAGAGGAGCCCTAGTTCATGAAATCCTTGAAATCAAGAGAGTTGTGGTGGGATTTGCTTAAGGGAATCCGAATTCTAGCTTGGAAGGGCTTGTAATTACTTGTTTTGAGCTCTCCATTGGGTGTTCTTGATCAAGTAAGTGTTTCTATGATAGGGTGATTTCATGGGTTTCATCTATATGTTAAATTGAGGCCAAAATCTGTGTTATTATGGGTATATGTGCTTAGATGAAGCTAAATTATTACTTGCATGACTGAATGGTGTGTTATTTATAGAGGTTGAGGTGGAGGTCAAACCCCACCTCATGGATTTCGACATCCATGGTGAATGGGTGATGTGGGTTGGTTAATTGAGCACCATGTATGCTAGTAAACTGTTATGAGTAATTGATTTAGTGTAAAAGCTGAAAATTTTGTAGTATGATGATTTGTGGGTGTAATGTAAGCATGAAAGCTCCTAAACTTGTAGAACGCCAATTATGCATATAAGGTGTTTGATGAAATGCTTGAGTGAAGATTTATTATGTGTATGAGTTGAATATTGGTGAATTAAGTTGTGATATATTGTAGAATGCATATATGATGAAAACGGATAGGAGGAAAGATTGTAGGCTACTCATTAGTAGGATTCAATTGAGCACCTAAGGTGTTTGAGAAAATGCTTGAATGAGAATAGACTTGTGTGTATACTGATTTCATGAGTTGTCTAAGTGTCGGTATGATAAGTGTATGATCTATGAATGCACAATGTTACCCTAAGCAACGTAATGACTATAGGTGAAGCGGGAGGAGGTGCAAGCCATCAACGCGAAGGCAAGAACAAAGCTTAAAAGGTAACACGTAGCGGTTAGTCGTTTTGTGCTTGAATTGGTTATAAATTACTATTGTGCATTGATGAGGTAGAATTACAAATGAGCTGATGAGAACAATTGATTGGATGGGAATAATGATAATGGTCATGAGGTGTGATTAAGCTGAATTGCGGTGAATTGAGACCCGTTTGGGTTGAGCTGTAGCGTCAAGGCACTTGAGTAATTTGAGGTTTTAGTCCTCAAGATTGTATCGACACGGAAATGGAATGTATTGGCACCATTTGTGGGTGCCAAGACCTTGACTTGGTGAGAAATTTGCAGGTGTAAACTTGCTAGGTAAGCCGGGAAATACATGGGTGCCTTAACGGGTCAACGGGTTGGTTGGGTACTATGCGTATTGAATTTGTGTCATTTCTACGGGGTTATTAACGAAACGGATAAAAGCTTATAAAACACAGGTTATAGCAGGTTTCTAGTGTTAACTATGAAGTTGAGAGTGGTGGATTAACACAAGAGTGAAAAATGCAGGAAATTTGGCTAAGTATGGGAAAACTGGCCTGGAGCCCTGGAAATCAGGCTCCAAGCGTATCGCCTGGAAGTCCAGGAGCTCCAAGCGATACGCTTGGAGCTGCTGTCCGGGTTTTTGATTTGTTTTCTTGTTTTTAATTGATGTATTGTAATGATTGCTGTTATGTGCCATCAATACTAATGTGTTACTGGTGTTGTTGGCAGGTAAGCAACAATAGACGGGTCAGGATCGAATCGAATAATTTTGGAACCGAACATCATACATTTTGGGACCTAGGTGTATATGTCTTGTGGATGTAAACAATTTGGGTTAAACTACTATGTTAACGGTGGTAACACTTGATTTTGTAAATGTGGCATGCCAATGGTTGAAAGAATTAATAGTTCATTATGAAATTTTCAAACTCTGATTATTAAAATGATGTTAATACGTGAAATTGGGAATGGGGCGTTACAAGTTGGTATCAGAGCCACGGTTTGAGGGATTCAAGTGTCATGGGGGCACTTGAACTCAAACCAAGAGCTCATGATGGGAAAAGGTGTTCGGTTCAAGGTTCGATCTTCTGACCCGGTAAGTGATTTAATTATGTTATTATGATGTTGAATGATGAAATGTGCGGTATGGACCATTTTAAATGGTTAAGCTGAAAATATTGAGTGATTAAAAGCGGAATTATGTGAGTATGATGCTAACCTATTGTAAACTTTCAGTTTACGATGGCGGATGAAAACAACCCAGCTGGGGCTCTTACCGAGCCCATGATTGCATAAATAAAGAAGCTGATTTCAGATGAGATTGAGACCTCGGTGGAGGCAGCGGTACGTACCCATGTGGGTCAGATGGAAAATGCCTTGCTGGAGGCATTGGAGAAGAAGCTGGAATCTATGAAAAATGATCTTATGGCGGAAGGTAGCGGGAAGAAGGATAAGGGGAGGTGTACATATAAAGACTTTATGGCATGTAAACCTCCCCTTTACACTAGTGAGGCGGATCCGATAGCCTGTTATCGATGGCTAGCGGAAATAGAAGCAGTATTTAAGCGGAGTCACTGTGATCCTGAGGATCAAGTGATGTTTGCAACCGGACAAATCCGGTCACATGCGAAGGATTGGTGGGATATGACCCGCGAAGAAAAGGGGAAGGAGGCCATAAAGACCATGAGCTGGGAAGAATCTAAAGCGGTATTTGCAGTATATCACAGCCCCGAGTCCGAAGTGAACAAAATACGAGACGAGCTGATGCAGTTTCGTCAGAGGAAGGGTCAACTGATCGGGGAAGTAATCAGTTACTTCCTGGATCGAGTGAAATTCTGTAAAGAGCTGTTGAGAACCGAGAAGCAGAAGATATACCAGTTTAACAACATGTTGAATGCTGATTTTAGGGAGATTATTAATGCTTCTCGAATGTGTGACTCTCGAGGAGCTAATCAATGCTTGTCGAGAGAGAGAGCTGGAGCTGAAAAAACAAGTGGAAAGGGGTGAAAAGAGGGGAATAGAAAGCAGTTCTACCCCAAACAAGAAACCAAGGGTGACTGAATCACCCAAGAAAGCTGAAATCAAGAAGAGTGGGTCGTCTGATTGTCCCACATTGCGGGAGGGCGCATAAAGGAGAGTGTTTCTTTCTAACAAAGCAGTGTTATGGTTGTGGAAAGACATGGTCATAGCATAGCTCAATGTCCTAGCCCTGCGCGACTATGTTTTGGATGCGGAAAGACGGGTCATATGAAAGAGCGAGTGCCCAAACCTGAATATCGGGGGCGGGTCAAAGCAGGGTGAAGCCAGAAATCCCTAAAGCAAAAGGGAGATCATACCAGCTGACCGTTGAGGAAGGAAAGGTGGACCCAGGGGTAGTGACAGGTATTTTCCTTGTTAATTCTATCCCTGCTTACGTGTTATTTGATACGGGTGCGAGTAGATCATTTGTTTCTAATGATTTTGCTCGTCATCCTTCGTTTGTTATTAACAAGTTGTCTATGCCTCTAGAAGTAGAAATAGCGGATAATAAAAGTGTACTAGTCTTCGATGTGTATCGTGATTGTAAAATTTCTATAGAAGATGAAGACTACTCGATTGATTTGATTCCAATGATGATGGGTGAATTCAAGGTCATAGTGGGAATGGATTGGTTGTCAAAATACCAAGCCAAGGTGGTGTGTAACCGCAAGGTGGTTGAATTAACATCGCCGAGCGGGAAGCAGGTTGTCATCCAAGGAGAAAGAAAGAATGAGATCACCTTATGTTCGGTAATGAAGGCGAGGAAATACATCCAACGCGGGTGTAAGTCTTACCTCGCTTATGTGGTGGATACGAAACGTGAATGTAACAAAGCTGAAGAAGTACCCGTGGTGCGGGAATTTCTAGACGTTTTTCCGGAAGACCTTCCGGGTATACCACCGGATAGGGATGTGGAATTCCGGATCGATCTAATACCCGGGGCCAAGCCGGTGGCTCGGGCTCCATATCGGCTAGCTCCGACCGAGATGCAAGAGTTAATGAAGCAGCTGCAGGAATTACTTGATAAGGGATTCATACGACCAAGTGTATCTCCTTGGGGTGCACCGGTGTTATTTGTGAAGAAGAAAGACGGTAGCCTAAGGATGTGTATAGACTACCGTGAGCTGAATAAGCTGACAGTGAAGAACAAATATCCCTTGCCCCGAATTGATGATCTGTTTGACCAGTTACAAGGGGCGAGCTGGTTCTCCAAGATTGATTTAAGATCGGGGTACCATCAGCTGAAAGTGAGAGAGGAGGATGTCCCAAAGACAGCCTTCCGAACGCGGTATGGGCATTACGAGTTCTTAGTAATGTCCTTCGGATTGACTAACGCACCGGCGGCTTTCATGGATCTTATGAACCGCGTGTGTAAGCCGATGCTGGATCGCTCTGTTATTGTATTCATTGACGACATTTTGGTATACTCACGGAGTGAGGAGGAGCATGCCCAACACTTGCGTGAGGTGTTGGAAACGTTGAGGCGGGAAAAACTCTATGCGAAATTCTCAAAATGTGCCTTTTGGTTACGGGAGGTACAATTTTTGGGACATGTGGTGAATGCCGAGGGAGTATTGGTAGACCCGGCCAAGGTCGAAGCAGTAGCGGGATGGAGAACACCTAAGAACCCATCTGAAATCCGGAGTTTCTTAGGATTGGCAGGCTACTATAGGAGATTTATTCAAGATTTCTCCAAAATAGCCTTGCCATTAACACGACTAACAAGGAAGGATGTGAAGTTCGAATGGGGGGAGAAACAAGAAGAGTCCTTCCGGACCCTGAAGGAAAAGTTAACTCATGCTCCGGTATTAGCTTTGCCCGATGGGACGGAAGACTTGGTAATTTATTCGGATGCATCATATCTCGGTTTGGGATGTGTACTTATGCAGCGGGGTCGAGTGATAGCCTATGCTTCGAGGCAATTGAAGAGTCATGAGGCTAATTATCCAACTCATGATCTTGAGCTGGCCGCGGTGGTATTTGCTTTGAAAATTTGGCGGCATTATTTGTATGGCATTCCGTGCACCATTTATACCGATCACAAAAGTTTGAAGTATTTGTTTGACCAGAAAGAATTGAATATGAGGCAGCGAAGGTGGCTAGAGCTGATTAAAGATTATGATTGTGAAATTCACTACCACCCGGGCAAGGCCAATGTGGTGGCAGATGCCTTGAGCAGGAAGGGGGATTATACTCCCATTAAAGTAAAATCAATGAAGCTGGTGGTAACCTCTAGCCTTCTTGATTCAATTAAAAGTGCGCAAGAGGAAGCAGTAAAAGAAGAGAATTGGAAGAAAGAACGGATAAAAGGAGCGGTGAAAGACTTAGTCCACGAGGATGATGGTCTTAAATATCGATTTGGGCGGTTATGGATTCCTAACACCTGCGGAGTGAAGGAGTTGCTTTTAAACGAGGCTCATAAGTCTCGGTATTCAATTCACCCGGGGGCCACGAAGATGTATCAGGATTTGAAACGTGATTATTGGTGGCCGGGCATGAAGCGGGATATTGTAAAGTATGTTGAGAGATGTTTGACTTGCCTTCAAGTCAAAGCTGAACATCAGAAGCCGTATGGTAAACTACAACCACTTGAGATACCTGAGTGGAAATGGGAGCATATCACGATGGATTTGCTCACGAAGTTACCAAAAACGAGGAGAGACTTTGATGCTATATGGGTGGTAGTGGACCGACTAACTAAAAGTGCTCATTTCTTACCCATTAGTGAGTCGTATTCATCGGAAAGGATGGCAGATATTTATGTAAAGGAGATTGTATCGAGGCACGGGATTCCAGTGTCAATTGTGTCGGATAGAGACACCCGTTTCACGTCCAAATTTTGGCGGGAATTCCAGGAATGTATGGGTACTCGGTTACTGTTTAGTACCGCATACCATCCTCAAACTGATGGGCAGAGCGAGAGAACAATCCAAACACTAGAGGATATGCTACGAGCGTGTGTGTTGGATTATGGAGGAAGCTGGGATACTCATTTACCCCTGGTGGAATTTGCATACAACAATAGCTATCACGCTAGTATCGGAATGCCTCCATATGAGATGTTGTATGGTAGAAAGTGCCGAACCCCTCTGTGCTGGAGAGAGGTTGGGCAAAGAGAACTAGCTCACAAAGAGGTAGTCAAGATTACTGCTGAGAAGATTGATATAGCAAGGGCACGTTTGAAGGCTGCCCAGGATCGACAGAAATCGTATGCGGATAGGAGGCGAAGGGATATTGAATTCAAAAAGGGGGACCTTGTGTTGTTGAAAGTATCCCCGTGGAAGGGGGTGATTAGATTCCGAAAGAGGGGAAAGTTAAGCCCAAGGTTCATCGGGCCTTTTAAAATTATTGCTACAGCGGGTCAAAATGCTTACCAGTTAGAGTTACCTGAAGAACTGAGCGGAATCCATGACACGTTTCACGTGTCTAATTTGAGGAAATGTGTAGCTGACGAAACCGCCTATGTGCCTTTGGGTGATATCGTGATTGATGACAAGCTGAATTATGTGGAAAGGCCGATTGAAATTCTTGACCGCAAGACTAAGCGGCTCAGGAATAAAGAAATTGATCAAGTAAAGGTGAGGTGGGAGCATAGGAAGGGATCGGACACCACGTGGGAGTCCGAGGAGGAGATGAAGAGATACTACCCCTACTTGTTCCGGTATGTATTTCTTGTTTCGGGGACGAAACTCCCTTTAAGGGGGGTGGAGTTGTAACATCCCGGTTTCGCAATAAAAGATTGGTTGGCCATTCATAAAAATGATCGAGATAAGGAGCTGTCGGAATTGACTATGGTGTGCAAATTGGTTTTGATCGTACAAGTGAATCTAGGGTGCTCGAGGATAGCGAATTGGCGGGATGGGTCAAGAAAAAGAAAAGACTTCTGGAACTTGCAGGTTTTAAACAACAGGATCTTCGTCAACATGCGAGGATAAAATGGGCGTCTGAAGGGGGTGAGGATATCGCCTTTTTTCCATGGTTTTATTAATTCAAATATAGCTAATGGTCGTATACACAGGTTAAAGATTGGCCGATCTTGGTGTGAAGAACCGAATGAAATTAAAGCAGAGGCTTGGAGATTTTTCGGGAACATATTCAGTAGTCATGTCGGATTGAGACCTCAATTTAATTGTGAAGGAATCAAGACAATATCAAAAGATCAAGGTGATAAGTTGGTTGTTCCTTTTTCTAAAGCGGAGATGAAAGCAGCGGTCTGGGGGTGTGATGGTGACAAGGCACCTGGGCTAGGCGTATTTAATAATGATTTTTTAAAGTTTTTTTTGGAATGATCATGAAGATGATTTTATGCAGGTGTTAGAGAATTTTTATAACACAGGAAGGTTGGCTAAAGGCGTTGCCTCTTCTTTTATTCATCTTGTACTAAAGGTAATTGATGACAGGAGCTTGGTGAGTACAGATGAATAAGCTTAATAGGATGTATATTGAAAGTCATTACCAAAGTGCTTGTGGGGAGAATGAAGGAGGTTTTAAATTCTATAATTTCGAAAACTCAAATGGGCTTCGTGCCAAGTCGATACATTGTTGAAGGACCGTTGATATTGAATGAGTTGGTGTCATGGTTAAAAGCACAGAGGGTCAAGGGATGTTTCTCAAAATTGACTTTATGAAAGCCTATGATTCGGTAGAATGGGGATTTATTGATTCGGTATTAACCCAGATGCGTTTTCCATTGAAATGGAGGAAGTGGGTTAATGGTGTCTTAGTGGCTACTCGGTCATCGGTGTTAGTGAATGGATCTCCATCTAATGAGTTTCTATGATTTCGTGGGGTGAGGCAAGGCGATCCCTTGTCGTCATACTTGTTTGTTGTGGTAATGGAAGCGCTAAATTGGATGCTTCCTAAAGCGGCGTCGGCTGGAATTTTGGATGGATAGGTTATACCTAATGGAGGGCCAACGGTCGCACACTTATTCTATGCGGATGATGTAATGGTGATAGGAAAATGGAGCAGAAGAAATTTGCAAAACTTGGTACGTATCCTTAGATGTTTTTTTCTAGTTTTGGGTCTTAAAGTTAACTATAAAAAGTGTGTTGTATGGTATTAATGTTTTGGAAGATGAGGTTAAAGACAACGCCAAAGTGTGTGGTTGGTTCTCTTCCTTTTGGCTACCTAGGTTAGGTATGGTGTTTGGGGCAAAAATGAGTAGGTGTAGTAGTTGGCAAGGAGTAATTGATATTTTTCAAAAAGGCTATCCGGGTCGAAAGTAAAAAATCTATCATTTGGTGGTCGGTTAGTTCTTGTCAAAAGTGTTTTGGACAACCTTCCTACTTATTTTTTCTCATTATATAGAGCGCCTAAAAAGGTTTTATCGATCCTTAAGAAGATTAGAGTTCGGTTTTTGTGGGGTGGGTCGGACGAGAAAAAATTGTATCCATTGGGTTAAAAAGGATGATATGTGTAACATCCCGGTTTCGTAATATATTGGGTGTTTAACTTTAATTATAATTTACTTGAATTTTAGTGTTAAAAGCGGGTTTAGAAGGTTAACCGGGTTATTTAACGGGGATTCCTAGTTAAAAGGTTAACTTTTTATAGATGTTTAAAAACTAAAGGAAAGTTAGAGGATAAATTGTGTAATTAAGGGTTTTGGCCAAGTCTTATAAAAATATGAAACTAGAAGGGCCATAGGTGAAAATAGGAAGAATTAAACAAGTCTGGGAACTCCCCAGACCTGTTAGTCGCGTACGAGAGAAAGAGTGGAGAGGTGGAGACCTAGTTCTTGTGGAGAAATCTCAAATTTGAAGCTTGTGTGTTGGAGATTTTAGTAAGAGAAATCGAATTCAAGCTTAGGAGGCTTCCTACATCACGATTTCCATCCTAGATTTCAGAAATCCTTGTCAAGTAAGTGGCTTTGGAGTAGGGTGATTTTATGGGTTTCATCTAGAGGTTAAATTGGTGTAGTATTCTGAGTTATTATGTGTTAGTGAGTCTAGATGAAGCATAATCTTTCCCTGCATGACTGATTTTTATGTGTAATTAGTAGAAATTGTGGTGGATTTAAACCCCACCCCATAGAATTCGAAATCCATGGTGATGGGTGATTTGGGTTGGCTAATTGTGGTCTGTGTATGTTAATAGACTTGTTGAAAGTATTAGATTTAGTGTAAAAGCTGAATTTTATGTTATGTAGTGATCTATGGGTGGAATGGAAACATGTAAGCTTCTAAACATCAAGAACACCAATTATACACATAAGGTGTTTGATGAAATGCTTGAGTGAATATTTATTAGGTGTATGAGTTGAATATTGGTGAATTAAGTTGCGATATATTGTAGAATGCATATATGATGAAAATGATTAGGATGAAAGATCGTAAACTACTCATTAAGTAGGATTCAATATGAGCACCTAAGGTGTTTGAGAAAATGCTTGAACGAAATTGATAATGTGAATGTGCAGAAATTTATGAACTTGAATGGGTAACCAAATGTGAATTGTATGTGTTGGTGGATATGGAATTGAGGAATTTAATCAATGACTTGGTTATAGGTGAAGCTAGTGGAGGTGCAACTCAACATCGTGAAGGCAAGACCAAAGCTTAAAAGGTAACACGTAGCAGCTAGTCGTTTTGTGCAAGAATTGGTTATGAATTTCATGTTTGCACTTATATGGTAGAATTATCAATGATGTGATGAACTTAATGGTTTGGGTAGGAATGATGATAATGATCATAAAGTAGGATCAAGCGGAATTGCAGTAAATGATGACCCGTTTGGGTTAAGCTGTAGCAATTGGACACTTGAGGAATTATGATATGATAGTCCTTAAGTTTGTCTCCCCAAAAGAATAGAGCAGTTTGGCACCACCTGCAGGTGCCTAGGCCTTAATATGATGGCAACGTGCAGGTGGTGAAGTATTAAGCGAGCTGAAAACTTATGAGTGCTATAACGGGTCAAATGGGTTGGGAATGGGAACCCATAATTAAATTATTGGATATAACTAGGTGCTAACCTTGTAAAGGACCATTATGATGTTGTGTTTGTGTACATTATGGTTACAGGTACACCATGGCGAGTTTGGGTCGCTAAAATGTGATTTGGATTGATCAAAATGCAAGAAAAAGGACCTATTGAGCTGTGACCACCGTAGCTTACGGTGCCACCGTAGCTTACGGTGGCCACTGGCACAAATCTGCACCGTGGGTCAGCACTGAGCCAGCGTAAGCTAGCTCAGTGCCACCGTAGCTTACGGTGGAGGCGTAAGCTACGGTGGGGGCAATCTTGAACTTCATTTTTTGATGTTTTTCTTGTGCTCATATTAACGTTTTATGGTCCTAATTCAATACTAATGTGTTACTAGTGTTGTTAGCAGGTATTTAGCAGTAGAAGGGTCAAGATCGAATCATGGAATCATGGAACCGAACACCATACATTTTGGGAACCGGATGTATATGTCTTGTTGATGTAAACAGTGTGGGTTGAACTACTATGAAGTTAACGGTGGTAAACACTTGATTTTGTAAATGTGGTGTGTCAATGGTTGAAAGAATTAATAGTATATTATGAAATTTTCGAACTCTGATTGTTGAAATGATGTTAATACGTGAAATAAGGAATGGGGCCTTACAATATGTGCATACCTAAAAGTGATGGTTGTTTGGGATTTACGAAGTTACTTGATGCTTATATAAGATTATTAAGCAAATGGTTATGGAAGTTGAACAATGTAGGTGATAAATCATGGGCTCGAGTTATTAAAGGGTTAGAGCATTCACAGCAGGTTCCCTATCCTCATCCTTATAATTTATACTTTTATTATTACTTTTTCTCTCTCTTTCACTCACAACGATAATTAAATAATATTTTTTATACATTTATCATTACATTTTCTATCTCTTCAAATTCCTTAATTTTTAGCAAATCACCAAGTTTTTTGTCAAATATACAAATTTTGTAAAGCTTTTTTCTCTCCTCTACTCACAACTATTCACAACCAAACCTTAAATTATACAGATTTACACTGACATATTTTTTAAGTAACTTACCGTGAATGCTCTTACACTAAATCAGGGGTTCGTATGGACTTTTTTCCTTGTAAGCGGGTCATTGTGGGCCCATGAAAAAGTATTGGACAACCTTCCTACTTATTTTTTACATTGTGGGCCCATGGAAAAGTATTGGACAACCTTGTAAGCGGTTCATTGTGGGTCATTGTAGATTTTTGACAAGCAAAGATATTGATATGAGATCGGCAATGGTGGAAACTCAGGGGGGATGGTCTTGGGTGGGGGATGGAAATTGCGAATTTTCGGTCAAGGTAGTTCGGATGGCCATAAACAAATATATGGGGTCAAGACCTAACTTTATATTGCATTAGAGTTCTTTGGTACCAATCAAAGTTAATGTTTTTGCATGGAGAGCCCAAAGAAACCGGATTGCAACGATGGATGCACTTGAGCGGAGACGAATTCATGTGTCGGATGATATGTGTAAGATGTGTCATGAAAACGGGGAATCCTCCACACATTTATTCTCGGGGTGTAGATTCTCTCGCTAGTGTGGATGTGGGTTGCCGAATGGTTGAAGATTCCACCGATGTTAATATTTTCCGTGGAGGATTTATTAAGGTTGCACATGGATCGGCATATTGGAATGGCAAAGAAGGAAGTTGTTCACGCCATTATTCTTATTGCTATGTGGTGCTTGTGGAAAGAGAGAAACAAAGTTCGGTTTTGTGACGTCCACTTCCAGACTTGGCTCCAGAAGGGGTCACTAATCGGATTTACTCATGAACACAAGGTAATAACAGAGATTACTAAGCAGCGGAAATTTAAAACTTTTATTTAATTTGTCAAGTACTACAAAGTAGGAGATAATTTACATAAGAAAATACTAATTATCATTACGTTTTATTGCTATAACTATATCTATGCCAGCTTGCCACAACCTTCCTTCCTTCCGATAGCTGCCCGTCTAATCCCTTAATACAAGGGCCTTCTCATAACTAGTCGATGCCTCACCCTGACCTGACATACATACATATTTTTGGAAAAGGTCAGCTTACGCTGGTGAGTTCTACATTTTTAAAACATTACCTCGGTGTGAGGTTTAAAACCTTTGGACCTACAAGATCCATTTTCACCAACATTTATCAAGTATAATATATATCACAATTATACAACACGTAATATTCCTTAACAGGAAATACCATTCATTCCACTAACCTCCCTTTATCCTTTCCAACCTTTTATCATCTGTCTATATTTTAGCTAACATAGGCAGAGATATCATTCTTGCGAACTGCCGAGTTTACCCTTTTAGGGCATTCCCTGTAACGGTCAGTCACATCATATCTGTCTTTCTGCTAACTGTCGAGTTTACCCTTTTAGGGCATTCCCTATAACGGTCAGTAGCTTTCTTTCCCCCTGTAGTGCTTTCTAACCTCTCTGGGTAACACTACTTCCAAACTCTCCATGTACCACTACCCGCCCCTAGTTAAATACTCAAGTGACTTTAGGGTTGCTAGTAGACAGCGATAATGTCTTCATATACTGCAACAAGTGGACATCCCCCAATTTACCATTGGTGTATGTATACAGGATGTACCAGCGGCGTATCCTCCACACTTCTGATATGCTGGGTAACTAATACTATTATGCTTATATATAGGACTTACCGCGGCGTATCCACCACATAATAATACAGCGAATGCATCACCTGTTCTCATATAATCATACATATTCACCATAACGTCTACTAACAATTCCTTTATCACTTGACTATTTAAGTTCAAAGCAAATATAGCACATACCGTCACACAGTCATTATAATTACGTTATAACACGTATAAATGATTTAACATCATTTTCATAACATATCATATATATATTTATCTATATATATATGTATTATCCAAAAGCCTTTCTAACAGTTTATCAATTCATGATATTCCACGTATATGCATTGTAATGCATTTCCATAACCATTCACGTATCCATATCAATCTAACCACAATTTGACAGTTCAATATATGAATCCATTTAGCAATTAACACTTTAATAATATATATATCCATTCCAGGGTAGTCTTAACAGTTTCTAACAGTTAAGACAAGCAACATTCAGTTATAAATCATTTGAACATATTATCATAATATTTGTATGTATATCAGCCCGAAAACATTTAAAATATTTAAAACATTAAAGAGTGGGCTCATAGAACTCACCTTATCTCTTTAACTCGTTTACTCGGACAGAACTCCGGCACGATCCTTGATTTAACCTAATTTGCGTATCGTATGGCGTTAACGCAAGGTTTCATACAATAAACACTCCCTATGTTTATTTCTATCTTTTATTATCTTAATATTATATATTTATTAAGATTATCCTTTTAATAGGTCAAAATGACCAAAATGCCCTTATAGGCAATTATCCTTTTCTTTTAATGATAATATTGTAGAGGCTAGATTATGAGGCTTGCAATATTAAATAAGTTGGGCTGGGCTTAGAGGGTTTAATTAGAATCATATGCTAGTTTGGTTATTGTATTTAGGCTAGTTTATGGTTGGGCTTGGGTTTACTATTGGGTTTATGATCCATAGGGGCCCAATAGTAAACCCAATGGGGGTCTATATAAACCCCTTGTATTCTCCTCATTTAGGGTTGCTAGTTTACGAGTTCTAGAGGGAGCCAGCAAGGTGTTTATGATCGTGATCGTGATCTAGAGAGAGAAGAGAGTTTACGATTTTCTGTTTTGTACCCGACAAGTTTTCTTGTGTGCAAAGATCAAGTTTTTATCGTTTAATCATCGTATTCTTCGTGTTTCTTCTCTTCTCTATCTTGAATCAATCACCTACGAGGTATCCGCACTCGTTTGTGATATCAATATTGTGTGTTGATAGTTTTTCTGGACCTACAATTGGTATCAGAGCCAAGAATCTGTGATTCGAGGTTCTCACGATATTGGATTCAAATTTTTTTTTTCCAAAAAAAAAAGGTTCGAGTTTTTGAAGATTCGAAGATTTGAAGATTTGAAGATTTGAAGATTTGAAGATTTGAAGATTTGAAGATTTGAAGATTTGAAGATTTGAAGATTTGAAGATTTGAAGATTTGAAGATTTGAAGATTTGAAGGTTTGAAGGTTTGAAGGTTTATGATCGGAGTTTACTATCGGAGTTTACTATCGGAGTTTACTATCGGAGTTTACTATCGGAGTTTACTATCGTAGTTTACTATCAGAGTTTACTATCGGAGTTTACTATCGGTGTTTACGATTGAAGGAGTTTACGACTGAAGGTGATTACGATCGTAAACAGGTGATTACGATCGTAAACAGGGATTACGATCGGAAACAGGGTTGGTCTACGGCAAAAAGTCACTATTTCACACTTTCACGGAAACGGACGTAACTTTTGACTCGTTTGGAGTTAGAAGCTCAAATTTTTACACGACGTTCGTGACATCAAGCCCCAGAATTACCCCCGACTAACGTCCAGGGGAGCTCGTTTGGACCCCCAAATTCCACTCCGAAGGCCTCCGTTTTTCAGTTTTAAGTTTTTGACACTATTCTTTGAATAGTGATTTTGCCGTTTTTGCCGATTTTTCTAAATTTTCAGAAGCTGCATATCTAAAGAAAGAAAATGAGTTCAGTGGTTGAAGAAAATAATTTGGTTGAGAACAAGGATGATTTCGCAGCTGAAGTTGACAATACTGAGATATGCCCCAATCCTACTTGTGCACGTATAATTCCTGGACTTAGGCAAATCTGTAAAAATTATCAGATAGAATTGTTTGAGATAAAATGCGAAAGGAGTTCATTTAAGGGTAGATGGCAAAAGAATGAGGAGAAGGTAAAAGCACATAAATTAGACATTGTGAAGTATCAAAAGCTAGCAACGGAGAAGTCTATCTTGTATGACAATGCTAAGTTAGAAATAGCTGACCTTAGGAAACAAGTAGATGATTTGACTAATAAGAACAATGAAATGCAGGTGAAATTAGATATGAATCAATTAAGAAATAAGAGAATGCTTCAGGCTGGAAAAGAATTGTCTCAGGCTGTTGTGTCTTGTCAAGTTGGGAAACATACACCTGGATTTGGGTCAGAAAAGTCTGATAGATCCTTGGCTGCAAACGTTATTATTCCCCCACCTGTTCTTAGAGACATCATAGGGATAATCTATGAGGAGGATCAGGTAGATAGATCTGACTCAGGATTGCATGAAGCAGGACCTCCGATAGATAGTGTCTTGGTTGGAACTACACCAAGGACTCAAGAAGAAATTGATTATGAAGCAAACATTACTTATGGTGAAGGGAGAGTGGAGGATATATCAGACAATGATGCTGAGTGCCAGAAATATGACAGGTGTCATAACTCTAAGTCTGATGATGCTGGGATAGAGTTGAAACCATACCCTAAAATTGAAGTAGAGAGGCCAAAGATCACCACTAAGCATCCGAGTGTGAAGCCAACAGCTGGAGTGAAGGATGAAAAACTCAAGGAAGTAGCTGTGTCTCCTATTTCTTCAGTTGGTTCATGCAGCTGTAAATGCAATTGCAAAAATGGTGTTTCTTCATCAGGAAATCCAGAGAGCACAAAGACAGTGAAGATAGGTTCAACACAGGCTTCGAGGAACCAGCCGAAAGTCAAATCTGAAGCTGCAGACAAAGCAAAGAAGCAGACACAAGGCAAACCAGCTCCATATCTGCCACAAAAAACAAATGGGTACACGTCTGACTTCTATCTAAAGAAGCAGGCTTGCTTTAATTGTGGCATTGCTGGTCATATTGCTAGAAACGGTCTTTATCGCCACTATGAATCCTATTGTCCGCAAAGTCAAAGGGGTTCATCTCGGGAGTCAGTTGAGTCTAAGCCGATGAAGGTGGAACAACCTAAGGCAAGGAAGACTGATACTCCTAAGGTTAAACCCTCTGATCAACATTGGGGTGCTGCCAAAGATGAAAGAAAATCTTTCAATCAAAACAACAGCTTTCCAAGTTACAAAAATTTTCAAAAACAGGTGAAGAAACCGTTTTCAAAACAACCAAAGTCTGAAAAACCCAAAGTTACCCCTCCCAAGGTAACTAAAACTGTTTTGAAAAATGATTCTAAAATGAAGAAGGTTGAAATACCTAAAGTCACAACTCCAAAGGTCACTAAAACAAAAATTGTTTTGAAAAATGAATCTAAAACGAAGAAGGTTGAAATACCTAAAGTCACAACTCCAAAAGTGACTAAAACAAATGTTAAATCACCTGGAAATTGGAAACCAAAAATCAAGGCAGCTCCATCCCAACTTCCTGATTTCTCAAAGAGGATGTTCTTACAAGAAATTTCATTCATTGATTCCTCAGGAGTACCTAGAAAAACAATGGCCTGGGTACTCTTAGCTAACTAATCTCTCACTCTGTGCAGGAACGATCAAGGAGGATTATCACTAACATTTTTATTACTAATTTGTTTGTTGATAAGTGATTGTTCCAGGCACAGTTTAGGAGACGTATCTTCATGTCATGTCAAGTAATCTATAAAATGGAAGGTATGTCTCATTGAGAGGTAAAAGGTCAAAATCAGCATGAAAGGTACTGTTCTTAACTTGGTTGTTCATTAAAAAAAAAATTAAATTGAGGTGTGCATGCTATACAACCCATCGTTCTTAAAATTTTCAAATCTATACTTTGAAGGTTAGCTTAGCCGGATGTGTGTCTTTATTTGTTCTCTTAAGTGTGTTTGTGTGTTTTATTGATTAAAAAAAAATGAAAAATGATGTTCACAAAATTGTGACATTAAAAATCAAAAAGCAAGGGGAAGAAATGTAAAGATGAAGAAAAAGTTGACCCCTCAAAAATAGTGTGTTTTTCAATTTTTAATTTTTTGTGTTTTGTTTCTGAGAAGTTTAGGGGAAGTAAAAATGAATGCTCGGATTGGAGATGGCTGACACGCGTAAGGCGGATGTGAAAGGTAAGCTCCACGGTGATATGCTCGGTAGGCTCGACCTGAACTTATGACCA
>JBCNJP010000023.1:4454709-4737422 GCA_039602395.1 Deinandra increscens subsp. villosa
ACTTATGTGATAACAAAGATTGTGAACATTTATTATCTAGTTATAAGTTATAAAGATTTCAATCCACGTAAGGACAACTAGATAAGAAGAACCAACAACTTTGAGAATTCAAGGTAAATGTGACATTGTCACAGCCATGTGAAAACTTATAACCGTCAATGTCTTACTTTAGTAATGATACTAAGTTCCAAGTGATGTTGGATCATGATAAGGTATCATAAAGTGTAATACAATGACAGTTTTTCATGGTTTACACAACTATGACATTTATTTTGTCACTTACTCTCATTATAGTTGTTTTAGGGTTTATTTCTAGTGTATTGATTGTAATAGATCTTTATAATACTAGTTTTAGTTCACTGTGTTAGTTTGAAAATTAATGGGCACAATTATCATTATTGATTATCCTTTTTAGCCAGTTGTTCCATTAAGGAATTAAAACTGGAAGCTTTCTTGTATCTTATTTTAGAAATTAGAACTATTCTCCTTATCTAAGCTATTTTATTGTATAAGGGTTAGTGATAGTGAGGTGAACAAATCTGCTTTTCTAGTCTAAGGCATTATTTATCCTTTATGCACAATGCTATAAAGCACTCATTTTCATGATGGCTAATTTTAAGTAGCATTTAATTGTGCTAAGAAAGAATTCACTAAGAAATGCACTAGAAAAACCCGAAACATGTGTAAGCCCTTTAAGGGTCATGTTTTTCATTATGATATGTTCACTAAATCATTAACCTAATTTACATTTTGTAAAGTGTTTGCATACATTTAAGAAGTCCTTTTGAATTTTATTACTCACACGATGTTTAGATTAGGAAATCTGAAACATCTCCCCTGATATCCTTTGTTTAAAGGGATTTTGATTATTATGATGAGAGGAAAACATTTAAGGAAACATATAGTGATTATGTTTTAGAGTGGATAATTTTATGGAGATTAAAGGTTAAATTAGTTCAAAAGAAGATCTAAGAGTGAGTCTAAGGGGTACTTAAAACTAAGGCACAATAATAATGCATAATGATATACGAAGATAATGTACAATCATTAACTAAGGCATAATAATAAAGAATGCACAAATTTAAATTAAGGCGCAATAATAAGGCATTCTTATAATTAATAATAATGTGCAAATATAAAACAAAAGAAGATGTGATATAGTCTGTTATATCACCAAAACAACAGACTAGTTAGGTTCTACTTACATGAATCAGCTTTCGCGTTGGTTACTTGCCTATCACCTAAGCATTATGAACTAGATAAGGGTATGTGCATAAAGTGATGTATCACATCAGCGTTGGCCAGAAATGATACACCATAAGCTTTATGTACAAGTTAGTTTCGCTGAATACATGTGCAACTCATCAGCGTTGGCCAGAAGAGAAACACTCGTATACGAAAGGCGAATGCTTAATTCTTAGTTGATAATCATTGCAAAAACAACGAATCAGCGTTGGCCAGAATCGAGGTTTTAAAGATGTTATCAATTTAAGCAAATAAATTAGTTTAATTTAAAATAAGTTAACTAGTATTAGAAATAATAATGACATTGATTAAGGTAGCAAATCAGCGTTGGCCAGAATTACTACATGTCAATAACTAATACAAGTTAATAAATTAATCTAATTTTATTTTAAATCAGTGATAATAAGTTTACTTGTGAGAAGAAGTTAAATGACATTATGTAGGTAACAAATCAGCGTTGGCCAGAATTGGAACCTTATTAGATGTCTGTTATTAACTATGAATTACACAAGTCAATTAGTTATCAATTTAGGCTAATAGATTAGTTTAAATTAAAATAAATTGCCTAGTATTAGAAAGGATTAGTGACATTAATTAAGGTAGCAAAACAGCGTTGGCCAGAATTACTACTTGTCATTAACTAATACAAGGTAGGGAAACTAATCTAAATTTTATTAGGTTTTGTAAAACATAAAATTTAAGGTTTTAAACAAAAGAAATCTAATATCCGGTCGAAAAGGGGTTTCCGATCGTAAAGGGATACCCGATCGAAAAGCGGGTATCCGATCGCGAAAAATATACCCGATCGAAAAGTGTAATTTTCGATCGAAAAGGGTATCTGATCGAAAAGTGAGCTTTTCGATCGAAAAACCATTTGGCCCGATCGAAAAGCCGATCGAAAAGCCGTATGGTCCGATCGAAAAGTATGTCGAAAAGCCACATGGCCCGATCGAAAAAGTCGATCGAAAAAGGGCCACATGGTCCGATCGAAAAGTAGATTTTTCGATCGGATAGTAAAGTCGTATGATCGGAAAGTAAGCTTTTCGATCGAAGAGCAGGGTCAAAGCCACATGATTCGATCGTAAAGCCAATAAAAAGGGACCGGTAGAAAAGCCGGTAGGAAAGCCGGTAGTAAAGCCGGTAGGAAAGCCGGTAGTAAAGCCGGTAGTAAAGCCGGTAGTAAAGCCGGTAGTAAAGTGGACTTTTCTATCGGATCGAAAAGTAGACTTTTCGATCGAGAATTGGTATCTCGATCGAAAAGACAATAACCTCTCGAAATCAGTGAGGGTTTGATTTTAAAACCGATTTAATTTATTTGTTTAAAGACGAATTAGGGTTTCGAGATTTTTAGACAGAATCGAAAAACCCATATTGATTTCGAGATTAGGGTTTCTTAACGAATTCAGATTAATGATTCGATTGAGCAACATATGCTCTGATACCACATGTTGATCGAATCCTGAATCGTTAATATAATAAACAGATAATAATAATAAAGATTACCTGTAAGCATCTGGTTGAGATCAGCAGTAGTTAGGTTGTCCATCCTGTGAGTAGCCTTGGTTCCCCTTTAGGGTGTATAGCTAATGATGGTGTAAGGTTTCATGAGGGTTCACGAAACAGAGAGAGAGCCGAGAGAGATGAGAGAGAGGTCGAAAGTTTTGTGGTGGTGATTAACCTTTTAATCTCTCCCTAAGGGCTCTATTTATACACCCAAGGGGAAACCCTAGTCTATCTAGAAAGGGTAATTACGTCCATCAAGTAATACCAGATAGGGTCAAATACGTAATTGATTATTTAAGATAAATGATTAAAGGACATAAATAAGATTTATATATACATATATATATACGTAATATATATATATATTTAGATATATATAAATTATGTCTAACAAAGAACAGATCCGCTCATCTCTCAGTTCCCCGTCTCTTCCCCTTCTACCTCCGGTCCGACCACTAACCCGGTTTACCGGTTCAACCGGAAACTCGTCATAACCGGCCGGTTATTTTGAAGACGGTTCAAAGGTGGTTAGCCGGACCGCCGGCGGTACCGGTTCCCGGTTCAACCGGTCCGACCGGGCGGTCCGGTCCGGTCTTCAAAACACTGATTGAGACTCATTAGATGGAGATCCATTCACTAACACCGATGACCGAGCAACCACTAAGATCCCATTAACCCACTTCCTCCATTTCAACGGAAAACGCATATGGGCTAATACCGAGTCAATAAATCTCCAATCTACCGAATCATAGGCTTTCAGAATCATAGGCTTTCATAAAGTCAATTTTGAAAAACATCCCCTGACCCTTTGTAGCTTTTAACCATGACACCAACTCATTCAATATCAACAGTCCTTCAACAATGTATCGATTTGGCACGAAGCCTATTTGAGTTTCGCAAATTTATAGAATTTTAAACCTTACTTTGGTAATGACTTTTAATATACATCCTATTAAGCTTAATGGTCTGTAATGTATTCACCAAGCTCCTGTGCATCAATTACCTTTGATACAAGATGAATAAAAGAAGAGGCCACGCCTTTCAGGGGCGATTCTTAGTTATAAAGGTGGGCGGTGTGGGGGATAAATTTTTTAGGATGAGTAAAATGGGATAAGTTGATGGACCAATAGGAGAGTGACACAGGAGAGGGAAAAAAGTATATGTCTTTTTTGTTTTTTTGAAGTGGTATGGGTGGGATAAGTTTGGTAGGATAAGTTGAATTTTTTTTTTCTTTTTTTGCTTTTATATTATATTATATTTATAAATCAAACAACAATTTATTAAATAAAACATGACGATTACATTACTTAAAACAAACGACAACATTTTTATTTCAAAGCTAGAACTGTTGGTTTATTTCTTGCTCAGTTAATACGACTTCCACGTTTTGCTCTATGTGATCCGTTATGTCTTGTCGTAGCCTAAAATGTGTCTCAGCGTCGCGTAACTCATACAACACAGTTTCGTCGATATGCGCTTGTACTGGAGGATCACGAATGTGTATCGGTGATATCGCCCTGCCTTCGTCTTTAAGTATCATGTTCTGAAATATCATGCAAGTGTAAATGATGTTATCCATAAGATCTTTATGAACCGGACGCCCTTTGCGATCAGTGACCGCCCACTTTGATTTTAACATGTGAAACGCTCTTTCAACGTCTTTTCTTGCACTCTCTTGTATTTTCTTCATTTTCTTCTCTTTGATCTCGAATGGATGACGAAAGGCTTTCAAAAAGACTGACCAAGTAGGGTAGATGCCATCAACCAGATAATAACCACGTTTATATTGTCGACCGTTCACAACAAAAGGACATCTCGGAGCAACGCTATGTAACTCGTTCGTAAACAATGGTGATTGGTTAAGAACATTTATGTCATTGTTAGCACCCGGTACACCGAAGAAAGCATGCCAAAACCACATGTCCTGTGATGCCACTGCCTCGAGAATGATCGTTGGTTTTGCGTGATCACCTCGATGATATTGCCCATGATACTCCCGTGGACAGTTCCTCCACTCCCAATGAGTACAATCAATGTTACCGATCATGCCAGGAAGACCATGATATTGCCCATGCGCCTCATATAAACGCTCGATATCATGGGAGGTAGGAGAACGAAGAAACTCATCTTTATAAAGCTTAAGTATAGCATCACAAAAATTTATCAAACATTCACGCGTTGTTCTTTCCGACATCGAAAAGGTTTCATCGTACTCGTCGTATACGTTACCGGTCGCCAGTTGGCGAATAGCTACCGTACACTTTTGTAAAAGGGAGAAGCTTGTCCTCCCCCTTGCGTCTTGACGTAATTGAAACCATTCAAAATTTTGTTCAATGTCGCTAACAATTTTTAAAAACAACCTTTTAGACATTCGAAAACGCTCTTTAAAAATACCTTCGTTGAAACGAGGATGATCGGAAAAATAGAGTTCCACCAAACGTTCATGCCCTGCCTCACGATCTCGACGTATACTTTTCCTTCTCTTCGAACGTGCCGTATCCCCTTCTTCTTGTAAAATTATGGCTTCGTAACAAGTTTTCATAAACATCAGCGTCTCCGTGTCCGAGTCACTAGAACTACTAGACGAAGTCATTAACTCGGGAGGGAGGATTGGAAGCATGCTGAATAAAAGAGTAGAATGATAAAGTGATGTAGTGTGAAGAGTGTTTATAAAAATTGTGTGTATATATAGAGAAAGAGTAGGGAAAAAAATTGATACGGTCATGTGACCGTTGAACGGTAAAAAAAAAATTTTAAAAAATCGGTATGTCTCGGCGAGGATATGCCGATTTTTTCTCCAAGATTGCCGAAAACACACTTACCGAAAAGAATGGTATACAACTTATCCATTTTGCCAAAAACCTTAGTTGCCGAAACCCACTTGCCGATTTTTTTAACCCCCCATACCACCCACCCTAACTAGCAGTGACCTCGGTCACTGCTGGTTTTTTGTCAAGAGGTACCGAGTATACGTGTTTTACGAAGAAAATTTTTATATATACGTGTTTTACGAAGAAAATTTTTATATATATCGTGTCGGTCACCACTAATTTTTTTTATATATTGATTTAGTCACCACTAATTTTCGGTCACCCACGAAAAAAAATTCAAGATCCACCACTGACGCCTTTAGCGAACCTTCCTGTGTTACGAAAATTCTCTAACACCTGCATAAAATCATCTTCAAGATCATTCCAAAAAAAACTTTAAAAAATCAAAATTAAAGCCGTTTGGCCCAGGTGCCTTGTCACCATCACATCCCCAGACCACCGCTTTCACCTCCTCTTTAGAAAAAGGAGCAACCAACTTATCGCCTTGATCTTCTGATATTGTCTTGATTCCTTCACAATTTAATTGAGGTCTCAATCCGACATGACTATTGAATATGTTCCCGAAAAATCTCCAAGCCTCTGTTTTAATTTGGAAAATTGGATTTTAATAATCCAAACTATGACCCATTGGCCGATAATAATCCAAACTATCAGTTTGGCCAGCACCAGTCCCAACTTTCAGTTTCGTTATCAGGAGCAATCCCAGTAGCATAATCATCATACATTTACACTTGATTTTTGGCTTGTAATGATGAATCTGAACAAAATAAGGAAGAATAAAAGCAAAAACAAACGAAAAACAAGTGTAAATCATGTGTAAATGTATGATGTTTCGGGACTAAGACTGCTCCTGATAACGAAAATAAAAGTTGGGACTGCTGCTGGCCAAACTTATAGTTTGGATTATTATCGGCCAATAGGTCATAGTTTGGATTATTAAAATCCAATTTACCTTTTAATTTCATTCGGTTCTTCACACCAAGATACGCCAATCTTTAACCCGTTTATACGACCATTAGCTATACTTGAATTAACAAAACCATGGAAAAAGGCACTATTCTCATCCCCTTCAGACGCCTATTTTACCCTCGCACGTTGAAGAAGATCCTTTTGTTTAAAACCTGCAAGTTCCAGAAGTATTTTCTTTTTCTCGGCCCACTCCGCCAATTCGCTATCCTCGAGCACCCTGGATTCACTTGTACGATCAAAACCATTGCACACCATAGTCAACTTCGACAGCTCCTTATTTCGATCATTTTTATGAATGGCCATCCAATCTTTTATTGCATTTTTAACTCTTCTTAACTTCACCAGCAGCCTCGCATCACGGGGGAATGTTATTTGTCAAAGGGACCCGAAGATGTTCGCGAACAATACCCACAATCTCCTCATTTTTCAACCAAGACGAACAGAATCTAAATACCAAAATCTTTAATCTTAGTTTTGAACACCAAAAGACAGTGATCCCACCATAAACGATTCAAGGAAGTCAATGATGCATTAGGCTACCGCGTAATAAACTCTTTACATACCAACACTCTATCTATTTTGCTAAAGTTAACTCCATTCGCATAAGAGAATGTAAACATTCATGTGATTTTCATAAAAATTACCGTCAAATATAAATTCATTAAAAATCTCTGCACCTCTATCGTTGAATTCAAAAAATCTCCTTTCTTCGGGTCGTCTAACCTCATTAAAATCTACAAAGAGAATCCACATACCTTGCAATTCCTGACGAAGGTCCAAAATTTCTCTCCACAATTCCCTTTTTCTTCCAAAATCTTGTGGTGCATAGACATTCCCAATATTAATTCTAGAGTAAATAACGGATTTCGTCCCTGAGGTTTACACAAATATCGAATTTTGTCCCTTAGTTTCATTTATTACGAATTTCGTCCGCAACGTTTGTTAAAACGTTGCGGATTTCGTCCTTACAACTAACGTCCGTTAAAAAAAATTGTTAATTTTTTAAGAATGACACTTTTACCCTTCTTTTAAATAAAAAAAAAGTAAAATGACTATTTTTCCCCCCTCCCTAATTCTTCCTCATCTTCTGTCACCATCACCACCACCATGGCCGCAACCACAACCACCACCATGGCCACAACCACCACCACCACAGGATTCGGAATTGTACAGGAGAAAGAACCCCACCATGCCTCCTCTGATTTCATGGTGGAAGCTTATGCCGGCAACCCCACCACACTCGTTGGTTCCGGTGGCGAGGAACAGCTAGGGCTTGGTGCCGAAGGTTTCGTGGTGGGGAACGGATCTAGGTCCTTACCGTCACCAGAGTCGCAAAACAAGCAGAAAGGGTCGCTGCCGCCGTTGCTAGCGGAACCCTAGCCGCCGCCTGCCAGAAATCGCGACTGTCACCTCTTTTTGTTGCTGCTCGCGACCGGAAATAGGCTCGGGGACCATGGATTTGAGCCAGACGGGGAAAGAGGAGAACAGGGGAGCGCCGCCGGTGGCGGTGTTTGTCCGGTCGTTCACCAAATGATCTGTCCGGCTGGTGGCGGTGTTTATACGACTGTTCACCATTAAGAAGAAGAGTTGGTGGTGGTTTGGGACCCACAAGAATATGTTTTTACTTTAGTATATTTTGTCTTTTCAATTAAAACACATATTAATAAATATTAATTATATCTTTTTCTTTACTTTATTAATATATATTAATTAAAGACAAGGGTATAATTGTCTTTTTACACCCGTTTAACAGAAAATTTTACGACTGTTCACCATTAAGAAGAAGAGTTGGTGGTGGTTTGGGACCCACAAGAATATGTTTTTACTTTAGTATATTTTGTCTTTTCAATTAAAACACATATTAATAAATATTAATTATATCTTTTTCTTTACTTTATTAATATATATTAATTAAAGACAAGGGTATAATTGTCTTTTTACACCCGTTTAACAGAAAATTTTAACAGAAGTTAGTCAAAAGGACGGAATCCGATACGTTTTTGCAAAACTTGAGGACGAAATCCGTAATAAATGAAACTTAGGGACGAAATCCGAAATTTGTGCAAACCTCTGGGACGAAATCCGTAATTTACTCTTAATTCTAGCTTGATCTCCTGCTAACTCTCCAGAAACCACGAGCAGATTCCCAATATTAGGTTATGTTTGGGAGTGCTTATTTTAGTTCAAAAGCACTTTTGAGTAAAAGTTCTTATTAGCTTATTACCTTTTGAAAATGAGTTTTTAAAAAACATGTTTAGATTAGTCTTAATAATATGAAAAGTAGTTTATATGTGTAAAATACTAAAAAAGACATTTTTTATATATCAATTAGCCACGTCAACATTCTTTTCTGTCACCACTTTTACATTACCTGAAATATTTAAAGTTTCCATATTGCTTCCATCACTAATATAATATTGGAAAATTGCCAATCATAATTATTGATAGGAGATTTTTCCGCTCTTGAATCACTGCAATCTTTTCTGACTTCTCCGATTTCGTCTCCGGCGATTCCGGCACAGTTGCGGACCCCACCGGCGAACCAAGAAATCCGGTCTCCAATCTTTAAGAACTTCCGCAACCACCACCCTGAACCTACTTCCCGTCCATTCCACCACACATATCTCGTTAATTGGCCGTTAAGTACCATTATCTTTAAGTACCATTATCTTTAAAGGTTTTTCTAATATGTGTCTTAAAGACACACAATAGTGCAATAAATGCATATCGAAAATTGAAAATATATTTTTTTAAAAAAAATCTTTTTACCTTTCTCATTTTTCAAGATAAATTTTGATATTTTTTTTAATTTTCAAAAAGATACCATGATTCTTTTTGACAATTGAAAAAGATACCAATATTTATCTTGAAAAATGAGAAATGTATGAAAAAATTTTCTGAAAAAAATTATTTTTCAATTTTCAAGATGTATTTATTGCACCTTATGTGTGTCCTTAGGACACATATCAGATTGTTACTTATATACATATCTAGAATTTTTCTATTTTATGCAAACTTTATCTGATACAGATGTAAAACACTCACACCCTTTGAACCCCAAAATGATTTATACGTTGGAACTTGTTGAATGAATTTATTCGGTTAGAAAAGATCTATGGATAGTACGGATCGTAGATACTTAGAGGAAGAGGATTTTTCATTGACAAAAACTATGAAGGTTGTTGCAACTAGTCTTGTTATTGGAACCATTTGTAGTTGCTACTTGGTTGGATGTGTCTTGTGTTGAGAGAAATGTTTAAGTTCAGTAAGGTTGTTTTACAGCTAATTAAGGTTTTTTATATTTTTTTTGAACGGCCAACGAATGCCCCGGAAAACCCGGGGACTATTTACACCAGTTGAGCTCATTTCAGGGAAAATCCACCTCCGCGAGCGGCCGGGTGGTAAAACCTAGGAGCTCAGGGATCGAACTTGTGACCTTACAGCCCCAAGTCTCCCTTCATCGCCAATGCCCCTTCCAAAGTGTTGCCCGTAAGAATCGAACATGTGTCTCAAGTAGAGAACATAGGCTTCTTACCACTACGCCACAATGGAAGTTGCGCTAAGGTTTTTTATATACCCCTAAAAAAATTTTGTTTGAGGAGTGTATTTAATTTGACTTCATGAAATTCCATGCATATTTTTCTTGTCAAATATGTTATTTAACTGGACTAGCTTATGTAAATAATATATTTTTAGAGAACAATGGTTCACCAAACATGTTTAACATTGAACCTTAAAAAGTTGTTAGGTTAATCATGTTTTACACACGGTGACAATGGTTTCTACATATACTAAGACTAATTACTACTCCATTATAATACGAAGTGTTTACAGAAGAAATAATGCTACATGTGAAGTTCATTATAATGCTTGCAGAAAAAATAATGCTACATGTAAAGATGGTCTGTTGTACTAAGACATTTTAATTCGGGCTTGTTGAAAGTTCGAATGTCTGTGTTTTATGCTTTAATTTGGGCTTGTTGAAAGTTCATGGACGTCTATAGTTTACACTCTATGTTGTATATATGCAATGCTCCATGTTTGCACATATGCAACGCTTCAATTTTGCACATATGGAACGCTCCATGTTGCACATGTATGCAACACACTACATTGCATAATTTTTAACATGCCTTTAATAGTGAAAATAATCCTTACACGTAGATTCATGCTCATTCTACTTTTTTTTTTCTCTTTAATTTAATCTTGTGATCATTATTGTACTTCAAAATTTTGTCTTACGAGTTACGACATAGTTCCATGTTCATTTCATTTAATTTTTTGTATAGATACATTTTACCATTCTCGTTTGTTTTTATATGTTATATTGAATATATGTAAAACTCTATGTTGCAGATATGCAAGAGTCTATGTTGCACATATGAAACACTCTATGTTGTACACATATAACATGACTGAAACTAGTATATAGAGCGTGAACAACATACATCTTAGCCACCTAGTATAACATGTTAAAAAAATATCCACACCCTAACACCTTAAGATGATTACAGAGGGTTGATCCAACACTAAGTTAAGAAGAATTGAATAAGATAACTACAAAAAACGTTCACCAAATATAATCAAAAGAGAGTTTAGCCTTGCATATTCATACTAAAAGCTAAAATCGTTACCGAAATACACGAAGAAATCATAAAAGAAAGTGATCTAGATGAGTTCTCTGCCTAGGTTCATCTTTGGAACAGTAGAAAATAGTTGAACAGAACTCCAAAGTCGTAACCTAAACACTCCTTAAATACTGATTCGAAAACCTTAAAAATTAAGTTATGGCCGACATAAGCCGTAACGACTCATTTTTAGCTAACGGGTCGTTATGCACGACTTTTGTGAATTCTCCAAATAATCTGAATTCCGATTGCTTTTCACTTTTTGCGTTCACACTTGAAAATAATTGATTTTCAATCTTGTGACCTGATCGTGCTTCTTTCTTTTGCTGCAACAATATATATATTACAAAGACATGGTTGGAACGGAGCACGGTAGCTTGGCTGCTTGATATTTGACTTTTCCTATGTGTTTTATTATGCAAGCATTGTTTCTATTTTCTTAGGCCAGCAAACCCGGGTTTGATCCCTAATTTTTCTAACAACCGCCTGGTTTTCTGCTTGGAGATAAAAAGGCCACATTTGCTATAGACGTGGCGTATTTATGTCAGTTCTCATCTCACCCGCACACCTTTTCTTCTACATCTCTGGGTAAAGTTTATGTACAAACCACTTTTTATTGTACAAACTTAAAATCAAAGAAAAACTATGTTGCATATATGCACTCATATTCACTCGATGAATCAAAAAAACAAAAATAAAATAATTTTTTTGTTCATCTTGTACGTTCAACTATGTTCCATGTATGCAACATGGTATGTTGCATATATGCAACATACCATGTTGCATATGTTGCATATATGCAACATAGTCGGAAACCCCCTCCAAAAAAAAAAATTTGGTTTCATTTTAAGTCGTTAGGTGACCGACATGTTGATATACACGGAAATTAAAAAAAAACAACACCAAAATTACCTAATAGCCTTTATTTAATTAATATAGAAAAAATTGATTTTAATAATACAAGTTTTACCTTGTTGGTGGATAATAATACGAGTTTTGAAATTTCTTCACAAGAATACGAGTTTTGTGGGTATTGGATTCTAATGATATAGAGTTAGTTTTTTACTAACGGTGTTAGTCTGTTGTCTATGTTGCAGGTGCCACGTCAGGTGCCATGTAGGAGGAAAACAGTCCACGTCAGGTGCTACGTAGGCAAACGACTAACACCGTTAGTAAAAAACTAACGGTGTATCATTAGAATCAATACCCACAAAACTCGTATTATTGTGTGGAAATTTCAAAACTCATATTATTATCCGCCAACAATGTAAAACTTTTGTTATTAAAATCCAATTTTCCAATTAATATTTAATGGTTTTTACATTAGTTTTTAAGTTTGTACAATAAGAATGGTTTTTATTTGAATGGTTTTTATTTGAACCTTACCTTGCATCTCTATCCTTTCATTTACGCATATATCCTACCTCTTGTAGCACCGTTTTCTGTTCCAGATGGAGTGTTTTGTAATCTCCGATTAATTAACCCTTGAAGGGTCACCTCCATTCATGGCAGCGACGTTGGGAGCTGATGGTGATGCCCGTATCTCGGTCGTTGATTTCATCCGATTTGAAGTGGTAGAAGGTGTATTTAGATGCATTGCTTTCTTCGTTGGTGGTACTGAATGTGCCTACGATGTTTCTATCTTCTGCTGGAGATTTCCACTGTTTTATCTCCCAACAAACGTATCTTTCTTTGATTTTTGCTTTTGGCTTTGGTTTTTGTTTGCGATTGATGATGTTTTATTTTTAAGGTTGATAACTTCAAGAGCGGTTCGTTCCCGGTGTGCATCTGATTGGGGCAAAACCCTAATTTTCCTTTCTCCTCATAAGGTTTCTATCTTCTCTTTTTTTTAGTGACTAGGGATTTTATGAAACGTAATTTGATGCAGGGAACGATTCGCTTTAAGAACGATTTTATAGTTGGATTTTGCATTGAATAAAGAATAGACAGAAATTTGCTTATTTATGTAAAAAAAAAATAAGTAATATGTTTTTTTTTTCATTTAAAATTTTTGCTCACTTGTATCGTACAAGTCATGTATGCATTTGGTATCTTGAAAAACGTAAAATTTTATTTTCGAGAGATGTAAAGTTTTATGAGGATTTGTTTCCTTTTAAATTTGATAAGGATGATACTATACTTGATTCTGGTGCTAAAACAGAATGTAACAAATTTTAATTTTGTTGAAGTTTTTGACAATCAAGATTCTAATGATGGTAAAATTCCCAATAATGAAGGGAGGGTAGAAACTGACACTACTAGTGGTGAGTCTCAAGTTAGCCTTGGTCCTGAATCCTGAATCCGCTGAGCAGGTTGCTCTTGGTGGTAGAGGATCATGCATGCACGTAGACTTGTTCTCTAAGTTAGACTTGGTCCTCACTCCTCACATCTCTTGGGCCATCTGGTGTTTCTCTCGGGCATGTCATGTGGGCTAGTTGGATCTTGGCCCGCATCAATGTTGGGCTGACGTTCATTTAGACTCACGTGGATCCAAGACATTAGGTAAGTTAATGTGGGCTGACATGAACCGACATGAACCAGAACAACTATTAAAAGAATACAATCCCACATGTATCTTAAAAAGGACGAACCGCAGACTTGGGAAGATAACAATTTCAAACGAAAAAAAGCTCTGAAGAACAGAAAGAAAAGATGGGAAGCAAGCACGTAGTTACACACATCAAAAAGTCAAGATAATTATTTAGCAAGCTTACAGACAGGCTGGTAACTGGAATATTTTCTTTTCTTTTACGATGAACGGTATCTTTGATTTCGTTTTTGTTCTGTTGATCGAATCCTGAAATCGTTAATATAAAATACAGATAATAATAATAAAGATTACCTGTAGTCATCTGGTTGAGATCAGCAGAAGTCAGGTTGTCCATCCTGTGAGTAGCCTTGGTTCCCCTTTAGTGTGTATGCTAAAGATGGAGTAGAAACCGTAAAGGGTATTACGGTTTAGAGAGAGAGCCGAGAGAGAAAGAGAGAGCGAATTAGAGGTGTAGGTGATTAACCCTTTAATCTCTCTCTAAGGGCCCTATATATATACACCCAAGGGGAAACCCTAGTCTATCTAATAAGGGCAATTACGTCCATTAAATACTGCCAGATAGGGTTAAATAGGTAATTGATTATTTAAGATAAATGATTAAAGGACATAATAAGATTTATATATATATATATATATATACATATCCGAAAATATATATTTAGATATATATATATATATATATATAAATTACGTCTTACATTCTCCCATTTGGCCGAATGATCATTTATATGAGGTATTAGGTAAGTCTGATCAGAATTTAATACTCATTTCAATTTTAAACCAAAATTGCAGCAGAAAAATATAGTCATAGAGTTGATTATCCAACTCAAGACCCCCATTAATCATATCACAACCCCAAATTTAAAATTCAACATAAATTCATAATCAACTACAGAAGTAAGCCCTTACCGTTGATTTATAATAAAACTGTCTATATGTCCCGTTAGGCATGCGTAACATATTTAGAGACAAAATCAAACGTATGAGGAAAATTAATAATTAGTCATTCATGTTGTGATATGCTTGGTCATTAGTAAACCTCGTCTTTGTTATGAGATCTCAGAAAAGACTTATGAGGACAGACCTTTAGTTATAGGATCCTTAAGCATATCATGAATGTTTTCAATACACGAAGTTAGTTTCCTCTATTTGTTCTTAAATGAACAAAACTTGTATCGAAAATTTAATGCAGCTCCGCTCAAAACTGTTTTAAGAAATGAGGGTAGCTGACTTTATCACAGTAAGTCTTCAATATGTTATTTATCTGAAGTTTAGGAGTCTAATGATAAATTTAGCAACAATGTTTTAGTGACAAATATATCATGTCATAATAACTTGTTGTTATCATTTTCTTATGACTCTTCCATGATCTATTAGACAAATCTGTCCGCAGACATAAGGATATACCCCTGAGTTGACATTTAATATCTTTTGAATACAATAAAGTCAAAATTTAGAGATAGTCAACTGCTTTAAGTTTCTTACTTCTTTAGTTCAAATTATAGTCTTTCGTTTCTTATAGATATTGAAATGCCATTTTAGATGCTTAATTAAAAACCATTAAATTTAGGAAATGATTTTAATCATTTCTAGTATTTCAGCAATGCAGGCAATATATCTAAACGAGTATAGACTTGAACATACGTAAGGCTTCTTAATAATGAAGCATAAGATTTAATTTCTTGAACCTTTATTAGTAATCTCCTTTAGTTACTAGAGTTACAGACTAAGAGCAACGTTGCATGTTGTAATGTGTTGAACACATAATTAATCTAATGAGACTTAATTAATGTCTCGTTAGGTTGATCTTGATGTATATTGATGCTTATTGAATAAGAAACATCTTCAAGATTTTAATGTCAAAATTATGCGAGAATAAGTCGCTTTGACTCATGCAACAAGACTAATATATTATTTGCCTAAAATAATATATATAAGGGCAAATGTTGTATTAGTTGCTCCCACTCATCTTAAGGTAGGTCTATTTATCCACTTATTCTTGATGAAGAATGATTACATTTGTAACATCATCAAAATTTAAATTCACTTATGAGTTTTGCTTATATTAACCCTTTATATTTACTCATCTTAAAGACTAAGTGTTCTTTAACTTTCAGGATTGAACCTTAAGTTTAGTTTATAAACATGTCTTTATGTTAAGTAAGTATTAAGGAAAGATATTTTATAAGGCCGCGAAATGTCACTCGTAATTATGAGTGAGTAATAAGGACAATAATTATCTCTCAAAGAACCCTTTAGAAAAGGAATTCTTAACTTGTTAATAGCCTTTAGAAACCAATCACAATTTATAACGTTTAATTTCTCCTTTCAGATTTCAGTTTAGCTATGAAAAACTAAACGTCTAACGTTATTCTGATTTTAGGGAGTTAAGCTTATTATAGCTTTATTCCATCAGATGATTTGACTGATTGCTAATAATGGCTCTAGTATAAGAGATATGATTAGTAATCTTTCCAATATCCATGTAGGCTTTATTAAGGTAGGTTCATAATCATCAAAGTTAATTGGAAACTTCATACCTTGATGACCTACTAAGCTGGATCTAACGAGTTGAAGCAAAACATTAATAGTTTCATGGATTTCCTCTTAATTATTTAAGTCAGGTATATTAAGAGTAACATTATTTCTAAGTGTGTGGAAGTGGATCAATGTTATCGTAGCGTGGTGTACAAGAGGTGTAATCGGAGTTAAATTCAGAGTTAAATTTAACTTTGTCTCTCCCCCCGCCTCTTGTACTTTCAGGCAAGCCATGCATAAGGACTTTTCACTACTCCCACTGACCTTAAGGGACAAGTCATAGTTAAGGACTTGGACTACTCCCACTAAACTTAGGATTTCTTAGGGACTTGGTATGCAACATGCTTAGTGTGGAGGATTTTTAAGGTTTAATTGCGGCTAATAACTAATCATATGGTTTATACTTGGTTGTCTTCATGTCCGGATTTCAGAAAGAATTTTAGGGACATTTAGGTAACCTTGTTTAGCATATGAGTTGCTATTTTAAGAGCCTTGATATATAGGAATAGATATGTAACTGAGATGACATATTTATTATCATGTTTATAAGGATACTTAGATACATAACTTAATGATGTATCTTTAGAAGTACCATACATGATCTACTGGTTCACATTACTATGATCCTTAGTAAAGGATTGAGAGTGTGACCATTATTTATATGTCAATCTTAGTATTTCATCTGTTAGGTCTATCTCACAACTTTTATTTTATGGTTAAGTTGATGTCAACTTTATCCTTAAAAGTTTTAGGTGAGAAAGACGTTTCTCCTTAATTAGATACAAGAATAAATAATTAGTTATTTGAGTGATAAATGTTGTATGCCCATATATTTCATACTATGATAAGGTTCACTAATATGTTTGAGTTTTGGTAAGTTAGAACTCTAGTAGAACCTTGTTTATTCCCTTATACACATATTGTCTTTGTTGAATTCTCACTTACGTGATAACAAAGATTGTGAACATTTATGATCTAGTTATAAGTTATAAAGAGATTTCAATCCACATAAGAACAACTAGATAAGTATAACCAACAACTTTAAGATTTAAGGTAAATGTGACTTTATTTTGTCACTTACTCTCATTATAGTTGTTTTAGGGTTTATTTCTAGTGTATTGATTGTAAGAGATCTTTATAATACTAGTTTCGATTCACTATGTTAGTTTGGAAAAAAAGAAAAAATTATTTGGGCATAATTATCATTATTGATTATTATTTGTTAGCCAGTTGTTCCATTAGGAATCAGAACTGGAAGCTTTCTTGTATCTTATTCTAGAAATTGGAACTATCCTCCTTATTTAAGTTATTTTGTAATATAAGGGTTAGTGATAGTGAGGTGAACAAATCTGCTTTTCTAGTCTAAGGCATTATTTATCCTTTATGCACAATGCTATAAAGCACTCATTTTCATGATGACTAATTTTAAGTAGCATTTAATTGTGCTAAGAAAGAATTCACTAAGAAATGCACTAGAAAAGTTTAGCTCGAAACATGTGTGAGCCCTGTAAGGGTCATGTTTTTCATTATGATATGTTCACTAAATCATTAACCTAATTCACATTTTATAAAGTGTTTGCATACATTTAAGAAGTCCTTTTGAATTTTATTACTCACACGATGTTTAGATTAGGAAATCTGAAACATATCCCCTGATATCCTTTGTTTAAAGGGATTTTGATTATTATGATGAGAGGAAAACATTTACGGAAACATATAGTGATTATGTTTTAGAGTGGATTTATTATGGAGATTAAAAGTTAAATTAGTTCAGAAG
The DNA here is from genome assembly GCA_039602395.1 of Deinandra increscens subsp. villosa. Classification (NCBI taxonomy): domain Eukaryota; kingdom Viridiplantae; phylum Streptophyta; class Magnoliopsida; order Asterales; family Asteraceae; genus Deinandra; species Deinandra increscens. The sequence goes on from JBCNJP010000023.1 coordinate 4,472,752, forward strand.
AAGATCTAAGAGTGAATCTAAGGGGTACTTAAAACTAAGGCACAATAATAAAGAATGCACAATTTTAAATTAAGGCGCAATAATGAGGCATTCTTATAAATAGTAATGTGCAAATATAAAACAAAAGAAGATGTGATATAGTCCGTTATATCACCAAAATAACAGACTAGTTAGGTTCTACTTAAATGAATCAGCTTTCACGTTGGTTACTTGCCTATCACCTAAGCATTATGAACTAGATAAGGGTATGTGCATAAATTGATGTATCACATCAGCGTTGGCCAGAAATGACACACCATAAGCTTTATGTACAAGTTAGTTTCGCTGAATACATGTGCAACTCATCAGCGTTGGCCAGAAAAGAAACACTTGTATACGAAAGGCGAATGCTTAATTCTTAGTTGATAATCATTGCAAAAACAACGAATCAGCGTTGGCCAGAATCGAGGTTTTAAAGATGTTATCAATTTAAGCAAATAAATTAGTTTAATTTAAAATAAGTTAACTAGTATTAGAAATAATATTGACATTGATTAAGGTAGCAAATCAGCGTTGGCCAGAATTACTACATGTCAATAACTAATACAAGTTAATAAATTAATCTAATTTGATTTTAAATCAGTGATAATAAGTTTACTTGTGAGAAGAAGTTAAATGACATTATGTAGGTAACAAATCAGCGTTGGCCAGAATTGGAACCTTTTTAGATGTCTATTATTAACTATGAATTACACAAGTTAATTAGTTATCTGATTTAAATTGGTGTTAGGTTTTGTAAAACGTAAGTTTGTAAGGTTTTAAACAAAACTAAATTTAATGTTTAGCCCCAAATTTAATAGTTAGCCCCCTGTTAAATTTTCTGAGGGTATCCGGTCGAAAAGAAGGGAATCCGATCGTAAAGAGGGGTTTCCGATTGAAAAGAGGAACCCGATCGTGAAGGGATACCCGATCGAAAAGCGGGTATCTGATCGGAAAGCCGGTATCCGATCGTGAAGGGATACCCGATCGAAAAGCGGGTATCCGATCGGAAAGTAGTCGATCGAAAAGGGGTGTCGGATCGAGAAGTAGACTTTTCGATCGGATAGAAAAGCCGGTCGAAAAACCGTATGGCCCGATCGAAAAGCCGATCGAAAAGCCATATGGTCCGATCGAAGGGCAGGGTCAAAGCCACATGATTCGATCGTAAAGTAAGTCGAAAAGCCACATGGCCCGATCGAAAAGTCGATCGAAAAAAGCCACATGGTCGGAAAGTAAGCTTTTCAATCGAAGAGCAGGGTCTAAGCTACATGATTCGATCGAAAAGCCAATCAAAAGGCCGGTAGAAAAGCCGGTAGAAAAGCCTATTTTTGGATCAAAAAAGTTATATTTTTTTTTCTGATCGAGAAAACGGGACCAAGCCACAGTTTCGATCAAAAAAAATAAGAGTTTTAATTTTTAACTAAAAATAGGCTTTTCGATCGAAATAGGGATTTCGACCTTAAAGATAAAAACCTGTCGAAATCAGTTTAGGGTTTGAAACTTTTCGGTTAGGTTCAAAAACCGAATCTGATTTCGAGATTAGGGTTTTAACGAATTCAGATTAAGGTTCGATTGAGCAACATATGCTCTGATACCACATGTTGATCGAATCCTGAAATCGTTAATATAAAATACAGATAATAATAATAAAGATTACCTATAGTCATCTGGTTGAGATCAGCAGAAGTCAGGTTGTCCATCCTGTGAGTAGCCTTGGTTCCCCTTTAGGGTGTATGCTAAAGATGGAGTAAAAACCGTAAAGGGTATTACGGTTTAAAGAGAGAGTCGAGAGAGAAAGAGAGAGAGCGAATTAGAGGTGTAGGTGATTAACCCTTTAATCTCTCCCTAAGGGCCTTTTATATATACACCCAAGGGGAAACCCTAGTCTATCTAATAAGGGCAATTACGTCCATTAAATAATGCTAGATAGGGTTAAATAGGTAATTGATTATTTAAGATAAATGATTAAAGGACATAATAATTTATATATATATATATATATATATATATATATATATATATATATATATATATATATATACAGAGTCGAGTTAGGCTACATCAAGCAAAAACGCTACATCAATGCGGATTGATCTGGGGCGTCCATCAAGATCATCCAACAGCCAAGATCTATGGTGTTTTTGCCTATGGCGTTTTCGGGGGAAAAAAAACACCATAGGCAGAAAACACCATAGATCCTGGCTGTTGGATGATCTTGATGGACGCCTCAGATGAATCCGCATTGATGTAGCGTTTTTGCCTGATGTATTTTACCCCAAATCTATATATACATATCCGAAAATATATATTTAGATATATATATATATATATATATATATAAATTACGTCTTACATGTTCATGTTAGTGTTTGTACTATGATTATTGGCAGTGGCGCAACATTTAAGGGGCGAGGAGGGGCGGCCGACCCCTCGAATTTTTTTTGCGATGTAGGGGGTATATAGTTTTCGTGTAGAAAATTTCGATATACTCCGGTTTCGACCCCCCCAATTGGCGTTAGGAAAAAAAAAATAGATCCCGACCCCCACTTGATATTTTCAAGCTTCGCCACTGATTATTGGCTAAATCTTTTGTGTTGCCACTTAGACCATTGTGATGATTAATTAATGTTTTTCGACTTTTCTCGGTTTTTGTGACTTTTACAATGGATTGATGCTCTAGTAAACTATATTTTACCAGCTAGATTTGATGCACATGCATATCTTAATTGGGTTTACAATTGGTAATTGTTCTTGGCATTTTATGTGAATGTCTTTCGGTTTGGGTAATGTAACTAAATTACATGACTATGTCTTTGTAATTTGGTGGGTTTGTTATGTTAGTTGATCATAGGACTAATTAATAATTGAATTCATGATTTTTGATATTTTGCTTTGTCTAGAAATCCGGGAGGTGATTGACTTGTCGGGTAATCGGGTTGGTTGGCTAACACCTCTTCTTCTAGAATTGACAATCGGACTAGTCTATCTTTTTCAAAGTTTAGACTGTTTGAGAAAGAAAGATTAGAAAAAACTAAAACATGTATATATACGAGATGTTTACCACCCCGCGTGTTGTTGCGGGGTTGAATTTGTATTCTGAACAAAAGTTAAAAGTTAAGAGGTATGAATCGTAAAAGTCTCGTGGTGAAAATATAAAATTATAAAAGTATACTGAAAAGGAAAGTAGAAAAGTTTAAAGTTTCGTAACCAAAGTAGAAGACAACATAAGTTCAAGTAAAAAACGTTTAAAAAAGAAAAGTTAGAAAGTTAAGGGGTATAAAACGTAAAAGTCTAATAGTATCGTGGTGAAAGTATATAACTATAAAAATATACTAAAAAATGAAAGTAGAAAAGTTAAAAGTTTAGCGGCTAAAGTAGAAGACCACAAAACTTAAAACAAAAAAAAACTTTAAAAGTATGAAACATATGTGGCTAAACTATGAAAATCTAAAGTTTACTATTTCGTTAAAGGAAAAAAAAACAAAGTGTTAAAGTTTAGGGTAGAAAATGTCAATATGTCAAACTTAATTAAATAAAAAAACACAAAGGAGTAAACTACGGATTTAGTCCCTGTGGTTTCCACGAATTTCGGGTCTAGTCCTTAGGTTTCATTTATTACGGATATGGTCCCAAACGTTACCAAACCATAACGGATTTAGTCCCTGAGCCTTAACGCCGTTAGAAAATTCTGTTAAGTGAGTGTGAATTGACCATTATACCCCTCCCTTTAAAATCCTTAATATAAGTTAATTAAAACAAAACAAATATAATAAAATAAAAATAAAAAACAACTTGCGTGGGTCCCACACCGCCACCAAACTCTTCTTAAAATTTCCCCTTCCCCGTACGTGTATTCCGACAAAGAACTCCACCGGCGACCAAACACCGATTCAAAGCGGAGCGGCCGGAGCGGAGCGGGATGGTGATATTCCGGTCTGTATGAGCGTGTCGGTAGGATTAACAGCGTCGGAGGAGCAGTAGACGTTCGTCTGAACGTAAAGCCGAAATCCGAGCGGAGAAACTCGTCGGTGAGGGTGGGGGTTGAGGGGGTCAGTCGGAGTTTGCTGAAGTCGGGAGGTCAATCGGGTGTCGATTGGGGCAGGGTCTAGGTCGCCGGAGAAGCCTGCTCCACGACCGGAGATAGGTCACCGGTGAATGGTGAATGACGGGACTGAGCCGGCAGGAGCACCGGTACTTGGTGTCGTCGGAGGAAGAAAGGGGAGGGGGAATGTTGGTGTCGCAGGTTGGGTTCGGACAGGGCAGGGGAGGACGCCGGAAGGATGTGATGGTCACCGGTAGTGGCGGTCATCGGGTGTTTACAGGTTGCCTGTCGGTGAACGGTGAATAGAAAATTTGAAGAAGGGTTTGGTGGGGTTGTGGGACCCGCCACAATTTTTCTTATTGCATTTTTTTAATTAAACTTATATTAATGCTTTTTTAAAGGAAAGGGTATAATGGTCAATACACACTCACTTAACAGAATTTTTTAACGGTGTTAAGGCTCAGGGACTAAATCCGATACGGTTTGGCAAAAATTTGGGGACCATATCCATAATAAATGAAACCTAAGGACTAAACCCGAAATTAATGCAAACCACAGGGACTAAATCCATAATTTACTCAAAAACAAAGTGTTAAAACTTAGAGTAAAAAATGTCAAACACTGAAACTTTCGTGGCAAAACTATGAAAAATGCAAAGGTTACTATTCATCCTAAATTTCATTGTATATATATATAATATGTGATCAAGTTGGTTTTATTTCTATTGTTAAGAGAGTGTGTAGAATTGTATTTAATTAAATTGATTTTTTTTAAATTAGCCATTAGTTAACGGTTAAAATGGGAGAAATAGTCGATTTTCTTTCTCATTTTGGTACCGACTAAGGAGTCAAGTCCTATCGACTATCGTCTTGTGTCATGCCCAACCCACTCCATCCCCTCGTAAAAGTAACACTTTCATTGAGTATTAGAAACTCTATAAATTAAATCAATAAAAATAACAAAACTTCATAAATTAAATCAATAAAATAGTTCTCCACAAACTTTAAAGTAACACATTCATTGAGTATTAAAAAACTCTATAAATTAAATAAATAAAAGAACAAACTTTATCAATTAAATATTTAAATAGTTCTCCACAAACATTAATGGTGAGAAAATTTAAAGTTTTACCGAACGACACGAAACATCCTTATTTTAATAACCAAACAATTGACTAACATTCAGGTTTATTTGCTAGAATCTGTGTAAGGGGTTATAACGGTGGTTATAACATCTCAAAAACCATTATAAAGGAGGGTTATGGGGCGCTAAACAAGGAAAAAAAGTGATGGGCGTTTTCTACATCACGGCTCCCGCCCCCCCCCCCCCCCCCCCACGCATGCAATATTTCCTGATTTTTTTATCGGTTCTCCCACCTCACATAACCCCTCATTCTCATAACCTCCCGCTACAACTTTTATTCTCATAACCCTCTTTTGTCACATGTCACGTAACCCCCAAGAAAGAAGGTTACCACTACATATAGCCTTATTAGTTATTATAGCCTTATTAGTTATTAAACACTTTTACCAATGTGGGTGATTAGAGTATGTCCGGTGACTCTAAGGCCATCTGTAGGGATCGTGGTGGGGGCGCTTTGACCTCAAATACGTCTTGAACACCGCCTCTGGCCGTTTTGGGGGACTCTGTGCTCTGCATAAAGGGCACAAATTTTTTTTTTGTTTTTTATTAGTTTTTTCATCCACCAATCACATAATTACACATCTATTTTCTCCGATTTAAATTAACCATCATATTTACACAAAAACCATTCACACTATCACTACCACTACACCACCTTTTCACTTTCACACTATTACTTGCGTGATATATTTTTAAACTTTGAAACTCCATACCACTACAAATGGCCTAAGACCATCACCAATACATGCATTTAGCAATGCATTCTGACATGGATGATGCACTCTCTAAGGGCTTCATTGAACTAAAATGCATTTGAGGATAATGTATGTGGAAAAGCACACTAAAAAGCATTGAAGATGGGCCCTAGTAATTAATTATTTTATTTTTATTTTTTGATTTATTTTATAATTTAACCAAAATGAATTTAATAAGGATGTTTGTAAGGTTGGAAATAAAATGAGTATTTTTAAAAGATTTATAAAAATATGATGTGATAACTGACCAGACATGTTTATAAATCCATTTAACTTCTTGGATTAGTGATGGTCTAATAAGAATTACAAAAATTTATAAAATAAATCAATTAACTAGTTTTCCACAAACTTTAATGTCAACTTGTTACTTTATATATATGCAAAATACTAGAAAGAATACCCCACCCACATCATTCACTATCAAAAAAATGTGCGCCAAATACTTAATTTTCCCACCATTTCTCTTTACCGTCTTGATGCTCCTTGCCGTTTTTTCCATACCCACCCACACGGCAGCGGAGGCACATACCGGTACCATCGGTGATCATCTTGCATTGCTTGCCATAAAATCCATGATTAAAAGTGACCCATTTGGTGTCATGGCCTCATGGAACCATTCCACACCTAATTTCTGTCAATGGAAAGGGGTTACTTGCAGCACTCGCCATCAAAGAGTCACCCACTTGGACCTCTCAAGTGAAATAAATGGGACGCTGTCTCCTTCCATCGGAAATCTACGTTTTCTCAGAGGCATTGATCTTACTTACAACTCTTTCTTCGGTAATATTCCGTTGGAAGTTGGGCGCCTATTTAGATTACGAGAACTAAATCTCAAAGCTAACTATTTCAACGGAAACATTCCGACGGCCATAATGAATTGCTCCGCTCTCCAAGTTCTTGATCTACGTTACAACAATCTGTCCGGTGAAATTCCGTTGGAAATCGGGCATCTCTTTAGATTACAAGAACTAAGTCTCGGTTATAACTCTTTCACGGGAAACATTCCCACCGCCATAATGAATTGCTCCAACCTCCAACTTCTTGATTTGAGTTCTAATAATCTGTCCGGTAAGATTCCAGATGAGATTGGTTCGTTGCCGAGGCTACTGACACTTGATGTTAGTCGTAACATATTAGAAGAAGGCGGACATATTCCACCATCCATCGCGAATCTTACATTACTCAACGAACTTTATCTCGACGATTGTCGTCTCGGTGGAACCATTCCTGACGTATTCCAACGGCTGGCTAACCTGAAAACACTTCAAATGAGTAGAAACAACCTTATCGGTAACATCCCGCCTTCTCTTTGTAACGCTTCATCTTTAATAGAAGTAACTCTAAGTGGTAATCAACTCAACGGTTCACTACGTGAAATACTTTTGTATATCCCACCACCACTTTTTTACCTCGACTTAAGCTCCAATAAATTATTCGGGAAATTACCTTCTCTCTCAAATCATTCATCTCTGGAACGTTTGATTCTATCAAATAACTATTTTGCGGGAACATTACATAATTTGGTGTGTTCCAATAATGTTGGCATGATCAGTGCTCTTTACTTGGGAAATAATCATTTGTCGGGTGATAGTGCTCCAGAGTGTTGGGAGAAGTGGTCGAGTTTGGACTCTTTAAGCTTGGCGAATAATAACTTGTTAGGTGTGTTTCCAAAAACAGTGGGTTCTATACTTCGCTTGAGATACTTGAACATGAGTGGGAATAATTTCAGGGAGAACTTTTTTTTTTGGAATGGCGATTTCATGTATACTAGGCTACCGCACCCCTCTAATAGAGGAGCCCCGTACCCCACTGAGGTCAGACGAGAGTGTCTTAACCGTGCCTCTGCTGACGTCTTAGCTTAGGGCTTGGGCGTTCCCCCGGGAAACCATACCGCCGGCTGCCACTTGACAGTCGTTGTGCCACCACAAGAGCGGAACTCTTTGGCGTAACACACGGTGGGACGAAAACCCGGGTGGGCTCGGGAATCAAACTGACAACCTTGCACAAGGCCTAGCTCAAATCCTTCATTGGCAATTCCCCCAAAAGTGGCACAAGTGAGGATTGAACTTGAGTCTCTTGTGGAGAACCCAAGTCCCCAACCACTAGGCCACAAGTGAGGGATATCAGGGAGAACTTAACTGATATATTTATGAAATTACCCCCGAATCTATACGATTTAGACATCTCACGAAATCACTTCCAGGGAACATTAAAGTTGTGGAGGATCCCTGAAAGTCTTCAGTTAGTTGATTTAAGCTCTAACGAGTTTGGAGGATCATTGCATGAGGCCTTGTGTTCTGATGGTGACAAATTGATGCAAATTTTCTTAATTTGGGATATAACTATTTTTCGGGTGTCGTTCCAAAATGTTGGGAGAAGTGGCCAAGTTTGAAATTCTTAAACTTGCAGAATAATAATCTTTCTGGTGAAATTCCTTCAACACTAGGTTTTATGGTTTCTTTAGAGCTTCTTAACATGCATGGGAACAAGATCTCCGGGAGATTACCTTCTTCCCTAATAAATTTGTCTTCCTTAAAGATTTTTCAACTTGGCAGAAATAAACTTGTTGGACATATTCCAAAATGGATTGGAACAACACTCACTTTGTTGAGAATTCTCAACCTTAGATCCAATCATTTTTATGGAAATATTCCTAAAGAGTTGTGCTACCTTTCACATGTGCAGATTTTGGATCTAGCTCATAATAATTTGGCAGGAAATATTCCAAGATGCTTCAACAACTTTAGTGTCCTTTCTGGCAAAGTAACTAACTTAGATGCTCAAATTTCATTCTATTATGATGTAAGGTCATATTTTGCTAGTGATTCATTGGTGATGAAGGGACGAGAGGAAACCTATACGGTTATTCTTGGGTTGGTTATGCTATTGGACCTTTCGAGCAATAATTTTTCTGGCCAAATTCCTAGTGAGCTAATGGCTCTTCGGGAGTTAAACTCACTGAATTTATCAAGAAATCAATTGACAGGAAATATTCCAGATAATATAGGAGACATAAAATCACTTGAATCTTTTGATTTATCAGCAAATAAGCTTTCTGGAAAACTTTCTATGAGTTTGTCAAGGTTGAATTTCTTGAGTAATTTTAATGTGTCCTACAATAATTTGCAAGGAAGCATTCCAACAAGTACCCAAATTCAGACCTTTAATGTGACAATCCGTCTTTTCAGGTCTTTTTCCTGACTTAACTGAACTCAACCGTGATAAATGTTTTGTGAACATATATATGTTGACTGTGTTGACTTTAGCAATTAGGGTTTTGTATAACCATCACTATACAAGAATGCAATTAAAGTCTGGACGTTTGATATTCTATTTTATATATAAATCGTACGTTGTAGTTCCATGGAACGTTTCGTCGTTTCATATGACAAGTTAATTTATGATTCTCCGTGATATATGTATATATCTTCACACGATTTATTTTATGATTTTAGGTGACAACGTATCATAAAATTACACATATCGTTTTATGATTTTATATGAATTAAATCCATGATTTTATGTGAGAACAAAAATAGATAATTGTGGGTAATTAATTATTATTTTATGTGTTTATCTAAGGTTTATATTCTTTTAAACGTCACACCTTGAAGATGTGTTGATATATATTTGGTTGGTCATCATTTACGTTTTTCCGTTAACTCCTTTAGCTCAAGTTACCTAGCCTAAACTTCGAGGGGTTAACCTTGTTAACTTCCTAAACTTGTTTTCTATTCATCTAAACCTGCAGGGACCAACCTTACAACTTTAGAAAGTTTGTACCCATATTGTAACTTGCATAAGGGACCATTCTTGCCAATTGCATAAACTCAATTCAAGCTCACTTGAAACCGTAAGGCGACGGATGAGTCGGAAGGAAACCGACATGACGACATCGAACTTCATGAACCGCTTTAACTCATCGGTTACACTTTTCTATTGATTACAATCAAACAAACGTTAATCATTTGGCAAATCAAACCACAAACCTCACTTTCTCTCGTTCCTTCCTTGCTCTATCTCTCGTTTCTTCCCTGTCCGACTCAAACACTGCTACCGTCAAAAATAAAAAAAAATTCGGCCAACCAGCACCACTACACAACTTCTACACCACCACTCGACGCCCCTTGGTGATCGCGAACGCAACAGCAACCTGGGAGCATCACGGTTAATCTCGGAGTTCGAATTCGTGATTTGTTCGGGTTTCGTTTTTGGTAAAAAAAAAACGCATCATAATGCATCCCTGACTCGAGGTAAATGTTTCTTTATGTTAATCGCACATTCCTATAGTTCGTTTCAGTGTTCCACATTTTTCTGGTGACCGGAATAAAATTCCGATCACCGAAGTTTAAAAGGAAGAAGATGAAGTCGGGTCATGAATGTTTAAAGATCTTAATGGCTGAACAAATTTCGTTCTCAGGTTCTTAGCCCAGCGGCTAAGGCTATTGACTTATATATGCATGGTCTCGAGTTCGAATCCCGTCACCTTCAAACCTTTTTCTATTTGTTTAAAAACCCGATCTCTGGCAATGTGTTAAGACAAAACTAACTCTTTCGAATCAGTAACCAAAAAGGCTTGCTAGCCGAGTGGTTTGAGCATTCTGTTGAGACCCAAAGGTCAGGGTTTCGAACCCTGTGGCCTTCATCTCTTTTTGTTTTTATTTATTTTGTGATTTTAAGCATTTGAAAACGTAAAAACTTGTACCGAAATTGTTTCTTGCGTATTATAAGCCCGTAAACTTTGTTATTAATTTGTTATCTTGAGTTTCTCTTTATTTTAGGTAAAACATAGTTTTAAAGAAATATATATATATATATTTGTCGGAGAATTCGAAATGGATCATATGTATATTTTAATTTTGGAAGTTTGGAAAATATAATTGCATATAGTAATGGGGATTATAAACAGAGCATTTTTGTAAACTTTATATCTTGAAATATGGGTAAATAAATAGTACATTTACCGTCATTGCGACTTTAATAATTTTAAGCGTTGAATTTATATATGTATATTATAACGATCTTATAAAGATGTAATCGTATATTTGGTTATGTACATAAATAAATATATATACATATTTTTTTTATCATCTGATTTTATGGACGTATATTATTGGTCAATGATATACTTTTCATCAACTTTTGTAATCGTCACGATTTTGGGCTATGTGCCATCCTCGACTCGTTTGGATTTTATTATTTTCGTCATGTCGTCGTTTGACATTATTTAATTTCATCGTCGGTCTAGACTTAGCCACTTGCAAACTGAACACACACTTATATATGTGCTCGTTAGGTGTTTGGTAGCGTATACAAGACCTGCTAGTTGCTACTTGTTGTTATTTATCTGGAATTGTTGTGCACCCGAAGGTGAGTTTCACGGCCCCTTTTTACCTATTTTAATCCTGTTGGGGGAGATTAACATGCAAACACTTGAACTGTTAGATAATTATATCACCTGAATGATAGTGGAACACTTATGATAAAGTCCTCACTTTTAGAGTTACTGTCAATGTGACATCAGCGGGAACTTATTTAGTAGATCTACTGGGCCTGACAAGCCCCACCCGGGTCATTCGCGCTGACTCGATTGGATATCGAACGGGTGTTATATACTTCTTAGTCTTAACGAGGCACAATTGAACTTGTCGAGCTTCAGTAACTGGATAGCTAGTTTATCTAGTCAAACGTGCACCGATTTCTTGAAAATAGCCTAGCTAGCTATTGATATATTATCTGGATTTTTAAACTGAACTTGAACATGAACTGTTGTTGAACAGTCAACCTTGAACTGTCAATGAACAGTTATTTTACACTGAACTGGGACTGTTGTTGAACAGTCGATTTACATTAAACTGGAACTGTTTGTCAACTAATAAACCTGTGAACTCACCAACCTTTGTGTTGACACTTTTTAGCATGTTATTTCTCAGGTTGCGGATGTTCGAGTATCACGAGTACGCAAGCATGAGTCTTGAAACACTTTTAATGTCTTTGAACAAGCCACATCACCTTGGGTGACAACGATTTTACATAAGTACTTTTATTGTATTTACGCTTCCGCATTTGTAAAACTCTAATTTTATATTTTAATTAAATATGAAACGTTTTTATTAATTATTGGTCGTTTGGTGTAACTAACGGACGGCGATCCTGGTTTGTCACGCTCCCAGCAGCCCGTTATCGCGCGTGGGAATTTTGGGGGTGTGACAGATTGGTATCAGAGCCATTGGTTGCAGCGAACTAAGATTCGTCTTAGGCTGTAACTGTTTTGCATTAGTTGCACTTAAACATTTTTCTCATGCACCGTGATACTCACTCCTACGCGCACCTGGTTTATGATTTGTTGTTTACATTATCCATCCCCCTTATACTCCCCGCGAGTAGCTGGTAATTCTTGAGTCATTTTCCTTAACCTCTCTAAGTCGTGTACCTCTTGGTTAACATCCATGGACGAAGATACACCGAATCAGATCAGAGAATCACATCTTCACCCTTGACGAGTCGGTTGCATCTCGGGATTTTTTTTGGATTAAACAACTGGGCGTAGTACCCATATTATGGACGTATGTTGCATAGGGATGGAGGTGTAATACCTCTTCATGTTCTTAAACCTTTCCCATAACTTAGGTGGTTCTTGTTAAACCTGCCTTGCATATATTGCTCAACTCTCATGTCTAGGGAACATAATCATGACGTGCTAATAGCGCGATCATCCCACTTTCTGTGGTAGCAACATTGTTTGAATTCAAGTGGTTGCTCATGGGGCAATTGTATCCGTCTTTGTTACCCTGATCGTTTTCACATTTGCCTTGATCTTTTAAATATCCTTCCCTTATCGTTCTTACCGCGTTGTTGCATTGAAATAATACAACTTGGGTACAACACTTATGACCTCAACGGTACCTGATGTGGGCCGACTAAAGTTTTCTCTTTATGTACTGAATGGTGATCAAGATAGTATACGTGATAAACCCTATTCAGATCCTATTGAGCTAAATTTCTGATTGACTCGCTTCGAGTGGGTCATCCCAATTAAAGCGAACATGTTGTTCTCGAGACTTGTCTCTTTAACGTTTTTTGGTCAAAATAACCTTGGGTTAGTGACCCCATCCTTGATACCCATTTTGAGGATAACTTATATGTACCCCACAATACTTGGTAGCTGAAGTAAGAGGAACTAGGGTGACCATATAGGGTAAATTATAGTTACGGGTGCACACGTAAATGTAATTTGCAATGTATGGAAATCCTGTAGAATCCTACTATGCAAGCTAATGGTCGTAATTGGGAGCAAATTTCTGTAATTTTTTTTCTCGTGGGGCTGAATGTTGAGCATGTTGAACTCAACCGAATGGTCGAAGTCATCTATCTTTGTAAACGTTATCGCGTTTGATCTTATCTCCCCTATATATGGATTCTTATCCCTTCAAGAACTCTTTTGAAACATATTATGAATACTAGTCCTGAAAGGACATCGTTCCACTCATGTATCTCAATGGCACGTTCTTTTTTTTTCTTGACTACGAGAACTCTTGATGAAATCTTTGACTGATTCTTGATTCATCTTGAATCGTAACTCTACTCTCACGATCTTATCTATGACAACAACCATTGGGAACTCTTACGATTGTGAGACAGTTAGGTAAACCTCAACTAGACGAATACGCATGCGACATTGGATAAACCAAAGGGATAAAGAGTATACTTCGAGCATTGGAACATATTTTCTTGGCCGAAAAAAAAACTCTTATGGATTCATACTGCTGATTTTATTGTGCGAATCAAAACTTGTTGCCAAAAACATCGTCGCGATTGTACAACCTGCCTACCACACCGCGAGCATATTTATCTCGAATGGGGCTAATGTTAGTGAGAAGCCTTCCTGACTTCCAAACAAATTACTCCCAGTTTTAACGTAAGGACTATCCTGATTGATCTCCTGAGCCTGAACTATCGAATTTTGTTTGCATAATTCAACCTTTCATGATTTAGCAATCGGTAATTTCTAATTCTCGTGCTTGGTAATCCTTTATGTCCTGGATAAGCTTCTAAGCTTTGAACCGAAGGGTGTTATACTTTTGGTTAGTTTTTCTACTAGTTAACACCATTGATGATAAGACGACCTTGTGCTTCAATCGCAGTAACAATACTAAGCCTTATATGGAAACTCTATCTGCACCTATCGAGCGCGAACTTCTTGTTATCGATAGCTAACTGTGCGATCAAACTATATTTACCCTTCTTACACATTGAGTACACCAAGTTATCCATACATTTTGTATATTTATTTACGCTCCTCTTATGGCAACTATCGATAAATTTCTGGTATGTGAATCTTCATCGTCATTTCCAGAAAACTTTCATTTGTGAACCCCCAGCTTGAACTTAAACTTGTGGCCTGTTTAAATTTTGATCATCTTGAAATGTGAAGCTTTATGATATTCTTACTGCGCGTGCCAAACTCTCGACAATCTTCGCTAGAATGGCAAACCGTACGCATCTTACTAATATTGTGAACGGAAATACCTACACCTTTTGTTTGTACAACGTATTGAAGTTTTAATCTCTCGCCCCTTTTACATTCAAGCGTATGGGAGAAACTTGAAGTCCTCTATTTTCGATAAAAGTATCCAATGTGGATTAACCACTATCTAGTAATGGTGGGTAGTTGGTACACTTTCAAGGTGCTAGTAGTGTGGTGGGTTAGCTGCGGTACACCCTATATATAAATATTGGTGGTACGTTGAATGTGGGACCAGTACCGGACCAAAGACTGACTTTAGAGTCATACACAAGAGCCTCATCTTGAGAAACTCCATCTAACGGGGCTATGTCCTTGACGAAACTGTTAATGCTACTATCTACGATGTTACAGATATCTCTTACGTATTTCTATCAAAATAGACATATTAAAAATAATCAAACCCCATGCTTGCGAATTGTCCGGGCCTAGAAGGAAAATTACCCTAAAGCAAATTTCCTGCTACGGTTCAGATGTGTGTTCTGACCCGCGGTAAACATGCACTAAACCCTAGCAAAAGTGGATATTTACAGGCAGTCCAAGCCAAAGCGACTTTTGAACATCATGATATTTTGTGCTTCGCAGGCACCCTTTTTGTAACACTTTCGTACTTTATCTTACTTTTATAGACCATTTGATCTGATGTTTTGACAAGAAAGGAACCATGACGCATGAAGCGCAAGAACACCAAGGATATTGAGCGTGCCGGTGAGCTTAAACAATTAAGATTTCCCCAACGAGACGTTTACTCTATTGGATTGTATAACCGTTGACACGTTCATTTCGATATCGGTTTATGCAAAATTCCTCGCCAAATCCTGTCAAGCACATATATACCTCCCTTCGAATTTTATACTATCCATTACGTTATTTGCATCCTTCCTACTGGTATCTTTACAAGTGCCAGTTTAAACTCACATGTCATTCTTGGAACGTATAGCTTTGGCTATCATAAGCTGGCTATCTGATCACTTACTAGAATTCACGAACTAAGCCATTGGCGCTTTTCCCTCAAATTGCTATTCTCATGCCTGATGAGCACCTTTCGATATTCGGTACCTCATAGTTTACACTTTGTTTTGTTAAACGTTTGCCCTTATTTTTGGATTCTTTAGCAAGGTAATATGCATGATGATATGTTGTACTAAACTCCAACTTGAATTTGAACCTAATTGCCTATGTTAATTCATGAAAAGTTCTTAATGGAATTTAGTAATTATTTTAAAAAAAAACAACTGCTACATGTTACCTTTTAAATGGTGGTGAGCTCTTGATTGGATTTCTCTTTGGATCTCAGTTCTTTTGTCATAAAATCAGTGCGTTACAAGTTATGTTTAGCATGATAGCAACTGTTGAACCATTTTAACCATGATAAATAGTTTGTTTGCTTCTGAACTTCTCATGAGAAATGCTTATAAAACATACGTGTTTATGCATGCTAAAAATTGAGAATCTTATCCTATGTTTAGGGTATATAAAATGATCAATCATTGTAGTGCTGGTTTAAACATAAGCTGCATAGAATTGCATGATTAGTTATGTGTATGAAACGTGTTAGGAACCAGAAAATGACATGCTCTGAATGTATTAACTTGATTGAGTATGAAAACCATACACCATACAAGGTCCTAAGTCTCCTACTTCGGTGGGAATGACAAGACTGTGTGAAGTTGCCCCGTCAACTTTGCACCGTATGGGTTGTGTTGGTTAGTTTATGACCTTATATGCTAGAAATATGCCATGCTAGGGTTGTATGGTAGTATGTAAGGTGTTGGGACAATTGTATGCGTTGTATGGTAAAACCTTCATGATAGATTGCATGCTAGTACGCTTTGACCGCATAAACCTTTAAAAGAAACCTTCTTAGAGACCCGTATGCTATTTGAACCGTTATTGCATTAACTGTGAATTTCAATGTTATTATGAATCATGTGAAACTTAATTGGTCATAAAAGTACTAAATCAATCAATGGGTGCTCGTGTTAACTTGATCAGTCTTGTGTAATTCTATGCTAATTGCTAATTGGTAGGTAAGATCAGACGTTTACGTTTTTGTTAGACAATGGGTTTATTAAACCCTGATTTACTTGATGCACACCCAACTTCCTCATACTCAAATTCCTTTTCTCTTTGACTCACCCGCGTTATTGGCGGATGCAAACGCCTTAACTGAAAACCATACATGAAATGAAAATCTCACTTCCAGCATTGGGTACAATAGCCGCATGCTACTCGGACATATTATGGTTCTTCTTCATATTGAAATTTTGGTTTCGGATACTTATGTCTCATGTCACTCTGTTCTGCCTTGGCATGCAACACGATTCCCGTAATGCGCTTGCTCGACTTTCTCATAGGAGAACGTTTGATAGGAAAATCACCTTCTATAATTTCGACTCGAATTTCTTTTGAAATCCTCTACACATCAGGCATATTCTCAACATCTGGTACACATTCTTGACCATAACATCCATCACTCATTTTGGAGTAGGAAACCTGAATTCTTTCGATACGTTACTGTCAATTTGACTCTTCAAACTATTGTCACTGATTTAAATTTCGGGACGAAATTCTTTCAACAAGGGGATGATGTGACGACTGAGAAATTTTTTTTTCTTTCTTTTGTGACCAACTTATTAACCACGTTATTCAATTTTCGGGACGAAAATTCTTCAACAAGGGGATACTGTGACAATCCGTCTTTTCAGGTCTTTTTCCTGACTTAACTGAACTCAACCGTGATAAATGTTTTGTGAACATATATATGTTGACTGTGTTGACTTTAGCAATTAGGGTTTTGTATAACCATCACTATACAAGAATGCAATTAAAGTCTGGACGTTTGATATTCTATTTTATATATAAATCGTACGTTGTAGTTCCATGGAACGTTTCGTCGTTTCATATGACAAGTTAATTTATGATTCTCCGTGATATATGTATATATCTTCACACGATTTATTTTATGATTTTAGGTGACAATGTATCATAAAATTACACATATCGTTTTATGATTTTATATGAATTAAATCCATGATTTTATGTGAGAACAAAAATAGATAATTGTGGGTAATTAATTATTATTTTATGTGTTTATCTAAGGTTTATATTCTTTTAAACGTCACACCTTGAAGATGTGTTGACATATATTTGGTTGGTCATCATTTACGTTTTTCCGTTAACTCCTTTAGCTCAAGTTACCTAGCCTAAACTTCGAGGGGTTAATTTATGATTCTCCGTGATATATGTATATATCTTCACACGATTTATTTTATGATTTTAGGTGACAACGTATCATAAAATTACACATATCGTTTTATGATTTTATATGAATTAAATCCATGATTTTATGTGAGAACAAAAATAGATAATTGTGGGTAATTAATTATTATTTTATGTGTTTATCTAAGGTTTATATTCTTTTAAACGTCACACCTTGAAGATGTGTTGACATATATTTGGTTGGTCATCATTTACGTTTTTCCGTTAACTCCTTTAGCTCAAGTTACCTAGCCTAAACTTCGAGGGGTTAACCTTGTTAACTTCCTAAACTTGTTTTCTATTCATCTAAACCTGCAGGGACCAACCTTACAACTTTAGAAAGTTTGTACCCATATTGTAACTTGCATAAGGGACCATTCTTGCCAATTGCATAAACTCAATTCAAGCTCACTTGAAACCGTAAGGCGACGGATGAGTCGGAAGGAAACCGACATGACGACATCGAACTTCATGAACCGCTTTAACTCATCGGTTACACTTTTCTATTGATTACAATCAAACAAACGTTAATCATTTGGCAAATCAAACCACAAACCTCACTTTCTCTCGTTCCTTCCTTGCTCTATCTCTCGTTTCTTCCCTGTCCGACTCAAACACTGCTACCGTCAAAAATAAAAAAAATCCGGCCAACCAACACCACTACACAACTTCTACACCACCACTCGACGCCCCTTGGTGATCGCGAACGCAACAGCAACCTGGGAGCATCACGGTTAATCTCGGAGTTCGAATTCGTGATTTGTTCGGGTTTCGTTTTTGGTAAAAAAAAAACGCATCATAATGCATCCCTGACTCGAGGTAAATGTTTCTTTATGTTAATCGCACATTCCTATAGTTCGTTTCAGTGTTCCACATTTTTCCGGTGACCGGAATAAAATTCCGATCACCGGAGTTTAAAAGGAAGAAGATGAAGTCGGGTCATGAATGTTTAAAGATCTTAATGGCTGAACAAATTTCGTTCTCAGGTTCTTAGCCCAGCGGCTAAGGCTATTGACTTATATATGCATGGTCTCGAGTTCGAATCCCGTCACCTTCAAACCTTTTTCTATTTGTTTAAAAACCCGATCTCTGGCAATGTGTTAAGACAAAACTAACTCTTTCGAATCAGTAACCAAAAAGGCTTGCTGGCCGAGTGGTTTGAGCATTCTGTTGAGACCCAAAGGTCAGGGTTTCGAACCCTGTGGCCTTCATCTCTTTTTGTTTTTATTTATTTTGTGATTTTAAGCATTTGAAAACGTAAAAACTTGTACCGAAATTGTTTCTTGCGTATTATAAGCCCGTAAACTTTGTTATTAATTTGTTATCTTGAGTTTCTCTTTATTTTAGGTAAAACATAGTTTTAAAGAAATATATATATATATATATATATATATATATTTGTCGGAGAATTCGAAATGGATCATATATATATTTTAATTTTGGAAGTTTGGAAAATATAATTGCATATAGTAATGGGGATTATAAACAGAGCATTTTTGTAAACTTTATATCTTGAAATATGGGTAAATAAATAGTACATTTACCGTCATTGCGACTTTAATAATTTTAAGCGTTGAATTTATATATGTATATTATAACGATCTTATAAAGATGTAATCGTATATTTGGTTATGTACATAAATAAATATATATACATATTTTTTTATCATCTGATTTTATGGACGTATATTATTGGTCAATGATATACTTTTCATCAACTTTTGTAATCGTCACGATTTTGGGCTATGTGCCATCCTCGACTCGTTTGGATTTTATTATTTTCGTCATGTCGTCGTTTGACATTATTTAATTTCATCGTCGGTCTAGACTTAGCCACTTGCAAACTGAACACACACTTATATATGTGCTCGTTAGGTGTTTGGTAGCGTATACAAGACCTGCTAGTTGCTACTTGTTGTTATTTATCTGGAATTGCTGTGCACCCGAAGGTGAGTTTCACGGCCCCTTTTTACCTATTTTAATCCTGTTGGGGGAGATTAACATGCAAACACTTGAACTGTTAGATAATTATATCACCTGAATGATAGTGGAACACTTATGATAAAGTCCTCACTTTTAGAGTTACTGTCAATGTGACATCAGCGGGAACTTATTTAGTAGATCTACTGGGCCTGACAAGCCCCACCCGGGTCATTCGCGCTGACTCGATTGGATATCGAACGGGTGTTATATACTTCTTAGTCTTAACGAGGCGCAATTGAACTTGTCGAGCTTCAGTAACTGGATAGCTAGTTTATCTAGTCAAACGTGCACCGATTTCTTGAAAATAGCCTAGCTAGCTATTGATATATTATCTGGATTTTTAAACTGAACTTCAACATGAACTGTTGTTGAACAGTCAACCTTGAACTTAAACTTGAACTGTCAATGAACAGTTATTTTACACTGAACTGGGACTGTTGTTGAACAGTCGATTTACATTAAACTGGAACTGTTTGTCAACTAATAAACCTGTGAACTCACCAACCTTTGTGTTGACACTTTTTAGCATGTTATTTCTCAGGTTGCGGATGTTCGAGTATCACGAGTACGCAAGCATGAGTCTTGAAACACTTTTAATGTCTTTGAACAAGCCACATCACCTTGGGTGACAACGATTTTACATAAGTACTTTTATTGTATTTACGCTTCCGCATTTGTAAAACTCTAATTTCATATTTTAATTAAATATGAAACATTTTTATTAATTATTGGTCGTTTGGTGTAACTAACGGACGGCGATCCTGGTTTGTCACGCTCCCAGCAGCGCGTTATCGCGCGTGGGAATTTTGGGGGTGTGACATTTAATGAGTCTAGCTTCATTGGAAACAAACTTTGTGGACCTCCACTTAGTAATGGTTGTGTAGCGGTTAAAGTACCTTATACGTTACGAGACCAAAAAGAAGACGATGGATCACATGGAGTAGACTGGGGGTTAATTGTTAGCATAACACTTGGATTTGTTACTGGATTCTGGATCATTGTGGCTCCATTGATAGTGAACACTTCTTGGAGGATGACATATTTTCGTGTCATGAGAAGATTGTCTAAGTAATGTTTTAGAATTGTACCCAAACTGTTGCCTTATTGACCTGACCCTAAGCTGTGATAGATGAAAACGATGTGTAGTTCTAATAAGTTTTACATTCCTTTTAAAATTTGTGAAGTTTGTATTAAATAGAATTACAACCTTGTATTTGATATGGGTATTCAATATCTTGTAGCCAGAGTTGATTAATTTCCTACACATAACGATGCTAGAAAATATTTATAATCACACTGTTTGGATGTATCTATAAAAAGTTATACACGCTCCTGTAATCACATGTGCTCAAAAAGTATCTTATGATCATGTCACTTGTTCTATCAAGATGAATATAAAAATAAATGAAAATTAAAACATATATATTTAAGGAAAAAAATATTGTCTAGAACAGAATATGATTTTAGAAGAACATGTTTAAAATATCAAATATAAATAGAAATTGAGATATAGAATTCGTTGTATAAAGTAGACATTACTTTGAACTAGTTTATTGTTTTTGTTAACATTTTTAATGACGTCTGGAATTACCTCCGAATTTGACTCTTCAGGTTTGACACATCTAGAAACACCAATAAGGAGGGGACCAACCACAAGAAAATGTTAATGTTGGAAACTTAGGCCATCTGCGAACCGTCTGCTCTCTACAAGCAAACCCGAGACAGTCCACTTCTCTGAGTCACCCGCACGCCTCCACTACTACAAAAATAGTCTTTAATAACGCGTGAACAATGACACACATTGGTTTTATGACGCACAAATATGGTTGTAATAAAATACTGTCATAATTTATAAAATATGAAGAGTATGTGACCCGTATTTTTGTGCGTCATTAAATTACCGTCGTAAAGAAAAATAAAAAAACACTGAATACATTTTTGTGTGTCAGAAAAGAGTCCTATTTCACGATTGTTGTCCAAGTTCTTGTAAATATCATGAATTTTGTGATTTTTTTCCCAATAACAGCCATTTAGAGAAGAGTTGGTGGTGTGTACGACAATTAGGTTGTACATATTGCATATGAATATATTCCCTATCCCGCTCCTAAAATAGCCGACCTTTGACGGTTATAGGCATTTTGGAAATTTCGAGCCAAACTTTGGCTAACACCTCTTCTTCTAAAACTGACAATTGGACTAGATCTATCTTTTTCAAAGTTTAGAACGTTTGAGAAAGAAAGATTAGAAAAACTAAAACATGTATAGATATGTGATCAAGTTGGTTTTATTTCTATTGTTGAGAGACTGTGTAGAATTGTATTTAACTAAATTAATTCTTTTTTCTTTAATTAGCCATTCGTTTACGGTTAAAATGAGAGCAACAGTCAATTTTCTTTCTCATTTTGGTACCAACTGACTAACTGAGGAGTCATCTCCGATCGTGCGTCTTGTGTCATGCCCAACCCACTCCATCCCCTCGTAGAAGTAACACTTTCATTGAGTATTAAAAACTCTATGAATCAAATCAATAAAATAACAAAACTTTATAAACTAAATCAATAAAATAGTTCTCCACAAACTTTAAAGTAACACTTTCATTGAGTATTAAAAAACTCTATAAATTAAATCAATAAAATAACAAACTTTGTAAATTAAATCAATTAAATAGTTCTCCACAAACTTTAATGGTGAGAAAATTTTAAGTTTTACCGAACGACACGGAACGTCCTTATTTTAATAACCAAACAATTGACTAACCTTCAGGTTTATTTGTTAGGCTCTGTGTAAGGGGTTATAACGTCTCAAAGACCATTACGGAGAGGGGTTATGGGACGCTAAACAAGAAAAAAAAAGGTTGGGCGTTTTTTACTTCACGCCCACTCCCCCCCCCCCCCACACACGCACACACATATGCAATAATTTCAACCTTTTTTATTGATACTCTCACCTCATATAACCCCTCATTCTCATAACCCCCCACTACACCTCTTATTCTCATAAGTCTTCTTTACCACATGTCACATAACTCCCAAGGGAGGAGATTACCAGTACACATAGTTTTATTAGTTATTAAACACTTTTACCAATGTGGGTGATTTGAGTATGTCTCACGACTCTAAGGCCATCTGTAGTGGATCATGGTGGGGGCGTTTTGACCTCGAAAACGCCTAGAACACCGCCCCTGGGCGTTTTGGGGGACTCTGTGGTCTGCATAACGGGCACAACTTTTTTTTCTCCACCAATCACATAAATACACATCTATTTTCTCCAATTTAAATTAAACATCATATTTACACAACAATCATTCACACTATGACTACTCACTACAACACTTTTTCACTTTCACACTATTGCTTGCATGGCATCCACGCGTGACACACTTTTAAGCTTTAAAACTCCACACCACTACAAATAACCTAAAACAATCACCAATACATGCATTTGGCAATGCATTTGTGACACGGATAATGCACTTTCTAATGCCTTCATTGAAGTAAAATGCATTTGAGAATAATGTATTATTATTTTCTTTCCATTTTTTATTTTATTTTTTTATTTAACCTAAATGTATTTGGTAAGGATGTTTGTAAAGTTGAAGATAAAATGAGTGTTTCTAAAAGATTTATAAAAAGTCTGATATGAAAAGTGACTAGACATGTTTATAAATATATTTAGCCTCTAACATTAGACATTCGTGATGGTCTAATAAGAATTGCAAAAGTTAACAAAATAAATCAATTAATTAACTAGTTTTCCACAAACTTTAGTGTTTTCCACAAACTTTAATGATGAGAACGTTCAAAGTTCTACTCAACTTGTTACTTTATATATACGCAAAATATTAGAAAGAATACCCACCCACATCATTCACTATAAAAAATGTGTGCCAAATACTTAACTTTCCCACCATTTCTCTTCACAGTCGTCGTGTTTTCCATACCCACCCACACGGCTGTAGAGGCACAGACTGGTACCATCGGTGATCAACTTGCGTTGCTTGCCATCAAATCCATGATTAAAAGTGACCCATATGGTGCCATGGCCTCATGGAACCATTCCACACCTAATTTCTGTCAATGGAAAGGGGTTACTTGCAGCACTCGCCACCAAAGAGTCACCCACTTGGACCTCTCAGGCAATGAGATAAATGGTACGTTGTCTCCTTCCATCGGAAATCTAAGTTTTCTCAGACGCGTTGATCTTACTTCCAACTCTTACTCTGGTGAAATTCCGTCGGAAATTGGGCGCCTCTTTAGATTACGAGAACTAAATCTCGGTGAAAATTCTTTCACGGGAAACATTCCCACCGCCATAATGAATTGCTCCAACCTCCAAATTCTTGATTTGGGTTTCAATAATCTGTCCGGTAAGATCCCAGATGGGATTGGTTCATTGTCCAGGCTACTGACACTTGATGTTAGTGGTAACATATTTGAAGGCGGACAGATTCCACCATCCATCGCAAATCTTACATTGATCATTCAACTTTATCTCGAGGATTGTCATCTTGGTGGAACCATTCCTGACGTATTCCAACGGCTGACTAACCTGACAACACTTAGAATGAGAAGAAACAATTTTATTGGTAACCTCCCGCCTTCTCTTTGTAACTCTTCATCTTTAATAGAAGTACATCTAGATGACAATCAATTCAACGGTACACTACGTGGAATATTTTTGAATATCCCACCACCACTTTCTTTCCTCGACTTAAGCTCTAATAAATTTTTTGGGAAATTACCTTCTCTCTCAAATGATTCATCTCTACAAGATTTGTATCTATCAAATAACCTTTTTGTGGGAACATTACATAATTTGGTGTGTTCCAATAATGATAGCATGATCATAAATCTTGACTTGGGAAATAATCATTTGTCGGGGGATGCTCTAGAGTGTTGGGAGAAGTGGTCGATGTTGATGTACTTAAGCGTGGAGAATAATAACTTGTTAGGTGTGTTTCCAAAAACATTGGTATCTATAGATTCCTTGCAATATTTGATCATGAGTGGGAATAATTTCAAGGGGAACTTAACAGAAATATTTATGAATTTACCCCCCAGTCTATACCGTTTAGACATCTCAGGAAATCAGTTCCAAGGAACATTAAAGTTAGGAGGGATCCCTGAAGAGCTTAGGCTAGTTGATTTAAGCTCTAATGAGTTTGGAGGATCATTACATGAGGCGTTGTGTTCCGATAGTAATAAATGGATAAAAGTTCTTAATTTGGGAGATAACAAATTTTCGGGTATCATTCCAAAATGTTGGGAGAAGTGGCCAATTTTGAAATTCTTAAACTTGCAGAATAATAATCTTTCTGGTGAAATTCCTTCAACACTAGGTTTTATGCCTTCCTTAGAGATTCTTAACATGCATGGGAACAAGATCTCCGGAAGATTACCTTCTTCCCTAGTGAATTTGTCTTCCTTAAAGATTCTTCAACTTGGCGAAAATAAACTTGTTGGAAATATTCCAAGATGGATTGGAACAACACTCACTTTGTTGAGAATTCTCAACCTTAGATCCAACCATTTTTATGGAAATATTCCTCAAGAGTTGTGCTATCTTTCAAAGGTACAAATTTTGGATCTAGCTCATAATAATTTGGCAGGAAATATTCCAAGATGCTTGAACAACTTTAGTGTCCTTTCTGGCGGAGTAGCTACATTAGATGCTCGGAGTTCATACACTTATTATTATGGGTCCTATTTTGCTAGTGATTCATTGGTGATAAAGGGACGAGAGGAAACCTATACGGTTATTCTCTGGTTGGTTATGTTATTGGACCTTTCAAGCAATAATTTTTCTGGCCAAATCCCTAGTGAGCTTATGGCTCTTCGGGAGTTAAAATCATTGAATTTGTCAAGAAATCAGTTGACAGGAAATATTCCAGATAATATAGGAGACATGAAATCACTTGAATCTTTTGATTTATCAGCAAATAAGCTTTCTGGAAAACTTCCTATGAGTTTGTCAAGGTTGAATTTCTTGAGTAACTTTAATGTATCCTACAATAAATTGATAGGAAGCATTCCAACAAGTACCCAGGTTCTGACCTTTAATGAGTCTAGCTTCCTTGGAAACAAACTTTGTGGGCCTCCACTTACTAATGTTTGTGTAGCTGTTAAAGTACCTTATACGTTACGAGACCAAAAAGAAGACGCTGGATCACATGGAGTAGACTGGGGGTTAATTATTAGCATAACGCTTGGATTTGTTACTGGATCCTGGATCATTTTGGCTCCATTGATAATGAGTACATCTTGGAGGATGGCATATTTTTGTGTCATCAGTAGATTATCTAAGTAATGTTATAGAATTGTACCCAAACTGTTGTCTTATTGACCCTAAGTGATAGATGAAAACGATGTGTAGTTTTAATAAGTTTTAAAATTGTACCCAAATTGTTGTAATTTATAAGATATGAAGAGTAGATGACCCGCATTTTTATCTGTCATAAAATTACTATCATAAAGGATAATAAAAAAACTGAGTACATATGTTAACGTGCGCGTCTTCCCATTTTATCATTTTATGTTTTCATCACTCTCGTCAGAAATTCCAGTTCTTGCTTCTTGAAACATCTCCACTATCAAACATCTCCATTATCTATACCCAATTAATGAAGCCCTAAATTTCAGACCTCGGCTCCTCCATTACTGTCTCTATCACACCTCAGATCTATCACTCTACCTACAATTCTCCGACCACTCTAGTTCACTTGGTGAAATTGGAACCAAAACTGAATACACAAACTTGAGAATTTTATTGAGATGAAATGAAGATACAAAACGAGAGAGAAAACTATTGGAATACAAGAAAGGAAGCTTCAATCTACAACCTGATAATTACCTAACTTCTTATACGCTAACAGCTAATTAACGGCTATTAACAACTCGTTTACCAGATTAACACTTTAACCCCTTCAGCCTTCCAGTTATGACAACATACACCCGACGTTTATATGTTTGCCATATATACACAAATAGCCCCTAAACTTTCTTACTTATAGAGTTAACAGGAAGTTAACTATTTCACCAAACATTAAGTTGATTTAGCTTCACACTATCAACAAACTGAAATAAAATAGGGATGGTCATACTTTCAATACATGGAAATGCATAATCACTTAATCAGTTTAGACTGCTAGTTTTTGCTATCTATTAATAAAGATGGTCACATGACTTGATTTCTGTGATTAACTTCAGATTCAGCAAGGACCGATTTAGTTGGAATTAGCTCGTAGCGGCAAATACAATGGTACCGTTCCTCTTCAGTTTCATCCTGACCTTGCCCACTTATGTACGAGAAATAAAACATAAATTGAAAGTTGAAAGGCGAAACTATCTTCTTCTCACTATAGGGTTACACCTACAATATACTTAACTTTATATCATTTAGAAAGACTAACTTTTATTGGCAAGGCAAGATTAGATGCATTACTTTGTGTTTGTAAGATTGAAAAAATTAGGACGAACGAGCATGTGATCACATCTTGTGTATGTTTTTCATCCTCAACAAGACATTTAGTACT
Organism: Deinandra increscens subsp. villosa; assembly: GCA_039602395.1. Lineage (NCBI taxonomy): Eukaryota > Viridiplantae > Streptophyta > Magnoliopsida > Asterales > Asteraceae > Deinandra > Deinandra increscens. The sequence continues at coordinate 4,500,009 of JBCNJP010000023.1, forward strand.
TTATCCAATCGGTTTTGGTGTATACGAGATCTTTGTGTCCATTTTTTAGGATGAATGTATGCAAATGTTTTTTGTGTTAACTCTGTTGAACGGATTTTGGACTTGTGTTGACATGGCGAGTGGACGTTATCTGTGGAGAAACCTAGTTTCTGTCTCTAAAAAGTCGGATTAATCTTCTCATTCTGTGAGTTTAACTTCTCTTTGATCACTGATTAACCGACTGATTTGTTCTCATATGTTTATGTTTAGTTATTCTTCAATTCGGGGAAATGTTTATCATCAATAACCTGATTGTTATAGATTCTAGTTTATTGGATTCAAAGCTAGTTTATTGGATTCAGAGAATCATTACTGTCGTTTTAAGTACTATATTTCCATTTAATAACTCCAAATTAATATACTGTACAACTAGTAACTACGTTTTGTTGTTCTAAACCGTCACATTACTTGTTAATATCTCTTGCTTCAGTTGGTTATTGCTGATTTTGGTCTATAGTTACTAGGTCCAGTCTGATTCATACATCATTATTTTATTTTCAGTATGGCCAGTTTTAAGATTTCTTTCTGTTATGTAATCATTACTTCTAATGAAACTATGATTCTAAAAGTTCTTTCATTTTGGTTTCAAACAGTTTATTTATATTTATGACCAGTTTCATCTTCAGGTAAAGCTATTCATGTTCAAATGTTTGGTGGTATATATTTTGTCAGTTGTTACACATAGATTACATTATCATGTCCAATTCAGGCCTTCTTTCTTTTCACACTCAGTGATGCTCATCTCAAGGTATATTCAATCCTTTCTGCTAATATAACTTAACATAATTTCTGAAAAGTGTACATATGTTAACTATTACATCCGAAATCACATAGTTAGGGGTAAGCAGTCCAGAAAAAGCTGCAAATGACGAGAATCCATCAACCATCACTGAGCAATCAAACAAACTGCAAAAGTTTCTCATGAACCATGAATTTAGCAACTTCATCAACAAGTGTTTTGCCAGAATCAGATTTCTTTGTCTTTTTTACGATATCCTAGCAAGCATTTTGAATAGTTGGGTTGGCCATGGGGAAAGTTTTGAATACTCGGTAGCTTATGTATAAATTTTTCCTTAAAAATAGATCATAGATTATGGTAAAGAAAAAGCATTTGTGTCAAACCCCCTCTGGCCTCTTTTGACCTGTAAAAAGTACCTATTTTGAACCATACTCAATTTGACCCATTTTCCTACTAATAATATAGATGTTGGATCACAATCCAATGAAGGTTACCAAAAGGCAGAGGAAATGATGGGCCTTCTATGATTCCCACAAGTACCCGATGCACCTCTTGAATCACAAAAGTTGCTTCCTCCAGGGTTAAACATCATAAGAGTGGCCCAAAAAATGTTTTCCTATACAATATACCTCCTTGCATTTGATATTGCAAAGAAATAACCTTAACTTTCCTTGCTTCATCCATCTCTTTCGGTAAATCCCTCGATTGCAAGTACCTCACTAAGGGATCCAACCAAGATCCCTCTAAAATTCCTACATCCAAGACCTTCCTTCTCAAGATAGACGACTCCTTCAAGATCTCCACCCAGATTTCTTTTGCCAAATGCTTAAACGAGGTATAAGCTAACTTACTAAACACATCCGTTTTTTTATTTTGGCCCCTAGACACATGCACTACCTCACTCTTCCCAAAAGTCCCCATCGGCGCTTTAACATGGGCCATGTACAAAGACATTGTAGCGCCCTTCGCCTCATAACCACCATTAACATGATTTGCCACTAACAATGAGTCAACATGCGCCAAGACACTATTCGCTCCTAGCTTTTTAGCAAGTCTTAATCCTGCCAAAGGAATCAAATTAACAACGTTACGTATCCAAAACCTCCTTATATAAATCCAAACTTCATCGGATATCTTTAAACCTACCAAAAGTGCCTCATACTCCGCCTCGTTATTTGAAGTATTAAAATTAAATCTAAAAGCATATGGTAACTCATCCCCATCCGGAATATCGTCATCAATCCTGCAGCTTACAACATTAACATATTGACATATATTTTCAATTGTACTAAACATATATTAGTTAAAAGAAAAATCGAACCTGCACTAGCACCATCACCACTAGACGAACCGTTTGTATACAGCTTCCACGGGCATCGGGAACTTCCACTTGCAAATCCATAGTTTGTCCCCATCCTCACGCACTTCCACCAAAAAAATCCGCTACCACTTCCCCCTTCATAGTTGTGCGAGGCTTAAATAATGTCATAGTGACCCAATTCTACTGTCCATTTCACCATTCGTCCAACATTTCTGGCTTACGCAATATTTGATTAATCGGAAATGTGGTTAAAACCTCCACACTATGTGCTTGAAAATACCGCTTTAACCGTTTAGTGGCTTGGACCAAAGCCAACACCAACTTTTCTTGTGACGAATAACGCACCTCATAATCCTTCAAAACCTGACTAACATAATAAATCAGAATCTGAAATTTATCCCCTACAACCATCAACATTGCGCTTGTAGTTCCAATTAAAGCGCCGATATACATATGCAAAGTTTCTTCCGCAATCGGGGCTATCAAAGTTGGAAGTGTCATTAACACGGTCTTTAATACTGAAAAAGCATCCTCCGCCTCCTGAGGCCAATAAAACTCTGCCTTTCTCGTACGTTCTTTTAAAACCGGTGAGGGCATATGCAAAGCCACCAAATCTATGTAAAGCCACCAATCTACCATTTAGAACATGAATACCTTTAACAGAAAGAAACCGGTGAGGGCATATGCAAAATCGCATCCGTATTCTCAGTAGGGCTGTTCATGAGCCAAGCCGAGCCGAGCCAGGGCTGGCTTGGGCTTGGCTCGAATTATAAACTGAGCTGGCTCGGCTCAGCTCGAATTCTAAACCGAGCTGAAATTTTGAGCTCGAGTTCGGCTTGGTTTCAAACTAAGCCAGCTCGCCTCGGCTTGGTTTTGGCTTGATTTTAAAAAGAAATTATAGACAACATTAAACTAAAACAATTTAACAAACATTCTATAGTTTATAAAAGACATGTCCAACACATACATGACACAAGTACAAAATACACCACACATTAAATCCAACAAGGTAACAACTACAAGATAAATGTTTGAAGCGGATATTGAGAAAGACTAAAGCGTAAGGATTTAGGGATTTATGGAGTATACTTATATTGTATTAGAGATTTAGGGTAGAAAAATTAGTTATTTTGTTTGAGCTCTCTGTAAAATGGGCTTGTACATATTTAAATATTATATATAAAATATAAAATAAGGTAAATAAAATCGAGACAAAACCGAACGAGCTAACGAGCCAAAACCAAGCGAGCAACGAGCCGAGCCACCCTTGGCTCATGCTCGGCTCATTTACAAACCGAGCTGGCTCGGCTCGGCTCGATTACAAGTCGAGCCACCTTCGAGCGAGGTACTTCCGAGCTATTTCCGAACGAGCTCCGACCCATGAGCTTTTTGAACAACCCTAATTCTCAGAACAAGCCTTAATTCCTTCATTGGATACCATTACCCCCAAAAAAAATTCAAGCATCCATCCCAAAAGAACATGATGTGTCTTGATTTATAAATTTTTTTAGTTCAATATTTCTTACACTTTTAATACTATTTATCATACTTTTTGTTAAATATTACTCTTAATTAGTTCTCATTTAAATTTTAGATATTTAAGTAGACTACGAGTATTATCGATTAAAAACGATGAATTTTAGCTAAACCCGAAGACTTTCCATTGCTATTAATTATTTGACCTTTACACTTATAAATAAAATAAAAGCATGATGTTGCATGGACTTGGGAAAACAAATTCACAAATATAAGAAAATTAATTGGGCTCCTCGTGAGTTTTACATGGAACGCAAAATTAACTTGTGAACTTCAATTTAGACTCACGAGGATCCAAGACATTAGAATACTCATAAATATGGACCAGAACAACTACTAAAGAATACAATCCCACATATATTTTAAAAAGAACGAACTTGAGAAGAGAACAATTTCAAACGGAGAAAAAAATCTCTCTAAGAACAGAAAGAAAAGAACGGGAAGCAAGCACGTAGGCACACACGTTAAAAAGTTAAAGTCAAGACAATTATTTAGTAAGCTAGCAGGCATAATGGTAGCTGGATTATTTTCTTTTCTTTTACGATGTACGGTATCTTTGATTTTGTTTTTGTTCGTATTTGTGTTCGTGTTTTTACTATGATTCTTTGCTAAATCTTTTGTACTGCCACTTAGACCATTGTGATGATTAAGTAATGTTTTTTCGCATTTTCTCGGTTTTATGACTTTTACAATGGATTGATTCTCTAGTAAACTATCTTTTACCAGCTGATTTGATGCACATGCATATCTTAAATGGGTTTACAATTGTTAATTAATTGTTCTTGGTATTATCTGTGAATGTCTTTCGGTTTGATTAAAGTGACTAAATTGCGTGGCTGTCTTTGTAATTTGGTATGGTTTGTTATGTTAGTTGATCATGAGACTAATTAATAATTGAATTCATGATTTTGATAATCTGCTTTGTCTAGAAATCCAGGAGGTGATAGACTTGTCGGGTAATCGGGTTGGTTAAGTGTTTTTGATAGAATTGTCATTCGTGTAACCAACTTACGACCACAAATTGATTTTGGAAGTTTGTTGATCTCATCATTAGTTTTCTCTCTTATCTTCATATCAACGGCATATAAGATTTTATCACTTATTCACTAACATTCACTAACTCTTAGAGGGTTTGATTGCTGCTTTTTGTCTTCGATAAACTTGTGTCATTTTTTATAGCTCTTTTTTCTTTTAGGTTTATTTGGTTTTTGTTTAATACCCCGTTACGTTTACATATGATTTTTTTTTATTTTCTTTATTATCTTTTCAACGTAGCAATACAACTATTTTATTTATCCGTGTTATCTCCATGCAACGCGTGAGTAGTAAAACCTAGTTTTAAATAAATCATAACATTACATAATATAAAATAAAAATAAAAACATTACATATTTTTTAGACAAAGATTATATAGTTTCAAATAACAAACACCTTATTCACCACTTGTGATGATTTTAAACTATAAGCCGAATCTTGAGAAGATAATCCATACTCTTGATGGAACGTTAACATGTTTAGCCATTATTAATATGTTATTATCATCTATCCTATTTCAGGATTGTTGTCCATGTTCTTGTAAATACCGTTAATTTTGTGATTTTTTTCCCAATAACACGTCATTTAGAGTAGAGTTGGTGGCGTGTACGGTATTTAAGGAGGTATATAGGTCGTACATATTGCATATGAATCCATTACCTATCCCGCTCATAAAATAGCCGACCAATTGGTGGTTATAGGCATTTTGAAAACTTCGAGCTAAGCTTTGGTCAGGGGCGGAACTAGAAAAGTTTTTGAGTGGGTCCACAATTTTTTTACGGAGTCACTAGATTTAGATGTTTCAGTTTCATATAAACGCACATAAAGAAATTTGGTTTATTACTTACTAAATAGCTTTTAATGCAGGCGCGTGTTGCGGCACGACATTGCGAGTAAAGAAAAAAATAACCGATTAAAAAAACTCTACATTATTTGATAAAAAAATTATATACCGTAACATTGACAACGATATAATAGTAAAAAATAATAGTAAATGGCTATAAATGAAGAGAAAATAAAAAGTAACGCGTGAAAAAAAATATGACAAAATGTTTGCCTATTAAAAAGTTTATTTTTTTATATTTGTAATATTTTATTATAAAAGGGGTTTCAGATGAATGTATTTAAAATGAATGGTCTATAATAAAAGTAAATAAAAAAGAGGTGGAAAATGAAGTATACTCATTTATAGCACTAAAATTAATAAAGAAAGCTAGGAAAAAAAAATTTGAACGCAAGATTTAAACTTGCACCACTTCAAAATCAAACAAGGATCTTACCACTAGGCTAATTAATTATTTGATTTCATTTTCACAAACTAGGTATTTATTAACTTCTTTTCACAAACTTTTTTTATAAAAAACGTTCACATAATTTTCACTTTACGTACGAGGTTGAGGGGATCCACGAAGACCCCCTGGGCCTAATAAGGGTCCGCCACTGGCTTTGGCTAACACCTCTTCTTCTAGAACTGACAATCGGACTAGATCTATCTTTTTCAAAGAGACCGTTTGAGAACAAAAGATTAGAAAAACTAAAACATGTATAGATATGTGATCAAGTTGGTTTTATTTCTATTGTTGAGAGAGTGTGTAGAATTATATTTGATTAAATTGTTTTTTTTTTTAAGTTAGTCATTCGTTAATTAACGGTTAAAATGGGAGAAATAGTCAATTTTCTTTCTCATTTTGGTACCGACTGAGGAGTCATCTCCTATCGTCTTATGTCATGACCAACCCACTCCATCCCCTCGTAGAAGTAGGGGTGTTCAACGAATCGAATTTTGAATACTCGAGTAATTTGAATCGAATTATTCGAATTTCAACTTTTAAAACCTGGATTCGAAATTCGATTCGAATTCGAAATAGATTCGTCGAATCGAATCGAATTCGAATTCGAATTCGGAATAGAAAATCCAATTCGAAATTCGATTCGATTCGTATTCAGATTTCGAATTCGAATCGAATACGAATCAAGTACGAATCAAATCCAGATGAACTCATCTTAAATTGAAATAAAAACACATGTTTTAATTTTATTTTCAAAACTAATAAAAACTTAAATTATTATAATAAAAACTTAAATTTATAATTTTTAGGGAAATGGAATCGTGAATAGGAATAAAACGTTTCAAGTTTCAATGGATATTTTAAAATTTTAATACTTTTGAAATATGACATTAATTATAATAAGTCAAAGTAATTCAAAATATTTCTATGAATATTATATTTATATATGAATATATATATATATATATATATATATATATATATAATTATTTCTAATTCGAACTTCGAATCGAATCGAATTGAAAATCTCAAATTCTAATTCGATATTAGACGTCGAATCGAATTCGAATTTGAAATATCGAACCGAATTTCGAACTGCTCATTTTCGAATTGAATTGAACCGAATTCCGAGTTCTTCGAATCGGATTCGAAATCTGTACACCCCTACGTAGAAGTAACACTTTCATTGAGTATTAAAAACTCTATAAATGAAATCAATAAAATAACAAAACTTTATAAATTAAATCAATAAAATAGTTCTCCGCAAACTTTAAAGTAACACTTTCATTGAGTATTAAAAACTCTATAAATTTAATCAATAAAATAACAAACTTTATAAATTAAAGAGTAAACTTCGTTTTTAGTCCCCAACGTTTACACATTTTAACAATTTTAGTCCCAACTTTTTAAAAATCTCGATTTAGTGTCTCAGATTTCAATTTTTTTTTCAATTTTGATCTCAACGTTGATATTTGTTTAAAGAGCCGTTAGACTGCCCTCATGTCGTCCCCACATAAGGTGTATTTTTGTCATTTCCGTTTGTTTTAAAGTATGAGTTAAAACAAACGGAAATGACAAAAGTACACATCATGTGGGGACCACATGAGGACAATCTAACGGCTCTTTAAACAACTGTTAACGTTGAAACTAAAGTTGAAAAAAAAAATGAAATCTGAGACACTAAATCGGGATTTTTAAAAAGTTGGGACTAAAATTGTTAAAATGTGCAAACGTTGGGGACTAAAAACGAAGTTTACTCTAAATTAAATCAAGGGAAATTGGATTTTAATAATCCCAAGTTTCATGTATTGGACGGGATTAATCCCACCTTTCGAAATTTCTTTCACCGAGCCCAAGTTACAAACTAGTTTCTCCCATCAATCCCAAACTAACGGAAGACTAACGGAAACTTAACGCTGTTAGGTTTTTTGAAACTTGAGATTATTGTCAGCCAATTGATGAAACTTGGGATTATTTAGGATTATTTTTTATGAAAGTTGGGATTATTGACGGTCAATTGATGAAAACTTGGGATTATTTAAATCTAATTTTCATAAAAGAACTAACGGAGTTAGTCTTCCGTTAGTTTGGGATTGATGGGAGAAAATAGTTTGAAACTTCGGCTCGGTGAGAGCAATTTCGAAAGGTGGGATTAATCTCGTCTAATGCATGAAAATTGGGATTATTAAAATCCAATTTCCCTTAAATCAATCAAATAGTTCTCCACAAACTTTAATGGTGAGAAAATTTAAAATTTTAACGAACGACCCAGAACGTCCTTATTTTAATAACCAAACAACTGACTAACCTTAAGGTTTATTTTTTAGGTTCTATGTAAGGGGTTATAAGAGGATTATGGGGGTTATAACATCCCAAAGACCATTACAAAGGGGTGTTATGGGGCTCTAAACAAGAAAAAAAGGTGTTGGGCGTTTTCTACATCACGCCTCCCCCATGCAATAATTCCAGGCTTTTTTTATTGGTCATCCCATGATGAGAGGTTATCCTTAATTAGTTTGTATATGTTTGTAGGTTATAAATAAAAGGAGCTTAAACCATATTTTTATATAAAAAACGAATGGAGAGGAGATGGAACTAGAAAATGAACTAACCTCTCTTGTCTGGTTGTCATTTAGTATATTAAAATTTGATATATTCTATGGTTTGAATTAATAGAAACAAGGATGGAGAACAAAATTGAGGTGACGTGCTCAAGGACTACAAAAGTCAACAAGTCAACTATACAAATTAAAAGGTTGGGCCGTGAATGAGACGAGATCTGAAAGCTTCAAATGAAATTAAGGATAACCACAATTGATGTGAATGGGCCCAAATCACATGACATAAAAATAAAACAATTAGAGATTGTTAAGGTGTTGGATTTCATTGGACCCCCTATGGAATTTTTGTGTAGAATCCCAAACGGAGTTATGAAAAATGTAAAGAGGGTCCAATGAAATCCAACACCTTAAGGCTTTCCGTAATGGGGAGTTATGGGGCAAAAATATGTAACATGGCGCCCCATATAACTCCCTGCACCGCCCCCCGGGGCGCCATGTTAGGTTTGGAGGTCGAAGGCGCCATGTTCATGGCCCCGTGTCCCCCTCTCATTTTTTTTTTGGCTTTTTTCTATTAGTACACCTCATACCTCATAACCCCCATCCTCATAACCCCCCACTACATCCTTACCTCATAACCCCCCCCCCCCCTTATTTCCACGTCATCCGCCACATGTCGCATAACCCCCCACCCAACTCTCAAACCACTACGGATAGCCTAATAATTGGGATTAATGTGGGTCATTTTCAAAATTGGGGTTAATATCGGCCAATTGGGAATAACTTGGATTAATAAAATCCAATAAACCTAAATAAATAATCTCAAAGTTTCATCATACATCATTCATCTTCTACTATTTCTAAGATATACGAGTACTTAGGCTGCGTGGTAGGACAACCTATATGGTTGAATCATTTTCTTTGACACGCCTTGAGACGGGATTAAGTGGAAGTGTAGCTTTCTAGGCGTGGGACCCACATGTTGATTGATTTCATAAAAATATATAAATAGTTAAATACTATACACTTTGGGGGCTGAACAGCTGGTGGTTGGGTTTAATCGGACCGAAATATCGGCAGTTGCGATTACGTGTGATTACATAAGGATTGAAAAACAAAATATTTTGAGATTAATTTCCCGATTATGGTTCCATGACAGTTTTTCCGAGACGGAAAAAGATAAGTGTGGGATATGATGAAAGATTAAAATATACACTTTATTTTATGTTAATCGTCCCCTAAACGCATAAACTTAGATATAAAATATAGCAATTTAAATAGTTTGTATATGTTTAATTATAGTTTATAAGTAAAAGGAGCTAAAACCATATTTTTATATAAAAAAGCGAATGGAGAGGAGATGGAACTAGAAAATGAATTAACCTCTCTTGTCAAGTTGACATTTAGTATATTAAAATTTGATATATTTTGTGGTTTGAATTAATGGAAACAAGGATGGAAAACAAAATTGAGGTGACGTGCTCAGAGACTGCAAAAGTCAACAAGTCAACTATACAAATTTAAAGGTTGGGCCGTGAAAGGGACGAGATCTGAAAGCTTCAAAGGAAATTAAGGATAACCACATTAGGTGGAACTATAGATTTCCAGACGTGGGAGTCACAGGTTGATTGATTTCATAAAAATATATAAATACTATACACTTTGGGGGCTAAATAACTGGTGGTTGGGCTTAGTTGGACCGAAATATCGGCAGTTGCGATTACGTGTGTTTACATAAGGATTGAAAAAAAAACATTATTTTGAGATTAATTTCCTGATTAATTATGATTCCACGACAGTTTTTTCGAGACGAAAAAGATAAGTGTGGGGATGTGATGAAATGTTCAAATATACACTTTATTTTATATTAATCGTCCCCTAACACATAAAGTTAGATATAAAATATAGCGATTTAATTAGTTTGTATATGTTCATAGGTTATAAATAAAAGGAGCTAAAACCATATTTTATATTAAAAACAAACGGAGAGGAGATGGAACTAGAAAATGAATTACCCTCTCTTGTCAAGTTGTCATTTAGTATATTAAAATTTAATATATTTTGTGGTTTGAATTAATGGTAACAAGGATGGAGAACAAAATTGAGGTGACGTGCTCAGAGACTGCAAAAGTCAACAAGTCAACTATACAAATTAAAAGGTTGGGCCGAGAATGGGACGAGATCTTAAGACTTCAAAGGAAATTAAGGATAACCACATTAGGTGGAACCAATGTTGCAGAAATCGCGATTAAACGGTGATTAATTAGCGATTAATCGCTTGGCGGTCTTCCACCGTCTACGATTAATGGTTTAATGGTCAGTTGGTCAACGACGGTCAACATCGGTCCTTGGCGGTCCTTAGCGGTCTTGGCAGGCTTTACGGTTAGCCAGTTGTTTAATAAAAAAACTTAAAAATACTCAAATATCTTCTTCTAGCGTTTATTAGAAGAGGAGGTCAGAAGTCGATAAAACCTAACATTGCAGCTCTACATTTTCATAATCAAGCACCTCAGAGGGAACTTTTTGATGAAGATTTCGAGTCCGAGGATGAGGTGGTAATGTTTGAAGATGAGTACGAGACGGATGGAGTTCAAATATTGGAATCACTCTGAGAATGTTAAAAGAAGATGACAATTTAAGTATGAAAATGTGTTTGTTTTTTAAGATTATTAAATGTATTCGACTTTAATATTGTAGTTTTTGACTTGAACAATTATACAAGTATCAGTTTATTAGTTTTTAAGGTTATTTACTTATTAACTATACTAAGATATTTGCCATGTTGGAATATGTACATGTTTATATATATACAGGGAGAGGATCATTCTCATTTGAACCTAACTCTCTCTCTCTCTCTCTCTCTCTATATATATATATATATATATATATATATATATATATATATATATTGTTGTAGAAATCGCGATTAATCGGTGATTAATCAACGATTAATCGCTTGGCGGTCCCCCACCGTCTACGATTAATGGTTTAACGGTCAGTTGGTCAACGACGGTCAACATCGGTCCTTGGCGGTCTTGGCGGTCTTGGTGGCCTTGACGGTTAGCCAATTTTTTTAATTAAAAAAATAAAAACTTAAAAAAATTGTAGTTTTTGACTTTAATATTGTAGTTTTTGACTTAAATGTGTTTGTTTTTTGGGATTATTCGACTTTATTATTGTAGCTTTTTACTTAAACGTTTATATAAGTACTAGTTTATTTCTTTTTAAAGTTATTTACTTATTAACTATACTAGGATATTGTCATGTTGGAATATGTACATGTGTATATATATATATATAGAGAGAGAGAGATATAAAAAGTAAAATTCAAATTAAAGTTGGACAATCAAAAAAATATTATATAGATATTTTACTAAAATACACACGTTTTCCAATATTTAAAAGTTTTCCAATGATCCTCTACCTATATATATATTTATACTATATATATTTATACTTTTGTAGTAATTTAGGGTCTCAGATTAATCGCTGATTAATCACGAATAATCCGATTAATCGCTTAATACCAGTCGACCGTCGAGCTACCGCCAAACGATTTCTGCAACCTTATTATATAATTATAATAATTTAGGGTCTCTGATTAATCGTTCATTAATCACGATTAATCCGATTAATCGCTTAACGCCAGTCGACCGTCGAGCTACCTCCAAACGATTTCTGCAACCTTGGGTGGAACTGTAGCTTTCTAGGTCTGGGACCCACATGTTGATTGATTCCATAAAAATTATATAAATACTATACACTTTGGGGGCTGAACAGCTGGTGGTTGGGTTTAGTCGGACCGAAATATCGACAGTTGCGATTACGTGTGATTACATAAGGATTGAAAAAAAATTATTTTGAGATTAATTTCCTGATTATGATTCCATGACAGTTTATTCGAGACGAAAAAAAAGTGTGGAGATACGGTGAGAGGTTAAAATGTACACTTTATTTTATATTAGTCGTCCCTTAAACACATAAAGTTAGATATAAAATATAGCAATTTAATTAGTGTGTATATGTTTGTAGGTTATAAATAAAAGGAGTTAAACCATATTTTTATATAAAAAACGAATGGAGAGGAGATGGAACTAGAAAATGAATTAAACTCTCTTGTCAAGTTGCCATTTAGTATATTAAAATCGGATATATTTTGTGGTTTGAATTAATAGAAACAAGGATGGAGAACCAAATTGAGGTGGCGTGCTCAGAGACTGCAAAAGTCAACAAGTCAACTATACATATTAAAAGGTTGGGCCGTGAATGGGACGAGATCTTAAGGCTTCGAAGGAAATTAAGGATAACCACATTAGGTGGAACTGTAGTTTTCTAGGTGTGGGACCCACATGTTGATTGATTCCATAAAAAATATATAAATACTACACACTTTGGGGGCTGAACAGCTGGTGGTTGGGTTTAGTCAGACCAAAATATCGACAGTTGCGATTACGTGTGATAACATAAGGATTGAAAAAAAATTATTTTGAGATTAATTTCCTGATTATGATTCCATGACATTTTTTTTCGAGGCGAAAAAAAAGTGTGGGGATGCGATGAGAGGTTAAAATGTACACTTTATTTTAAATTAATCGTCCCATAAACACATAAAGTTAGATATAAAATATAGCAATTTCATTAGTTTGTATATGTTTGTAGGTTATAAATAAAAGGAGCTAAAACTATATTTTTATATAAAAAACGAATGGAGAGGAGATGGAATTAGAAAATGAATTAAACTCTCTTGTCAAGTTGCCATTTAGTATATTAAAATCGGATATATTTTGTGGTTTGAATTAATAGAAACAAGGATGGAGAACAAAATTGAGGTGACGTGCTCAGAGACTGCAAAAGTCAACAAGTCAACTATACAAATTAAAAAGTTGGGCCGTGAATGGGACGGATCTTAAGGCTTCAAAGAAAATTAAGGATAGCCACATTAGGTGAAACTGTAGCTTTCTAGGTGTGGAACCACAGGTTGATTGATTCCATAAAAAATATATAAATACTATACACTTTGGGGGCTGAACAGCTGGTGGCTGGGTTTAGTCGGACCGATATATCGACAGTTGCGATTACGTGTGATAACATAAGGAATGAAAAAATTATTTTGAGATTAATTTTCTGATTATGATTCCATGACAGTTTTTTTCGAGACGAAAAAAAAAGTGTGGGGATGCGATGAGAGGTTAAAATGTACACTTTATTTTATATTAATCGTCTCTTAAACACATAAAGTTAGATATAAAATATAGCAATTTAATTAGTTTGTATATGTTTGTAAGTTATAAATAAAAGGAGTTAAACCATATTTTTATATAAAAAACGAATGGAGAGGAGATGGAACTAGAAAATGAATTAAACTCTCTTGTCAAGTTGCCATTTAGTATATTAAAATCGGATATATTTTGTGGTTTGAATTAATAGAAACAAGGATGGAGAACAAAATTGAGGTGACATGCTCAGAGACTGCAAAAGTCAACAAGTCAACTATACAAATTAAAAGGTTGGGCTGTGAATGGGACGAGATCTTAAGGCTTCAAAGGAAATTAAGGATAACCATAACTGATGTGAATGGGCCCACATCACATGACACAAAAATAAAACAATCAGAAATTTGAAGGGGAGCCTACGGACAACAGCCTAAGAGCATTTAGGGTAGATTCCTCATCGCCATCCTTATAGTTTATTTTTTATCATTATTTTTCTCTCTTTTATACTCACAACCATATTTTAATAATATTTTTATCATTACATTTTCTCTCTCTTTCACTCACATCAAACATCAAATTTTATAAAATCACCAGTTTTTTCATCAAATATAGGGGTGAACATTAACTTTTTCTCTCTCCTTTACTCACAACCACTAACAACCAAACCCCAAATTTTAGGGTTTTCACTCACATAAATATGGGAGCTCTGCTGTGAATGCTGGCTGCTTGGGAATTCGTAGAGGAGACCAAGACAAAGAGTTCGACATTCACAGAGGAAAGATTCGTAGGGGGTTTTTTGGGTGACCCTTAGGGGTTTTTAGGTTCGACAAAAGGGATAATCCGATCAGAAGTTATTGAAAATGTATCCTAAAATGATTCCTAACATGAAATGATAAGTGTACTAAAGTATGAGGGGCTAAAACGTAATTTAGCAATAGTAACTAAACAAATATATATAAGTATATATATATATATTATCGAACGTATCCCGAGCCTTAGAAACCCTAGAAAATGTTAGAAATATGTTCCTTAATGTTTAGGGGCATAAAATAATAAAACTATAGAAGTTTGGGGGGTTAAATTGCACTTTATAAAAGTCTAGGGGTTAAAAATGAAAAAAATCAAAATCTGGCCGGAATACCTTGGCTCGCGTATCGCGAGCCACCTCCATATGTTTGGCGCGATACGCGTGGGAAGCAGCAGCGCAGAAAATAGATCAGGTCCGATCTTTGGCCACGTACTTCGACTTGGAGCTCAAGTTTGGCATATCCAGATGTCGATTTTGACCAAATACTCATCATAGGACGTGTAACAATCTTAGGGCGACCCTGAGAGTATAAATAGGTGCTCAAATCCGCCATTCAAACTCGCCAATTCACAAAAAAACAACCCGAAAACCCCCGAAACGAACCAGCAACTTCGTCGATCGATTGCGAGCAAACGGTGAAGAGTTAGGAGTCGAATTTCTGCAGTCAAGCTTCTTTTGGTATGATTAACAATAACCTATCTCAGTTTTTGCAAATTCGATTTCTAAGTATGCTTTCTAAAAATGATGTAAAATTAGGGTTCTTGAGCTTGTTTTGTCAAAATCGGGTGATCGGGTGGGAATTAGGGTCTGAATTTTTGTAGGTAATCCTGATTTAATGTGTTTTAATAAAGCCTTAAGTTTATTTCAGAATTGGAAAAGGTTTGGTTAAGGTTTTGTAAACAGGTCAAAATTAGGGTTTTCATGTCGTTGTTCTGCCCAAATCGAGTAAACGGTTTTGAATTAAGCTTTGCCATTTTAAAGGATATTATAAAATGTTATAATGGATAATACCCTAAGTTGGTTTTGAATAAAAATAAGTTTTGATAATTAAACGAGAATTTCATGAAATTAGGGTTTTGAAATAAGGATATTTAATATAAAATAATCCGGAGGGTTTGGGGACTTGAATTTTAATATGGTAACATGTTTATACATATAATAAGTGTATATGAAGTTAAAATGAATAAATACTGAAGTATTGAAAATACCGAGTTAATCGGATATTAGAAGTTCGTGCGGACCGGAAGGGTAGGCACCTGTACACTGGGGTTTCTGGCATAGCGGGGGTGTCGCCATCCCATCTGGGCAATGGCATCCCAACACTGGGCGACCCCGGAGTGAGTGTCTACTTATAGGAATGCACGTCTTCATAATTATCAATAAAAGCAAATAATATGCCTCCAGGGGCATTCTGGTCATTTTGACCCTTAAAAGTATATAAACTTAATAATATACATTATTAAGTAGATAAGGTATTAAAATAAACATAAGAAGTGTTTATTATATAAAACCTTGCGTTAACATCATACAATACGCAATTAGGTTAAATTGGAAGACGTAAAGGAGGTTCTGACTGAATTAATTGGCTTAAGAGAATAAGGTGAGTTCTATGAGCCCACTTTTAAATGTTTTAAATGTTTTAATATTTTCGGGCCTGATATACATGCAATGATATATATATTCAACTGTTTACTTGAAAAGTATTTGAGATGCCTTTACTTGTTTTGTGTTAATACACATACGTGAAAAAGTTATAATACTTATAACTGTTTTAAAGTTATTATTACCTGTTATTACTCTTTTCGGGAAGGTTATAATGAACGGGTAATAAAGAAGTTAAACTTTTAAAGTAAAGTTTAAAAAGAGGAAAATGAGTTTTTAAGGATAAAGGAAATGACCCTTGGGGTTATTTTAAAGAAGTTTTAAATCTAAGCACAGATTGTCTGGTAAGAGGGGGGTTGTACAATCCAAGCAGTGGAAATGAAGCCACTGGAGTAACGACGGTTACTCAAGAGGTCGGGAGGCGACGGCCAACCGAAAGGGGCTAAAGTAGTCCCAGAGGATAGACAATGCTTAGTAGAAGAGGTTTTGCTTATAATGTTTTGTATGACTTTCTTTATGCAAAATGATTATTAGCAGGGAAGATGATTTAGAGTATTAAATGATTTTTAATACTGAAGGTTTAAATGTTATGTTTGGTATAATTCTTTTATGTCTTATATCCATTAAATGTTTATAAAGAAGGGGCCGTTAGGCCCAAATGTTTGAAGTAACCTTTCGAGGTTAAGGTAAAGTTTTAATACTTAGAACTCACCAGCGTAAGCTGACTTTTTAAAGCATGTATATTAGGTGAGGTTAAAGATCCAAGCATCAAGGGAAAGGCTCATGTTTGAGCAGAGTGGATGGGCAAGCTATTAGGAGAAGGCTATACGGGCATGCTGGCTTAAGTAATGTAGATAGATGCATATCTATTAATCGTTATCTTTTATAGTTATCGTTAACCGTTGTAGAAATTTTATCTTACTTGTACTTGGCATATAAATAAATAAAAAGTTTTAAATTTCCGCTGCTTTAGTTATCTCTGTTATACCTTGTGTTCATGAGTAAATCCGACACGTGACCCCTCCTGGAGCCAAGTCTGGGAGTGGGCGTCACAAGTTGGTATCAGAGCCTTGGTTTAAGAGATTTAGGTACTAAAAGCGGTATCTAGACTTAAACTAGGACTCTGGATAAACAGTAAGATAAGATAGAGTGCCAGCTAGAATAGCTTGTGCCCATAAAAGGACGAGGTTGCATTAGGAACATAATAAGTAGGACCTAGGATATATAAATCTGGTAGGTACCCAATTGCAATTAGCTACTGCCGTTAGGTATTAAACTATATTTATGTATCTAGGGTACTAACTGTTATGTGGCCAAAATGCGGGAAGTAGACCGGTTTGAATTAGAATCACCGGTAGAAGTAGAACGGACACTAGGAAGGAATGTGATGAAAGTAACTGGGTTTTGAAAGCATCATGACTACGTAATTGTATGACGTCTGCACTTATCTAATCATCATGCCCTCAAAATTTAGATACTCGACTTCACACGAATTCTGACATGTCTGTAGGATTATGGTGAGAGACGGTCAAGGCGATAGGAGAGTCGGTAGACCAGCAGGTTCTGGACGACGTGCGCAACCAGATCCTGAGCCCATTAATGCTGGAGAAGGAAACGTACTTACTGAAGAACAACGAGCCGCTATGGCTGCAGAGATGGCTAACATGTTTCAGGCAGCAATGCCTAACATGATAGCTCAGCTTCAAGGAGCCATCGGAGCCGCTGCTGGAGCTGCCGGCGGAGCTGGTGCAGGAGGAACCGCTGGTAGAGGTGGTGCACGAAGAGCTGCTGGCAGAGGCGGTGGTGGTGGTGGTGCTGGAAGAGGAGGCGGTGGACCCGCAAACGAGGAAGCTGAAGTTGCTCAACCTAGAATTGGATGCTCGTTCAAAACATTCTGTGGTTGCAAACCTCCTTCGTTCGATGGCAGGAGGGATGCATTAGCCACATTCCAATGGATTCACGAGATGGAGGCTGTTATCGATATCAGCGAATGTAGCGAAGCCCAGGCTGTGAAATATGCTGCCCACTCATTCGTCTCAGAAGCATTACACTGGTGGGGAATGATCAAGCAAACTGAAGGTGCGGAAGCAGTTGCTGCAATGAGGTGGAATGATTTGAAGAGGCTATGTCCTAGAAGATTTTTGTCCTAAGGGAGAGCTGGACCAGTTGGAGAGAAGTTTCTTGGTACTGGAAGCTGGAACGATGACACACCGAGAGTACACGTCAAAGTACAACGCTATGGCGAGGCTGTTAACCAATCTAGTCACCCCCGAGTCTGAAAGAGTGAAGCGTTATGTTCAAGGTTTTCCACCAAGAGTCCGAGAGTTGATCAAGGCAACTGAACCTAAGACGTTTAAAGCAACGGTAAATCTGAGTTCGAATCTGTATAGCGAGATGTTTGGAGCAGGAGGAAGGCCAGAAGGGCTTAAAAGGAGTTGGTCTGAGGCGGGAGGAAGTTTTAAGAAGAATACCGGAGGTCACTTTAAGAAACCAAAGAATGATCCACGAGGTAGTAAACCCAAATGTCGCAAGTGTAACCGAAGCCATCCTGGAGATTGTAAGATAGGATCAAATAGCTGTTTCAAATGCGGGAAGGAAGGCCATTACTCTAGCAACTGTCCAGATTTGAAGAAGTGTTTTCAGTGCGGCGAGCCAGGACACATTAGGCCTAACTGTCCCAAATTAGTCAACAATCCAGGACCACTGCGAGCGAGTGAGATTCCGAAGGCGAAGGGGAGAGCATATACCATAACTGCTGCTGAGGCTAAGTTAACACCTGATGTAGTTTCAGGTACGTTCTTAGTTAATAATGTGCCTGCATCTGTGTTATTTGATTCCGGTGCCAGTAGAAGCTTTGTATCGCATGATTTCTGTGTATTACTCGATAGACCGACTGTTAGGGCCGAGAAACCTTTCAAAGTCGAAACTGCCTCAGGAAAGAATTTTATAATTTCCGATATGATAGATGATTGCCTGATAGAATTAGAAGGACATAAATTGCCTGTTAGATTATTCCCTATGACGTTAGCCGGTTTCGATATCGTATTGGGAATGGATTGGCTCGCGGAACATGACGCGCAGATTATTTGCAATCAGAAGAAAGTTCAAATTCAAGCACCAACTGGAGACGTCTTATCCGTCTATGGAGATCGCAACAGTTCTGCAGTACAGATCATTTCCATGATTAAAGCACGAAAATTCTTGAGGCACGGGTGTGAGTCATTCTTAGCTTACGTCATTGACTCAAAATTAAAACCAAAGGAGTTGAAGGATGTGCCGGTAGTAAACCAATTTCCAGACGTGTTCCCAGAAGACTTACCGGGCATTCCTCCTGAACGAGAAATAAAGTTCGGAATCGATTTGGTGCCGGGAGCCAAACCCGTAGCCAAGACACCATATCGATTAGCTCCATCCGAAATGAAGGAACTTATGTCACAACTGCAAGAGTTGCTTGACAAAGGTTTCATCAGACCGAGTATCTCGCCTTGGGGTGCTCCGGTTCTTTTCGTAAAGAAGAAAGACGGAAGCTTGAGAATGTGCATCGACTACCGGGAGCTGAATAAACTGACGGTGAAGAACAGATACCCTTTGCCCAGAATCGACGACTTATTCGATCAGCTACAGGGAGCGAGTTGGTTTTCCAAGATTGATCTGCGATCGGGCTATCACCAGTTGAAGGTTAAAGATGAAGACATTCCGAAGACGGCCTTTCGAACACGATACGGTCATTACGAGTTCCTTGTAATGTCATTCGGATTGACTAATGCACCTGCTGCATTCATGGACCTCATGAATAGGGTATGCCGACCCATGTTGGACCGATTCGTGATCGTGTTCATAGATGACATCCTAATCTATTCCAGGAGCGAATCTGATCACGCTATGCATCTGAAGGAAGTACTAGAAACCTTGAGGAAGGAAAAGTTGTATGCCAAATTTTCCAAGTGTGCGTTCTGGCTAAGGGAAGTACAATTCCTTGGTCACGTCATAAACGCAGATGGTGTACTCGTAGATCCTTCCAAAATAGAAACGGTAATGAGCTGGAAACCGCCAAAAACACCCTCGGAGATTCGTAGCTTCTTGGGCCTTGCCGGTTATTACCGTAGGTTCATCCAAGACTTTTCAAAAATCGCAACGCCTCTAACCAAGTTGACCAAGAAGGACGTAAAGTTCGTTTGGAGCTCGAGTCAGCAGAATGCCTTTGAAGAATTAAGGACCAGATTAACTCAGGCACCGGTATTAACTTTGCCGGATGGGCCTGATGATTTGGTAATTTACTCCGATGCTTCTTATTTAGGTTTAGGTTGTGTGTTGATGCAGCGAGGTAAGGTAATTGCCTACGCATCACGACAACTAAAGCCTCATGAGACAAACTATCCAACTCACGATCTAGAGTTGGCAGCCGTCGTGTTTGCTCTCAAAATATGGAGGCATTACTTGTATGGAGTAAAATGCACCATCTACACTGATCATAAGAGCCTAAAGTACTTCTTCGAGCAGAAGGATCTTAATATGAGGCAGCGTAGGTGGTTAGAATTAATCAAAGATTACGACTGTGAGATTATGTATCATCCAGGAAAAGCAAACGTTGTTGCAGATGCTTTGAGCAGAAAGGATGAACATCCACCTCTTCGAACACTGTCGTATAGATTAATTGTTACCCCTGATTTCCTTGTCCAACTTCGTAAGGAGCAGTATGAAGCCCTCAAGGAAGAAAACATCAAGAAGGAAAGAATGGTCGGCCAGGCTGAAAGCTTAGAAGAAAACGAGTACGGAGTGAAGATTCGATTCGGTAGAACGTGGGTACCACTCACTGGTGGATTTCGTGCCAAGATAATGGACGAAGCACACAAATCACGTTACTCAATCCATCCAGGTTCCACAAAAATGTACCAAGATCTGAAGAAAGACTACTGGTGGCCAGGAATGAAGTTCAACGTCATGCGGTACGTCAATAGATGTTTAACCTGCGCGAAGGTTAAAGCCGAACATCAGAAACCATACGGGAAGTTACAGCCCTTGGAACTTCCAGAGTTGTAACACCCCGATATTCACGTACTAGGTAACTACGTATCTTATTATGTTTACCTATGTGTTTTTATTATGATTATGTGTTGGGAAATAATGTTATATGAATAAACACATGTTTATATGATAAAAATGATGAACGGGTTTAGAAATGATAAAACATGAGTAATTACATGTTTTAATTGAAGATATATGTGCAAATACGTGTTTAAATAATAAACGAATGAATCATAAGTGTCCCGACACTTAGAAGTTATTGAAAATGTATCCTAAAATGATTCCTAACATGAAATGATAAGTGTACTAAAGTATGAGGGGCTAAAACGTAATTTAGCAATAGTAACTAAACAAATATATATAAGTATATATATATATATTATCGAACGTATCCCGAGCCTTAGAAACCCTAGAAAATGTTAGAAATATGTTCCTTAATGTTTAGGGGCATAAAATAATAAAACTATAGAAGTTTGGGGGGTTAAATTGCACTTTATAAAAGTCTAGGGGTTAAAAATGAAAAAAATCAAAATCTGGCCGGAATACCTTGGCTCGCGTATCGCGAGCCACCTCCATATGTTTGGCGCGATACGCGTGGGAAGCAGCAGCGCAGAAAATAGATCAGGTCCGATCTTTGGCCACGTACTTCGACTTGGAGCTCAAGTTTGGCATATCCAGATGTCGATTTTGACCAAATACTCATCATAGGACGTGTAACAATCTTAGGGCGACCCTGAGAGTATAAATAGGTGCTCAAATCCGCCATTCAAACTCGCCAATTCACAAAAAAACAACCCGAAAACCCCCGAAACGAACCAGCAACTTCGTCGATCGATTGCGAGCAAACGGTGAAGAGTTAGGAGTCGAATTTCTGTAGTCAAGCTTCTTTTGGTATGATTAACAATAACCTATCTCAGTTTTTGCAAATTCGATCTCTAAGTATGCTTTCTAAAAATGATGTAAAATTAGGGTTCTTGAGCTTGTTTTGTCAAAATCGGGTGATCGGGTGGGAATTAGGGTCTGAATTTTTGTAGGTAATCCTGATTTAATGTGTTTTAAGAAAGCCCTAAGTTTATTTCACAATTGGAAAAGGTTTGGTTAAGGTTTTGTAAACAGGTCAAAATTAGGGTTTTCATGTCGTTGTTCTGCCCAAATCGAGTAAACGGTTTTGAATTAAGCTTTGCCATTTTAAAGGATATTATAAAATGTTATAATGGATAATACCCTAAGTTGGTTTTGAATAAAAATAAGTTTTGATAATTAAACGAGAATTTCATGAAATTAGGGTTTTGAAAAAAGGATATTTAATATAAAATAATCCGGAGGGTTTGGGGACTTGAATTTTAATATGGTAACATGTTTATACATATAATAAGTGTATATGAAGTTAAAATGAATAAATAATGAAGTATTGAAAATACCGAGTTAATCGGATATTAGAAGTTCGTGCGGACCGGAAGGGTAGGCACCTGTACACTGGGGTTTCTGGCATAGCGGGGGTGTCGCCATCCCATCTGGGCAATGGCATCCCAACACTGGGCGACCCCGGAGTGAGTGTCTACTTATAGGAATGCACGTCTTCATAATTATCAATAAAAGCAGATAATATGCCTCCAGGGGCATTCTGGTCATTTTGACCCTTAAAAGTATATAAACTTAATAATATACATTATTAAGTAGATAAGGTATTAAAATAAACATAAGAAGTGTTTATTATATAAAACCTTGCGTTAACATCATACAATACGTAATTAGGTTAAATTGGAAGACGTAAAGGAGGTTCTGACTGAATTAATTGGCTTAAGAGAATAAGGTGAGTTCTATGAGCCCACTTTTAAATGTTTTAAATGTTTTAATATTTTCGGGCCTGATATACATGCAATGATATATATATTCAACTGTTTAGTTGAAAAGTATTTGAGATGCCTTTACTTGTTTTGTGTTAATACACATACGTGAAAAAGTTATAATACTTATAACTGTTTTAAAGTTATTATTACCTGTTATTACTCTTTTCGGGAAGGTTATAATGAACGGGTAATAAAGAAGTTAAACTTTTAAAGTAAAGTTTAAAAAGAGGAAAATGAGTTTTTAAGGATAAAGGAAATGACCCTTGGGGTTATTTTAAAGAAGTTTTAAATCTAAGCACAGATTGTCTGGTAAGAGGGGGGTTGTACAATCCAAGCAGTGGAAATGAAGCCACTGGAGTAACGACGGTTACTCAAGAGGTCGGGAGGCGACGGCCAACCGAAAGGGGCTAAAGTAGTCCCAGAGGATAGACAATGCTTAGTAGAAGAGGTTTTGCTTATAATATTTTGTATGACTTTCTTTATGCAAAATGATTATTAGCAGGGAAGATGATTTAGAGTATTAAATGATTTTTAATACTGAAGGTTTAAATGTTATGTTTGGTATAATTCTTTTATGTCTTATATCCATTAAATGTTTATAAAGAAGGGGCCGTTAGGCCCAAATGTTTGAAGTAACCTTTCGAGGTTAAGGTAAAGTTTTAATACTTAGAACTCACCAGCGTAAGCTGACTTTTTAAAGCATGTATATTAGGTGAGGTTAAAGATCCAAGCATCAAGGGAAAGGCTCATGTTTGAGCAGAGTGGATGGGCAAGCTATTAGGAGAAGGCTATACGGGCATGCTGGCTTAAGTAATGTAGATAGATGCATATCTATTAATCGTTATCTTTTATAGTTATCGTTAACCGTTGTAGAAATTTTATCTTACTTGTACTTGGCATATAAATAAATAAAAAGTTTTAAATTTCTGCTGCTTTAGTTATCTCTGTTATACCTTGTGTTCATGAGTAAATCCGACACGTGACCCCTCCTGGAGCCAAGTCTGGGAGTGGGCGTCACAGGTTTTTATCACTATCTGATTTTCTTTATTTGACTATTAGTTTTTCTGGTTTTTCTTGCAACTAGGAGCATCCGCATGCTGAACTCATTTAACTAACTAGTAATCCTAGGTCAGTAGTGATAAACTGTCGTATTTCAGTCTTTCCTTACGGTAGGAATTAACCAGCCCATTTCAGGATTAGGTTATTATGTTGACTAAGTAATAGAGGACTATGTCTATGTAGTATTAACAGTTAGATAATTGAATTCAGGTACAAATAGCAAACCGGGATCCTAAGGTGATTGCGCTTAGTTAACATAAGGTTTCGTCTTAAATAATTAGTAATCTAGTTTTAGCAATTAATTGTATTCTGATGTGAGTATATTTTGTAACGGTTTCTCATAATTAATCATATAATTTTAAGGGTTACAATATATTAATTCACATGATATATCCTACATTTTGTACTTGATGTGTTTTGAGTTTAATTGTCATAGGTTATGCATTTTGAGGTGTTTTAGAAGCATTGGTGACTAAAGCTGAAAAGACACGAGCTTTGGAGGAATTAGTCAAGCAAAATAAAGACAAAGTTGTGAATGTTCGGGAGTGCGGAATAGAGTTGTTGGGATTTGAAATAATTCACATGGGTCAAGGATTGAAGGAATGGGCTTTAAATATATCAAATTGGGTTTAGAAAGGAGATTGGGCTGAATTTGGAGCATTGGGCCGCGTCTGATCAAATTTTGGGCCAAAACAGCGAAGCCCAGGACCCCCGGAGTGCCGCGAGGAAAACTTCCAAATCCCTCGCGACACGATCCGGGTCGATGTCGGCAGATTTTCGAGATTTTTGGTATTTGACGTATTTAAGCAGTTTTTAGGTTTTTTTCTAAAGGCACTTCGGCCAGAGCCGACCAGAACTCCCCAAAGACGAATTTTCTTCATAGTTTTCTTAGTTTTTAATCATTCGATGATGTTTGTGATGTCCGTCTAACAACCGGTGATTACTTGGGTGAACGGTTAGTGTTTTTTTGGTTTTAATCTAAGGTTCTAATTTCTTAGATAGAATTATTGATCTGTGACAATCTTTGATTCTAGTGTTCGTTTGATAAATCATTGCAATTGTTTGTCGTGTATGTACCCCCCGCTCCCGGACTACCCCTTTGAGCATAGCTCTAGGACTATACTTAGTATGTGCATGATAGATAATTGTTTGGGTTGGTTAAACAAGAACACAATCATGTCTATGTGATTTCTAGGTTAGATTCCCGAAGAGAGAAACTAGTAATTCGCTAACCCGGATCCTAAGTAATTGCTTTTTAGTAATATAAGAAAAACTGATCAATTGTTAGTTAGAAAATTTGTGATCATAGATTAGGTGTCAAGTGAATCAAATCAATCTAAACAGCCAAGAGGCAATTTAATTAATTTCAGTCATTTAGCTAAAGTAATTTAGGGTTTAATTTAGTTAATCTAGGTTAGTGACAGTAGCTTAGGTTAAATAATTAGAGTCGCTAATAACCACCAACTCCCTTGGTTCGATACCCTAGCTTGCCCTACTACAGTTTAAGTTAGGTATTTGTGCAGCGGTCACGACACCCGTTATCATTTTGGCGCCGTTGCCGGGGAGTACGTGCGCTTGTTAGTGATTTTAGTTTTTTTAGTTAATTTACTGTTTTTTTCGTTTTTCTAAAAACTAAAAAAAAAAACCCAAAAAATATTTTCTTTTTGTTTCTATTTGATCATTTCGAACAGTGCTACTTGGAAGGTTTTTTTTTATTGTTGCAGGGAAATTTGAAGCTGATCATGGTTAAAGAAGACAAGTGTTACAACTGTGGGAGTTATTATCATCGAATCAAGTGTTGTCCAACATTGCCCAGTGGGATCAGAATCGTAGAGGATTCAGAAGACGAGGAGGAGTACGAAGACTCATGTGTATATTCTCAATATCAAAGACCGTCTTCATATAATCAGGGATATTCTCAATCCATGAATTATAATTATTTAAATCATGATACATATCAATCTAATAATAATTATAATTCTAACTTTACATCAGTTGCAGGATATGAGGATGGATTTGAGAATAATTACTCTCAACCAGCATATGAGGTTCAACAGCATTTTGAGGATTTTGACCGAGGGTATCCACAGTGCCCTCAATATCATGAGCAGCAGGATTATTATGATGGTGGATATGAAGCAGACGTGTCAAATCAGAGTTACTATCAAGATGGATATCAAAGCCATTCATATGAGTATGGTTATCAACACCAGGATCAAAGGGAAGAAGTTAGTGCTCAACTTAGTGAAATTCTGGAGGCCCTAAAGAGAATGAAGAAAAAATTTGATATCCAAGAAGAGAGGCACGAGACATTATCAAAGCAAGTGGCACAACTGGCGGAAGACATGGCCAATCAAGAAATCGAATCATGGGAACAATCGCCACTTGAAGAAGTTGAGAAAGAAATGATGCTTTCAGAAGTTGAAGTTATTGAGGAGATTGAATTAGAGGTTGAAAGTGATATGGAGCCAGCTGGTTGTGCGAACGTGGTTGAAGATGTAGTAGATGAGCAGGAGGTTGAGATCCCGACAGGTACTTTTCACCCTTCTTCTTTATTTATTGTGCAGGTGACTGAGGAAAAGCCGGTGAAAAAGAGGAAGGTGGTGGAGGAAGATGTTGGGCAAGCAGTAACGAAAAAACTCCGCAGTGATGATCTGGATGTGCCACGTGTGAAATTGCAAGTTTTAGTGCGACATGTCAATTATCGGGCACACGTGGGCAATTCTAAAGGTAAGTGTTCGATCCATGATAAATTTGCATTTCATTTTTAATTTAATATCTTTCACAGGTCGAATCTAAAGAAAAAATTTAAGAGACGTGTGAACTACCGAGCGTGGATCGGTAATGTGATTGGCAAGTGCGGATTGAAGAAAGCTGAAGAGGAGTGTCAAATACCGAGCGTTCGTCGGGAACTGCGGTTGGTAAGTGTGGACTGAAGCCACCGTGAGCAGAGAAGGAAGGATGGTCTGGCTGAAGACCATAAATTTAGCGCTTCCTGGGAGGCAACCCAGTGGTAGGTTTTATTTTTATTTTTTTTTATATTTTTTTGTCTTGTGTGGTTGTGTGTTTTGTGTTTTTCAGGAATCAAATCGGTTTTGGGTAATGAAGTTGAGCAAAACGAGTTTCAAGGTATGTCAATTTTTTTTAAATATATTAGAACTTGGGCTGAAAAAAAAAGATTTTTTATTATTATTTCCTGTGAACACCGTCCCTCGCGACACGCGAGGGAGGTGGAGGTGGTTGTCGCGGCACGCGACGCCATCAGGTGCCAGATATTTTTGCTTTAATTTTTGTTGCTCAAATCCGGTACGTTTCCTAATTCTATTATTTTTAGTTTTTATTTTATTTCTTCTTTATTTTTGTTGTTTCTTTGTTCACATTGAGGACAATGTGTCACTCAAGTGTGGGGAGGGGGATAACACGTTCGTGCTTATTTATTTTTTTTAGTGTGTTTATTTCTGTGTGTTTAAAAAAAAATTTAAAAAAAAATCCAAAAAAATTAAAAAATTTGAAAAATGTCTTTGGATTAATTGCAAATCATGGAAAATGATAGTACAATTGGGAATCGGTTTTCAAAAAATAAAATAAATAAGAAAAGGGAAAAGTGATAGAAAAGGAGAGAATGGAAAACATGGCTAGTCTGTGATGTGTCGGTAGGCTCAACTGACCTAGGAATAGCTTAATAATCCCTTTGTGTTTATTGTTGTATAAATATGTAATTAAATCAGTCTGCTAGTGAGTTCCCATTTTAGGGGTGATAGGGAAATTGAAACTGATGATTAGGAGGAAAAAGACCACTTTAAATTAGAGACTTATATGTCCTTAGAATAACTTGGCACGTTATGATCTTTTTGCGAAAGCAAATCCGAGAAATAACGGCGCCCCATCTTTCCATCTTTGAGCATATTAGGTAAATAATTAGGTTAATAATTTTAGAGTGAAGGGACAAAATACTCATGTACAAACTAAGGATAGTATCCCGTGGTGCGTGCCTCTGATGATGTTCTGGATCTCGCGGGCAAAATACTCACGTACGATTTTGGGGATAGTATCTCGCAAAGAGTACCTCTGATGATGTTCGTTGGTAATCATAGTTAAAATTAACCAATTATATATATATAAATATATATATATATATATATATATATATATATATATAAAAGAGAGGAAAAGAAAAAGAAAAAAAAGAAAAAAATAGAAAAAGAAAAAAGAAAAAAAAGAAGAAAAATATAGCAAATTAGAGAAATAAATGCTCAAAAACTTCGCTATCCATCTATTCCATCATTCTGTGGACATATGAGTATCTGGTTTAAAGGCGGGTGGGAAAAATCTTAAAATATAATCTTAATTACCCTTTACTTTGACTGAATTTGATTCGGGACTAGGTTGAACTTGAACTTTCTGAATGTGGGACACATAGGCAGACTGGTACACTATATTCGGTAAATTATAAACACTTTGGGGGCGAAACAAAAGGTCAGTGGTTGGGTTTAGTCGGACCGAAATACTGACAATTGCAGTTAGTCCATGTGATTACATTATGGTTTGTGGAATTGAATTGGTGGACAAATTAAAAAGTCATATGATTATGAGATTGATTTCCCAATTATGATTCCATGGCAGTTTTTCCGAGACGGAAAAAGATAAGTGTGGGGATGTGATGTGAGTATATTTTGTAACGGTTTCTCATAATTAATCATATAATTTTAAGGGTTACAATATATTAATTCACATGATATATCCTACATTTTGTACTCGATGTGTTTTGAGTTTAATTGTCATAGGTTATGCATTTTGAGGTGTTTTAGAAGCATTGGTGACTAAAGGTGAAAAGACACGAGCTTTGGAGGAATTAGTCAAGCAAAATAAAGACAAAGTTGTGAATGTTTGGGAGTGCGGAATAGAGTTGTTGGGATTTGAAATAATTCACATGGGTCAAGGATTGAAGGAATGGGCTTTAAATATATCAAATTGGGTTTAGAAAGGAGATTGGGCTGAATTTGGAGCATTGGGCCGCGTCTGATCAAATTTTGGGCCAAAACAGCGAAGCCCAGGACCCCCGGAGTGTCGCGAGGAAAACTTCCAAATCCCTCGCGACACGATCCGGGTCGATGTCGGCAGATTTTTGAGATTTTTGGTATTTGACGTATTTAAGCAGTTTTTAGGTTTTTTTCTAAAGGCACTTCGGCCAGAGCCGACCAGAACTCCCCAAAGACGAATTTTCTTCATAGTTTTCTTAGTTTTTAATCATTCGATGATGTTTGTGATGTCCGGCTAACAACCGGTGATTACTTGGGTGAACGGTTAGTGTTTTTTTGGTTTTAATCTAAGGTTCTAATTGCTTAGATAGAATTATTGATCTGTGACAATCTTTGATTCTAGTGTTCGTTTGATAAATCATTGCAATTGTTTGTCGTGTATGTACCCCCCTCTCCCGGACTACCTCTTTGAGCATAGCTCTAGGACTATACTTAGTATGTGCATGATAGATAATTGTTTGGGTTGGTTAAACAAGAACACAATCATGTCTATGTGATTTCTAGGTTAGATTCCCGAAGAGAGAAACTAGTAATCCGCTAACCCGGATCCTAAGTAATTGCTTTTTAGTAATATAAGAAAAACTGATCAATTGTTAGTTAGAAAATTTGTGATCATAGATTAGGTGTCAAGTGAATCAAATCAATCTAAACAGCCAAGAGGCAATTTAATTAATTTCAGTCATTTAGCTAAAGTAATTTAGGGTTTAATTTAGTTAATCTAGGTTAGTGACAGTAGCTTAGGTTAAATAATTAGAGTCGCTAATAACCACCAACTCCCTTGGTTCGATACCCTAGCTTGCCCTACTACAGTTTAAGTTAGGTATTTGTGTAGCGGTCACGACACCCGTTATCATATTCATCAACCAATTCAAGAGCCAAGAGACAATTTTAGTTAATTCATTAGATTAAATTAGTTTAGTTTAGTTTAGGCATAATTCAGATTAGTGACAATAATCTGGATTTAGATGGTTAATTAATTAGTTAGTTTCTAAAGTCACTAATAACCACCAACTCCCCTGGTTCGATACCCTAGCTTACCCTACTACAATTTAAGTTAGATATTTGTATAGCGATCACGACACCCGTTATCAAATTGGTGTCGTTGCCGGAGAGTACTTGCGCTTGTTAGTGATTTTAGTTTTTTTTTAATTTTATTTAAATTTTTTTGTTTGTTCGTTGTTCTAAAAACAAAAAAAAAAACTAAAAAACTCATAAATATTTTCTTTTTCTTTCTGCAATTTTAATTTTGCTAGTGTAGTTTGCTAAAAAAATCCAAAAATATTTTTTTTGTTTATTTTTTGTATCTATCTTATTTTTTCTGTTCGATTTTACCTTGGGTATTTTAGCTTGTTTTTGCAGGTAATTGTCTTGTGCCTTGTGTGGTAGTGGGATTGAGTCGGTCTATCACCTTTTAATGGGATGTAACGTGGCCGCCGGGGTTTGGAGTCTCGTGTCCGGATGGTGCAAAGTGCCCCCTATCTATGCGTTTGAGCTCGAAGATCTCCTTAAGGTGGTGGAGGATTCCCGGTTCGATAGGAAGGGTAAAATTATATTCTTTGGTATCATACTCACCGCATGTTGGGTTATTTGGAAAGGGAGGAATGAAGCAAACTTCGACGGAAAAAAAGACGATTATCTCTTCATTGTTCAAGGAAATAAAATGTCTTTCTTTTTTGTGGATCAAAATTAGAGGGAAATGGGATAGGCTTTCATGGGACGTTTGGAACAAGTTTGACATGTAAGTCCTCGTCTCTTCTTTTGTATGGTCGTGTTCTTTGCTCGCTTGGCGTCTTGCTAAGTTGAGCGTTTGTTGCCTTGTGCTAATGAATTCGCCGTTCCAAAAAAAATGTGAAACTAATTTCAGCTTAATTCTAGTTGAAACTAAATGAAGAAAATTAATAGTCACCATGCATTGAACCATCTCCATTAGTTATTAGACATCTGACATTTGACATACCCTATGATTTAGTATGTAATCATGTCACCTGATCAGGGATTTCTCAACGCTATTAAACAATTTCCAAATCTCCATCCTTATTAACAAAAACACTAAATCTTGAAATAGACACTATAATAAATGGAAGGTATGATCATGAATATTTTCACAATGAGGCAAGCAGAGGTCATTATAGAGATCAAAGCACTAATGATGGCGGAGACTCTAATTGGGTCTATAAATCAAATCAATAAAAGGGTAAAGATCATGTGAAAACCCCTCCTTAGCCTAAAAACCTAAAAACCACTTAAATGAAGGTTAAAAAGTAATTTAATATTTAATTTTCAATATTATAACTACCACACTCCCTCCAAGTTTCATATATGTACAACACCCCCCCCCCCACCCCACTCACCCCCCCCCCCCCCCCGTGCGGGTGTTGCATATATGCAACATAATTATATTGCATATACATATGACCCATAACTCACACGCCCACCCCAACCCCCCCCCCCCCCCCGCGGGTGTTGCATATATGCAACATAATTATATTGCATATATGCAACATAATTATATTGCATATATGCAACATAATTATATTGCATATATATAACCCCTACCCCCCCCCCCCTCCCTGTTGCATATATGCAACATAATTATATTGCATATATATAATCCGTACCCCCACACCAACCCACCCACCTACCCCCCCCCCCCCGGTGTTGCATATATGCAACATAGTTATATTGCATATATATATAACCCCTAACCCGCACCCCCACACCAACCCACCCACCCCTACCCCCCCCCCTGTGTTGCATATATGCAACATAATTATATTGCATGTATATAACCCCTAACTCCCACCCTCCACCCACCCCCCCCCCCGACCCACCCACCTCCGTGTTGCATATATGCAACGTAATTGTTTTGCATATATATAACCCCTAACCCGCATCCCATCCACCTCCCTCCCCCCCCCCCCCCCCACCTCCCGCGTTGCATATATACAACATAATTATATTGCATATATATAACCCCTAAACCGCATCCTAGCCACCCCCCCCCCCCCCCCACTCCCGTGTTGCACATATACAACATCGAATAGTCTAAAAGGTAGTGGTTATTACAAACATTACACGTTGTCACTGTTATACTTTATGGATTTAGAGTTGTGTGTGTATATGCAATATAATATCTATTAGGTTTATGTGTCGACATATATTTTTTTTTCAATTATATTATGTTTATGCGGTGTAAATACATGTTGTATATATGCAACATCCCTACATTCTTCGTTTATGCAACTCTAGTTTACATAACATTATGTATTTTAACTGTATGAGACAAGCAAGACGCAAAATCCCAAAACAAAGTACAAAGGTATGTATTTTACACCACAATCACAAATACAAAAATTACAACAGATTATGATCAAATTCAATGTAACAGGTTCGCACGTTGAGCTAATGAATCCCTTGTAGGCTCAAGCAATGAACCGGCTCTCCGACTCCAATTTAGTATGTTTCTTTAGCTTTGACTTAGGATCATTTCCATCGCTTTAACTTATTTATTTATCTCACAATCATATGAACCTGGGAACCAATTCACGAGAGTAAATTTGTCAATCCATCTGTCCCATCAAAATTTAATTGAGTTTCCATCCACTTGTGTCATTTAGATAAAATTCTAGAAGTGAAACGATTTAGTATATATCTCATGCTTTTTCATCCTGAAATTTACACATCAACATTATATTAGAATAATATTGTTTATAACTTTAAATAAATATGTATATACTTATGATGCATATATGCAACATGATTGTGTTGCGTATATACATCATGACTGTGTTGTGTTGCATATATGCAACATATAGTGTGTTGTGTATAATCAACATGGTTGTGTTGCATATATGCAACATGACTGTATGTTGCATATACTCAATATGACCTTATGTTATTTATATTCAACATGACTGTATGTTGTATATATGCAACATGAGTGTATGCTTCATATATGCAACATGACAGTATGTTGCATATACTCAACATGACTGTATATTGCATATATGCAACATGACTGTATGTTCCATATATGCAACATAACTTTGTATGTTTAATGCTTGTAACAATTATGCGCAAATCAGAGCGTCTATGAATTGTGTTTCATGTTTCTAATCTCGTGTTTACTTATTCGGGGATGAGTTTCATGTTTACAAATGAGTTTCATGTTTACAAATTTATATCACCGTTTTGCAAAGAATGTGTCCTAAATATATTAGTTATTACAGGTATTTTGACCAAAAACTTGGATCCGAAGGAGGTTAGAAGAAGGTCAAATCTCAAACTTTTGTTCTTCACTCTTTCCTTTATTCCAATTTAGACGTTAAGTTAAAGCCATGTCTTAAGTACCACAAGCATCATATCTAACAATTAAATCAATTTCAAGAAACAAGATGAAACATTCTACCCACCCATACCTACAATACCATGTGTTAAGCGCAGTCCGTACATAAAAAAAAATGATCTACACTAGAAAATAACTTCAACAATAATTGAACAAATAAAACATATCCATGATTGAATGAAATCAGCAAATTGGATCATTTCAGCAGGCAAAATTGATGTCCCAATGGATGTTTCTACTTTCTAAGCGATTAATATGAAGTTTTGTATGAAAGTACCTGTTTTGGGCAACTTGCCTGTACTACCATAATCACCACGGGCACACCTCAATACATATTGCAAAGCCACCTTGCCACCCATGGAGTGCCCTAAAACAACAACAGGCCAACTCCAATATTGAAATTTTACTAAATTAGCAAGATCATTAGCGGCATTAACCATATGATGAGACGAATTTAATCTTGATACACCAGCTTAGTGTCCATGATTCCTCAAATCCACAAGAACCATATATGTATTTATGAAGAAAAAAATTGAAATAAAAAGTAATGAAAACATAAAACCTAGATTCTGAAGCAACACAAGTATAATTTACATCTTCATATTGGAGAGAAAATAAAGCCAAATGCATGTATTGGATCTGGAACTAAAGCAAATAAATTTAACAGTTATAGCAATCGAGCTTCAATTTAATTTCCAGTCCTCCGAATTCCATGTTCCCAAACAATACCAAATGTATTTGCAGGTAAAATTGGGAATTCAAGACAATTAACATTACGAATTCCTTATATGCAATTAGAATTAGCTAAATAATTAACACACACATAGGCACCTCTAGTATGGAATTTAACGTTAAACGTTCATCGAGTTTCATATCGAGGTCAAAATCTAGAAAAGTTTTGGGAGGGATGAATGAATAACCGTGAAGTTACCTGAAGGTGAAGAGAAGGTGGATAGTGAGGAAGCCAAATTGCGAGAAAAGGATCTCCAATTTCTGTAGATGCGGATTCCTTTCTCGTTCACCGCGTCCACCACAGCCGCTGCCGCTTCACGCGCCTTCATAGCTCGAGTTTTGACGTGATTCCGATCGCCGGCGTTAACCAAAGAAGAAGGGGGAAAGAGTTCTTGGGAGGTTGCCGACGTTAACTGTAGAAAAAGGGGGAGGGTTTGTGGTAGGCGTGAACGTGAAAAGAGAAAAAGGTTTTTCGGTTTTTAGGATAAGAGAGGTTTTTTAAGTGAACCTTACCCATCAATAAAATAACAAACTTTTTAAATTAAATCAATAAAATAGTTATCCGCAAACTTTATATATTGCTGAGAAAAAATTAAAGTTTTACCAAACGATGAACTTCCTTAATCGAAGATTGGATGTGAATGTTAATTTTGTTATTTTCTTTAACAACATTCATTTTCTTATTTATCTTGAGTAGAAAAACCGGAGATTTTTCTACCATTTTCTTATCCCTATTCAGAACATTTAGGCTATGTGTAAGGCTAAACGTAGTGGGGCGTTTTTGGGCTCCATAACGCCCATAACGCCCCACATAACGCCCCGTCCCACTACGCTGGGGCGTTATGGGGCGTTATGAAGCACAAATTCGCCCCGGCCGTCAAGGGTATAACGCCGGAGAAATGTTGAAATTTCAAGATATAGCCGTTGAACGGCTATATCAACGGTATAATATTTTTTTTTTTAATTTTCAATTTTTTTAAATACACTCTCAAACTATATATATATCTCCCACAATTTATAAACTACACACTCTCAATCTCTCTCCTACTTCTCATCTTCTATATTTTTTAAAAATGTTTCCCAACCAACCCAACAACCAACTCAACTCTCGACCTAATACCGGGGAGAACGAACCCGATCAAAACCTTTGGCAAATGTTTATGAACATGCCTCCCCCTCAATTCCCGTCAATGAACCCCGCCACTCAACTTTTCCCGAACCAATTCTCAAACATGAACCTTTACTCTCAAGGTTTTGCCCAATTCTCCCAACCACAATTTGGAGGTTATCCACCTCAACCATTTCAAGCTTCTCCAACCCCACGACCTTCTCCAACCTCGCGACAAACTCCAACCCCTCGAGCATCTCAACCCTTTTTATTAAGTTGTAATTTTTTTTTTTAAATTAGTTGTAATTTTTATTTTTATTAAGTTGTAATTTTTTTTTTTAAATTAGTTGTAATTTTTATTTAGTTAAGTTGTAATCTTTTATTTTTAATTAGTTGAAATTTTTATTTTAATTAAAATAGTTTAAAAAAAATAAAAAATAAAGAAATATTAAGTAATGATGGTGGGGCTTTATGGTGTAGTGGATAAAGCCCCATAAAGCCCCACCATCATTACTTAATATTT
Source organism: Deinandra increscens subsp. villosa (assembly GCA_039602395.1). Classification (NCBI taxonomy): domain Eukaryota; kingdom Viridiplantae; phylum Streptophyta; class Magnoliopsida; order Asterales; family Asteraceae; genus Deinandra; species Deinandra increscens. Next base: position 4,535,830 of record JBCNJP010000023.1, read on the forward strand.
ATTTATTTTTTATTTTTTTTAAAAAACTACTTTCATAAATATTAAAACTAAAAAAAAATATTACAACTTAATTAAAATAAAACATACAACTACTTAAAAAAAAAATTGCAACTAATCATCGGATGGCACGTCGTCGTAGTCTTCTTCATTTTCTTCATCGTCACCCTCATCTTCTTGTTGCACAACCGGTGGGGGCACGTAATTAATTGGCCTAAACGTCCAAGTGTGTTCAACCAAATCGGCTTTTAGAGAGTTATGTATCTCTCTTGAACGCAACATCGCGTAGTTTTGAAGTCTCTTTTCTTGTGTCGCTGGTGGCATCTCTTGGATGTGTTCGGGTCGAAAGTCGGCACATATCGCAAGACCCTTATCCTCTTTGTTCATGTTGTGCAATAGGATAATTGCGCGCATGTAATCCTCCATCTTATCCTTCGTCCACAATCGACAAGGATTTTTAAGAAAGTGCCATTTTTTTTTTAGATTTCCAAAACAACACTCAACGTCCTTCCGAGCCGCTTCTTGAACCGTCTTGAAATATCGTCGCTTTTCATCAATTGGGTCTTTGAAGGTCTTCACAATCATCGAATACTCCGGATATATCCCGTCACCCAAAAGATATCCATGTCGGTAGTAGGTTCCATTCGCGTAAAACCCGACCTTCACCATCTTATCGGATATATAATCCTCGATCACAGAAGAACCTTCCAAGACGTTGATGTCATTAAGGGACCCCGCGACACCACATTTGGCGTACCAAATCCAACGATCGTTTGAGCAAACGGCTTGCAAAATAACCGTTGGACCTTTCTGATCACCCCTCGTGTGATGTCCTCGCCATTCGGTTGGACAATTATCCCAAGTCCAATGCATGCAATCTATACTTCCAATCATGCCGGGTAAACCATGAACTTCTTCGTGGCGATCGTATAGATTTTGCATGTCGTTCCAAGTTGGTTTTCTCAAATACCGCGTCGTGTACAAGTCGGCAAGCCCTTTGCAAAATTCTTCAACGGTATCTCTCGTTGTCTTCTCGGCCATCTTCAAATATTCGTCGTTGATATCCGTAGTGTTGCCGAACGCAAGAATTTTTATCGCCGACGTACACTTTTGAATGGAAGTGAACCCAAGTTTTCCAGTAGCGTCGTACCGTTGTCTAAAATACGGTGAATGCTCCTCCAAATCTTTAGCTATACGCAAAAATAACCGTTTGGTTATCCGAAATCGTGTTTTGAACGTCTCATCGGAGTAGAGCGGTGATGGGCCAAAATAGTCTCTCATCAAATTATCGTTGGCCGCATTACGATCACGTTCAAGATGTCTCCGCTTGATAACCGGGCGTGGTACCGGCATGTCAAAAAGTTGAAGTGCGGCGGAGACAACCTCGTCTTCTTCATCGTCGAATAAACCGAGTCGAGTGGCGGAAGAGGGAGAGCCCATTTTTTTTTAAAATTTTTTTTTTTAAAATGTAGGGGAGTGAATTGAGAGAGATTGAGAGAGATTGAAAGTATGTAGTTTATAAAATGTGGGAAGATATATATATAGTTTGAGAGTTGATTTAAAAAAAATTGAAAATTAAAAAAAAAAATAACCGTTGATATAGCCGTTCAACGGCTATATCTTTGAAAAAAAATTCCTTCTCCGGCGTTATCTCCCTGACGCCCCCGGCGATTTTGGGCTCCATAACGCCCCATAACGCCGGAGTGTAGTGGTCGGGGCGTTATGGACGGGCGTTATGGGGCGTTATGGACCTCAAAAACGCCCCACTACGTTTAGCCTTAGTAAAATAGTAGTTTATGTTATTATGTGGTTCATGATTATGAAGACTAAAGTCAACTGCTACACCATGAGTCCCCACTAACAAGAATTGGCAATTTCGCAACTATTCTAGTAACCAAATTACGACCACAAATATTATATATGGTTGGATATTCATATTGACCCACCTAGTCCAGCGGAGACTCTTTGGTCCAAACCTGAAATCAAAGAATTAATTTGAATTCTTATAAATCTCATTAAATGCTCAATGGTACGATAGACACGTTGGGTCGTAAAATCAAAGAAAACACGAATTTTTTTTTCAACGGCTAAATTTTTACACCAATCCGTCTTTGATGGGGCTCGAACCCTTGACCTCAAGGGGAACAACACCTTAACTCCAATAGCTTTGCCAATTGAACCTAACCCCCCCACCCCCAAAGAAAACACGTATTAATTGGAGGAACAATCATTGATTCTTAAATTAAGTGGTTTAGGTGATATACTTAAAGACATTAACAACGAGAGGTTTTGAGTTCAATTCACCTATGACCCTAAAAAAAATGAGGGTTTCAGTTTTGCCATGAGGTTTTAGAATATCTGGTGTAGAAAAACATAAGGGTGGGGGGCATGGTTTAGGCAAAAAAAAAAAAAAAGTTTAGACAAACTTTTGAGTGTTTTGTGGAGGGTATTATTTTAGACAAACTTTTAAGGTACGTTTCGGCAAATAGAAGGCTCCAACACACACATCACACACACAAATGTTTCGGCAACCATCGTCAAAAACTTTACCGATTTTAGCCCCCTACTTTGCCGAAATGAATTGAAGTTGCCGAAGGGGGTGGGTATGGTTGCCGCCCATGTTGCCGAAAAAACCCCACTTGCCGATTGGGGTTTGCCGACCCACACCCCCCACCCTAACCGGAAAAAAAATTCAAGGCCGTGTACTTGGGAGTTTTGTTCATGGTGGACCAATTGGTTCATTTTAAGATATATTTGTCAAAAGATGAAACAAAGGTATATATGGTGTATTATTTGTCAGAAGAATTAATCTACACCATGTAGTTTATACCACGTTTAAACGTCAAAACGTAAAACTTTTAAAATGAGCGAGTAAATCCCGATTTCCACACATATGATGGTCTAATAAGAATCACAAAAGTTTATAAAATAAATCAATTAAATAGTTTTCCACAAACTTTAATGCTAAGAAAATTCAAATTTCTACTCAACTTGTTGAGGTTGACACTCTAACTTTATATATATATATATATATCTGCAAAATATTAGAAAGAATACGTACCCACATCATTCACTACCCCCCAAAAAAAAATGTGTGCCAAATACTTAATTTTCCCACCATTTCTCTTCATCGTCTTGATGTTTCTTGCCGTGTTTTCCATACCCACTCACACGGCAGTAGAGGCGCAGACCGGTGCCGTCAGTGATCATCTTGCATTGCTTGCCATCAAATCCATGATTAAAGATGACCCATATGGTGTCATGGCCTCATGGAACCATTCCACACCTAATTTCTGTCAATGGAAAGGGGTTACTTGCAACAGCACTCGCCACCAAAGAGTCACCCACTTGGACCTCTCATACAATGGCATAAATGGTACGCTGTCTCCTTCCATCGGACATCTAAGTTTTCTCAGAGGCATTGAACTTTCTTTCAACGAGTTTTCTGGTGAAATTCCGTCGGAAATTGGGCGCCTCTTTAGATTACGAGAACTACGTCTCGGTGGTAACTCTTTCAAGGGAAACATTCCGACCGCCATAACGAACTGCTCCGACCTCCAAGTTCTTAATCTACATTACAATAATTTTTCCGGTGAAATCCCGTCGGAAATCGGGCACCTCTTTAGATTACGCGAACTATATCTCAGTCTTAACTATTTCAAGGGAAACATTCCGACGGCCATAATGAACTGCTCCGACCTCCAAGTTCTTGATCTACATCTCAACATTATGTCCGGTGAAATCCCGTCGGAAATCGGGCATCTCTTTAGATTACGAGAACTAAGTTTCAGTTGGAACTCTTTCAAGGGAAACATTCCCACCTCCATAATGAATTGCTCTGACCTCCAAGTTCTTGATTTGAGTTACAATAATCCATCCTTTAAGATCCCAAATGGGATTGGTTCATTGTCCAGGCTAATGAGACTTGATGTTACAAATAACATATTTGAAGGCGGACAGATTCCACCATCCATCACGAATCTTACATTGCTCAATAAACTTACTCTCAACGATTGTCATCTCGGTGGAACCATTCCTGACGTATTCCAACGGCTGACTAACTTGCGATGGCTTGAAATGAGTGGAAACAACCTTATCGGTAACATCCCGCCTTTTCTTTGTAACTCTTCATCTTTAATACGAGTAGATCTAAATGACAATCAACTCAACGGTACACTACGTGAAATGTTTTTGAATATCCCACCATCATTTTCTTTCCTCGACTTAAGCTCTAATAAATTTTGCGGGACATTACCCTCTCTCTCAAATCATTCATCTCTAGAAAGGTTGATTCTATCAAATAACTTTTTTGTGGGAACATTACATAATTTGGTGTGTTCCAATAATGTTAGCATGGTCAAATATCTTAATTTGGGAAATAATCATTTGTCGGGTGATGTTCCTGATTGTTGGGAGAAGTGGTCGAGTTTGTACTATTTAAGCTTGGAGAACAATAACTTTTCGTTAGGTGTGTTTCCAAAAACATTGTGTTCTATACTTCCCTTGGAGTATTTGGACATAAGTGGGAATAATTTTAGGGGGAACTTAACTGAAATATTTATGAAATTACCCCTCAATCTAAACTATTTAGACATCTCACGAAATCACTTCCAGGGTACATTAAAGTTGTGGAGGATCCCTGAAAGTCTTCAATTAGTTGATTTAAGCTCTAATGAGTTTGGAGGATTATTACATGAGGTGTTGTGTTCCGATGGTAACAAATCGATTCAAATTCTTAATTTGGGAGATAACAAGTTTTCGGGTGTGATTCCTAAATGTTGGGAGAAGTTGGCAAGTTTGAAATTCTTAAACTTGCAGAATAATAATCTTTCTGGTGAAATTCCTTCAACACTAGGTTTTTTTATGCCTTCCTTAGAGGTTCTTAACATGCATGGGAACAAGATCTCCGGAAGATTACCTTCTTCCCTAATGAATTTGTCTTCCTTAAAGATTCTTCAACTTGGCGAAAATAAACTTGTTGGAAGTATTCCAACATGGATTGGAACAACACTCACTTTGTTGAGAATTCTCAACCTTAGATCCAACCATTTTTATGGAAACATTCCTCAAGAGCTGTGTTACCTTTCACATGTGCAGATTTTGGATCTAGCTCATAATAATTTGTCAGGAAATATTCCAAGATGCTTCAACAACTTTAGTGTCCTTTCTAGCAAAGTAACTAACTTAAATGCTCAAATTTCATTCTATTATGATGATGGTTTATATTTTGCTAGTGATTCATTGGTGATGAAGGGACGAGAGGAAACCTATACGGTTATTCTCGGGTTGGTTATGCTATTGGACCTTTCGAGCAATAATTTTTCTGGACGAATTCCTAGTGAGCTTATGGCTCTTCGGGAGTTAAACTCTTTGAATTTATCAAGAAATCAGTTGACAGGAAATATTCCAGATAATATAGGAGACATGAAATCACTTGAATCTGTTGATTTATCAGCAAATAAGCTTTCTGGAAAACTTCCTATGAGTTTGTCAAGGTTGAATTTCTTGAGTAACTTTGACGTGTCCTACAATAATTTGATAGGAAGCATTCCAACAAGTACCCAGATTCAGACCTTTAATGAGTCTAGCTTCTTAGGAAACAAACTTTGTGGACCTCCACTTACTAATGGTTGTGTAGCGGTTAAAGTACCTTATACGTTTCGAGACCAAAAAGAAGACAATGGATCACATGGAGTAGACTGGGGGTTAATTGTTAGCATAACGCTTGGATTTGTTACTGGATTTTGGATCATTGTGGCTCCATTGATCGTGAACACATCTTGTAGAATGGCGTATTTTCGTGTCATCAGTAGATTGTCTAGGTAATGTTTTAGACTTGTACCCAAACTGTTGCCTTATTCACCCTAAGTTATAGATGAAACGATTTGTAGTTCTAATAAGTTTTATATTCCTTTTAAAATTTGTAAAATTTGTATTAAATAAAATTACAACCTTGTATTTGAGATGAGCATCCAATAATTTTTAGCAAGAGTTAATTAATTTCCTACACATAACGATGCTAGAAATTGTTTGTAACAGTGTAATCACATTGTTTGGATGCATCTGTAAAAAGTATCTGATGGATCATGTCACTTGTTCTATCAAGATGAAAATAATAATAAATGAAAATTAAAAAAAAATATCGTCTAGAACAGAATATGATTATAAAAGAACATCTTAATAATATCATATATAAAGAATTGAATTAGAACCATATATATCATGATGGGAGATATGTTGGTTTACCAAATGTTTATGCAATGATTAAGAATTGAGATAAAGGCGGAACATTAAGAAATACGATGAAAAAGAGAGTGGTGAAGAAATCATCCTCAATCTGAAGAAATATATATGATAAAATGAATTTTATTGTCAAACAAATGACTGCTACAGATTTTGAAATGTCACAACATTAGAACCCGCGTTTATTTTTACGAATTTATATGTTCAAGAATTTTGTGTTTTGGTGTTCGATTGTTAGGTTGAATTCGTCGGTGTTGGATCACATGAATTGTGTGCGATTTTACCTCACATTTATGGAACATTTTTGCTTCATAGGAGATTTTTTTATATATACTTCTTTATATATTTAACCAACTCCACATACTTACCATTACAAACGTCCATATAGCCCCCTTTAGGCTGAAAACCTGAAAACCTTTCTCGAGGAAAAAACCTAAGATTCGCAACCGATCCTCTGCCCCCTCAATGCGCATACTTTCCTTATTGAATCGCACAATAAAATCTTCAATAGACTTTATATATTATTACGAACTGGACCACCATTTCGTTTTATATGCGCAACAGAGCTACCTTTAGATGCGAACTTCCTAGCATCATATCTTACCATAAACTTCAAGCATGTTTCCCTCTAACAAGCGCTCGTGCTTTATCCATCAAAGACTCCATCGTCTTGGGCAGATCCTCGTGAAGTTTCTCCACTAGATGAGTACACTTAACCCCATGGCAAAAACCTAAGATTCGCAACCGATCCTCTGGCCCCTCAATGCGCATACTTTCCTTGTTGAATCGCACAATAAAATCTTCAATAGACTTTGTCTCGCGTCAACGAATATTAGGAACTTTAGTCAGATCTCGGGAACACCTCTTTTGTTGTTGCCTTAAAATTTTCGCCCGCAAATCCTCAAAACAACTAATGTAACCCACGGGTATTAATGCATCAAACCACGCGAGGGCAATACCAGTAAAGGTTTGAACGAACATATGACACCATGTCTCTTCCAACCAATTCTCCAACCTTGTCGCATAATAAAACTTAAACACATGATCGTCCGGATCTGCTAAACCCGCATACTTACCAGTAGTGCAGAGCATTCTTAACTTCCTTGGAAAGGTTGCCTCCGCAATCCAATGCGCAAACTTAGATTGCGAAATCATAGACTCGGGCATATATGAAACTACAAACTTTGTATTACCATGAGCAAGCACAATAAATCCAATATATAGCAATTAAATCTAATTATCCTATATACTTGCATCTTATACTAAAACAACAATCATGGATCATTATTTCACACATTAAGTCACAAAACTGTTATGCGAATATAACAAGCATGCAAATGCATATTTGTAAAATAACCATCTCACATCACACACATAATGTATTATCATGTAAATTAGTTATTAAGGAACCAAAAAAGTATACTTTTTTGCTCAATCACATCTTTCCCAGACAAATTATGATCAACATCGCGTGATTTTCCACCGAATTCCTCTAACGAATGATCAGACTTTTCCAAACTCTTAGTACTTACTGACAGCTTAGAGCTCGAAGTAATCAAATCACCTACTGGTGAACTATAATCTGAGTATTTCTTCATCAGCGAAAACGACAAGTCCACACTAGAACGGAACGAAGACTTCCTAACGGACGTATCACCATCAACAAGGCGCAAATAGAAGTAGAGATCGAGAAATATGAAATAAGAGTCAATTGGTGAATGTTTGTTTTATTGATTATGAGAGTAAAATAGAGACGCGAGTGATATAGTAAAGTTACATAATGAACGTAAAGATCATTTTCCTATCTTAACACCTAGTATTTATAGTACTTCAGCCATCATTTACGTCTTCACATATACATCTCCAATTTTGAGCACTTCCTCTTACCTACAATATCACATGGAGATATCCACATATCCTGAAGGACTTAAATGACACCCATAAGGATGTGTAAACACATTCGAATATCCCTTTACGTCATCACGCATTGTTGCAGGGATAAAGTTGGTATATAAAACAATTGTATTGTTATAACACTATATAAGAAAAGGAAAATACAAAAAGTTACGCAACAACGTTAAAATTAGAAAGTAAACATTCAAAGTATGGACGTTGGGCCTAAAAATTATGTTACACAACTGTATTAATTACACCACCAACTCACATGTTAATTTTGTTGCGATTGAAAAAACAAAAAACATAGATAAAAATAAAATTTACGATGCCACATCGCACTAACCTAGGGCTTTTACATGGCCCAATTGATGAACGACATTATCAAAGAGACAAAGACATACATGCAGTGTGTAATTATACTATATGCAATAAAGATATAGTAAAGTTGTCTTGGGTAAATAGTGGTCGTGAAGCCCTCCCCATAGTGTCCCTATTTCGCCCAAACACCATTACACATGGGCGTTAGGGGGTAAGATTTTGTTGTCCGGTGATGGCTATAGCGCCCAAACCACTTCCATCTGATCAGACCTTTTGTGATCTCCTTCTTGTATTGATTAAGATTTTGTTGAAGCTTTATTAAAAATAAAAATTAATATAATTAGAGAGACATCATAAAGCTTTATACACTATACACCTTAACATCATAAAGTTCCTTGTTTACTAGATAACCAGATTATGATTAACTCCCCGTATACAAACTTTATGAGTAATTAGAATAAAAAATTAAATCTATCCACAGTTAAAAAAGAAAAGAAAAAAAAACCAATAATTTCCAAATAATTATTGTTCTTCACAAATGCTCTGAAGCCTCGGCCGCCACTCTCCACCATCAACACTCCGGCGACCTTTCTCCCTCCTCACCTTCTTCTCCGCCACAACGCCGCCACCGGAAACCGAAACTTCATCACCCATCACCGTCTTAATCTTCAACCCCATCTCCGAACTCTCCCGCCTCGGTTTCCTCTTATTCTCCGGAACCGAAGAATCCGGAATCAAAAAATAAATCCCACCTCGCTTGAGCTCCGATTTACTCGCCAGAATCACGACGCCGTGCGACGTGGGTCTGGTGAGCACGTGATCGGGGTAGTCGGAGAGAGCCTCGCCCGCGGTGATCGGGCGGGTGATCTCTTCGACTACCCCGTTTAGATGGACGATTCGGATCATGTCTAGGGATCCGAATGGGATTAGGCATGATAAGCAACATCTTATGGTGTTTATCATGGTGAATTTGTGATCGATTGATGGATTTTGTTGATTGAAATATTGATGGTTTGATCTGCCAATGGAGATTTCTGGAGGATGTGAGGTGGTTATATATATAGGGGAGGAGAGCGTGCGAATAATGTGGGCGTGGAGGTGGAGTGTTGAAATGTTGTGGAGTGAAATTACGGAAATGCCACGGCCGTAGTCTTGTGGTTGCATATAACATATTGCTTAGATTATGCATTTTTGTACTTGTAATCTTTGTAAAATTGTATTTTAAGTTTGGGTTATATTTTAAACTGTGAGATAGACGTGGGTGTACGTCGGATACTCTGTCCTTCTAATCTCGATTCTTCTCTCTCCTATAAAATAGTGTTTTTATGGGTGTCGTTTCTAATGTTTGCTACTTCTTCATTTCAAGTCTTGATTTGTTGTCTCGTTTTTTCAATTCGTATTGAGCATACCTTGCATTCGGTGTCACATTAGCTTCTACTATAGTTTTCGTCATCTTGTTCCAATTCATAGTTGATATTGAACCGATTTCGTCTTATTCAAGATGTAGATGTGTTTAATACCAAACAACTTATTAATTTAATCTCTATCACAACAAAACAAATTATTCACATGTTACACGATACACTAATATAGACACTAGTAAAACGCTTAAAAAAATAATCGATGAAGTCTTATATAGAACTAGGGATAACAATGAAACCCGAACCCGACGGGAAACCCGAAACCCGACACACATGGGACGGGTATGGCTGTCGGGTAATCGGGTATGGGTCAGGGTATGGGATTACTTTTGAATTTTTTCATGGGTATGGGACGGCTATGGGATTTGATGATATACCCGCTTACCCGTCCCGATTACCCAATAATATATACCCGCTATAATTTTCTTTATATTATTTATTTATTTTTAGTATATATTGTATGATTTATTTATCTGTTTTTTATTTTTATCTATAATACTAGTTTATTTTTTGATTTATATATTATTAAACTTATATATGTTTAGTTAATTGAGGTATTTTATTATAAGTATGATAAATATAAATTAATAGTTAGTCGATATACACCCAACGGGTATACCCGAAACCCGCGGGTATGCCCGATACCCGATGGGTAATTACCCACTAGAAACCCGACGGATTTTAAGCCGGGTATGGGACACACTTTTATATACGGGTATGGGGTTGGATTACTCAAACCCGCCCCATTGCCATCCCTATATAGAACTGAAATTTTAATAAAGTTTTATAAAATAAAATAAAACTAGTGTTGAAAATTTAGTTAAACATATTGATTGTTTACATAATTAAATTTCTATTATTCCACTATTTTTTGTATTAGAAAATATTAATGTAGTCAAATTTATAAAACAAATTCTCGCTCTTAAACTCTTAAAAATAATATAAAGAAACAATTTTGTCATTCTTAAATGTGTAATAATAAAAATAGTTACATTCATGATTCGACGGGGAACATAACACACTATCACACACACTCGTAAATCATTTGAACAATTAATTGGTGAAGTATCATATAGATTTAAACGTTTATTAAAAGTTTACATTCATATAAAATAATAATGATTTTCAAAATTTAGTTACAAATTATTAAATAATTACATCTTTAAGTTCGTCGCACTATAAATTACTTATTCAGTTAGTTTTTTTTGTATTTAATACACGGTGGACAAAAACGATTTTGTCCACTTAAACTCTTAAATTTTTAAATAAAGAACAAGTTTGTTATCCTCAAATGTACTATAATATAGTGTGTATACTAGTTGAAAACTTGTGCGATGCTGCAGTGACAACAATTTACACAACGTCGTATTTGTTTTTTGTATTTGACTTATTATTTTTACTTTACATATGAAAATCATTAGAATTCAATTATCATTAATTTGATTGCTTAAATTTTCATTTTTCATTAAAAGATAATTTTAATTTTGTGTTTGAAAGACTACATCACTTTAAACTCTTATTTTTTTAAAGTAAATGACGAGTATATCTTCTTTATGTATTATAATATAGTATAGATATATACTATTTATTCTAAACTCGATCATATTTAAAATAAACAAAAATATAACATTGATAAGAACAAATTACGTAATAAAACTATTGAAAAAAGTGCAATATTAAATAAAAACATACAATTTCTAACTTTCAATATTAACACTTAAATCTCATAAATTGGTTTAAAAAAAAGTGATATCATTGTCATTATCGATTTGATATTGTGTAGTTGTTACTTACAAAATGTCATCATCGTTGTCCCAATTATTAAGTTAATTTTTATAAACCTTATTGAATATTGATACTTTCTTCGCATATTTCTGTATTTAGATTTAGATGTCCATCATCATATCTTCCTTATGATATTTTTGACGTCATAAAGCATTGTAAAAATGTATACTCTAACGTGGTACCAAAAATTTGTTGATGATTATATGCAAACTTCATAAATACATGTAACATATAAGAATAAAAATATTATGTAGTTGATACATTAACAACCACAACTCTCGGGGTGTGTCGATTAAAGCTCGCGTCGATGTAATTTCTTCGGCGCCTATAATCGATTGTGGGTTAAAATGATGCCAATCATCTCTCACGAGACCATTACACATCATCTAAACAAGAAAGCATGTTCCGGTTTTAACCAGCCCAATCTAATATAGATAATGTATATTATTGCTAGCAAGTGTGAGACTTTTAAGTGTAATAAAAGATGAGAAAATTAGATGAAACAACTTGATTGGTCCATTGTCTTCACATTAATCATGTACAACGTATAAAATATGTCAAAATATCAACTCAAACGCGCTATGATCCTTTGGCCACCTAATTAATATTTACCAATCAGTATGTTTTGTCACCTTTGTATTTTTTATATTATTTCAGTGCTGTTTAATATTTAATATGTTATCGATCTAGTTAAATATGAATATATGATTCTGATACCAAAACGCACGAGGGGTTCAGTTATTTAAATAGTAAACGACAAAAAAGAAATCAATTCTGTATCTTGTGGAAACTCTGGCTTCATTCCTTGATCCAAGGTGGAAAATTTAATCCTCCAATGAAATGGTTGTTTAATAACTTAGGTTGCTTGATTAGTGGGAGAGGCTTTTTGTCTTTTGATGTATTATTCCGAGAGGTTATGGGTTCAAACCTTAATCGAACAATATCTTTAACTAGACAGTGTGTCACTTAATGAAGTGATCGAGAGGTTAAAGGCCCACAAAAAGAGACTTCTAGGCTAGGAAAGGCTAAGATGATATCAAGTGAGACTAATGTTTGCTCAATTAGGTAATCGTCGGAATCGCAATCGATAAACTAGTGGTGCGAGTTTTAACGATCGACACAATGATCGAGGACAAGGTTGTGGGAATTATAGAGCTAGGGGGATCAAAACAACATAGTCAATGATCAAGGGGAGCCATAACGAAACAAAGATAAGGCAAATGTTATATGTTTCAGGTGTGAGAAATATGGACACTATGCAAATGAGTGTTCTAATGATGAATACAAAGAAAAAAGGAACTATTAACTCAAAGTGATAATAATGAATGGACCTTGTTTTTATCCTTGTGCAAGCAATATGAGTTTCTATGTAGAAAACAAGGATTATTGTGGTCTTTTGCAAATGGATATGAGGATGGTAGAAAATCAGACTCTGACATATGGTCGGAGAACATTACTTTGGATGGTTCGTACAAGCATGAAGAAGAATTCGACAAGATGATCACGGAACTACAGTGTCTACCGGGAGTTGTAGATTCGAGTTTAGCGACCAGCTTTTTGCTCAATCTCAACCCATGTTTTTTAACAACAAAGTGATTGTAATTTATAAATTTTTGAGTGGTGATTTCAAAAATAAAATATGTATAAAGTAAGGGTGTTTATCAAAAAAAAAACAAACAAATTTAACCAAAATGCTCTTTAGGTTCTAATTAAGCATGAAATGTTTTAAGTTGTAGGAGGATCATGTCTCCTTCCATCTAAAAATTACATAAAGTTATCTTTTAGGCTATGCATTATATTCTGATCGATCATCATACACATACCTCTCATTATTTAAATCTCGTTATCAGTTGATCAGATGTACTGTTCTTATAGTTCTACATCTGCAATATGCGTCTTCCACCCTCTAACACTTTCATTTCTGTGTTGTTTTTGGCCGCCTTCCACCCTAAACACTCTTTAAAAAACATCTCTTATCCATAACCGATTTATGATCCGTTATCAAGAATGTTTTTACAAGTTTATAAATCATGGATATTTTAAAGTTCATAAATTTATTATGTATCAACTCATAATAATGATATGATTAATAATTTATTAGGAATGAATTACTCACATTCTTTTTTTTTCTTTTGAACAACAAATATTTATTTACATCAAATACATCATTATCAGGGTTTAGATCATAACCTCGAACTAAAAGAATAAAGTCTCTACCAAATGAATCAGTTCCATATTCGATATTACTCACATTCAATTTAAAGATTCATAAATATTAATATTTCTTGTATCATATAATTAATATAAATTTCTATATTCTTTAATTATTTGTGCGGTCAAGTTCAGTGTACGTGTTGATTTGTAATTTAATGGATCAATGTTCGATAAGATATGCAATTAAGATAGCTTAACATGCATGATTTTGGAATATCTGCCTCACATGTTCTTTTTTTTTTAATAATTCAAAGTGAATTTACAATTTGTTGGTTCAAAATCACATTATATACACCATTTTCTAAAATAATTAATTTTAAAAATATAATTAAAACTATATAAAACTATGCACCATTGTTTTTCTTTATAAACTCATTATATATTTTTTCAATACAATGCCATTGCTCCTTTAGTAACCGGTATAAGTAAAATTATAAAACACTAGATTTTACTATTCGCGTGTTACTGCGAAGATCGATAATGCATGTATACGAAACAATTGTATTGCTAAAGCACAACATAAAAATGAAAATGAAAAATGACAACGAACAACATTATAAATTAGAAACCTAGTTAAAGATAACACTGCAAACAATTAAATAACTAAAGGCAACAACATGAAACTAAAAGTAAAACCACCAGCTTCTTTTCTAAACTCAAATAAATAAAAAGCTAGAGTAAATTGCCATTTTCGTCCATGTGGTTTGTTCAAAATTACCAATTTAGTCTAATAGTTTAAAAATTGCCAATTTCATCCCTGTGGTTTGCAAAAATTGCCAGGTCATTCCAAAACCAACAATTTCTTTGAACTGAATTGGCATTTTTTGCAAAACCACAAGGACGGAATTGACAATTTTTTATAATATTTTGGACTGATTTGGCAATTTTTTCAAACCACAAGGATGAAATTGACAAATTTTAAACTATTGGACTGATTTGGCAATTCTAAGCAAACCACAGGGATGAAAATAGCAATTTACTCAAAAAACTATGTTATACAATTGTACTTATTATACCACCATCTCTTTTGCTAAACTAGTTGAGCTGGGATGAAAAAAAACCCAAAAATAAAGAGAAAAGAAAAAAAAAGGATAAATATATATAATAATAAGAAAAAAAAGCTCCGTAAAAAAGCAAAATAAGTATACAACTCAAACAAAGTTTTAAGGAAGTTTTCAAGTGTTACACATTTCTACATTAGGCTATAAAAATGATACAATATCATTCTCATACGACAAGGCACTAATGCCCATTGTTTGATGGAGAGTAGAAATAGAACACAGATAGAGGTGTCTTTTTTCCTTTGTAATATTTCTCTAGCTTCTTGCTAGTTTCTTAATATATTATCAGCCATTCAAAAAAACAAAAAAGATGAAGATGTCTTTTACCATTAGATTTTTCGGATAGCAGAGCTTTATTCACTCAAAGTTGAAAAAGAACTAAAAATTAGTTCGAAGTCTAATTGTCTAAGTAGCGCCACTCTGTTCCCAGCTGGACATATATTTGCATATCTTTTTTTCAGAGAATTTAATACTTAAAAAGGTAAAAAAATCAGAAGCTGGTGAACTCAGGAATCAGGATCTTAAGTTGGAGAAGTAATGAAGAATCACGAGTTGCCATTAGTTTATTAGATTGCTTCATGTTTCCGGACATCAAGCTTTTGCAATTTATTGCATTAGGTGTCCTTTTCTAGTCAATAAATTAATATTCATAAACCCTTTTTTTAAAAAAAATTTAACTACTACCTTTTGCAATTTATTGCATTAGATATCCATTTTAATAGACAAATAGTATTTATGGTGTCAATGTCTCAGGGGAGGAAGTTTTATTAAAGGCCGATTTCTTGGGATGCAAGGTTTGCGAATTCCCCTTTAATTACTTGGGCCTCATGCAGTGGCGAATACAAAGATTATTTAGACGGGGGGCAAAATACGAGTCAAACAAAAATGGGTCGGGTTATAAAACAGGTATTGTAACAACGGGTCGGGTAAAAAGTAGTTATATAATTGTAAAAGTATAATTTATCAAATATAATAGAAAATTTCTTGCTTACAACATGTTTTCATTTTTTTTAGAAGTAGTTTATCGTATAACATAATAAATAGTATCTTTACATCTAATAAAGCACTAACTCGAATGTCACGTGGCTTCTTTCTAAGATGTCCACCTAGGATTTTTCTACTTGTCATCACCACAAACAATCTCAATATCTTTCATAAGTACTGAATATAATCATTCAAAACTACCAAATTTAAAAACAAAATTTCCAAATTAATTTTCTTTAAAATTAATCAAATTTCAATCATGTCAAACTTTACAAAATGATAAAGAATTATGTCATTCATAATTTTCTATTATCTTATTATTATTTTAGTTATCTTATATTATGAATCTTTATTCAACCCGTGTAATAATGAAAAATATATACTAAAATAATGAAAAACTCAATGATAGTACAAATAATGAAAAAATTTACTACGACAAACTTTTAAAAAAGTAAATAATATACTTTTATTAAAAGAATAAACATTATACTTTGTGTTAAAACACTTTTGATATTCTCGGTATTCATTTTTCATTTTAGAGTCTCTATAAAAATTTGTGTGATAAAATATTAGAGTCTCTATAGGTATCACAGGTAATAATTACTTCTAGCTTTAAATAATAAATAAGAATAAACAATATATATGTATTTCTCTTTCTTTGTCTTCTTCACCTTCACCTGTCTCCACCACCATTAAACCTGCAATTCTACAAACCCTATTCATTTTCTCCATTTTTTTTCATATTCTTCTACATGTATGCCCCCATCAAAGAGAAAAGTGTTCCTCTAATGAAAGATGGTGCCCCTTTATACGTTCAAAATCAAAGATTAACTTGAAAAATAACTTAATTTTATAAAGGGGTTTAATGATTTCTACATTTCGTACGGGGGGCGTGTCCACCCCCTCCATTCAAGGTGGATCCGCCACTGGCCTCATGGTTGGAGCGAATATGAATATTAAAAAACATTGGAGGCTTGTGATCGAGACTTTTCGAAATAGATTATCATCTTGGAAAGCCAAAAATCTCTCAATGGGCGGTAGACTAACTCTTATTAAGTCGGTCCTCGACGCCCTCCCCACGTACTATTTCTCTCTATACCGGGCTCCTAAGAACGTTTTAGAGACGTTGGAAAAAATTCGATTCAATTTCTTATGGGGTGGAGATGGAGAGAAGAGGAAAATACATTGGGTGGCAAGAGACAAGGTCTTGAGTCCCGTGGCCGAAGGCGGCTTGGGTTTGTCCGCTTTGGAGTCTTTTAATAAAAGCCTTTTAGTCAAGTGGTATTGGCGATTCAACACCGAACCATCTAAGTTGTGGAGGAGGGTGATTCAAGGAATTCACGGGGGAAACGCTTCAACCGGTTTGATCCCTTGTAACAGTGGGGCAGGGGGGATTTGGAAAGCCATTGGCAGGGTGGGAAGAGATTTGCTTTCCAAAGGTATGGACTTAAGAGAGTACTTGGTCAGAGGGGAGGAAGGATGGCTTTGGGTGGATAGCAGGGGGGCGGAGTTTTCGGTGAAGGCGGTTCGGCTCGTCTTACAATCGAGTCAGGGGCAGGGCTCTCGATTTGATCTTAAGTGGTGTAGTGTCGTGCCACTCAAAGTGAACGTGTTCATTTGGAGGGCGTTTCTAGGTAGGTTGCCCACGAAGGACGCTCTTTAGAGAAGGAACATTCACGTTGAGTCTTTTCGGTGTAACCTGTGTGGCGACGGGCTGGAATCGGTGGATCATGTGTTCACGGGATGCTGCTTCGCAATCAAGGTTTGGACCGTCATTGCACAATGGTGTCGGATCCCTTCACTATTCTTTTTCTCAATCAAAGATGTGGTCAACATGCACAAAAGGTGGTCGAATATGGAATGGAGAAGGAAGGCTTTGAATACGATCATGTTCACTACTTGTTGGTGCATTTGGAAGGAACGGAACAACGCAATCTTCAACCATAGGTCTCCTTCGGTATCCCGGGTTGTTATGGATATAAAAAATTGGAGTTTTCTTTGGTTTACGAATCGTTGTAAGTCTAGACCCATTAGTTGGGATTTGTGGTATTCTTTTTCCATGTAATTGTCTTTGTTGGCGGCCTCTAGCTTCTTGCTAGGGGTTTTCGCTCGTTTTTAATGCATTGCCGTTCCAAAAAAAAAAAATAGACAAATAGTTTAACGGTGTGTGGTGGATAGAAAATTATGCTTGAAGTGAGGAACATAAAAAGTCTTTATGGATGACTGAAATATCTTAATTGATATGAATAATAGCAAAATAAAACGCGGGAATAATATTTTGAAGACGAGTTAAAGTTGTTTTGAAAGCATTTGCACATTTGATCAAATGTGTTTATCAAAGCGCATATTGTTGGGTTACGACAGTGGCATTCGGGTCTCGGTAATAGCATTTTTTTTTTTTTTTTATTTAGAAATAATTATTTACAATAAATAATTATTAAACAATTACCGAGTAAATTAAATCAGATAATTAAATTAACTATTAATTTAATAGGCAGCGGAAACATATTAATTTACTAACGCGAAAACCAGGTAATTAGCGTAAACCAAAACAACAGGATTCGACAATCACCAAACGCGCAAACACCATAGACGCGTTTAAACAAACGCGAAATAATTACAAAATAAATAAGTACTTTAATCTAAACTAATTACGAGTTTAGATATACCTGAGCGGTGATTCAAACAGACGTTCGAGACACCGAAAGTCAACGGGTGACGCTAGGGTTTCGCAGAATTGATTCGTCTGACGAATCTGACTTTCCTCGCGAACACGGATTTACTACGCGGTGAATCAAGCACCGAGAAAATCCCGAACGTCGGATTGGGCGCGAACTAGGGTTTGCGGACGACGAGCCGAACACACCAATAAGTGGTTCACGGCTAGGGTTTGTCGGCGGTGAACCGGCGACGGCGAGGGAGTGCGGCGGCCGGCAAGGCGGCGGCGGCTTAGCGACGGTGATGGCGACTGCGGCAGCAGGGCGCACGGCGGTGAGACGTGCGGCGGCGGCTGCAGAGTGTCGGCGACGTGGGTGCGGCGGCGGCTAAGAGCGGCGGCGGCGTGGATGCGGCGGCGGCTAAAAGCGGCGGCGGCGTGGAGCGCGCACGGCGGGGTGGACGGCAGCGGCTGCTAGCGAGGCGGCGGAGGGCGGCGGTAGCTAGCGAGGCGGCGGACGGCGGCAAGCGACGGACGAGGGGTCGGCGGAAAAACAAGAGGCGCGGCGGCAGCGGGGTGCCGTCGGCGTCGGTTGCGTGAGAGAGAGGGAGAGCGACGGCCAAAAAAACCCTTTTTTGGTGGATTAGCTTTTCGTCTCCCTAAACAGTTATATTTATAACTGATCATGTTTCCGTTTAACCCCTCGATTTAATTTAATTCCAATTAAAACATTTAATTTCCAAAGTTAACCTTTAACCTTTTAAATGTTCGTTGCTAGCCGAATATTAGTCAAACTAATAATCCGTCAATCCACGTTCTATACGTTAATCTTATTTAACGTTTTCGTCGCTTAATTAATCTTAATGATTAACATTGATTCAAGTGATTAATTATGTATTAATTAAACTATTTAATAAACACATAATTTAATCTTTCTGCGAATTTGCCGGTTATCAAAGTAAGCGGTCTTAAATACCCGTTGCCTCCGGTGTAACTCTTACGGGTCTTAACCGGGTCGGGTACTTGATTTAGTCGGGTCAGGACACTTAAATCCAACAGTCTCCCACTTGGACTGATCGCGACTATTAATCAAGTTACAGTCAGAGGTGCTCTAGCTACACGTGATTGTCCCAACCAGTCATGACACTTTAAGTCTGAACAACCAAGGCATATCATTAAACTTGTGATATAGTTTAGACTTAAGGTATTTGTAAAGTCATCAGATCCTTTCTGTATGTGACATCAATCGAGACAGAGACATGGATCTTTGCATTCTCTTTGTGTTCGATCATTATATTTCTCGTTTTACTGTTCGAAGTGGTCCAATCAAACACACAGTAAGTTTGGGTAAGGCCTTACACTTAACACTTGGAACTAACGAGAGGGCCCATGATGTCAAACTGTTGCATTGAAAAAATGCAAGAGTACAGAATCCCATGTTGACTACATACAGCTCCCACTAAGCTTCAGATCCATTCCCAAAAGTAACCGTTATGGCTGGCAGTTACGCGACAGCGTTAAGCTACAATCAAAGAATGTTCTTTGGCAAACGGGAGGTCGCTCATGTATCTCAGGTCTAAGGATACTGTTGAGTATACCATTAATCAGATTTGTCTTATGCTAAGATCCATGAAGACATTCTGATACGAGTTACGTCCCGACGTCATTCTACAATGAAGCCTTGTGAGTCTGGAGGTCAACACCTTGAATCCAGAGTCAGAATAGTCTTGCTTCAGGCGTTGCTCCCGCAATGTCTGATCGACTACGGACTTTTAGAATATTGAACCAAATATTCATGGATAATAAAACGTATAAAATTCGAACGCGTTACGCAGAATTCAGACTCTCGTCTAACAACTTAGAGGAGGTCGAATGATATGGTGCAAACGATAGTGTTCGACATCCAACACTAAAATCGAATATCGAAGTGATGCAGAATTCGTGTACAGAGTAGTAGATTAATTTCGCAGATCTAGCCCGATCGCAGAAATTATGGGTTCGCTATCACGTGCTCGAATTTCGATTTAGAATTGCCAGTATCTGTTGTTTCTTGAGATTCAGCGTTTATCATGAACGGTGAATCTTCTTAAGTGAATCGAACTTGTGATAATGGAGCGCCCTTGGTAAGCACACGTATGACTGTGTTATCACGCGAGCATATTAACCGACTATTTATAGAGTCGAATTAATCCTTGAATGTTTTATAGCATTCTTAGTTCAGATTCAATTAAGTTGGCTATTAATGTTCAACGAATATATTTTGTACTCAGTTGGCGAACATATATAATCCTTCATCAGTGCTTAGCAGTGATGGTGTGATTTTCCATCTATGGTCATGGCGTAACTTCTTACGGCAACATGCTATGCAATATTCAAGTATTGGATTCATGTCTTCATCATATTCAGTATGATATGAACTGTTTCAAGAGATTGATCGTGTGTGGTTGCTCAGTCACGTCACGATCAATTCTTAACATTATCTTGAAACTTATAATTTTGAGGTGTCATTTAACGTATTATCTCAGAAATTTAAATGATCTTTAGATCGGCACTCGATCGTTATTCCAGTAAGGATCTATGGCGATGCTCCCACTTGCTTGAGGCAGATTGACATTCCTATCTTCATCTTTCTTTCAAACCGTGTGGATACTGATTTTGCGCAGAAATGCGATAATCAATTTCCGTTTTCAAGAACGAAAAAGCTCGAATTCGTAGTTTGCGGTACGGAATTCGAATGCTTAATATCCATATGTTATGACTTATTCATAAGTTCAAAAACGATTGTCAAAGTCTTTTCAGAGTTTGATAGCATGAAGATGCGTTCGTCTTTGATTGTTTGAAAGTTTCTCGTGATGATCGAGATGATGATTTGTTCTATCGGACTCAGGAGTCCGACACTAGAGGATGTTTCCTTATTCAGGTAAGGTTAAAAACATGCCAACTCCAATTGGAATGTCAATATGATCCGCTGCACAACAATCCATTGTTGGCGAATCATTGTTTATCTGGCTCGTCCCGTTTAGTTGCGAGAATTGCTTTACATAGTCCAGCGACATGTTTGAGTCGCTTTGCTTCAGATATTTAGAGATCTAGCTTTGGACATGTAATTTCTAAATTCCATTTTCGCAAGATTCCGGTCTTGGGATTGGAAGTTAGTTATGCAAGTGTTGTGTGAAGGGGTGTCATGGTTATATGAAGTCAAGGGATTTGTTGTGGCAAGTTATTAGTCTTGTGTGTTACCAGTTTCATAATGAAATGTTGAATCGACGTATAGAACACTTAGTGTTTGTCGAATTAAAACACACGTGAGTACAACTATTGTAGTCTAAGACTTCCAAGATGTGTCTAGGCATATACATTTAATGGTAATGTGCACCACAATTGGTGTGACCATACTACAATGTTGTAATCATCAGGTGATTACCATTGCAGTTGTTTAGCTGGTGATTCGAACTTATATGTGCAAACGTCTACATGAAGTAGAGGATTGATATGCTCATACGATTGTAGATCGAAGCTGCGATCTTCAATCGGTTCGACTTGATTTGATATTATCGACGCTGGATGGTTTTAAAATCACAGGACTTTATGAACCATAATTGCGTCGTGCGTTGTCACGTAACTATTACGATATACGCTTATGACATTAGAGCTTAAATGGGATGTGATAACCAAAAGTTGTCATGTCGCATTTGAGCTAGTCTTAATCAAATCAAGTGCACCAGGTTGGAAGATATGTTGTTATGGGATTTTGAATTTAATCTAACAAAAGGTTGAATCAAATTCAAAGTAGATTAAAACCAAATATGAATGTTTCGAAAAACAACCATTGTCAAAACATGTCATAATCAAAATCCAGAGAAAGCAAATTGTTCATCCTGGAAAACAGCCAGGGGAAAACCAAAACAAGACCAGTTGTTTTAAAACACCAAGAGTTGTTTTTATATCAAAACTCAGGACGCGAACTTTATTAGGGTGCGACAATCGCAGGGTAGTTCAGCGTCGTCTTGGCTTGCTTCCTTTCAGCTTCATGCACCTACAAAATGTAAAGTATGTCAAACATATATTTTGTAGGAATAAGTGAAGCATCATACAACATAACTTATGTGTATACCTGAGGAATTACCCGGTTGGGCTTTTCCGTTTTTCACCTTCGCAAGGTATTCTGGGCAGTTTCTTCTCCAGTGCCCCATCTTGTGGCATTCAAAGCACTCGCGCTGTTCAGGCGGTGGTGCTCTGGATGCCTTCGGCTTGCTTTTCTGGGAGCTTCCAGACGCTCTGGTTACAGCTGCCTTGCCCTTCTTCTTGTTCCCACGTCTGCCCTTCTTTACCTCAGGCTTCTTGACGCCTCCTGATCGGATCGCGAGTACATCGGGTGCCTTACCGTTAACAAAATTAACTTCAGCGGTTTTAAGCATACCGTGAAGTTCAGTCACTGACTTTACCATGCTATGCATGTTAAAGTTCACCCGGAAAGGAGTGAAGGCACTGGACAGTGAGTGAAGAATTAGGTCAGTCGCCATTTCGGCGGGAATGACGTAATTCAGCTTTGCTAAACGGTCGATGTAACTCTTCATCTTCAGGACATGAGGGCTGACAGGACTGCCCTCGGCCATGCGACAACTAATAAGTGTCACAACGGTGTCATAGCGTTCCTGTCGGGCCTGAGTTTCAAACATGCCCCTCAGATCACCGATCAT
The DNA here is from genome assembly GCA_039602395.1 of Deinandra increscens subsp. villosa. Classification (NCBI taxonomy): domain Eukaryota; kingdom Viridiplantae; phylum Streptophyta; class Magnoliopsida; order Asterales; family Asteraceae; genus Deinandra; species Deinandra increscens. The sequence goes on from JBCNJP010000023.1 coordinate 4,559,105, forward strand.
CTGAAAGGCCGTCCTGTCAACCATGTTTTTCTGAATCTCAGATTCCATGGTGGCTAACATAAGACATGCGACATTTTTGGCATTTGTACGCAATGTGTTATGGGCGTTTCGCGCCGCTTGCGTGTCAGCTTCAGGTTCCTCAGGAACCTCAGCATCTAACACGGTTTCCATGTTAGCCATTTTCAGGACGATTCTCAGATTCCTTTCCCAATCAAGGAAGTTGGCGCCATTTAGTTTCTCCTTCTCAAGGAGAGACTTGAGATGGAAAATCTCTTGGTTTGCGCGGTTAGCCATCTGAAACAACAGGCAAATGTTTTAGTGTTTCGATGTTTGATTCGTATTCAAGGATGGCAAGCTAATCTTGAATAGGAATTGGGAATTCAATTAGTTAGACAATTTCTCCAGACAGCGTAAAGTGCTTTCAAAACTTCTATGTAATTGAATGGACAACGATTGTCTCTTGTGAGTCTACTATCACAATTCCCGTTATGGGGCTTTCGTGAGCGGATCAACGAAATACGTTTAGCCCCATCCATGCCCACTTTGTCTACAAGCCGACCAGGGGTACGGTGTTGAAATACTCCAATACCAAAGGTGCGTGTAAAGAAAATAGTAGTTGTCCTAAGTGGTCAATGTGTGCGTACGGTGTTGAAATACTCCAATACGCTCACCTTGGAAGATACCCTAAACACCACGTGCGGTGTTGAAATACTCCAACACGGATGCATCGGTCAATATGTTCCAAGTTAGACTTGACATAGGATGGCATAGACTACCGGTTTTAGGCTTACCAGATAGGATTATTAGGTCAAATTTTAATATTAAATGTGACGATAAATTTATCAAATCCTATCTCACTCGGGATGATCAATTAAATAACCTAAGTATTAATGATCTACGTGTCGCGAGTCGATAACCAATTTCTTTTGAAGTTCGATTACATTATCGAAAAATCCGAATTTAATGTCGAATTAAATTGGTTATTTAAATTTTGAGAAGTCGTAACAAAATTAGGACTTTCATTTAATCGATTGAAAAATTAGTTTCACTTTGGATAAAACTAAGTTTGGGTTTCGAGTTGGCGTGTTAATCCAATTAAGACAAGCAACCAAAAACAAGCAAACACACATGTGCATATTCGGCCATGCAGGGCTTTCGATATTGTCAGAGCCTATGACAATATCAAATAGGGCAAGGGACATAAAAGTAAATCAACCACGAGAATAGAAAAACTCCCTGATTGACTTAGTTGCTCCCACTGGCTTCAACAAGCTCCTGCGTGTCATTGGGAACCGTCGGTCTTGTTTTGACTTCTAGCCATTTTCGAAAATCCCATAAAGCGATGATCTCAAAACGGGTCTTTGAATCAAGCTCGTCTCGTTCGTACAGGCGAAGGAGAGCAATAACAATTAAAATAAAACTATTCTATTTTAAATAATTACAACTTTGAACCCAGCAAAATTGGGCCAATCCAAAACAAAACATATGGGCCTAATGGGCCAAACCATAACGAAACCATGACAAAATAACATAGGATGGGGCCGAATATGCACGAAAGATAATTCAATCAATTGTGTTGAATCGAATTATGTTTAGTGGATCCAAATCGACTAAACATATTTAAAAGGCGATTCATTTAATTTCGCGACTTTCGGGTTCAGAACCCCAGTTCGCGAATGTGTGTGCCGGTTTAAAACAAACCGGCCTGGGTTTGCGTGTGGTGATCAAGGCTCTGATACCACTGTTGGGTTACGACAGTGGCATTCGGGTCTCGGTAATAGCAATTTTTTTTTTTTTTATTTAGAAATAATTATTTACAATAAATAATTATTAAACAATTACCGAGTAAATTAAATCAGATAATTAAATTAACTATTAATTTAATAGGCAGCGGAAACATATTAATTTACTAACGCGAAAACCAGGTAATTAGCGTAAACCAAAACAACAGGATTCGACAATCACCAAACGCGCAAACACCATAGACGCGTTTAAACAAACGCGAAATAATTACAAAATAAATAAGTACTTTAATCTAAACTAATTACGAGTTTAGATATACCTGAGCGGTGATTCAAACAGACGTTCGAGACACCGAAAGTCAACGGGTGACGCTAGGGTTTCGCAGAATTGATTCGTCTGACGAATCTGACTTTCCTCGCGAACACGGATTTACTACGCGGTGAATCAAGCACCGAGAAAATCCCGAACGTCGGATTGGGCGCGAACTAGGGTTTGCGGACGACGAGCCGAACACACCAATAAGTGGTTCACGGCTAGGGTTTGTCGGCGGTGAACCGGCGACGGCGAGGGAGTGCGGCGGCCGGCAAGGCGGCGGCGGCTTAGCGACGGTGATGGCGACTGCGGCAGCAGGGCGCACGGCGGTGAGACGTGCGGCGGCGGCTGCAGAGTGTCGGCGACGTGGGTGCGGCGGCGGCTAAGAGCGGCGGCGGCGTGGATGCGGCGGCGGCTAAAAGCGGCGGCGGCGTGGAGCGCGCACGGCGGGGTGGACGGCAGCGGCTGCTAGCGAGGCGGCGGAGGGCGGCGGTAGCTAGCGAGGCGGCGGACGGCGGCAAGCGACGGACGAGGGGTCGGCGGAAAAACAAGAGGCGCGGCGGCAGCGGGGTGCCGTCGGCGTCGGTTGCGTGAGAGAGAGGGAGAGCGACGGCCAAAAAAACCCTTTTTTGGTGGATTAGGTTTTCGTCTCCCTAAACAGTTATATTTATAACTGATCATGTTTCCGTTTAACCCCTCGATTTAATTTAATTCCAATTAAAACATTTAATTTCCAAAGTTAACCTTTAACCTTTTAAATGTTCGTTGCTAGCCGAATATTAGTCAAACTAATAATCCGTCAATCCACGTTCTATACGTTAATCTTATTTAACGTTTTCGTCGCTTAATTAATCTTAATGATTAACATTGATTCAAGTGATTAATTATGTATTAATTAAACTATTTAATAAACACATAATTTAATCTTTCTGCGAATTTGCCGGTTATCAAAGTAAGCGGTCTTAAATACCCGTTGCCTCCGGTGTAACTCTTACGGGTCTTAACCGGGTCGGGTACTTGATTTAGTCGGGTCAGGACACTTAAATCCAACACATATATGGTCACCAGCACCCGTATCAATTATCTGTTTGTTTGTGAGGTAGAAGAAGAAGAGCAAACCGAAATACTTGTTAAATTGGCACGAACAATTCACTTAACACCAAAGGATTTGTATCGAACAATATTCCTCTTGTTATCAATCTAATTTGTTATGATGATGTTGAATAAGGCTTATTCTTTTTTTGTGGTGAAGGTTCAAATTCTGTTGGTAATAACAAAAATTAAGTTGTTCAGAAAAAGAGAAATCAAATTTGTTATGAATCATTACATTCATGGAAGTAGATTCAGAAACAAAAGGATTATTAGAATGGATTTCTTGTTGATTTTCATTTTGAACGAAAAACGCATATGCTTGATTCATAAAATCATGTACGGGAGATGTTTCATCACGAGAACATTATCTCATATAGCATCATAACTAATTAACTAGGACTGATCCCCATAAGAAATTGAACCAACCTCCCTCGGATGCTCCACAACAACATGTAGGGAGTAAGTCTAATGTATTCGGTTTGGTTTATCCCAGATAAACTTGATTTTTGTAAAGTAGGTGGCAATGTCATTTGTACCTTGCGGAATTTCACATAAACTTTTTTTTGCAGTTAATATAATTTCGCACCCTTAGACTGACCATACCTATCATTCAATCTAGTTCATAATTTGTGTTTAGTTTCAGTGTAAAGCATACAAAGCATACTATCAGTGATATCTCTTAAAAGAGTATTAAGAATATAAGAAATGACCTTCTATTACAATGTTTATATTGAATATGTGATGAATTTGTATGTACAAGCGTTGTACCATCAATGAATGCTAAATTTTCTTTTCAGATAAAGCAAACATCATTGCACACTTCAATCCATGCTCCAAACCAGAACCGTTAGACGATTTAGACACCAAGAGCATCCTAGAATGGTCATATGGATGCAAGTATAGAGGGTTAGATAAATCAAATGAAAAAAAAAACAGTAGATGATTGAGTTGATTCAGACATCATTTAGAAACGGATTTGAATGATCATAAAAAACAAAAACAAAAAATACCCCATAAAATTCCAATGAGAAAGTAAAAAAGAAGAACGAAGCTTTTAATCGCTCTGATACCATATCAATTTGAAAAGGGAAAAATGAAAGAAAGTTTTGTATCAATTAAGTAACCAACTAACATGCATTTACAAACTTCACCCGACAACCTAACTAATTTACATGCATGGTAATTACACATAACACTAGAAATAATAAACATAATAACAATTATAGATATTATATCAGTTAAAATTATCTCAAACAACATTATATTATATATACCTTAAAAACAAATGTCAAATGTGGGTTTGTGACTATAAATTCACCGGTCACATCTTATAGGTTTAACAGCTTGAGCATCTTTTGTTCAAAATTTTATATTACTTATATGATTATTAAAAATGTAACAAAATTTAGTGGTAATACCCAATTAAAGGACCAATCTATAAATTAAATAATAATAAAATATTTATTCGTCCAAACTAAAATGGTGGACCAGATTTGTGGGCTAACAGAGAGTGGGTCAGAATATGCTGTTGGACCCGACATACTGTTGGGCCGACCCAGGACCAAAAAGAAAGCCCGGGTCCTGGCCATTGACAAAGCAGTTTTTTATTTAAAGTTGATATCCAATTTTAGAAGTCTAATTACTCTCCATCTGGCCCCAAAGGTTTGCAATTAATTGCAATAGGTAAATGATTGAAATTTTGCTAGTATGTTCTTAAGTTCTTTGGGTGCCCGTTTACTTGATTCGAGATACGATTATGTGCAGTTTGGATGCTGTAGATTAAGTTTCTTGTTTGATGGTGATAATTAACGATAATTAAAAGATAATATGCTATTGTGAACTGATACCACTGAAACTTATACTAAGTGTTCGATGAAATGTCTAAATGATTGAGTTTTTTATATGACGACTGACACTTTGGAATCTAACTACTTGAACCGTGTATATATCTAATGCGTCAAACACTTTATTTTTTTATTTTTTTTAAACGGCTAAATTACACATTGATTACATCACTCTCAACTTTTAAACTTGGATCTCTATAAAAAAAAATGTATCTCTTACTACTAGACTATAACCTAAATGGCTACGCACCTACGGCACTTTATTTTCTTTTATCTCTAACAATTTAAACCATACTATTAATTTCTAATAGTTCAAACATATATCTTTTTTTCTCCACCATGTTAAATGAGTATGTTTTATACTTTTATGGCAAACTGGTGCTAGGTCAAACATATGTTTTTTTTCTCCACCACATTAAATGAGTATGTATTATGACAAACGGGTCAACCGTCAAGCAGGTATGTTTTAGGTATTTTAAGTCTTTTAAGGTGGGCGGTATGGTTATTTTGAAGTCTCAAGGCTTTAAAATCTCTACCCAATAATATTAAGCCTTGTGCGAGAGAAAAAGAAAAAGGATTTTGAAGCTGAGGGGTGGTACGATGAGTTATTTATGCCTTAGACTTTGGGTTTTAAAAAAAAACATCACTCTCACAAACTCTCGGCTTCTTGCAGCTTCATGAAGCCTAACGGCTTTAAATTTGGGAAAGGATGGACCGAAACAGATGAAGAGGGAATCGAAGCCGAGGAGTAGCCGATGAACCGATGAATCCAATGGGGTCAAACCGCATACACACCGCCCACCTTTACTGTTTTCTTGGTCTGTGCCATAATTTTTGTTCATTTGATTTTGCCAAAAGCCTAATTTCTCTGTCACGAATTGGAGTAATAACATTTATTCTTAATTTATTCTTAAAGACTTACACCTCTATTACTTGTACTAGTCTGACAACGACAAATACTTTTATTATTATCGAAATATATGTCAACGACAGAACCCAACTATTACCCATGAAAAGTCGACGCAATTTCAGAAAATATCTCTAACCATAATTTGTTCAATGATACATGAAATCATCAAATTTGACATGGTCATCGATTGCTTCCAGCTAATTAACGTAACCAGATTTTAGATTCTAAAAATTCCACACGAGTGTAGTGTATTGAAACTTTCTCCAAGAATCAACCAATCTATAATCTAACACCAAGATCATGTATTATATCTAATGAGTGACCACCAGTGGCGAAACCAGGAATTTAAAACTGGAGGGTCCATTAGAACTTTTTTAATAGCTAGTATATGATAAAAATATTACCGACAAATGTACAAATAGATAAAGAAATGCTCGTTTTTCTAATTTTAGTCTTAAAATACTTTTATATCATTATAAATAACAAAATAAAAACAAGTTTCAAAATACTTTTATATCAGTATAAATAACCAAAAAAATAAATAAACTTAACATAAGCATGCATCAAAATTTTATTAAAAAAAAACTTAACATAAGCATACATAAAAAATAAACTTAAGTAATTAATATTGAATTAAAAAACAAAAAAAAGAATAATAGGCACCTACTCTAAACCATATTAACTAAAAACTAAGTTAACGTAACATAGAAATGGATGGTAACAATCTAATTATGTTTAAATTAACTTTAAGATTAGTGTATTTTATTATTTAAATTTCATGTTCAAATTTTCAAATAATCCCCATCTATACATACTTGTACACATAAGCATAAAAAGTTGTACGGTATATTTTAAAACCATCATACTTTATTATTTTTGCAGGCTTTTTTCCTTTTTACCTTCTTTTATAATTTTTTAAGTAAAAGGACATTTAATGAAGAGAGATTTTCATCTTCTTCTCCAACCCTGCAACTAATTTCTTTCATCCGCCGTTGTATTTTTGTTCGCCGGAAACTGCCTAGATCATGTTGTTTTCATCTTCCTCTCTTTACTACAGATATTTAAGTACTCTAACTAGTGATTTGAGGGCTCAATCTGTAAAAAAGCCATCTTCGACCTACACATATATTAATGAAAGTTCTGGCCGCCGGAGGGTCAATGGACCCCCTTGACCCTCCTGTGGTTCCGCCCCTGGTGACCACTATCACCTAACACAGTAGTTAATCACTCTTTCACTTGACATGTATTATGATACCGAACTCTGGTCAGTCAATCTAAAACCAGACGACTAGGGACCTGAGATAAACCTCCAGGATCTTTATTACTTAATTAAACCATAACCACAAATAATGAAACACACCAAGGTTCAAATAGAAAAACAATAACTTGAAAAACAAGATACTAAAATAGGTTAAATAAAGATAATGGATCGATCGGTCAAGTGGTTGCTTAAATACGAGCTTTATCATAACCCGTATCATATTATACCTAGCGAGCGATGACCACGGGTTTGGGTTCAAATGGATGTTAACTAATTCACTTCGTATTATCTTTAATCAACCAAGCTATAGATGGACCAAGACTAACTAGATACAAATGATCAAACTTGATATACAAACAACCCATAAACTAACTCCAAAACATTGTACAACACTACCAGTTACATACACCAATATGTTACAAGTTACAACACAATTGAACACTCATTTCATCAGATTTCACTTCCGCCCATTCCCCGCCACTGCGGTTGCCTGAAACAGATCGTCAATCCGAGCCTCCACCTCTTCGATGGAGAACTTAACATGTTTATCTGCGTATTTTCCGATATCTTGTAAACTATGAAACCTCCCAAGAAAGTTTCTGTAAGCAGGGAGCAAAGTTCCAGCAACCGAAATCTTCAACTCTTCCCTCAATTGCTCATCGAATATGACCCATGTGGATTGACTTCTGCAAATCTCATCAAACTGTGAATTGAAGACCTTGAGCTTATCTTTCAAAGATCTCGAAGCGACATTTGAAGAAGATAAGCTACTGTTATCAAGCTTCAAAGTGTTGAGGATTTTATGCCATGAGCTTCTTTGGTAGTTTCCATGATGCTGTCTTACTTTTGATGTTTGTTTTCTGATCCAATCGGGTCCGAGAAGCGAACCTAGCTCTTCGTCTTTGACCTTTTTCGCGATGTATCGCCCGTTGTTCATCATGAACACGGATGATAACGCGTGGTCTCGGTACGCTTTTGATTTCGATTCTAAATTGCTTTCTAGAACTTCCATGATCCAGGAGATTTGAACATATAAGGAAGATGATGATGAAGATGGTGATGATTGGTGAACATTATCGTCGAAAACTTGTTCTAGGGTTGGTCGAGAACAAGCGGCTCGGAGGTAATTCATGACGTAACGAGTGATCGGGTGGAGGCCGCCGCCGGGGACGGCGGATTTCGCCGGATCACGGCGGATTAGGTTTTCTAATTCCATGAAAATGCCTCTAATTGACTCAACTAATTTGTTCCTAACTGCAATAGCTTCGTTTTTCAAAAGTGAACAGTAATGGCCGGAGAATAATACCTCGAATTCCGGGAGTAAACCTTTCACGGCTTCGTATACATCTAGAATTTTGAACAGTCTCTCCGGCGCTCTGCTCCCCATAGCAATTCCGTTAGCGAAATTGAGCAGCTCCATGGTTGAAACCCTACACGCATCCATGAACGATAGATCGGCGGCGGCGGCCGCCGTGGCGGAGGAGTAACCGAACACGCGGTCGCAGAGGCGCTGCTCGCTAGGGTAAAATACTCGAACGGCCATATTGATTGCTTTCGTCCATTTCTCGATCTCGATATCGTCGTCTTCACGGATCGAGTTTTGTAACCCTAGAAAACCTAACCTCGAGAGGCTTTCGTGAATGAAATCCCTCCGGCAGGCGCTGTAAGCGAGCGAGCACTCCTTCCCGTAGCCGGCGGCGACCATCCGTTTCGAGATCTCGTGGAGATTGTTGATCGTATCCGGCGAAAGCGCGTCGATCGTGATGTTGTAATCCAGCACCGGACGCGCCACCGGAACATCTAACTCATCGAATCGCTCATCGGAATCTGAATCCGAATCTGAGTCTAAGTAACCGCCACCGCCGCCGCCGTTACCAGACGATTCAAATCCGCCGCGTTCGATTAACAGCTTAAACTCCTCCTCAAGCCGAAACATACACTGCTGGAGCAAATCCTCCGCCCGATCTAAACACAACGTAACCGCCTTATCCTCCGCCACCGCACTCCACTCACGAACCACCGCCATCAACTCGTCAACGCCGTGAAGAAACAACGAAGCGTCGCCGGAGCTGGACCAAATCGGTTCGTCAACGGTCAGGTATCTCGAAACTCGTCGCTCAATCGTTTTCAACGTCTGATCCAGCGCAGCTCCGCCGCCTCCGTCGTCGCCGGAGAGGCTTCCGGTGAGCTTTTCCCTAAATCTACCATCAAAATTGGAGAAAATTTGGAGAATATCATCGGTGACGGCGTTATCGGTGTGACCTAGGGATCTGGCAATGTGACGCGCCATGGCGATGAGCTTCTCTTCGCCATTTTCAGCCATGGATATGATGATGATTTAGGTTATGGAAGCGATGATGGAAAAGTTGAAATTAATCAGGGAAGTGTGTGATTGTGGTGAAATGGAGAATTCTTTTGTAGATGTTGAGATTAAAAAATTACAGAGAAAACGCGGTTGAGAGATAGTGACGGATTTGGCGTGGGGGCTGTGGTGTCGTGGGGAAAGAGGGAGGAAGAAGACCAGATTGTTATTGACTGATAGATTCCGAGTTTATTACTTTATGTAATATTCAAGATCTTCCTCAAAAAATAAAGCAAAATTCCATTTATTAGAATCTAAATATATTTCCTGTTCGGTTACATCCGGTAAAACAATCCGGTAAAAGTATCTTTTGTCCAAATGTGTTAATAAACATACTATCCTAAGTCAGTGCATACACATAGTAACACACTATATATCCTGACACGTTCAACACATTATATAATGTGAACGATAAAGATGCGATATGGGTGAAAGTTGTTAAATACATTTATGGAGAAGATATGGTTAATGGGGCTGCGAATGGTGGGTGTGGCATTTGGAACAGTATTTGCAAATCTATTACCGAGCTTCATGTGAAAGATACAATTCATTTTCAGTCGATTAAAAAGTGGTAATGGGGCTTTAACATCTTTTTGGAAGGATACTCGGTTGGGGGACACCAGTCTTTCCTCACGCTTCAATAGATTATTTCGGTTGGTGGAACAAGATTGCTCGGTCCGAGATCGAATTGCCTCGGGTGGTTGGTTGTGGCGCCATGAGATGAGGGGTGGTCGTGAGGAAGAACAGTTGTGTGATTTACATGCTATTATTCGGAACGTTAATCTTACTAACTGTGATGATTCTTGGGATTGGTTGCTTGATGGTGATTCCTGTTGGAAAAAAAAAATAGGGAAAATATGTATTTTTTTCCTAAACTTTGGACCTAATTATTTATATGTAGATATAATAATTAGACGGGTTATTTGATATGGTTGAATAGCCTAGGACAAGGGCTTTCCAACGAGATATTAAACGTCCAAAGTTATTAAGAGGTGAATGAGATATCGATGCTCAAAGTGTGATCTACAAACTATATATATTTGAGCCAGAAACCACTTGTCCCACATTGGTTCAAAATAAAATGTGGTTTATAAGCCAAAGAACTTGGATGGTTATCAAATTGTAATGTCACTTTATACTCAAACATCTACGCGCGGGGGGGGGGGGGTGCAGAAAAATGAGAAACCCGGTTAAAAAACTTGGGCGCGCTCGCGCATCCTGCGGACACGAATGCGACTCGAAAATGGTCGGGTTCGCGCATACCGGTTTTTGCTCATCCCGCTGTTCTATTTTTGGAAGTGATTCGTTCTTGGAGAGCACTCCATCCAACGATATGTGCAGTTAATACGCAATCAGTTATTTCGGAAACTGATATGCGTTTTAATATTGATTGCTGTCTTGGACAGCACTCTATTCGTGGCTATTTAAACCCGTCGATGTCAGACAGAAAGACACACTGAAATTCATTCATTCTCCTCTTCTCTGCGATACTCTCTCTGCGATCTCAGGCAAGTAAACACTCCGGCAATACGTTGCTTCAGCCACCGTATCCTGGAAAACAGACCGAAATGTGTTTTAAGGAAATCGTGTCCAACACGAGCTCTGGCTTCGTCATTTTCTGTTTTTCCGCATTTATTTATTTATTCTGTTTCTACTCCTTTCTGTAGTGTAATAGTATTGTTCTTGTTTAATAAAAATAATATTGTTATTGTTTCTGTTTATAAATTCGCGTTTAATTTCCAATAGCGTGGCATACAATTCCGAGTTCAAGGTGAAGACGGTGAGAAGTGTGATTGATCGGAATACTTTGCCTATCCTTGACAATGCTACAAGATGGAATAGGTTTGTTCTGAAAAAGGTTAATATTCTGGCTTGGAAAGTTCTTTTGGATAGAGTTCCTACTTGGTTAAATTTGAGCAAAAGAGGTTTAGATATTTCGCACATTTTATGCCCGATGTGTGATTTATATACTGAATCGGTTGCTCACGTTTTTTGTTCGTGTAGTGCTGCGGAGAAGATTTAGGGTTTGATTGCTCAGTGGTTACAAGTTGGGTGTATTGCTCCGCTGTCCCCGTCAAATTTGTTAGCTCTTTTGGATGCGTCGAGGTTGAATAAAGAGAAGAAATCCCTCATCAAGGTGGTTTGTTTCACGGCTTGGTGGATTATTTGGAGGTTCAGAAACGACTTCATTTTCAATCCTACGCGAATCAGGAACGGTGAATTGTTTGATAATATCGTCTTATTTTCTTTTTTCAGGTTTTCCAATAGAAATAAGAAATATTGATTATCTTGGACCGAGTGACTTAATAACACTCTCTTATTGATGTAGTCTTGTTTGTTATTTTTGACTATCTTAATCAAAGTTTGTTTATAAACCTACAGACAATATCCTAATATACTACTCAAGATATCCTAGCTCACTTCAAAATCAAAAAATACGAAGAAACAAAGATCAATTTATGACGAGGACGTGAAAAAATAATGATTATTTAATATGAATATGTAATTGCAACATAAAAATAGATAATTTTCATATGAAATGCAATTACCAATTTACCCTCGTTCTCCTTCATAATTTAACGATATTACACATTACAGACTTTTATTGCTTTCTACATTTCTTGCATAAAAATATTTTTTACCAAACACGATGAATTGAAATATTACATTAAATATTATAAAATTTATACAAAACTTTATACAAATCACTAAATATTTTACTAAGTTTTTAAGTCTCATAGTATAAAGCTTGAGCATCCGCCAATTTTGACCTCATATCCTTTCTCCTTGTTCTGAATTTTGCTTCTCCTTTTTTACAAATTAAAAAGCAATTGTGTTGTGGGTACTACTAAAATGAAATTTTAATTGAGCTATTAAATGTTACACATGATCAAATGGATTATAATATTAGGTTTTAAATCTTTCTAGCTTTATATGATGGCTGTTCTTTTGTTAATTTAAAATCTTTTTGATTTCCTAGTTATAATAGTTATAGGTTCAAATTCTATAAAATATAAATGTTACACATGATCAATTGAATTATTATATTAGGTTTTAAATTTTTCTAGCTTTATATGATGGCTGCTCTTTTGTTAATTTAAAATCTTTTTGATAGTTATAAGTTTAAATTCTAAAAAATAGAGGTACAATAATAATTTTGCTTCAAAAAGGTCTCTTAGCAACTTTTTATTTTGTCACCCTTCTTCCACATTTATTCATTTAAGGAAAAATGGATTTTAATAATACAAGTTTTATGTCATTGGTGGAGAATAATATGAGTTTCAAAAATTGCACACAATAATACCAATTAAAGAGGTAGGTGTTTATAATGAAATGCCGTTAGTTTTTTACTAATGGTGTTAGTGGCTTGCTGACGTGGCGGATAATAAGGGACTATTTTTGTATAGTTCAAAATGGAGGGAGTTAGTTGTAATTTGTATAAAATATATATTCTTTTTTAAAAGAAAAAAAGAAAAAAGAAAAAGAAAACCGGTCTTCATCATTGTCGTGGTTACCGGCGACCAACCGGCGACCTACGGCGACCTACATCGTCCATTGTTACCCACCACCGTCATTGTCAGGGAAGCCGTAATCACGATTGTTACCTGTGGCCAAGTTAGGGAAACCCACCACCGCCGTTGTTACCCACCGCCGCCATTGTTACACACCACTGCCATTGTTATCTAAGAAATCTAACCCAGAAACGAACGGGAATAAGAAACCCACGGCCGCCATTGTTACCTGTGGCTTCGGCGATGGCCAAAAGGCCGCCGGAATCACGATTGCGTCGCCACTTTGGTTCGAACCGGAGAGAGAAGTGGGGGCAATGAGGTGGGGTGGACGCCGGAGGAGATGATGGTGGACGCCGGTGGTCAGAAGAGATGAAACGCACCCGCGGATGTTGCCGAAGAGCCGCCGGAGATGGGTCGCCGGAGAGCCGGCGGCGCTCTCGTCCTTCCCTTCTGCCCAACGTAGGGTTTTTTTCTTTTTTCTTTCTTTTAAACCATATTCTAGAAATTACAAAATCAACCCTACAATTTAATAACTTTGTTAAAAAAGAACATAATTTGCCACGTTCGTAAAAAACTAACACCGTTAATAAAAAACTAACGGCATTTCATTATAAACACCTACCTCTTTAATTGGTATTATTGTGTGCAATTTTTGAAACTCATATTATTCTCCACCAATGACATAAAACTCGTATTATTAAAATCCAATTTTCCTTCATTTAATGATCAAGTTAAGATAGATATACTGATGTTAATAATTTGAGGAGATCAATATATGTTTATTCTATATGTATTTTTCTTTGTTTAAAATAGTGTTGTTTGGTGTTCTTTTTATTAGTTTTTTTTCTAACAGATATCCCTGTTGAAGCACATAGATTTATTTTAACAACCATTCAAATAAACAAAGCTAGCAAGACGTTAAGTGTACAAAATAGGGGAAATAGAAAACAAACATCAATCATTCCACAAAATGCAATGTACTCTACCCCTATTAGTGATCCAAAGATACGATAACGTTTTGATATTTTTCACCACCGGCTTGTAAGACCCGTTTCTCTTTTTGAACGTCCGGTCGTGTCTAGATTTCCAAATACACCAAAGAGTAGTGAGGACAATCACGTAAATAACCTTTTTAAACTTTTTCGACCCCGGCTAAGTCTTGTTGCAGCACACTGATACGTAGTTTTTTGTTTATTTAAAAGTATTATTTCCCAACTACTTCAGTTCAAAACCGAGTAGTCTCGGATTCAATTTATTAACTATTTATTTTATGAACGTAATGCATGTCACAACCATTGGGTGTGTAAATATTACTCTATAGTAACTTGTATGTTCAATCAAACAAAATGATAATGATATCATGAAACCGAAATGTTTATAAAATACTTTTTGTACACTAACAAGAAAATATTTAATCCACAAGAACCAACTGAAAACATGAGAAAAAACAAAGTTCCAGGAAATGAAAAGATACAAAAACGCTAAAAAAAACAAAACCGAAAATCACATTTTAGGATCGACACCAATAAACACCACTGATTTCATTTGTTTTAAAATTGAGTCTTTACTTCATAAAGGTAAAGTGCGACGGTGACTTCAAGAAACAAGGGGCCAAAGGTGCAAAACTTACAAAAGCAGTCAAAAGTCTTAAAATTGAAAACCTAATCAATAGAAAGCAAAAAGAAGCATCTTTGTTAAAATAAATGACAAATAATTATTTTATACTCTTAAATTAAAATTAAATTTTGCAATTGCAATAGTTATCATTATAAAATTGTCATTGCTATCAAATAACTTTTAGTCTAATGATATCCTAGCGATTAATAAGATTAATAAGGTGTGCCTCTTCGCGTGTAGAGAATTTATTTTATAATAAGTCAAGCTTGCGCAGATTCATCAAGATATTGTTGATCTCAACATCATGATTGACGGGTCGGACCAACCTAATGATGGTTTAATTGTTGAATGTCACGACTTGATGAAGATTGAAAAGTATTAACGGGTTAGATTGTTTGAACGGTTTGGATTCAGACTGTGTTTGTCACACTAGCTGAAAAAGCTAGCTGATAGCTGAAAAGCTAGCTAGAAAACTATAAGCTAGCTGATAAAAAATAACATTTGGTAAAAACTAGCTGATAAAATAGCTGAAAAATATAAAATGACATAAAAATACATGTATATAAATAAATTAAAATCTAAAAACAAAATATAAATAATTTTTTTAACGGCAAAATATAAATAAATTAAAATTTAAAAACATAATATATTTGATTAGATTAATGTAAATTTAAATAACAGTTTTTTGATTATTTATACTTAAAATAAGTTTCTTGCATCTTATATCATAGTGGCAATATTATCACTAATTCCTAGCAGAATAGGGTTTTCAGTAAATGAGGTTATTATATTAAAAAATTAAAGTTGGGTACTTCGGTGTTTCGGATAAAAAGGCTCAACCCAATAAAATAAGAAGTCCAGAATCTCTAGGGAAGGGTAAAACTGGAAATATTATAAAAGTTAGTTGAAACGCTACTACAACGAGCTTTTTAAAAGTTAGCTTATGGCGCGCCAAACACGACCTTATCACAAAAAGGCTAAGGTTAAATGGGGGTATTGAGGGAGATGAAAACTCCACGTATTTCCATATAATTCTAAATAAGAAGCACTGATATTTTTCGATACAGGAGATTAAGATTAATAGTATTTGGATGGAGGACCCAACGAGGTAAGAATGGGTTTTTGGAGCTTTTTAAGTTCAAAGTTTCTAAGTTTGAGGGTCGTTAAGATGATCATTATGAATGATAAATTTCGAAAGCTTTCTGAGACAGACAAGTTGGTCTTGGATGAGATCCCGTCTTTACTGGAGATCAAGGATACGGTGTGGTCATGTGGTAGTTCTAAATCGTCAGGTCCGGATGGGTTTTCTTTTAGCTTCATTAAATAATACTCGGAATTGATTAAGTGTGATGTTCATGAGTTTGTGACTAATTTTTTTTTTTACTACTGCTTCGTTTCCATTGGGGAGTAATTCCTCATTTATCGCGCTCATTCCGAAGTCTGTGAATCCAATTATGCTTACTGATTTCCCCCCTATTAGTGTGATTGGGTTCAATATAAAATTATTTCTAAGATTTTGGCGTCTAGATCGGCGAATATGATTGATTGCTTGATAGGCCCGAAGCAGTCAACGTTTATTAAAAGTATCAAATTTTAGATGGCTCTTTACTTTTGAACGAGTTGATTCAATGGCGTTTGAAAAAAGAAGAAAAAGTTGATGTTATTTAAAATAAATTTTGCAAAAACTTATGATTTGCTTTGCTTGGAGTACTTGTTCGATATCATGACCTACATGAGGTTCAATAATGCTTGGATATGATGGATTCGTGTTTGTTTGTCTTTTTCTAGGACTTTGGTTTTGGCTAATGGCCGTCATAGTCAGGAGTCCAGTTTAGAAAGATGTCATAACATTGTGATCCAATCCCCTTTCTTATTCATTATTGTCATTGAGGGTTTGCATGTGGCTATTTCAGAGGTTGTTTTCGCTGGCTTGTTTCTTGGATCGAGGGTTGACGATTTGGTCATCTCTCATTTGCTCTATGTTGATGACATGATCATTGTTGGTGATTAGTGGGAGGAGAATATGGTTAATATGTTTAACGTTTTTCATTGCTAGGTTTGAAGATTAATCTTCATAAATCTTTGATTTTGGGAGTTGGAATAACAAGCATGGAAGTGAAATGAATGGCAAGATTTATGGGCTATAAAGATGAAGGTTTCCCATTTCAATATTTGAGCATTCCTAATAAGGGGAAGATGACCCATATCTCAAGCTGGGATAACCTTGTGAACAAGCTCAAAAAGCGATCGTCTTCATGGAATTGTAAGTTACTTTCTATGGGAGGTCGTTCTACTTTGATTACTTCTGTTATGGGGTCGGTGAGTTCGTATTGGTTCTCCTTGTTTTGGGTTCCGGTGAAAGTCAAGGATAAATTTGAAGCTTTTGCATTCTAATTTTTCAAGGGCAGTGACGAGTCTTCGTGAAAAATGTCTTGGATAAGTTGGAAAGTTATCATTTTTGATAAAGATTATGGGGGTCGGGGTTTGGTAGTCTGCATGCTATGAGCATGGTTTTGTTGTATAAATTGCGTTGGAGATTTGTCGACAACAAATGTGTGATGTGCGTTAAATTGGTTAAACATATACACAGAGAGGATATGGCTAATGGGGCTGTGATTGGGGGAAGTGACATTTGGAATGGTATTTGTAAATCTATTCGTGAGCTTCATGTTAAAGATATAGTTCCTTTACATTCGATTCGGAAAAAACCGGTAATTGATCCTGTACGTCTTTTTGGAAGGATACCGTAGCTAGGGGATACCCCGTTTTCTACTCGCTTTAATAGATTGTTTCAGTTGGAGATGGACCAAGATTGCATGGTTAGGGATTGCCTTATTTCGGTTGGGTGAGTGTGGCGTCGAGAAGTTAAGGGGGTGTGAAGAAGAGCAAGCTCGAGATCTAAGCGCTCTTATTCATAACTTTAATCATTCAAATTATGATGACTTTGGGGCTTGATTGCTAGATGGGGATTTCGAGTTTAAAGTGAAGAAGATGAGAAAATACTGATCGGAACACTTTACTTTCACTTGAGCATGCTACGACATGGAATAGGTTCGTCTGGAAAAAGGCAAATACTTTGGCTTGGAAAATTCTCTTGGATAGAGTGTCTACTCAATTAAACTTGAGTGAAAGAAGCTTAGATATTTCGCATATCCTTTGTCCAATTCGCGACTTACATGTCGAATCTGTTGCTCATGTTTTGGCTCATGCTGTGTTGTGGAGAAGATTTGGGGTTTGATTGCTTAGTGGTTACAGGTTGGGTGCATAGCTCCTTTATCTCCATCGAACTTATTAGCTTTGCTGGATGTTTCGAGACTTAATAAGAAGAAAAAGACTCTTATAGAGGTAGTTTGTTTCACGACCTCGTGAGTTATTTGGAGAAGAAACAACTTTATTTTAATCCTTCGAGAATTAGGAACGACAAATTGTTTGATAATATTGTCTTTATTTCTTATATTTGGTTTTCTAATAAATAGAAAATGTAGATTATCTTAGACCGAGTGGCTTGCTAACTTACTCTTATTGATATAATTGTTTGTTGTTTTTTGCTACCTTAATCAAAGTTTTTTATAAAATTTCTGTCGTTTCCAAAAAAAAGATGTGGCTCTCTAATGGATGGTATGTTTTTTATAAAATAACTTCTAGTTCCGCCACTCTTATGGATGGTATGTATTCGAGCTCTTTCATGTTGTAGATTTTTTGAGCTATCAATTCACCAAAGTCGCAACTTCCTCATACTTAATCTTGTTAAAAAAAAACATTGTTATTAGAGGATTACAAATTCTATGGGCTGATGAAGTTATTATGGTATTGAGAAAGAAGAAACTCATGTTTTCATAGAATTACCGGCCCAATGAGCCAAGCCCCAAAAACTTAACGCCCGTTTTTTTAAAAATTCTATAATATCAGGCTTCTTTTCTAATTGCTGGACTGGCTAGTATCTATGGGTGTGTTGAAATAACGGAAATTCGAATAATCCGATAAACCGAACCGTATTCATATCCGAATAAACCAAACCGAATTGTGAATTCAGTTTACGGTTCGGTTTTCAACCGTAACCAAATTGTCGGTTTACGGTTCGGTTATGGTTTTGAGTTTTGTTTTTTATTTGGTTTATTCGATTTATTCGGTTATCCGTTTAAAATCAAATAAGATTTATATATATATATATATATATGTATATTTATTTATATTTATTTATAAACCATTTAAGCTAAGCCCACTTATGACTTATCCACAATCCAACTAAATACGCATCCATGGTTTCTAGGGTAAAACAAGTTTGTCGTAAAAAGTAGTCATCGACTCATCATCTTTTCCTCTTCCACTTTACCAAAAACAGAGCCTACCTTGGTTGTAGGTATTTTGGTTGTATATCGGATTATGGTTTTAAACTCTAGGGATATGTTAAAGATGTTTGTTCTTTGTTTATTTTTTTTGTTAGCAAAAAAAATACGCAATATATGTTATTTGGTGAATACGGTTTAAACGGTTTGAATACGATTTTTTCGGTTCTCAACCGAAACCGAATTGTATCGAATATGGTTTATTCGATTCGGTTTGTAAGCTTTTCAATACGATTTGGTTTGGTTATGGTTATCATAAAAAAAACTTCAAACCGAATAAACCGTAAACCAAACCATTGAACACCCCTACGTAGCATCCATTGAAAAATAAGAAGCCTAACCTAAAATTCCAAATGTCAAATTACAGGAGAAAAGCATGCGTGGTTAGTAACTTTTTTTTTTGAACGGCAAACACTCGGTTACTCGGGGGTCTCATCCTGGCAAACGATGCTACCCACGACACGCTGCGACCACAGGGCGAGCGAGTAACCAAGACCCTCTATGTTGCACATCAATCCCAGAGGAAACCCACCGCTTTAAGGCCCACTGTGGTAAAACCTCTGACCCACCTATATTTAATTCATCATTCATTTTTTGTGTCTTGTGGGATTTGAACCCTTAACCTCCACATTGGAAGGCAAGGGTATATCCACTCCACCAAATGATGGTTGATAGTAACTAATCACTTTCATCGGCATTTAGGTATCTCGTATTCGTGGCTGCAAATTCCCACCTTATGTTCTTTAAATTCTGTTTCTGAAGGTATCAATTGGATTTGTAGGGTAAAGATCATGTGAAAACCCCTTCTTAGCCTAAAAACCTAAAAACCACTTAAATGAAGGTTAATAAAATAATTTAATATTTAATTTTCAACATTATCATTACCCCCTCCCCCATGTTTCATATATTTACAACACCCCCTCCTCTTCACACTCCTCCCCCCACCCCCCACCCCCCCCCCCCCCGTGTTGCATATATGCAACATAAGGGTGTTGCGTATATACAACATAAGGGGGTTGCATATATAGAACCCCCAACTCGCACCCCCCCCACCCCACCCCACCCCCCACCCCCACACCCACCCCCGTGTTGCATATATGCAACATAATTGGGTTACACATATACAACCTCCAACCCGCACCCCCACCACCCCCACCCACCCCCGTGTTGCATATATGCAACAAAATTATGTTACACATACATATACAACCCCCACTTACCCCCCACCCCCACCCCAGCACCCCCGCCCCCACCCCACCCCACCCCACCCCCCGTGTTGCATATATGCAACATAATTGTGTTGCACATATACAAGAGCAGCTAGTCTAAACTTAGATACGAGATTATTGATATTATCACATGATGCGCATGTCTTTTAAGATCCCTTCCGGGTAAGCTTACTTTACTCCGCGACGATCTACTTGTTATTAAAGGTAGTGGTTTTTTACAAATATTACACGTTGCCAGTATTATGCTTTATGGATTTAGAGTTGTGTGTGTATGAAATATAACATCTATTAGGTTTATGTGTCGACATATTTCTTTTTCAAGTATATTATATTTATGCAATATGAATACATGTTGTATATATGCAACACCCTTACATTCTTTGTTTATACAACTCCAATTTACATAACATGGTGTATTTAACTGAATGAGACAAGCAAGATGCAAAATCTCAAAACAAAGTACAAATGTAGGTATTTACACCACATTCACATATAGAAAAATTATAACAGACTACGATCAAATTCAATGTAGCAGTTTCACACGTTGAGCTAATGAATCCCTTGTACAATGAATTGCCTCTCCAACTCCAATTTACTAAGTTTCTTTGGCTTTGACTTGGGATCCTTTCCATCACTTTAACTTCTTTTATATCTCACAATCATATGAATATGCGAACCTATTCATGAGAATGAAGTTGTCAATCCATATGTCCCACCAAATTTAATTAAGTTTCCATCCACTTGTGTCATTCAGATGAAATTATGGAAGTGAAACGATTTGGTATATATCTGGTGCTTTTTTCGTCCTGAAATTTACACATCAACATTATATTAAAATAATATTGTTTACAACTTTAAAATAAATATGTATATACTTATGATGCATATATGCAAAATGATTGTGTTGCATATATGCATTATGACTGTGTTGTGTTGCACATATGCAACATATAGTGTGTTGTGTATATGCAACATGACTGTGTGTTGTTTATATGCAACATGGTTGTATGTTGTTTATATTCAACATGACTATATGCTGCATATATGCAACATGATTGTATGTTGCATATATTCAACATGACAGTATGTTGCATATACTCAACATGAATGTATGTTGTTTATATTCAACATGACTATATGATGCCTATATGCAACATGATTGCATGCTGCATATATTCAACATGACAGTATGTTGCGTATACTCAACATAACTCTATTTTGCATATATGCAACATGAATTGCATATATGTAACATAAGTGTATGCAACTTAACTTTGTATGTTTAATACTTGTATGTAACAACAAAACTACCTTGTGATATACATTTATCTAATATACGTCCTGGTTGAGATAATACACAACCCAAATCAATCCATTTTAAGTAATTAATATAAAAGTTGTATATGTAATACAAACGTAAAACAATTGATCAAAAAAATAAAAACCTTGTCTTCTTTTGCGCTTATTGCTCTTCAAATCGTTCAAGATATAACTAATAACTTCCTTTAATGTTATCTTTTAGATTGACTTTGAAGTTTCATAGTTCATGAATTACATATCTTCTACTAGGTTTATATTCATTCATCTCCTTAAATGAAGCAACCACTGCATCAAAGATTCCACTACCCCATTATGCCTTGGGAGTTTTTAGCAATTCATCATCTTCATTAATTAGTTCATGCATCATGCACAAGGCTTTTTTTTTTATAATTAAAATAGGCATATAGAATTTGAATAATATTCATTTCCTTTGTAACATAACAATAAATAACCAATGGGTGGCTAGCAGGTGGGGTAAAAAGCTAAAATGGGAAAATACGAGTTCATACACTAAACCAATGTAATAATCATTTCTGAAATTCCCTAGGAAAATACATGAAACCTATGAGTATGTGAGAGATCACCATATATGTCATACCATAACTTCTTCAAACATATTAAATTGTGTGCTATGCATATGAACTTATGATTTATGAATCAATGTAGAGATATAAAAGAGTAGCATATTATCTATAATTAGAGTTTGTTTCTTTATAAAATATAGTGACATTATGTACATAAAAAAGAACCAAGATAAATTACCTTGAAATTGGGATGATATTGAACCGAAACTTTGGGAAGTTCATGATTTAACAGTCTCATCATCATCTTCTTCAATATCCAATGTAAGATCTCTGTCTTCCTCAACAACACTCAATCGCTTATGCAACTCTGCTCTATCAGTGCTTCCATGGCTCCCCAACCACCCCACCATTTTCATTTATAACATCATCAATCTCACCTACATTTTCATCAAATCTAAACCCTAACTTCCATTCATTATACTCAAGCAGATCCTCCTCAGGTTCCTTTAGATACGTGTTCATATAAATCTGAATCGTTCTAATTTGTGCATCCAGTCTACTATAAGGCTTCGGGTACCGTAAATCAACACTACTACTGAATCTCTTACCAATATCAGTTAGATCGCTAATTTCGCTATCACTATCGGAATAATCAACGGCCAAAACTGAATCCTTACCGTGAGCAATAATTTCAGCAACGGTAGTTCTGAGATCCTCGATCGCTTGGCCGACCGATTCGAGTGAATTCTGAGCAAAGCCTGTGCCGATTTCTAGTGAGGTCGGTAGGTCCTTAACGGCGCTTCATAAATCTGAGGAATGAGGAATAGAAAGAGAAAATATTTTAACAAAAAAAGGGTTTTTAGGTTTTTAGGATAAGAGAGGTTTTTAAGTGAACTCAACCCTGGATTTGTAATCTTATTTGTTAATGATTTAGGTCTTTTTTTAGTTTAGTTTTAATTGTCATTATAGTAGTTGCCTTGGTAATCTTATTTTGAAAGGGTCCCGAATTTTAGGTTCGCTTAAGGTCCTCATTGATTGAGCGGGCCCTTACACATAAACATTAGAACAAGTTGACCCAAAGAAGAGTATGAGCATAACAGGTATTGAACGATATGTGAAATACCATGTGTAGGAATTAATATGAGAGAACTTTATTCATTTGGTTTCCATCCTACTCAAGTGCAATAGGAAGATGTGTGGATGAAAATACAACTTGTTAGGAATCAAGTGACACAATGGAATCAACAACACACAATGCACACACCATACATGCGATAACGAGAAAAATAACACAATAAACGACACAAGAAATTTTACGTGGTTTGCTCGGAAAATAAGCTTGGAAAATGAACTAGAACAAAGAATAAACAAAGAAATGAGTAAGAATCCTAACTAAAAGCTTCATATCTTTAAAAATAGGAGGAAAGGGAGGATGATCTTGCTTCCTTCTTGCTCCTAGCTCACTCGGATGGCTTGAACTTGAAGAAAATGAGGTGTTTTTAGTGAGAAAATGTAGAGAGAGGGTAGAGAGAGAGTCGTCCGATCGGTTTGGGTAGAGAGAGAGGGATGATGGGAGCTCTTATTCTCGAGAGCTTGTGGAAATTAGATGGTTCTTGAGAAAAGATGATTATATATGAAGTGGGTTAAGATAAATTAGGATATGGAGAAGGGTTTGAGCCCGTTTAAGCATGTGGCTCGGTGGGGTGTTAGGAGCCGAGAGCTAGAGAGGGATGCGTTTGGGGTTGGAACCGAGACGAATGAGAGATGAGGTTAAGAGAGAGAGAGAGCGAGTTAAAGTGAAATGTTTGGTTTAAATTGTGAGGTCAGGTAGACCTAGTTTTAAATTGAATACAAAATTTTAATATGTCACAAGTGTTTTTTTAACTTAGAACTCACCAGCTAGCGTTAGCTGAACCTTTTAATATGCATAATAGGTTGTGCAAGGATGTCTAGTAGCAAAGTAAAGGCTCGAGATTGAACCGGGGGCATCATGGAAGGGCTATTTGAAGATTTGAAGGTTGTCATAGTTTAGCACAAGAATAGTTTTGTTTATTTTAATTTTGTACTTATCTTACTGTCTCGACACTTGGCCTTATTAATATAAGGCCCTGTTTGTTTTTTGAAAAAGCCTCTGAAATAGATGTTAGATCTGATTCGTTCAGACCTATTCAGATGTAGTTACCCGTGTTCGTCCTCCACCTCTTAATGATTTAGTTTTTAGACATTTAAACCACATCTCAACATTCAGAAGTGGTATTCAGATTCAAACATAAATCTTTTAAAAAACAAATGTGGCCTAAGTCCTAAATTTTTCACTGCTTGTAATGTCTAATTACGATTAAGATCTAACCGCAACACAACCTAAATTCTAGAAATCTTACTTTTGGACCGGCATGACACTTCCTAATTGAAAAACATAACAACGGAATAAGAACCTAAAGATCCATATATACCATACATATAACAATCTGTAAGCAACTACTCCAACTCAAAGTATAATTTCATTCAACAAGATGAATCAGAAATCACAAAAGAACTCAACTAATAATCCTCTCAAAACCCTAAAACTATCCTCAACATACTAACAAACAAAGATGAGAATACATAATCTATTCACTAAATCAAAACAACATAGTACTGTTTCATGAATCTAAGAAGTATATTACCATTTTACACCCCTTGGAGTATCCTTGATGTTTCAACGGCAACATTTGAGCTAATCCATGAGTTACAAGCAAACCTTTTACTTATTAGAAATAAATTAATAAATTTAACATGAATGGTACTACGTACTCCAATGTTAAATCTTCTGATCAACTACATGTCATTGAAGCTTTAAAAAGGATAATCGCAAGCATTTTACAAGATCCTTGGCTGTCATGGCGAACTCTTCACTCGTCTGCACAAAATAACGAAAAAAATAGCTTAATTTTTTTAGCCAAAACTAATAACAGAAAGCAATCAACTGAAACATGAAACATGTTAATGTATAATTTCTAATATTGATTGAATATATTTAATCCTAATAAAGCAATAAGATGGTTGTCATATAGTCATTTTCTAGAGCCTTCACATCATCGTGTTCGCATGTCAATACTAGATTAAATCAATATATAAATTTTAATCTAAATTCAATGTATTATTTCAACTTTTCAAATATAAAATTGAACCTTACATGTAATAAATTTTAAATTTCTAATTAAATTAAATGAAACTTCAAATCTTTTAAAATTTCTAAACTTGATTTTTAAGAAATTCAAATTTTTAAAAAAATATAATATTTGAACTTTCCACATATAAAATACAATATTACATTAATAAATATTAAATTTATTATTAATATAATGTATTTATGAGATCTTCAAACTTCTAAAACTATAATTTATAAAATTCAAATTCCGAACATTTATTATAACTTTCCACATATAAAGTTCAACAATACAATTAATAGATTTTTAATTTCTAACTAAATAGTTATTGTAATGCTCAACAAATCCTTATTTTTTTCTTAACTATTGTAAGATAGCTTATTACTATACTGCAACATTTAAAATGACAATGGTGGCGGTCCTACTGTTTTACGGCCAGGAAATCAGGATCATGGCAAAAAGAGTCAGTAAAGGGTCGACTATCTAACCTAAATTACAACATCGACAATAAAACATTAGATCGGTCAAACATGATTAGTGTGATTATTGAATATATTACATGATAAATGAAATCCACATATATATGGATATTAAATTTGAATGAACTCAACTCAGGTTTAAGAAAGTCAAAATTGATTAAAAAAAATTATGTTTTAAAATCTCTCATCATATTTTTCTCTCATTTATCTTATTTTATGAACCTAAATTCAACCTGTAAATCTTGTATATATATATATAGACTCATGTACATACCTGAGCAATAATGGTTATGAGAGCAGAAGTGCTAGATATTGGAAGAACACTATTAAATATGATGGTGAAATGAAGTCCCTCCATTTCAGTGAGGGCTTTCAATGGAAGCATCGAATTTCTCTGACAGTAAATTTTCACAAGTATATTGCATCCTAAAATTCTTACTTTAATTTCAGGATTATAAGTGGTGTTAGAAGAAGATGCATATGCTAATTCATGAAACTTTGATTTCTTCGTTGAAGCAATAGTAGTTTCCTGGATGACATTTTTCTTGCTCATTGATGTTTCTTCCAGTTGCTTCACTCGGTTTTGAAGGTATTCAATATATTTATATGCATCTTCCAGCACCGTAGCCTTATCCATCTACAATATTAACAGATCAAATATTCGAAATGTTAAATTGGAGATATGATGATCATATTAATCTTTAAACATAAAGCTCACTCCCTTTTTGTTCAATATTAACAAACTAGTAATCTAGAGTGTACATGATATAGACCGCTCCCGCGGGTTTTTATGCCAGAAGCAATGATATTCGTAAATTTATGTAAAACAAATTATAAGTATTGAGTATCGCCCCTCGGATATATTTATCATCGCCCACTCAGTAGAATTTTGAAGCTTCACCACTGAATAAAATACCTTTTTGATTTCTGGTAGGAGAGTATAAAGGGACATGAAGCGCTGATTCAACTTCTCCCTTCTCTTCCTTTCAGCCAAGACATGTTCTTGGGCTTGTGTATGGTTTCTTTTTGTGCCTGAAACTTTTTTAGATGGTTTTATGGATGCAAGAACTTCATCAAGATTCATCTCACCCTTAAACTTTATCACATCATGGAGTTGATTTTGGTACTTTATAGCTGTTGGGGAGGTGAAGTCTCCAAAAGATATAGTGAAATTGTTGGTTGAGGATCCAGCAATAGGCGCAAATAAGGAGATTGTCGTATTAGCGGTATGACTATCTTGTTTTTGCAAAACTCCGCTAATGGAATGGTCTCTTGTGATCACCGCATCCGGGTAACTTTCGAAATGCGGTGAAGAAAAAGAATCTATTGATTCAGTATAAGAAGGTGTTTGTTGAAGGTGATACATAAACTCCCAAGAATCTTCCATATTATCCTATAAAGCAAGAAGAAAGTCAAGAATATATAACAAGTACAATTTAAACCAAGAAAAACTTCAAACGTTCGCTGTGACGCAAACCCTAATTAACCTTCAAACAACCATTCGACAAAACCTCGAACGGCTGTTTAAAAGTAGGGTGGGCCTTATAAGGTAAGCCCTAATTACTTTCAAACCGCCGTTCAATGAAACCTCAAATGGTCGTTTGAAAATGATGTGGGATTAGACTCTTACCAGCTCAGGCAAACATGCCCCAAATGGGATATTATCCATTACACCTTACAAGTGTGTGCTAAGTTGCTTTAGTTTCCTGATCAACCAAAAAAGCATAAGTGATCAGAATTATCCAAACATCTAAAAAAAAGCTCTTACAACCATATATGTCACAAGGTCTATTCAATAACAAATTAATACAATGATCCTCAAGTTATGTGGTCAAACCAAAGATAATCTCAAAAATATCCAAGTACTATTGCAGTTCAAAATGACATCAAACCTTTTACAAATCTGAGTCCAGGCCTAGAACTAGTTTCACTTCTAAATTAATTCTATTACAAACTCCAGGCATTCCCTATATATTTGATAATTCATATTCAGGCCTTTAAGACCCAGTAACAGTCTAACAGATGTAATTAAGAAGTGGGCAGCATTTATTTGACCTATTGAATTAGGATACATCCATTTTATAAAGGTTTATAAGATGATCTTGCTCAAAAAACAAGGTATAAAGAATGCAATATTTGACCTATTAAATTAGGATACATCCATCTTATAAAGGTTTATAAATCGACCACTCAAGAGTTTCATGATTATTGTGCATGTTATTTATGATTTTATGCAATAATGTCTAACATATGATGATTTGAAGATTTTAAGCAGTATATTTGATCATTCCACCTGTCCAGAATGATTCTTTTTATCATTGATATGTTAAAATCTTTACTCAAAAGAGAGAAACAGAGATTAGAATAAATTACCTTGGTAAAACGCTTTAGAACTGTTTTGTGGCTTCCCAGTTTCTTCTGTGGTATGAGATGATAGGATAAATGTAATCTTATCATCTACTTATAGATGATAAAGAAGACTTCAAGAAGAAAAGTAAATAAAATGTCCTTCCAAGTTTAACTTTTATTCAAAGTTTTTTTTTTTAAATAAATATCCGGCTCAAATAAATATCTAACGTGCTTTTCATTTATGTTTTCTTTTTCTATCTTCCATAACCACAAAAAAGGAATATATTAGTTAAACTATATATATACAAAGACAAACATTTCCCGTTATAGTGTAATAGTGCAATAGTGTGTCAGTGTGTTATTTTTTTTATCTGTTACAGACTGTTACGTGTAATTTAATTTATTTTTTTAAAGTTTTTGTTAAGTTTTACACTGTTACTTCTTGGTGTAAAATTTTAGGATGTTCACTTGTTCTTCTTACTTCTTTTTAATTTAGTTTTACACCGTTGTATTCCTGTGTATAATTTTTTTATTGTTCATGCATAGTTTTTCCCTTTGTTTAGTTTTTGTGGTTCGCATTTTTTAGCTATATAACTTTGTCTTTTCAACTCCTATAGTACCTGATACGTGTATTTTTATTTTTTTAGTTTTTGTTAAGTTTTACACTATTACTTTTCGGTATAAAAATTTAGGATGTTTACTTGTTCTTTTTTACTTCCTTTTAATTTAGTTTAACACCGTTGCATTCTGGTGTATAAGTTTTTATTGTTTGCATATAACTTTTTCCTCTGTTTTAGTTTAGTTATATATATACCGTTACTTTTGGGTGTATAGTTTTTTGTGGTTCCATAAATATTTATATTATTTTTAGGTGTATAATTTTTGGTTCTTTTTATATTGCGTTATGAAAATACAGCCTAATTTTGTACCTTATATGTTAATGAGGGCGGTATGCAAGTTTAATTATTTTTCTCTTCGATCACAATATTACACATAATCTTCTTTCAGTCAAAACCTAGATTCGTCGGACCGTTTACATTAACTGTTCGTATAAAATCACTTTTCACCATTATCATCATCACATATCTAACACATTTACGAAAACGTGGTAGGAGTGCTTCTTTTGTCCTTGCATTTCAAAATTTCAATTACTTTCTGCAAATTCCATTTGCATCACTACAAGAAATCCGGTCATTAGTGGCGACAAAAAGTCGCCGCTAATAGTCAATATGTCGCCGCTAATAACTATTAGCGGCGACACGCCGCCGCTAATGTGTCGCCGCAATATGACGGCCGCTAATGCTTCACTGTCGCCGCTAAAACGTCGCCGCTACTACGATGTCGCCACTATTAATACTGTCGCCACTAAAAAGTCGCCACTATTGCCTATTTATACAAAAAACGTATTTTTCCTGTATTTTGTACTTTTTTCCTGTATTTTATACATTTCCTGTTTGTCAACCCATACACAACTAAAACTGCAAACACCAACGATACGAACTTCCGCAAATGTTAAGTTTAAGAACACAATCAAGTTTCACATACTACCGTTAGTTTCCTAACATACGACCGTTCCTAAAAGTTTTAACAATTCACTTATAAACATAAAACTAGATGCATAGGTGGGAAATTCCTTCATTCACTGTCGTTGTTGTTGTCATTTTCATTTCCCTCGTCGTCTTGTCCGCCGCCTAAATGTTGCGTTCCAATGTTCAAGCCCGTAACTTGTGAGAGTTGAGCTAGAAATACCGGATTTTGAACCAAATTTGTAATTTGTTCCTACAAAAAAATACAAACATAACGGGTCATGTTACAAACATACAAATACTA
This sequence comes from Deinandra increscens subsp. villosa, assembly GCA_039602395.1. Lineage (NCBI taxonomy): Eukaryota > Viridiplantae > Streptophyta > Magnoliopsida > Asterales > Asteraceae > Deinandra > Deinandra increscens. The sequence continues at coordinate 4,588,984 of JBCNJP010000023.1, forward strand.
ACATCATAAGTTCATCACTACTTGCAAATATTTACCAATTCTAGTACTAACATTTACCAAACTAATACAATACATATACAAACATACAATATTCGTGTCAAACGGGTCGTTTTACATACATACATATACAAACATATAAGTTTTGGGTCAAACGGGTCAAACTACTAACATTTAACCAATACTAACTTCATCATAACTACTTACTCACTTTACATATCTCTACTTACTAACTTTACATATCTACATATCTACTTACAAACATTTACCAATTCTAATACTAACAATTACCAAACTAATACCATAGATATACAAACATACAATATTCGTGTCAAACGGGTCATTTTACATACATACATATACAAACATACAAGTTTTGGGTCAAATGGGTCAAACAACTAACATCTAACAAATATTAACATCATCATAACTACTTACATTTACCAAACTAATACCATAGATATACAAACATACAAAATTCAGGTCAAACGGGTCATTTTACATACATACATAGACAAACATACAAGTTTCGGGTCAAATTACTAACATTTAACAAATACTAACATCATAACTACTTACTAACTTTACATATCTACTAACTCTTTACCAATTCTACTAACATTCATCAAACTAAGACAAAAGTAAGTTAGTGTACGTTACCGGTGTGAATTGTTGGAATTGCGGCTGTTGCGACTCCTGATTAGAAGCGGGTTCAGAAACGGGCTCTTTCGAAGACGCTTTAAACCCAATCCCCCGGATCCATCCACGTCGAGGCTTCAATACCTTTTGGAACACAGGGACTTGAGAAGAAGTGGGGGCTTGAGAAGAAGTCCCTTCAGCAGGAGGAGGTTGAGTTTGGGAACGAATCTCCTCCTCTAATTTGCGCTGTATTTTATAAAGATGATTTAATATAGATATGTATATCTATAGAAATTATACATAAATAAATACTTACAACTGTATCGACAACTAACGGGTCAAGCGTCCCATCTTTAAGCGTATGATGTTTGATGAATGTTTGCAAACGGGTTTGAGCCTGTTTAACATACAATATTCATGTCAAACGGGTCATTTTAATATATATATATATATATATATATATATATATATATGAATATATCATTACATTTTTATAACTCGTGTTAGCGTACGAAGACGTCCCCCCACGATTTGTGATTGTTTGGGATTGACGGTTTAATTTGTTAGCTGCCGACCGTTTTTTATATTTATCTGACAAAAAATGCTCAACAGAGCTGGCCCAATTATCATCATGCATCCCTTCTGGCACGGTACGCAATGCTCTCGGGATATCATTATCATCCCCTCCATTGCGTCTAAAAAATCTATGTGCCTCATATTTTCGATCCGAGTATCGATCTTGGTATATTCTATGAAGTGATTTTTGTATATCGATACTGTCAGGATCATTTTCAAACTGATCCAGATCGTATGATTCCTACAAAAATAAACAAAACAAGTTAGTTAAGTAAAAACGAATCAACATAGAACATATAAATTAAACTTAGAAAATCATTTACCTTGAGATCCTGGAACATGGCATTTTTTTGAGCCTGCGGTACGTTATCCCAAGAATCTTTATCAAATGCGACATTACGCCACATATACAGGCCGACTGCCCGTTTGAAATAGGATCCCGAATCGTCAAGCAAATCAAAAGTAGCATCCCGATCAAAAACTAATGTCAAAGGCCCCCCATTTGCCTTCACCAACTTCTGAAGGCCTGAGTTTTTTGCCTTCCCTCGAGTTCTCCTCGGAGGTCGCGCCGCTGCATTTATAATTAGAAAAAAGCAGTCACGATATTGATAATAAGTAAATAAGTGCAGTAAACGTATGAATTAGAATTAAACTTACCATCCTCATAGTGGCCCCCGCCTGCACCAAAGCCGTCAGGAAATGGTGGATCCTGGCCGGCCCCATCACCTCCATGACCCATCACGTCGGTCATGACATACAACAACAAGTACCAGTGAGATATCATCCTGAAAAGTTAAAAGATATAAGAATATGAATAAAGTTTTATATTACAACATGAAGTTACAAATAGAAATCACAACTCTACTTTCACTCACACATCTCCCCGTCAGACACTTCAGTATCACTCTCAGACCCCTCAGAAATTACAAACACTTCAGTATCACTCTCGGTTTCATCCTCGGTCACTTCAACAGTCTGGTCCACTAACACTTCAATAGCCTTGTCCTCAGTAGCACAAACCAATTGAAGCTTATACATAATATATGTAATTTAATTCAAGCTAACATCAGAACACTCACAATTTAATTAGCTAACATAAACTCATGACAAATGATTGACTAAATTGAAACTCTAATTCTAGAGGTTGTTCAATGATCAAACCATATAAGATTGTTAGTTCCAAAGGCTATTCAATGATCCCCAAAATCAAACATGTAACATAACATAAACTCATCAAACTAACAACCTTCATAAACAAGTTGGAAAATAGTTTAAGCATAAACTGTTAAAAATAGTTTGCTGTAGATTATTTGCTTTTAAATAATTAATCAGCAAGAAAATACACATTTAAGATTCAGGCTTCTTATTTGATTAATGAGATAGTAATCAACTGTAAATTATTTGCTTTTAAATAATTAATCAGCAAGAAAATATTTCCATAGTTTCAGGCTTCTTATTTGATTAATCAGCAAGAAAATACACATTTAAGATTCACAACTAAGATAGTAATCAACTGTAGATTATTTGCTTTTAAATAATTGATCAATTGGTATCCTATCTTATTAAATTTTTCCAAAGTTTCTGGTTTCTTCTTTGATTAATTAGCAATATAATACACATTTAAGATTCATAACTAAGGTAGTAAATCAACTGTATATTATTTGCTTTAGTTAATTGATCAGTTAGTATCCTATCTTGTTATGCAGCAGCAAGCATGTTCATATCGAAAAGAAAACATGAACCATATCATATACTACTCATAAAATTTGCATCATTGTCTGGGTACATCTATTTTGATAATATTGAAAGCAATTATTGCTAGTTGGAAAATAGTTTAAGCATAAACTGTTAAAAAAACGGATTATATATGAACACACCTAATTTATCAAACTTTTTTATTAAACTTAAACAAGATCAGTAGCTTTAATATTCTAATGACTAACAAAATTAACAAGATCAGTAGCTTTGACTTCCAAACATGATCCGTAACTTGCATACAACCATAATGTTGGTCAATTAACACTATGAAACTAACAAAATTCGTTCAAAGCAACAATTTAACACTTCCAAACAAACAAAATTCGTTCAAAGCAACAATTTAACACTTCCAAACAAATTTCATATGAAACTAGCAAAATTGGCTCAAGAAAACCGTATAAATTGCATATGAAACTAGCAAAATTGGCTCAAATTGAACCTGGCTTTCGGAGGTTGTGAACGAGGCGCTGCGATGTTGACGGAGCTCTGACGTTGCAGCAAGAGTGGTGGTGAACGGCGATGATTAGGCAACAACAACAGGGTGGTGAACGGTGGTGATAAAGCCTTGGTCCGCCGTCGCCGTTGGTGAAGGAAAACGAGAAATCGGAGCAGCAGGGAGGAGAGCTCGTAGGGTTTTCGCTGTAGGTTTGGAGGGAAATGGGGAAAGAGAAGCCCGGTAAAAGATTATAGCCCGCTAAATATTTTTTGGTCAATAGCGGCGACAAGTCGCGGCTAAAGATGTCGCCGCTATTTCCCAGCGTACGAACAAGCCCTAGCCGCTAGATCTGTAAAGTATTGGACGGCCAGATTTGCTTTATACGCTTGCATACGGATCGGAGAGAATTAGCGGCGACATGTCGCCGCAAAAGACGTCGCCGCTATTGACGTCGCCGCTATTACTGTTGTCGCGGCTATTGATGTCGCCGCTAATCACGTTATTTCTTGTAGTGCATGTCGACTTCTATTGAATTTTATTACCCACGTGCAGAAAGCCTTTCCATTATTGCACCCCTTTTTACTGTTTAATGGTCAACTATTCTTCTTAACATTTATAGCAACTAGAAGGTTTTTTATTTTTTATTTTTTATTTTTTATGAGATGTGGCGGGTAACAAATAATGTGTAAGCTTGTTCTTTGACTCTTTGACTTGTCGCTAACAAAATATAAATGCAGTTAACAAATAATGTGTAAGTTTGTTCTTTCGACTGGTCGCCAACAAAATATAAATGCAACTTCTAGTATTATCCGTCTTAAAACTTCAAGTTAATACAATTAAACAAATCTATTTTTACAAAATGCATGCGTCTAATCCTACACTTTGTCTTTATTTCAAGAAATGCTGATTCAATTTGTGCATTCATGTTTTGTTTTATTGTAAATAACTATTACTATTTCTTTAGTAGCTATTTTGTATAGTACATATCGCTTACAAAATATAAATGCAGCTTCCAGTATTATCTTTTTTAAAGCTTTAAGTTAATAAAATTAAACAAATACAAAATACACGCATCTAATCTTACACTTTGTCTTTGTTTCAAGAAATGTTGATTTAGTTTATACACTCATATTTTGTTTAAGTCAAATTAGATTTTAAATTGTAAATTACTATTTCTTTTTTTTTAACGGCAAATTTTGATCAGTGACTGGGATATTATACCACCCACTCGATAATTTCTAATCTCATCAGGAGGAAACTCAACATAGGTGAGAAAACCCTCGGCCAACCAGTAACCTCTATTTATTTATTTTTTATTACAAGTGTGAGAGCATTCACGGTAGAGTCCTTATAAATCTGTGAGTATAGTCCTTAAAATTTAAGGTGTAGTTGTGAATGGATGACAGAAAAAGTTACTGTTCATCTGTAAATTTGATAAAAAAATTATTGATTTGATAAAATTTTAGTTTTGAGTGAAAGAGAGAGAAAAGTAATGATAAAAGTATAAATTATGAAAATAAAGATACATAATCTATTGTAAGAGCATTCACAACCCACTCATTATCTTTATGCTTATATTTTATATTTTTATCATTACATTTTCTCTATATTTCACTCACAACCACAATTAATTAATATATTTTTATACCAATTTATCTCTCTTCCACTTATAACCAAACCTTAAATTTTATAAAATTAACAGTTTTTTTTTGTCAAATATACAGATTTTTAATATTTTTTTCACTCCACTCATAACCAATTACAACCAAACCTTAAATTTTAAGAACTTTACTCACATAAATTATACAGAACGGATTGTGAATGCTCTAAATGCTCTAACTTGAACCTAAAACCTCTCCTTTATAATGTCTTTAAAAAACAACCCCCCCCCCCCCCATTGTGTATTATTCTTTCGGAGAACCTTTATTAGTTTGCCTTAGAGTCAATTTTATATCTATCTATGAACATTCATGGCATGTTCTTCATTTCCATTCTTATAATTTATATTTTTATTATTAGTTTTTCCTTTCTCTTTCACTCAAAATTATAATTAAATAATATTTTTTATACCTTTATCATTACCTTTTTCTCTCTCTTTCAATCCCTAAATTTTAGCAAATCACCACTTTTTTTTAAATATGCAGATTTGCTCAATTTTTTTCTCCATCCTCTACTCACAACCAAACCTCAAATTTTACAGAGTTTTGGAAACCTGTTGTGAATGCTCTAAACGCTCTTTTGAAGGATACCTAACAAAATATAAATGACGTTTAATTTTTGAAAGGTTTTGTGATTGAATGATGATTACATAAATAGAATCACAATTCACACATTGAGTGCAAGAGAATCAATTATATACAACCTTAGTACAAACTATATAACTTTGGACTTGGTTTGGTTGTCATTAATAATTTTATTAGTTTGCAAAAAATCTTTTCCATAATTGCATCCCCATTTTAAAATAACTTTTTTAATAAAAACAAGAAATAGACATTAGTTTTGTATTAAAGAAGTCATTAGCAAATATGATATGCTTTGTATGAGTGTATCAAGGAAAATTGCAAAAACAACATAGTTTAAAGACTAATTAATAGATTTATTATATGACTAGGGGTAGGTGCGGTCATTAGAGAACTAAGTGCTATCGGGTAAAACGAACTCGGTTGATATTACAGTGGGATTGGAACTCTGTATCGAATTATCAATGTGTTTTTAAAAACTAAAGCTACATCTTAAACCATAAAGCTAAAGTTTAAACCTTAAAAGCTAGGGGTGTTTACATATCTTTCCCTCTTAACTTGAGAAATTGCATATATCATAAAATCATGCTTAAAGGGCATTGTACATTATACGTTAAAAATTTGTGTTTTGAGAAAATATGTAATTTTATTCCAAAGTAAAGGGATATATGCAATTATCCCTAAAAGGCTATATATTAAACCCCAAAGCTAAACTTAAACCTAAAACTAGGCCTTAAAGGGAAACCTTAGAGCCAAGCCAAACCATAAAACTAAACTTTAAATTCTAAATGCTAAATCTGAAAACTAAACTCATTAATGATTCACAAACTGATTCAGACAACACTGTAAATAATTCAATTGGGGTTCATTTGAGTCATTTCCTTCCCTCTTTTTTTAAACTAAACTCATTAATGATTCACGAACTGATTCAGACAAAGCTACACATAATGAACCTTTAATTATGTATACGAATACTAACCTTAATTATTATTGCACCACCTTGATTATATATTACGTGGTTAATTTTAATCATTTCTGCCTATTTCTAGTTTTGGCATCTAATCAAATTAAAAGGCATGATTATCACAAATGTTCTCTTTTAGTTCATAATGCATGCGTACGTTCTGGAAGCCTCATGATGTTTTGGAAGATGAGGCATCAAATAACACTATTAAGCCAAAGGGAACCCACCAAATAGAGTGGACAAAAATAAATCATGTTCTTGGAAAATACTCGATCAGTGAAAGTAATGATTAATATACAGAAAAAACATATCACTCTGAATAAGGCTGTAAAACTTGATGAACGTACCTAACGTCTAACATGGATTTAACCTCAAACCAAAAGATCAGTTTACCCAAGAACAATCTGTAATTAGTGATACAATCAGAGAAATAAAAAAAATCTACTTGACACAAATCAAGATAGATGAAGCAGAACCTAAGCAATTATCAGTACGATGACCGGAACTGGAAATAACGATGGAAACGATATATATACGTACAGAACAATATATTAACCAGATGATCAAATCCTAGCAGCTCAAAATAGGTAAAATGGCGATGACAATATATCTCGAATAAGCCACTATCGAACTGCAACATTTTTTTTTAACGGCAATAGTTAATTTCATTGAGTAGATTCTAAAAGTGTGTCCGTGTGAGACACGTTTTTACTAATTTGAGTAGATTCTAGAAGTGGTTTTGGTTTGTTAAACCGAAAATGGTCCTTGGGTCCAGGGGCGAATCTTTGTTAACCCCAGCAGTGACCTCTGTCACTGCTGGTTTTTTGTCTAGAGGTACCGAGTATACGTGTTTTACGAAGAAAATTTTTATATATACGCGTTTTATGAAGAAAATTTGTATATATATCGTGTCGGTCACCACTAATTTTTTTTTTTATATATTGATTCGGTCACCACAAATTTTCGGTCACCCACGAAAAAAAATTCAAGATCCGCCACTGCTTGGGTCGAAAGTATAAACTCGTGTGAATCTTGGCTATTTGGGTCGAAATTATAAACTCGTGTCCGCGCGACCTACCTACAGACACGAATGCAGCTTTGAAACGTGTGTCCGTGTGAGACATGTTTTTACTAATTTGAGTAGATTCTAGAAGTGGTTTTGGTTTGTTAAACCGAAAATGGTCCTTGAGTAATCCCACTTGGATCTTTGATTCAGAAAAGTTATCTTTTACTGGATCCGAAGAAGGGCCGATGTCATTTCCTGTAAATCCTTATCCGAATTAACAAAACTAGTATCAGTCATGGATTAGTAACTTTAATACCTCCAAGACCCCCATAAAGCTCATTTTCATTCATTAAATATCGTGCACTCGTTCTTTCCCATATTATTATTAACACCCTTCTCTTCTATAGCAATTTGCTTAATTGGTTTATACATAGAAAGTGGGTCTTCAGCTTGATCCTCGTCACCTTTAACTTCATTATGAATAGTCACATCTTTGAATGGCAATGACAAAATATCTCGAATAAGCCACTATCCAGCTGAAACATGTCTTTATATAGCCAGGGGCGAAGCTTGGGCCGAAATGGCGATGGGGCCGGACTAAAGACGGATAGGGCGGGACTAAGTATATAATTTTTTTCGGATCGAACGTGTATAAATTTACACTACGGAACGAAAAAACAGACCGGGCCGGGCCCGGTCTGGCCCCTTAAAAGCTTCCCCCTTGTATATAGCATCCAGAAAGTGATGGAGCTCCAAGACTTGACACGCAAATACTTCACCTTCAACCCGGTTCAAGCCCAACTCCTTATTAGCCCATATGCAAGAAAACAAAGAAGCAATATATGAAATGATATATTTAACACGTTATTTTTTGATGTTGAACTAAATTATAACATATATTTTAACACGAACCCTTAGTTCAAACATGAAAAATGTCAAACATAATTAATTTCTCGTAAAAATGTCAAACATAATTAATTTCTCGGAAATAAATATCCGGCTTAAGTAAATATCTAACGTGCTTTTCATTTATGTTTTCTTTTTCTATCTTCCATAACCACAAAAAACGAATATATTAGTTAAACTATATATATACAAAGACAAACATTTCCCAGTTATAGTGTTATATAGTCCAATAGTGTGTCAGTAGTGTGTTATTCTTTTTTATCTAGTTACAGACTTGTTACAAACTGTTACGTGTAATTTAATTTATTTTTTTTTAAGTTTTTGTTAAGTTTTACACTATTACTTGGTGTAAAATTTTAGGATGTTCACTTGTTCTTCTTACTTCTTTTTAATTTAGTTTTACACCGTTGTATTCCGGTGTATAATTATTTATTGTTCGTGTGTAGTTTTTCCCTTCCTTTTATTTAGTTTTATACCGTCACTTTTTGTTTTATAGTTTTTGTGGTTCGCATTTTTTAGCTATATAACTTTTTATTTTCAACTCCTATAGTACCTGCTACGTGTATTTTTATTTTTTTAGTTTTTGTTAAGTTTTACACAGTTACTTTTTGGTGTAAAAATTTAGGATGTTTACTTGTTCTTTTTTACTTCCTTTTAATTTAGTTTTACACCGTTGCATTCCTGTGTATAATTTTTTATTGTTCGCATATAATTTTTTATTGTTCGCATATAATTTTTTTCTTCGTTTTAGTTTAGTTATATATATACCGTTACTTTTGGGTGTATATTTTTTTGTGGTTCCCATAAGTGTTAACATTATCGAAAATTCCTTAGTCGGACTCCTGTTCACCAAAACCGACGAGGTAGCCGGTACAAAGCACGTATGAATCACCGCAATCCACTTAACACCAAAACACATTAAACTGATAACATTGTAAAGAAAATTCTAACCCAACGAATCATATGCTTTCGTGAAAGAAACTTAACATTGTAACTTCATTGATCTCATCTAATTAACTTCGTGAAAGAAACTTAACATTCTAAAATATTACCATATAATAATAAAAAAAACTTAACATTATTTAATTAATTGGATAGAACTTGAGATGTTACAACTCTACCCTCTAATTGATGGTTTTGTACTTTCGTGCCTAAAACTGTTACATTAAACACAATTGATCTCATTGCCCAATTTAGAAGTTTTTCTACATCTCCTATTATTACCTACGATTAATTCTATACATCTCCGAACACCACCAAATTGTACTCTTCTTTATGTAGATTGCAACTTCATCGTCTACGAGTTCAGATTGCTAAGTTTTACATCATTTACTTTTGTCAAACCACGCCATACACTTTACAACACCTGAAATTGTCCAATGGATTGTTGAGGCTCTATGATCGAAGAGAAAGTTTCTTAATGAAGACCAAAGAAACTCAAATAGGATGTATGAAAGCTTCAGGTATGTTCTAACGTCTTTAAAGAAAAGAAAGAATAAAGTCCAGATACTACAATTCCTATGATGATGAAGCGGCCGGATTTGAAAATGAATGATAGAACGATTAGTGAAAGCTCGATTTAGTTTGGAACGGTTCGGAAAATTATTTCAAAAGCTTCGGTATTATTGATCAAGAACCAATGATAGCTGAAGTGTCTAAAAATGCCACTTCAAGGTCAAGTATGAAAGAAATGAATACTAAGTTTGTAAAACCAATCAAGCAAGTATGTTACAAACAACTAAAAAAAAGAAACAAAGACAACAAAAAGAATAATTCAAGATTAAGAAAGGGAAAGATCGAGTTTCAACTTAATTTGTTAAATGTGTTAAAGTTTAGGGTTCGTTTTAAATTTTTTTATTTAATTACGGGAGAGTGGAGTAAAAAATGGGTGGGATTCACGTTATAGTTTTTTTAGTAAAAAAAATACCGCGTACATCAGAAAACACGTCAAATTGTGATCGTCCGATCCACCATCAACGGTTCTCATTTATCGATCGCAAAAAGGTATTCCAGATGACGTAAAAATGAATTACAAAACATACCGTATATATAAGATATACACCTGCTTATTGGTCATTTCCTTTCAAAGTCAAAAAAAAACTTTGAAACTCTTCTGACCAAAATACCCCTACTTTCTTCCAAATATTCCACCCATGTCCTCCCAAAATCTCCCGATCTCAGATCCTCCGTCCTCCGCCGCCGGAAATGCCGCCTGGTCGTCGGCCATTTCCGCCACTCCCGCCTTACGCGCCTTCATATCTCGCCTCACTGACTCCACACGACGCGCCTTCACGCGCCGTCGCCCTTGGTACGAGCTCATCGATCGGACCGCCTTCTCGAAGCCAGATTCGCTCACCGACGCCACATCGCGCATCCGGAAGAACTACAACTACTTCCGCGTCAATTACATCACGTTACTCTCCGCCGTGCTGGCGTTTTCGCTCCTCTCGCATCCGTTCTCGCTCCTCATCATCGTCTCTCTCGTCGCCGCGTGGCTATTCCTCTACATCTTCCGTGCTCCGGATCAGCAGGTGGTTATCGGCGGCCGCACCTTCTCCGATCGAGAAATTCTAGGCATATTACTCGTACTCACGGTATTCGTCGTCTTCCTCACCAGCGTCGGCTCACTCCTCATGTCGGCGACGCTGATAGGGCTCGGAATCATCTGCGTTCACGGCGCGTTTAGAGATCCGGAAGATCTGTTCCTTGACGATCAGGAGATCTCCGGCACCGGACTGTTTTCTGCATTCAGTGGAGCTGCAACTTCCGCCGCCGTCGCCGATGTGATGTCGCACGTATGAACAGATAAGTTTGATATCTCAGATGCAACTGTCATCGATTACTTTGCCAATTTTATTTCCTATCGATTTTCAACTTGCTTGTTATAGATTTGTGTAAGGTCTGGCAGAATTCAGGTTATCTCGGCTACATAATTGTAGATTGTTGGAGTTTTACAAGTATTACCTATTGATTCTTTTGTTTTACTACTATTTCTCAGATACAACTGTTATCGATTATTTCGTCAATTTTATTTTCTATCGATTTTCAACTTGATTGTTCTAGATTTGTGTAAGATCTGGCAGAATTCAGGATATCTCGGCTACATAGTTGTAGATTGTTGGATTTTTACAAGTATTACCTATTGATTCTTTTTGTTTTACTACTATTAAATCAAATCTGTTGATGAAGTTCATTAAATTTACATATGCAATTTCATATCCTTGTGTTCTTCACCATAATCACTAGTAGGATCATTGTTCATATTCATATCATACCAAACTTCACCTCTGTTAATCCTAATCTTTTCTGTAATTTGATTTTTGGATCTGTAAGAAGGCAATTAGATGTAAGATTAGTTTGACATGATCTTGCTCTAGGGTTACCTGAGGGTGTGATTGATTCGTTAATAGGATAGTATCTGTAAATTGAGCTTGGTGTTTTGCAGAAAAAATCGGAGAAACTAAATGATAACAGAAATGATCAGATTTAGAAATTGATTGTTCGGTTATAGTTGAATAACTGTTTTCATGATTTGGCTACAGAGCCTACAGTTATATGTTATAAACTTATAATGATCCATGTTATAAAAGTTTTGTTGTAATTGTTTATAAAACAATATACAAACAAAGAATTATTTGTATTATATTTGTATTATCTTTGTTTGTATATTCTAATAACTGAAGTAACCAAACTATATATAACAAAATAAATCTTTTGAAGCAACATCCGATGATGTGAATCGCGTAGAGGTGAGTAGAAACTGGCCTGACCCGTAAAAACCATCAAACTAGTTTTTGGTTCTGTACTCGGTTATCATGAGATCATGTTATCGGTTCCTGTCCAAACCCACGAAATCATTTCGTGAACTGTGAAAACCGCTAAATTTGTAAAATACCTGGTTTAGTAGGATATGTAATGTTTATCTGTTAGTGTGTGTAATGAAAATGAAACTTCTACTGAAGGTTTAGCAAACATTGAATTTGAGAATAGTTTAGCCCAACACTTCTGATGCAGGTTTAATTAGTAACATTGGAGTTTATGAAAACTGGGATGCATCCCAACAGTTAATGAAGGTTTATTATTGGTCTATACTCTATACCGGCTCAAACCGGCTCAAACCGGCTCAAACCGGCTCAAACCTGTTTAGGAGTTCATGGTTCCGGTTCTGATTTCAGCGGGTTTCGCTTCCAGTTCCTGTCTGGTTCGACTCAATACTCAGCCTTAAATCTGAGAGCTTTACCGGTTTGTCACAGATCCATCCATCCGTTACGAATATCTTTAGAGTATATCGGGCAACCTATGGATATTTAATGACGTGTCATAGGACTTGACTTTTAGGGGTCAAATATCCGCTAGGATGTGATATCATTCTTCTTTAACATGGTTTATATAAAAATTAAAAAATTAAAACATCCATCATAGGTTTGGTTTTAGACTTTTAGCCTATGACCAAACCGTGAACCCATCCTTGCCCTGGAATCCGGATTGAGCAATTGAGTAGAGTTTTGAGCTGCATTGTTAGGGCCGGAGAAAAATAATAGTGGGTTGTGGGCTGGAAGTATTTGCTGGCTGTGTATTGTTATGGCCCGTTGGTCACTGGCCCAGAAGCCACAGTTAGGCCCATTGGTCACTGACCCAGAAGCCACTGGAAGGCCCATCTAGAATAGAACAAACATATATCTCTTATTGGAAGAATGGAGTTGCAAATCCATCCATAACCGGTTATTGAGTTGTAACCGATTTTTCTAACTGATTGTAACGGGTTATGGCATAACCGGTCTGAATCGATCATTACCGACCAGTTCCTAACTGATCATAACAGACCAGTTTGTTTGGTAACGTGTTAAAAATAACTTTTTAACAAGTGTTGATTTTTTTAGTTGTTTGTAATATTGTTACTTTTTTAGAACGAGCAAGTACACACCTGTTAATTATACTTTTAAATCTATAAAATTGCTCTTCTTTATAATGAGATTTAAAGACTTGATCAATTGGAGAGTAAGCCAGTAGGGTACTTCCTAACATATTGTTGCCCCTATCGTACAAGTACTTTGATTACCATTGTTACTTGTACATGTTGTTCAACAACTTGTAGCATTTTGACCAAGTTAAAATCATGCAATTACCATGTTGATAATATCCCAACCACATTTGTCTTGCCTTGTCTAGAAAAAATATTTTCACAATGTGTGTGATGTTTAAAAATATTAATAACAATGGAAGAGTTGTAACATAATAGAATAAACAATAACAAATAGATTCATGCTTCTCTTGTGAATTCTAAATTTTAGAAAGAAAAAAAAAAACTCCACATTTTGCATTGCAAAAATGAAATATTATAACACAATAGTTATTATAAATCTCTCTTTTTGGATCATATACTAAAGATATATAAAAAAGTTATATCATATATTCCTTAAAGTAATTAATATAAATCAACAGTTTTGAAGTGAAAAGTATTAGCGCAGATCAATTTGAAAGAAAAAAAAAGATGATAAATCATTCTTGTAGAATAAATTAAAATATTATTAAATAAACATATATTTTACATGTTTGTTACTTATGGTGTGGGGAATATGAATATCGTACACCCTCCATCTAAAGTGATATATATGTACATATGGTAGTCTATATGTTTGTTGATGGTTAACATGAGTTGTGGTGCAATGGAGAAAACACAAGATAATAGCCATGGTGGAGGAACGGTTGGTTATGGCGGCGTTGCTAATCGTGTCAACGGAGGAATGAGTAATGGTGATGGCGGTTTGAGTGAAATATCTTTTGGTGACAATGAAGGACTTGTTGATCATAAAACACGAGAGATGTTAGACGGCAACCATGGTGTAGCCCCGTTCTTGATCAAACTATACTTGATGGTTGACGATGAAGCAACAAACTCCATCATATCTTGGGGCTCGTCTCGCACCACCTTCGTCATATCTGATGAACGGCGATTTACCTCAGAGATTCTCCCTAGTTACTTCAAAACAAGTCGTTTAGAAAGCTTTATTTCTCAACTCAATAACTATGTGAGTATTGTTTTTCTTAAGTATAACATTTATGATTTTATATACTTAGTATCAAGAATTTGGTTGTAACTTGTTGCTTAATTCAATTTCAAAAGGGTTTCAAGAAGGAACGAGATCGAATGGAGTTCGAGCATGAACATTTTCAAGAAGGGAAAATACACTGGCTAAAAACCATCAAAAGGAGGAAGCAACGATCTAATGCCATAAACACGCCTTGTGTCCCTATAATTGAACTCAACGCTACATTTGCTAAATTAAGACAAGAGCAAACACAAATTAGCAACAGAATACGACGATTCAAATATGATACAGAACAAGCTTTATGGGAGGGTCAAACTATCACTGAAAACATGATCGACAAGCTTCTATCAACCTTTTCTGTAATGATTAGAAGAAAAAAATCTTTTTTCCATATTGACAAGAAGATTAATTTTGTCGATCTTGTAAAAGATTCTGAGTCGATCAGTGATCACTTTGAGAGGCCAGCGAGTGAGGTTGATTGTTTAATGACGCTGAGTTACTTGAAAGAAAAAATGATCACCAGATACAGTGATAGAGGTGGTGAGGACGCTAGGCGTGGCCATGGTAATGCTTGTGGTATACCAAAGTTCTTGCAAAATCTATATGACATGGTGGAGAAAAGAGAAATTGATGATCTTATATCTTGGAACCACCCTTCTTGTGATAGTTTCATCATATGGGACATTAACAAGTTTGCAACTGATGTTCTCCCCATGTATTTCAAACACACAAATTTTAGTAGCTTCAATTCTCAACTCAACATATATGTAAGTATCAAATGGGAAAATACAACTTTTTGACTTTGAAGCCAAAATTAGTGGTTTTAAACTCTTTAATTTCATGAACCATGAAAAGTCAACCAAGTACCAAATCTTAGAAAATAAGTTACTATGGGGGTGTTCGGTTCATAAGGGTTTTAAAATGGGTAACTTTGTTATTTTTTAAACCTTATTTCCTATTTTCACATGAAAAGCTTATGAATTACATCCCTATGTGTAAGTTTATTATATTTTATATTTCTTTTCTCCCTTTTTATGATCTTTCCTATGTTATAATGACTTGTCTAGCTAACTAATTTATGGGTTTGTCATAAAGTGTTTCAGAAAGGTGAGTTGGGAGAAACACGAATACGCGAATGAATGGTTTCGAGGAGGGAGACATGACTTGTTAACGAACATTACAAGAAGAAACAAGAATATACAACTAAAGGGGTCTATGATAACGTGTTCCACAACAAAAGTAGAAATTTTCAAGAAACAGTTAAAAACAATACAACAAGATCAAGAGAGTAAGATTATCGAGCTATCGGACTATGAAGAGCAAGTGAAAAGTTCAGTACAACAGTTCATGAAGACGGTCATCAACATGGCCACTGTTGTTGACAAAATGATACAGGAAAATACTGAAAACGTTAAAAGAGTAAAAATTGAATCCGAAAAAAATGACACAGGTAAATCGGGTATTGCAATTGAAGGCCTAGAACCTGTACGTTCAAACATGGTATTTTTCATATCTAATTTAATGAATTAGATATTTCGTTTGTTGGCGATGTTATAGGTAATAAGAGAGGACCTGAATCGGAAGTTAGTGAACTCAAGATTGGATTAGGAGAGAACAATAACCCGGATGAGGAATCTATTACCCAAGAATTATGGATTGATCCTGAAGTGTTGGATAAGATTATGAGTGAACCATGGTAGTCATTTGGTAGATCTTAGTAGTTCTATGTTTGATTTTATTGTTAAAGTTTATGTTTTAGGAATATATTTATGTTTATGTGTTATTCTATACTTAGCTAGGAATATTTAAGTTTACGACTTTAAGATAAAAGATAATTGGAATTATACTATATTTATAATCCAAAACTACATAATTAGAAATTCTCTGAGAACATGTTTTATTTGTCATCTTTCTATATATAAATTCTAAATGGAGAAGTGATACCGGTAGACCAGGATTTTTTTTTTTTTTTGATGAAATAATATAATTTTTCATAGACAAATACAAGTGGACAATCACCCAGACGGACAAGGGAGGCGGGCAACAAGCTGCGCCGCCAAGCCTTTCTGAATAGCAAAACTGAGTCTCGTGAAAACAACATCTCTAGCACCAGAGGTCACCACATTACCATGCATGACCCGTTGAATTCTACCAAGAGTTTCCACAGCCTCAGAGGCGAGGAACCCAAAGGTGTCAAAGGCAAAAGGAACAAACACATGTTGATTTTCAATACACGCTTTCTCGTGCTTGTTCACTTTCCCCATCGCAGCCTTGGAAGCCGCCTGGCCCACTTTGAACTCCCCAGGCCCCAGGCCCACCAGAGGGGAGACCCCAGTTAGATCCAGACAAGCATGCTTCCCCCCCATCCACCCAAAGACCAAGATGTCTGCCGGTCTAAGAGTCGACCGCCCATCAGACGGGTCCGTCAGGAAGTTGACCGGAGCTTCCTTCTTTGCTGAAATCCCTGCGCGCGTAAATATGTCATATAAAACATCCCTAACCAAATCGTGTCGATATTTGAACCCTGGGAGTTCTTTGCAATGGACAACATGCTCCCCAAACGAATCCAAACACGCCTTGCGACAAACAGTGCATCTCTCATCTGACGGGAAAATGGGAATCATAAGGCGGTATTTAAGAATGGCGCGATATTCCACCGGTGACATGTGCTGGCCCAGCCCATCGATAGGGATAGCCCGGAGGAAATCTTGGGCATGTGGCGCTTGTAAACATCCGAACACGGCTTTTTGTCTTACGGTCATGTCAAACTTCGCTTCCATCTCCTGCATGATTTTACCAAAAAGGACACTCGCCAAAACTTTTTGGGCTTTAGGGGGGGGCGGTGTCCTTTTCAGTGAAACCAGGAATTGGGTTTTTAATAGGTTTGCTAACCTGTTTAGAACGTTTTTCATTTAAATTGTGAATCAGTCAAATTAGATTTAAAATTTTGATTTCATTTTATGGGTAAAGTTCATGTAAAAACCATTATCTATTGTAAGAACTTAAGAACCAACTTAAATGAGGGTTAATTAAGTAATTTTGTTATTTCTTTTTAATTCCTCCACTACATTCTATTGTATAAACTTGTAAGAACTTAGGGAAAATAATTTCAAGTAAAGTTTTTTTGGTAATTTGATAATTTTTTTAATTCAATTTCACATATATCCACTCGATGACTTAAAAAAAAGTTTTTTTTTTGTTTCTTTTTTTTTTGCCTGTCCGACTATGTTGCATATATGCAACATATGAAACATAAAATGTTGCATATATGCAACATACAATGTTGCATATATGCAACATGGTATGTTTCATATGTTGCATATATGCAACATACCATGTTGCATAAATGCAATATTATATGTTTCATATGTGCAACATGGTATGTTTCATATATTGTATATGCAACATACCATGTTGCATATATGTAGCATTATATGTTTCATAGGTTGCATATGTGCAACATTATATGTTTTCATATGTTGCATATATGCAACATAGTCGGACTTACAAAAAAAAGGAATTTTTGTTTAGTTTTTTGTTTTTTTAGGTCGTTAAGTTGCCATTATGTGTATAGACATGAAGGAAAAAAGAAGAAGAAGCATAAAAACTATCTAAATAACCTTCATTCAATTGAAATTTAATGGTTCTGATTAGTTCTTAAGTTCTTACAATAATATTGGTTTGACCTAGAACTTTACCCGTTACCTTTCAAATTCCCGTTCATAATCATTAACCTAACCGGATCTACAACAAGACATATGTAGGAAGTAGTGAATGTGACTAAGAAAATGTAGTCACGCAGATGTGACATGAGACATGACAGTGAGTGTGATGACACTAACGGTGTATAGAGATTAAGGAGTGAATGTAACGTCCAAATAAGAAAAAGAAATTTGTGAGGAGTAGTGTTATGGTTGGTTGTTACAACTGAAAAAAATTCAAAATCATGTCTCATGCCCGTGAATAGAGGTGCAAAAATCGGTTTGAAATATGAACCGAACCGGTTTGAGCGTTGACCGGTTTGGCCTAAAACCGGCTATGTTTGAGAACCGGTTACGAGGGAAAAAATACAAAACCGACCAAACCGGTTCGATTTGAAACCGAAAGCGGTTCTTAACTAAAACTGGTTTGGACCGGTTCGACCCATTAACTTTTTTTCTTTCTTTTAACATTATATAAACTAAAAAAGAACATATTTTTACTGAATTTAAACTTAAAACATTACAATCACAAGTTGTTTGAGATAGATATGTTACAAGATATATGTTTTTGAAACGAAAATACGAATTGAAAATACAAATATAGATGTTCGAGTGTTTTTTAGTAATAAAGTTAGTATGTTTGAATGTTTTTGAAAGATAGAGAACTTAGATAATGTTTATAACACACCGTGTGGGTATATATAACAAAGATTAGGTTCAAAATGGGTGAAAACTGTAAAAAAAATGTGGGCATAAACGACTATAGAACGACCATAAAATTGATGCGTACAAACCGGTTTTGCTCAAACCGATTTGAACAAAACCGGTTCCTAAACCGGTTTGTGCATGAAGGAGGGAAACCGGTTGAAACCGGTTCGGTTTGTACCAGTCTAGGTGAAACCGGTTTGGACCGGCTTCGGTGTCGGTTTGAAAACCGGTTTGAAAAAAGAAACCGGTTTGAGATTTGCACATCTACCCGTGAGTCCAATCATATAGCCCCGCTCACGAAAGGGCCACGTTATGTTTGTGGGGGTTAAGAGCCCATTGTGCCAACCCAGATGACATTTCACACTTTGTGGCTAAAAAGTTTCAAATATTACTCTCTATCAAAGGTACCACTATGACATTTCACTTAAAGGTTCAAATTTATGGAAAGGCTGAACATACAAACTTCACTCTTCATGGACCAATCTTTTATTACCAATACACTTAGCAACTCAAATATCCAGTCTATGATCTAGAGACCCCTAAATAGTAAATACAAATACGTAAATTGTCCTTGCAATGATAAAGGGCTAGCTATTAATAAAATTATGAAATTGACAATAACCGTCATAGCGAATAGTTTGTTTAAACTTTTTTTTACCTTCCTTTATCTTACACTCACTACATCATCATCATCATTCCACTTATCAATACCACAATGAATATCAAAAAATTATTACTACATTCTAAAAATACTATTCAACATTATATTTAGAGTAAATTACGGATTTCGTCCCTGTGGTTTGCACGTTTTTCACCTTTCGTCCTTAGGTTTCATTTATTACGGATATGGTCCCTGACTTTTGACAAACCGTTGCAGATATCGTCCCTACAACTAACTTCTGTTAAAAAAATCTGTTAAGTTGATGTTAAATGACCACTATACCCCTGCTCTTTTATTTAATATAAAACTAAAAAAGTAAAAATCATTCTCATCCACATAAAAAGATCAACAGCAACAACAAAAAGATCCGTTTGTGTGATTTTGAAAGATCAACAGCAACAGCAAAAAGATCCGTTCATCCACATAACAAGATCTTCATCGGCTCATCGCCTACAGAGAGAGATTTGAATTTAAATAAGCAAGCAATCCCAAACATCATCGTCTAGGGCTGTTGATTGACGGGGGACAAGATCATCGGCTCCGCGTCATCCGAGATGCAATGGCAAGAGAGGTGGCAACCAACTTCAAAAACCTCTCGTCGGAGCCTCCTTTAATTTTTCCAAGCATATCTCCAGCAACCGGTAACCCTCTCCTCCTCATCTCTGGTTCACGGTGGCAACCTCGAAGCTCATCTTTCTCCGATTTCGAACTAAGGCCGTGATTCCGACGAGCTTTGAACCGGTACCTGAGAGCAGAAAGCAACCCGTAATATCCAAAACCCGGCACGACGGTTACGAGGGTGTTGACGCCGGCGATGAGGAAGGGGCTGATTGAGAGGCTGAAATCATTTACGCCCTTTATTGATTGTTTAGAATTCAGAAGTTGGTTATTTTAGACGATGTGTTTTTCAATTGATATCTCTTCTGAGAATTTGTGTTATAGTTCTATTTTTTAGCAATTAGGGTTTACTTTACAAAAAAGAAGATGACAAGGGATTTGGATAGCTTTAATCTTTTTTCTTTTTTATTAAAAAAATGATGACAAGGGTATAATGGGTATTTTAATAAATTTAACAGAAAAAATTAACAGAAGTTAGACAGAAGGACGATATCTGCAACGGTTTGTCAAAAGTCAAGGACCATATCCGTAATAAATGAAACCTAAGGACGAAAAGTGAAAAACGTGCAAACCATAGGGACGAAATCCGTAATTTACTCTTATATTTAATACAAAAACTTTCCAAATATATAATTCAAAATTACATTTAATACAAAACTAAATATTTTATTTCATGTTAACAAATTAATATTTACACAAAATAATAAAAATAATTTAATTTCCTTCATGTGAACAATAATCGTGGTAACAATTTAATTTTGGATATTGTTAATATGCTTAATTTTATTTGGAAAATTGGATTTTATTAATCCAAGTTATTACTAGTTGGCCAGTATTAATCCCATTTAAGAAATTGGCCTACATTAATCCTAATTATCATGGTGTTGGAATTCATTTGACCGTCGTTGGTTTTTGTTTAACTCCGTTAGTATTTTGCTGACGTGGCAGTCTATTTTGCTGACGTGGCATCACCAAAATCTAACGGAGTTAACCAAAAACTAATGGAGGACCAGTGAATTCCAACACCATGATAATTGAGATTAATGTATGTCAATTCCTTAATTGGTATTAATATCGGCCATCTGGTAATAACTTGGATTAATAAAATCCAATTTTCCATTTTATTTTTATTGGTTTTCTTAATGTCTTTACAATGTTCCTTTTGCTTTTTACATTTATATACCTATTTATTTTTTCGCTTGAAATACAATATGATTAATATTTTTATTATCTAAGAAAGTTGTCATTGTTAAAATTTCTAATATTGTATGTTAGTTTATTCTATTTTAAAATATTCTCTATTTCTCACCGTACAAATAGTTATTCTAATAGTCAACAAATCTTTCATTTTAATTAGCAACCATAAGATAATTATTTGATATGCTATAACAATTAAAATGACCGTGCCGACGATCCTCTTGCTTTATAAAGCCGCATTTGAAACATGGCAACATTGATCGAAAAAAGGTCGACTATCTAACCTAACCTGCAACATCGAAAATAAAATATTAGATCACTCAAACATGATTACTGTAATTAATGGATCTATTACTTGATAAACAAAATTCATATTGTCACAACTCTTAAATTTGAATGAAGTCAACCATAAACATAGCCAAATTTGATAATGAATTATGCCATTCATAAATTTCAAACCTCTCATCATTTTTGTTTTTGTATTAATCTTATCTTATGAACCTAAAGTTCAACCCGTGTATTACACGGGTCACTAACCTAGTGTATGATACAGTTATATTTTTAAAACTAGGTTACTAACCCGTGTACTACACGGGTTTAATAAATGTACATAATATGAGAAAACTATAAAAAAAATAGATATGAGATTTAAAAATTGTGAATGGTATAACTGTGAGATCATACAAAATAGTTATTTTATATTAGTTAAGTAAAAAGTACATTTTTATAAAATATAGAAAATTAGAGTATTTCGTATAACATAATTGAAAAATAAATTGCTTAATGTATTACTTTAAAGAGGTGTTAACAATAACAATAATAATAGTTATTATTATTTAGGATGACTTCAATTTTCAGAGAATGTTAAAGGATAATTAAAACATGTCGAAGATGATAACTGAACTCACAAAAGTTATTTTTTTTAAATATAAAAGGGTGTTTGACATTTTAGTATTTTAATTGAATAAACCAACCACCCTAATATATAATATTTTTAATTGATAAATATTAATAACTATTATTAAAAGTTCAAAAATTGACTATTATATCTCTTAAAATTAGAAAATTTTAAAATAATTTATATAAATTTGGTAAGTTAATTGATAAATAATTGATGTAAGTATATAGTTAATAAATATTAATACTATTTATAGTTAATTTTAAGTAAAAGCGGTGTTAAATTTTAGATTTAGAAAGTTAAAATATTAAATTTTAAAAATTTATATTCTTAAATTAAGAAAATTAGAAATTGAGTGTGGTGTTGACAAGTGGACAAAGCTTAGGTGGAGACCCTAGAAAAAAAAGACATGTGACACTCAAATTAGTGCTTTATTAGAATGAAAAATATAATCTACGCCAAATGCCACCAAGGACGACAAAACTCAGGAAAATAATAAAATTTATGGACCACCATCCAGGACGCCAGTTTTGCCGTCCAGAACGGCGTCTGTTGACTGTTGCTTTTTTCCAATTTTCACATTTTTGCACTTTTAGTCCTTTGACTTCTTCAAAACTTACTATAACTCTCTTTCTTTAAGCAATCTTCACCGTTTCACCTACAAAACACAATATATCACAAAGTAAACATGCTTCAATGTAAAACCCAATTAACAACATGCGTTTAATTATGAAATAATCATGAAATATATAAATGTATCATAGCTCTTAAATTTGAATGAAGTCAACCATCAACATAGCCGAATTTGATAATGAATTATGTCATTCATAAACCTCTCATCATTTTTTTTTGTATTGATCTTATCTTATGAACCTAATTTTCAACCCGTATATTACATGGTTACTAACCTAGTGCATGATACATTTATATTTTAAATATAATCTACGCCAAATGCCACTACAGACAACAAAACTCAGGAAAATAATGAAATTTCTAGACCACCGTCCAGGACGCAAGTTTCGCCGTTCGGGCCGGTGCCCGTTGACTTCTGTTGACTTTTCTCCAATTTTCATCTTTTTGCACTTTTAGTCCTCCGACTTCTTCAAAACATGCTATAACTCTCTTTCTTTAAGCAATCTTCACCTTTTCACCTACAAACACACAAGATATCACAAAGTAAACATGCTTCAATGTAAAACCCAATTAAAAACATGCGTTTAATTATGAAATATATAAACGCATCATTAACGTACACTACTAGTAAAAAAAGTTAATTTGTGACGCAAATTTGTGTCGCTAAAGCGTAGAAAACAGCTGTTTCCGACATATTCACGACAAAACTGGGTTGTCTGAAAATCCCTGGTCAGAAAGTTCGTTCCTACACATTTCCGACACAAATTGTGACACTATCACGACACAGGATATGTTGTAAATGCCTACACATTTTTACTTACATTAAATAAATTTAAGAATAACTATACCAAATATATGAGAGAGGTTGTTGTGAGAAGTTTTGGTTTGGATAAGAAGGATAAGAATGAATCATAGTCATTAGATCTTCAATTAAATGAAGGTCAATGTCTCAAAGTTTGCCTGTGTAGAGTTAGAGTGAAAAACAAAAGATGAAAGAGTATTTTTTACTTTTTATTAAGTTTCCCCCATTTTTTAAATTTTAACAACTCTTATATACGATATTACTTTTTTTAAAAAAAAATTACACCATAAAAACGAGTGTTTTTTATTTTTAAAAAGCGTACAATGTTGTTATATATAAAAGAAAAAAATATTACTTTTTCGACTGTATCAAAATGTTCAGATCATTGTGTCATTGTGTCAAAATATTCTAATCATTGTGTCATTGTGTGAAAATGTTCAGATCATTATGTTATATTGTGGTAAAAAAACGTTCAGATCATTGTTTCATATTGTGTCAAAATGTTCTAGTGCAGCCCAGCGCTACGGCTTAGTTAGGGGGCTAAGAGCCATGGCTGACTTATAAGGAGAGTATACGGTAAGCAAGAGAGTCCACGGCACCTAAGCTATTCACATATTAGGATTGGTTAGTAGTCTTTGATTATGAGATTAGGGAAAGTGAGACCAATCATTGTTTCATATGATGTCAAAAATCAAAAGAGTTTTTTTTTATTTTATGTATAGCAACAATAGGGATGAGCGTTTAGTACCGGATACCGGTACCGTACCGGTAACATACCGTACCGAACCGGTACCGACAAAACATAAACGGTATCGGAACCGGTACTCGATTTTGGCTAATTTCGAAATCGGTATTAATCGGGACCGGTAAAAATCCCAAAATACACGAATGGGTACCGCCGTACCGGTACCCGAGAATATGAAAAAAAAATTAAGTTTTAAAACAATGTTAAACCTTCTAATATTGAACCATGAGATAATAAATAAATATGAACAAACTACTAAAATTATCATTCAAGCTCCTTTAATCATTAAAACCTACATATATAATTTTAGATACGAGTTAGTTTTGTATGTTAATCCATCTGTAACTGTTACAAATCTTTCATCCTAATAAAGCAATAAAATAGTCCACATGTCACTTTACTAGGGTGTCCACGTCATCCTCCACCTCAACAATCCACTTGTCAATCCCTTATTCAATATCAAAAAATTCCATGTATTATTTCAACTTTCCAAATATAAAATTGAACCTTACATATAATACATTTTAAATTTCTAATTAAATATAATAAAACTTGAAATCTTTTAAAATTTCTAAAATTAAATTTTGAAAAATTCAAATTTAAAAAAAATTATTATTTTAACTTTCCACATATTAAATTCAATATTACATTTATTAAATATTAAATTTATTATCAATATAATGTAATTGTGAGATCTTTAAAACTTCTAAATTTATATATTACAAAATTCAAATTCGAAACATTTATCATAACTTGTCACATATAAAGTTCAACAATATCCAATTTCAAGTTAAATACATTCAGTAAATTTTAAATTTCTAATTAAATAGTTATTTTAATGGTCAACAAATCCTTATTTTTTTTATTAACTATTGTAACATAACTTATTACTATGCTGCAACAATTAAAATGGTAATGATGGTGGTCCTATTGTTTTACGGCCAACAAATCAGGATCATGACAATATGGGTAGTAAACAGTCGATTATCTAACTTAAACTACAACATCGAAAATAAAACATTAGATCGGTCAAACATGATTACTGTGATTATTGAGTATATTACATGATAAATGAAATTCATATTTATATGGCTATTAAATTAACAAACTCAACCCATGTTTAACAAAGCCAAAATTGATTAAAAAAATTATGTCATTTATATTTATTAAATCTCTCATCATTTTTTTTCTTCCATTTATCTTATTTTATTAATCTAAATGCAACACGTATATTACGGGTTACTAACCTAGTGGATAATATAGACTTTACAACAATTGGTAATTTGTGACTTACATAATCAATTTAAGATATTTTATCAAGAGCATAGCATATATACGGTTACAAAAATAAAACCATAACACTCCCTCTCATGAATCTAATTAGTTATTTTAATTTTCACATTGAATTGCTAGAACCTTATTTACATTTTACTAAGGTAAGGTAACCCATGGTGAAATGTTAAAGTGAAACACTATTACAATTTATGAAGTAATTCACCTCATATGTTGCAATTTCTCATGATCATAAATTCAAAAATAAAGTTGTATCATTTTGGATGTCCAGCCATAGAACTCTTAACATGGATTTTCTATATATATAAAGTCCTAGTATATTAGGGTTCCTGCCGACAAAGCTGGTAAATCTCAGCTTTAGGTACGTAGAATTAATGTGATAAAGATTTTAAACTTGTTGGATCTTGCCAAGCGGGTACCAAACCGGTACCATACCGAAATCCCAGTACCCGGTACTAGTATTGTACCGAAATATTCGGTACTAGGACCGGTACCCACATTTCATTAAATTTAGGACCGGTACTAACCGGGACTGAGACCCGTACGTACCGTGCTCATCCCTAATACACGTGTCTCTCTCTTACTATCTCTCTCAATCCTTCTTTCTATATCTCTCTCTATATATGTACTCTCAATATATATAGATGATAGCATAATTGTTTCCCTCTCTCTATATGGATATTGAATCGATGATACCACACTTGTTTATATTTTGGCAATATGCACCGCCGCACTAGATTATGCCTCCCACCTTTGCTTTCACCATCAAAACCATAAACACCCCAAAAAGTTTGAACGGAAATGAAATCATCTACATGTCACCCCCATTATGAAATCCGGTACGTCAACAATTTTTAATTTTTCTTCTAGAAGCTTCACTTTGTCGCGTGTTTACCATTTAATTTGTATTAAAACATTAGTTCGTTGGGTTTCTTCATTTTCCCTCAAAGCTATCAAACACTTATTTTCCCTTTGTCTTTTCACAATCTTCGAAACATTTTCTATAATTAGAAATTAGGTTTGTTTGTGTTAGGAATTAGTTTAATTTTAGAATCAAATATCTCTCAGTTGATTTGCATTGAGAAGATAATTTATGTTTGAATATGTTTTCTTTCAGGAAATGGATTTTTCGATGGTTATTGTTGAAGATATTAAGCGACAATTTGATTAGTAAGTCGTGGATTGATTCATCTATTTCAAATTTGGAGACACGTTATAATCGATTTCAAGCTTTCTCTCTCATTTGGCATGTTAGAAAGTTTGTTTACTGAACTACTGTTAAGCTTTAACTAGTTTAGAGTTCGTAACAGATTAGGAGTTGAGATTAGTTGTATACATATGCTTTTCTGTTGTTATTTGGAGACAAGTTATAATCGATCGCTTTTCTGTTGTAATTTGGAGACAAGTTATAATCGATCTCAAACTTTCTCTCTCAATTGACATGTTAGAAAGTTTGTTTACAATTAAGCTTGAATTTTTTCTGTTGTAATTTGATGACAAATAATAATCTATTTCAAACTTTCTCTCTCAATTGACATTATTCTTCTCTGCGCATTATTATTAATGTTGTAAATGATCCTCATCTTGAAGTTGTTTAGATAGGGAAGGATTTGAATTATCTTTTCTTAACTGGATCTATAAGGGCATATAGATGTGAGGATGTGGTTGGTGTTAATGAAGTTGTGGATAAGGATGATGCTGGTGTGGAGGAAGGTGTGGATGAGGCTGAGGGCAAAGGTGTTGATGAGGCTGTGAATGAGGCTGAGGCTGAGGGGGAGGCTGTGGACGAGGCTGAGGTTAAGTGCAAAAGTGTTGATGAAGCTATGGATGAGGCCGCGGGGGAAGGTGTGGAGGCTTAGTGGACCATTGAAAACTCTATTGTTCTCTGGAACAGGCTTGTGAGTTTTTTGTTCAAATGAATAAGTAATATTTTAGATATTACATACTCATTTTTATATATTATTTTTTTTACAGATAGGGGATTATATGATGTCAAATGAATGTGATGAAGATACGAGGAATTGGCTTACTAAAATGTATGTAATAATATGTACATGGTGTTATATAAATGTTGCTAATCGTTTACATATAACATTAAATATTACCTTTTTAGACGAAGGGAAGTTGTAGGTGAGCTTGTGTCATTAGAGCATGTTTATAGAGGCATATTTGGGTAAAAAGCGATTTAGTGTTATTATCTATTTGTTTTATTTCCAATGCTAAGCAATTTTGTAATTGTCACTCAGGGATGATCATTGCGGACCTCGCCCTCCTCCTCGGGATCATACAAGAAACGGAATGGCGAGATCAGTTTTTACCACATACTCAATTTTGTACTGTTCTTGTAAGATCCCAAGGAGGAGGGCGAGATTCCAAGGATCATCCCTGAGTGACAATTACAAAATTGCTTAGCATTGGAAATAAAACAAATAAATAAGAACAGTAAATCTGTTTTTACCCAAATATGCCTCTATAAGCATGCTCCAATGACACAAGCTCACTACTGCTCATCTTCGCCTAAAAAGGTAATATTTCATGTTAGATGTAAACGATTAGCAACTTTTATATAACATCATGGAGAGATTGCTACAAACATTTCAGTAAGCCAATGCCTCCTATCTTTATCACATTCATTTGACATCATATAATCCTCTATTTGGTAAAAAAAAACATATAAAAAATGGTATGTAATATCTAAAATATTATCTATTCATTTGAACAAAAAACTCATAAGTCTGTTCCAAAGAACAATAGGGTTTCCAATAGTCCACTCAGCCTCCACACCCTCCCCCTCGACCTCATCCATAGCTTCATAAACACCTTTGCCCTCAGCCTCGTCCACAGCCTGACCCTTAGCCTCAGCCTCATCCACAACTTCATCAACACCTTCGCCCTCAGCCTCATCCACAACTCCATCAACACCAGCCACATCCTCATCCACAACTTTATCAACTCAAGCCATATACTCACATCTATATACCCTCATAGATCCAGTTATGAAAGGATAAATTAAATCCTTCCCTATCCAAACGGCATCAAGATAATGATCATTTATAACATTAATAATACTGCGCAGAGAAGAATAATGTCAATTGAGAGAGAGCTTGAAATAGATAGATACTTGTCTTCAAAATATAACAGAAAACGACATCAAGATGATAATGATTTACAACACTTATAATACTGCGCAGAGAATAATAATGTCAATTGAGAAAGAAAGCTTGAAATCGATTATTACTTGTCACCAAATTACAACAGAAAAGCATATGTATACAACTAATCAATTCCTACTTACAACTAACTCTAAATTAATTGAAGCTTAACACTAAACAAACTTTATAACAAAAATTCAAGCAGCACACAGAAGATATTTGAAATAAATGAATCAATCCATGACTTACTCATCAAAGTGTCTCTTAATATCTTCAACAATAACCTTCGAAAAATCATTACATGGAAGAAAACATATTCAAACATAAATTTTCTTCTCAATGCAACGCAACTGAGAGAGATTTGATTCTAAAATTACTACTAATTCCTAGCACAAACAAACCTAGTTTTCATTTGCAGAAAATGTTTCGAAGATAGTGCAGAGACAGAGGGATGACATGTAGATAGTTTGAGGGAAAATGAGGAAACCTAACGAACTAATGTTTTAATACAAATCAAATGGTAAACGCTTGTCAAAGTGAAGCTTCGAGAAGAAAAAGTAAAATGTTGACGTACCGGATTTCATAATGGGATGACATGTAGATAATTTCATTTCTGTTCAAACTTTTGGGGGTGTTTATGGTTTTGATGGTGATAACAACGGTTGTAGGCATAATCTGGTGTGGCAGTGTATATTGCCGGGATATAAACAAGTATGGTATCATCGATTTAATATCCATATAGAGAGAGATAGAGAGAGAGAAACAAGTATGCCATCATCTATATATATTGAGAGTGTGACGGGTTGCGGGTTGGCAGGTTGGCGGGTTGACGGGTTATATTTCCCAACCCATATTTTTAAACGGGTCAAGGATTTCAACCCTAATCTGACACGTATAAATTCGGGTCAACCCGAACATGACCCGTTTAACCCGTTTTAATAAAATAGATAAAAATATTATGACTAACTATATAAATATTAAAATCAATAGAATTCCAAATCAAATTTAAATACAAACATCAAATCGTTCTTTCATATATGATGGTGGAATTAGAAAATTAATCATTATTTAAACAACAAACAATCGATTAAAATTAAGAAATAAAAAGGCTTTCAGTTTATTTTTTTTAAGTAAAGAGTTGATTAGAATGAATTTTAAATTTAGAAGTAAACCAAATTTAAGTTTTAGAAAAAAAAAGCGTAATTGAAATATAATTTTGAGAGAGTGAATATATAATTGTAATTTATTAAGAAACTTAAGAAAAAACGGGTTGGCGGGTCAACCGTTTTTTAAATAGGTCAACCCAAACCTGACCCATTTTAAACGGGTCAACCCTAACCCGACCTATTTTTTAAACGGGTCAAGTTTTCCAACCCAAAACCTGTTTTTTTTCGTGTCGGGTTCGGGTCGGGTTTCAGGTCGTGTCAGGAATTGCCACACCTACATAGAGAGATATAGAGAGAGGGATTAAGAGAGAGAGAGTGTAAAAGAGAGACGCGCATATTAACAATTCAATTCTGTTTTAGTTTAGTTTTTTTTCTTTTTACTTTTATTCTCAAAATAATATTTAAAGTTCACACATATTGTTACACTGTTCATATTCCGTTCTCTATATTTGTATGATAAAAGTCTATAAAATTTGAGATTTATTGTAAGTGGTTGTTAGTGGAGAACAGAAAAAAATTAATATTCATCTCTATATTTGATAAAAAATCATTCATTCCATGTCTTATTTTCAATACGTTTTTAGTGATTTTTAATATTTTCTCAAGTGGTTATGAGTTAAAAATAAAAAAATAATGATAAAAGGAATAAAAGTGTTATTTAATTGAAATGAGAGGGTAGAGGTAATATTTTTTTAATTAAAATATAAGAATGGAGATAAGGAACGGGTTGTGAATGCTCTAAGTACCGGACTAGGTCCAGAGAAAAAATCAACATTTTCTTTAATGGTATGTCTTGGCTCAGCGGTATTGTTTCTTTATATACATATACTCATCTTTAATTTTAGAGGAAACCGGTTATCTTCGAAAAACAATTGTTTCCAACACTAGAAGTATTTTTGTTCATAAATAATAAAAAGTATTTACAATTTTATCTTTTAATAACTGTTTATAATAATGTTTATAATAAGGGGAAAACTATTAGAAATTTAAAACAAAAACTGATTAAAAAAACAGTTTAAGAAGATGTGTTTTATAAAGATGTTTTATAATAAAAATGTTTAAAAACTGTTAAACTATTTTATAATAATAACAGTTTCAAAATCTGTATTTTTAAAAGTGTTTAAAATTTTATTTTTTGAATAACTGTTTATAAGTATGTTTAAAAAGGGGGAAAACTGATTGAGTTTTTTTTTTTTAAAAAAATTGTTTAAAAAACTTTTCTATAAAAGTGTTTCTAAAAAATGTTTTAAAATTATATGATGTAAAAGATATTTTTTATAAATCAAATATAGGGGCTACGAATAGTAGCACCTTTTTATAATAAAAAAATGTAATCCTAATTTTTGTTTTCTAATATATATTATAATCAGTTTTAAAGCTTTGTTAATTATGCAATTGAAAACCTCACATTTTGAAAGTAATTTGAAAAGCAGCACAGGTGCATCCTTGATTATGCAAAGTTAAATTGCCTTGGAAAGTTACTTTGTCTTGATAATCTAACTTAGATTGTTCCTATGTGAAATAACTTGGAAGTAGGGATTTGTTGAAAATTAAATATCAAATAATTAAAAACCTCACATTTTGACAAGTAGTGATGTGTCTTTAAAAACTAAGTTACTTAAAAGATCAAAAGTAAAGTAAGTATAATACCTGGTATTCTCCCAATCTTCTCCAACGGGTGCCCCATCACAACTTTATCATTTTTCTTTCTCGTTCTTTTTACTCCTCTCAATCTCTCATCATCTCCATAAACCTAATTTAGAAAGTATGATCTATAATTGAAATCCACATGATGAAGTCTATCAAGAAAGAAAAAGAGAACACATTAGCAACAATATATGTGAAATGAAACTGATTATATAGATCACTAAAACTTGTATTTACAATGAAGTATGAAAACCTATATATAGACAAGCTAGGAACATTCTAGAAAATGGGCCTTATAATGGGCCATGGGCATTGCACCACAAACAAACTATAACGGGCTTATGGGCTTATATTTAACATCCTCCTCAAGTTGGAGCATAGATGTTAATCATGCCCAACTTGCTACAAATAAAATCATTTCGAGTCTTCCGAAGAGGCTTGGTAAAGATATCTGCAAGCTGAAACTCTGTCTTGACATGTATCGGTTGGATTTAGGGGTGTTAATCGGGTTAACCCGTTCGGGTTTCGGGTTATTAGGGTCGGGTTAGTCGAGTTTTTTCTAAAAAAAACTCACCCGCAACCCGACCCTACTAAGGTTCGGGTTAGTAGGGTTCGGGTTAATCGGGTTTCGGGTTAGTAGGGTCGGGCTAGTCGGGTTAGTCGGGTTTAAAAATAAATTAAGAAAAATACAACATGTGATACCGTGACCATCATGTATTTAAAAAAAATCCACCCGCACATATGTTTAGAAGCATGGCTAAGAGTGCAGTCATTAATAATAAAGAAAAAGGAAAGCATGCCATGAGAATTTGATCAGTGACCATCACGTAAGTTTAGACCACATAAGTCACATACATGGTTCAAATTAATATACTATGCATAAAAATGTGATACACACACGTATGTTCAAAGTAAATGCAAGACATATATTTCTAACCTTTTAACCATAGAATTAAGAGTAAAATAAAAAAAATTTAAATATGATTCTTCATAACTATAAGTCATAACAGTGTAATATGTAGGTTAAAGTAAAATAAAAAAGGGAAAATGGATTTAAATAATCCTAACTATTGTCTATTGGCCGATAATAATCCTAACTATTTTTTTGTACAAGAACAGTCTTATAAATATACCCTATTTTTCCTAATAATCTTTCTGTTAAGTTGGTTAACTTCGTTAGTTTGTGATGATGTGGCGCTGACGTGGCGTCCTAGTCAGATGCCACATCAGCACCACGTCATCACAAACTGGTGACTAGGGCATCACATCATCTGCCACGTCAGCGCCACATCATCATAAACTAACGGAGGTAACCAACTTAACGGAAAGATTATTAGAAAAAATAGGGTATATTTATAAGACTGTTCTTATACAAAAAAATAGTTAGGATTATTATCGGCCAATAGACAATAGTTGAGATTATTTAAATACATTTTTCCAATAAAAAACAGTAGTAAATTTGAAACACGACTAATAGTCTAATATGGAATGACAAATACGAAATTCTAAAACTTTAAAAAATTATAACCTTATTAGTATTCGGGTTAACCCGCAATCCGATTTTTAAAAAAAATTTAACCCGAGACCCGACCCTAACAACATTTCGGGTTTGTCGGGTTAACCTGCTTAACCCGATTAACATGTTTAGACCCTATTAAACCCGACCCTATTCAACTTATTCGGGTTCGGATTAGGTCGGGTTAATCGGGTTCGGGTATTTTCGACACCCCTAGTTGGATTGATGGATGATCAACTTTAGTTCCTACAACACGATCTCTGATTAGATGACAATCAACCTCAATATGTTTTGTCCATTCATGAAATACTTAATTCTTGGCTATATGAATAGCTGATTGACTATCACAATACAACCGTATTAATTCGTCAGAAACAACCCCGAGTTCTTTAATAAGACGACGAACCCATATCATCTCTGAAGTGACATCCGCCATAGCTCTGCACTCTGACTCGGCACTTGATCTAGACACTGTGTGTTGCTTCTTACTTTTCCAGAACACAAGATATCCACCAACAAACACATAATACCCAGTCGTTGATCGTCGTGAAATTGGACATCCTGCCCAATCTGCATCTGAGAATCAAGATATTCGCCCGTCTTCTTTTTCTGTAAATGCACCTATAAGACAATGACCCTGATCAGAATACAGGATCCCAAGACCTGGTGATGTCTTGAGATACCTCAATACACGAAGGGCAGCGTCCCAATGTCCAGTATATGGTGTGGCCATGAATTAACTTAAGACACTAACTGGGAATGTGATATCTAGACGGGTGACTGTCAAGTAGTTAAGTGTTCCAACAAATCGTCTGTATCGTTCAGGATCTTCAGCGGGCTTCCGCCTTCTGGCAGGAGCTTCCCTTGGTGATGTCTAAGATTTTGGAGAACATGAAAGTATTGAGCCATCTTTGGATTACAAGTAGATCGAAGACGAGAATCTCATGGAAGAATTGGTGTGCTTTTAATCTAATCAATATCTAAATTTTTATGGTTTTTGGCGTTTTCTATGTTGTTACTATTTTCTCTTTAATTGTACTTTTGGCCTAGCATCTCGGTGGTTGTTGTTAATAAAGTTTTCGTTGGCCGTTTAAAAAAAAGTTTGTGATTTATAAAATGCAATTAAAGGCTAGTTAATTTAATGACAGTTAATTAAATGCTAATCAACCGGTTTTCAACATAAGCCGGTTTCGAACCGGTTCTTACAAATGAAAATGCAAATCGATGGCGGCCTGGCAGTTTGAACAAGACCCGGACCGGTTTGGTCCCAACCCGGTTTGTAGACTGGTTCAGTTCCCGCTTAGAACGATCCCAATTCACGAATCGGTTCAGTTGAACATCTCTACCTATGGCCTCCTCCGGTACATCCCCAACTATTGTATTCACACCTTCCTCGAGTTTTCTTCCAAATGGATATAACTAGAAAATTTATTTATCAAAATGAGTTATTTAAAAAGTATTTTTCGAAATGGATATATTTTAAATAATTCATTTCTTCTCCTATTTTTATTGGATATACTCATTCAAAAAGTTAAGAAAAAAATTTCTAATAAAATAAAAAATATATTTTGTTAGATTATGACATTTTATAAAAGGCGCGCTTTTTTAATATTTTTAACTAATATATTATAATTGTTTTAATTTTAGTATTTATAACCAATATATGTCATCAATGTATTCCTCCAATTAACTCATTATAATAAATTTTTTTAACTACCTGACTAAAAGTGATACTTTTTTTTAATTATTTAATCAATATATGTGTAGGTATTTAAGCTAAGAAAAGAATTAGTTGTTACTGAATTTAATTGTTTTTCGAAAGCCGCACGTTAACATATAAAATAAAATTTATTATTTTAAGTCAAAAAAACAAGTATTTGAAAAAAATGTGAAATTATTCTATAGAAAACATCGATCAGTTATAACAAATTGAGTACTTTAGACCATGACGAGTGATCTAAATAGTAATCTTTCACTCCGTTATAGAAGCGTAAACAAACATTCGCTCGTGAGCTACTCGAGACTGACTCGTTAAAATCTTGAATCGGGTCGAGCTTAAACGAGCCCCTAACCCGCTCACAATCCTAAAAATAATTCTTTTGTAACGTTTTCCCTTGCTAAGATTAGTTTTTAACATTTTTTAATTAGTTTACTATTTTTTGTAGTACAGTATAAAATTAGCTAGTTCAACCCCTCAAACTGATCCGGTTTTGTAATAGTTTACTATTTTGATAATATTTTTAAAACTTGAAACTATAATATATGAATCAAAGTAGCTTTTCTTAAAAATAAAAAAAGTGTCAATTTTCCTTTAGTGTGGCTGCATGTGGTTACTTGTACATGATTTTCAATAATTTGTACCATTTTGACCAACTTGAAATCATGCAAATACCATTTCAGGGCACAATTGTCTTGCCTTGTCACGCAAGAATTTGAAAATCCAACATGCATTATTATGTCTTTTTAAACACTTATAGTGTGTGGAATAAACATGTCTTTATAAACACTTATAGTGTGAGGAAATATTGTAAACCATTATAACAAGTATTTGTTGATGGTTCACAATATTCTTGTGGTGAAATGAAGGCAACACAAGAAGGAGGAGGAATAGGTAGTGGTGATGGTGATTGTGGTTTGAGTGAAGTATCTTGTGGTGATATTGAAGGAATTGGTGATTGTGGTGGTACTTGTAGCAACGGACCAATGCGGTCGAAAACATCATGTCTAGTGCCTAATAGAATGGGATTGAAGATAGAAGACAACCATGGTGTTCCCCCGTTCTTGATCAAACTATACTTGATGGTTGATGATAAAGGGACGAGCTCCATCATATCTTGGGGCTCGTCTTCCACCACTTTCATCATATCTGATGAACGACGATTTACCTTAGAGATTCTCCCTTGCTACTTTAAAAATGGTAGTTTTGATAACTTCATTTCTCAACTCAATAACTATGTGAGTCTTGTTTTTTCTTAATTATAGTATTCATGGTTTTAGATATTTTATTGAGAATCTGATTGGAGTTATATAACCGTTTATGTTCAATTTGAAAAGGGTTTTAAGAAGAAAGAATGGAATCAACTGGAGTTCGAGCATGAACACTTTCAAGAAGGAAACTCTCATCAGTTAAAAGCCATCAAAAGGAAGAAACAACCATCTAATGTCATCAACAAGCCTTGTGTCCTTATAAACGAACTCAAAGCTACTTTTGATAAAGTAACACAAGGACAAAAGCAAATTCGCAGCAAAATAGGACGAATCCAATATGATGTAGAACAAACTTTATCTGAGGTTCAAACCATCACCGAATCCATGACCAACAAGCTTCTATCCACGTTTTCTGAGACAAATTGGCGAAAAAGAGCCTTTCTTGATATCAATGAGATGGTTAGTTTTGCAGATATCAAAAAAGATTTCAAGTCAATTAGTGATTATTTTGAGGGGTCGCCGAGTGACGTTGACTCTTTGATGACATTGAGCGATTTGAAGGAAAAAGCTATTTCCAAATATGGTGGTAGAGGTGGTGCTTCTTGTGGTGTACCAAAGTTCTTGACCAAGCTATATAACATGGTGGAGAATGAAGAAATCAATGATCATATATCTTGGAACCTCCCTTCTTGTGATAGTTTCATCATTTGGGACATTAACAAGTTTGCAACTCATGTTCTTCCCATGTATTTCAAACATTCAAAGTTTTCTAGCTTCAATTCACAACTCAACTTATATGTATGTGTTCATGTCTCATTTTATCATTTTATGAACTTTCCTTTATGATAAAGGTTTGTACTTATCTAACTATGTTTTTGGTGTGCCATATAGGGTTTCAAAAAGGTGAGTTGGGATAAACATGAATACGCGAATGAATGGTTTCGAAGAGGGAAATACGATTGGCTAGTGAACATTAAGAGGAGAATCAAAGGTATACGGCTAACTACGGGGTTTTGGACAACATGTTCTTCAACAGAAGTGGAAATGTTCAACAATCAGTTAAAAGCAATACAACACGACCAAGAGAATAAGGTTATCTTGCTATCGAACTATGAAGAACAAATCAAAAATTCAGTGCACGAGTTCAAGGAGATGGTCATCAATATGGCAAATGTCGTTGTTAAAATGATAGAAAAAAGTACTGAAAAGTTTGAAAATGCTAAGAAAGCTAAATTGGAGTTTGAAGAAAACGTTATAGGTAACTCATAAGTTGACCCTTTTATAATTTTAGACACACTCCCTTATTCGTAAATAGGGGTGTTTAACAATTCGGTTTACGGTTTATTTGGTTTGATTTTCTTTTTAGTATTCCATAAACCGTACATAACCGTATTCAATTCGTTTCGATTTCGGATAAATTTTTTTTTTTTAAATATGAACCTTTGGGCAATGGACTATGGACCTTTGAACTCATGTGTGGGCTAAATGTTTGGACTTTTAAATATTTTAAATGTTAGTATAACATATTTACATGATTTAACAAATAAAAAAATATATATATAAAAATCTTATACTGTTTAAACGGATAACCGAATAAACTAAATAAAAAAATACATATCCGTAAACTGAACTGTAAACCTTATTCACAATTCAGATATGGTTTAAAACTGAGCCGTAATCCGAATTTACAATACATATCAATTTATTCGGATATAAATACGATTCTTTCTTTTAGTTTAGCTGGATTTCGGTTATTTTTACACCCGCTTTTGGATAATTCAAATTATCCTTCTTTATAACCGATAAAAAAAAATGATCTAAGCAGATTGCGTTATCACAATATGCAGAAAACTTGAAATATCGTTTTTTTAAGGAATAGAGTATCATAACAGATTTTGGAACAAAACATGATATGTTTGAGAGATTTAGATAAAAACATTTTTTTACAAACCGGTTTAACTGAAACTCGTTTCAAAATGACCCGATTCGGTTCAATAAGTTTTGGATTTTCTTACCTCAAATCAGTTTGTAACCAGAATCGGTTTTGGCCAAACTGGTTTTGACCGAAGTTAACCAAACCGGTTTCGATTCACAACCTGAACCGGTTTGTAAAAAAAACCGGTTTTGTACACCTCTAGATTACTAGATACGGTATTATCACAATATGCAGAAAACTTGAAATATCATTTTTTTTCTTTAGAAATAAATTATAATAATAAATTTTACATTATAGGCCAAGAAAAATAGCAGAAAATGATGTTTTGGTTACATGACCCGACCCATTTTGACTATTAAAGAGTCTTAAACCAGTTACTAAACCTGATAATTTTGGAATATCTATGTTCAAACCTACAAATTATCATTTTGAATTGGAAAATTGGATTTTAATAATATCAGTTTTGCCCCATTGGCGGATAATAATACCAGTTTCAAAAATAGCACACAATAATACCAATTAATAAGGTAGGTGCATATAATGAAATGCCGTTAGTTGAACCCTAACGGTGTTAGTGGTTTGCTGACGTGGCAAATATTGAGGGTTTCTTTTGTAATTCTTAAAAATAGAGGGGCTTAATTAAAATACAGGGACTATTTGTGTAATTTATATGAAAAAAAAAACTAAAATCCACACCTCATCCCTTCCCCGGTGAAAGAAAACACCGCCGGAACCCTAGATCTCCCCTCTCAAAACCCACACCCCCAAATCTCAGATC
The DNA here is from genome assembly GCA_039602395.1 of Deinandra increscens subsp. villosa. Classification (NCBI taxonomy): domain Eukaryota; kingdom Viridiplantae; phylum Streptophyta; class Magnoliopsida; order Asterales; family Asteraceae; genus Deinandra; species Deinandra increscens. The sequence continues at coordinate 4,627,935 of JBCNJP010000023.1, forward strand.
TCCGATCATGAAAAACCCCTCCATCGTCCCCATCCTCCCGGAACACCGCCTCTTCCTCGCCCTCTCCGCCATCGCCCTCCTCGCCGCCGCCAAAAAAAGAAATGGGTTTAAAGGTCGCCGGAGCTGTGTTTCAACACAGCAGACCGCCAAGAAATGGGTTTAAATTTCGGCGAACTCGGCCGCTGCTGCTGTGTCTGGTCTTGTTCATCATTTTTCCGGCAAAAGCGGCGACCTCCAGTCGGTTTGTGTCGAGGCACCGGGTTTAATTCCGGTTTCATCTGTTGATCGCAACCACCACCCAAGTTTAATTCTGGTTTCATCTGTTGATCGCAACCGAGTCGAAAGGAGGGTCAAATGGTGGTCCATGGTTGCTCGTTTGGGGTCGTCGCCGCCGGAGTTGGAGTAGCACAGCAGCGCCGCCGCCGGAGGTGAGTTTTGGATTCGGTGGTGGTTTGACGCAGGCGGGGGTGGTGGTAGGTGCGGAGGCGGCGGAGAAAGGGATTGAGATGGCCGGCTTTGTTTTTTTGTTTTTTTTGTTTTTAAAGTATTTTATAGAATTTTCAATTAAGCCCCTCCATTTTTAAGAATTACAAAAAGAGTCCCTTAACCTATGCCACGTCAGCAAACCACTAACACCGTTATGGTTCTACTAACGGCATTTCATTATTGACACCTTCCTCAATAATTGATATTATTCTTTGCTATTTTTAAAATTCGTATTATTTTCCACCAACAACATAAAACTGATATTATTAAAATCCAATTTTTCTTTTAAATTTGATAAGATTGATATGTGTTTTGTTGGTGATGTAATAGGTAATGAAAAAGAACAAAAACTCGAAGCTATTGAACTCGAGACTCTATCAACAGAGAACAATAGCTCGGAAGCACAATCTTATTCTCAAGAATTAGAGATCGATTTTGAAGCGTTAGAAAAGATCCGGATGGAAGATGATCTTCCGGAGATACACGGCTGGAATGAAATGGGGTTTTATGGATTATTCGAATATTAAACTCATTTATAATTATGTTTGTCTTAAACTATGAATTTGTTCCTTGACTGTTTTCTCTAAGATTGGTTTTTAACAATGTTTAATATTAGATTATTACTATATATGGATTTATGTTAAAAACAATATAAAAAATTAGTTCTAACCCCCCTTGAATCGATCAGATTTTGATAATGTGATCGGTTTGATTTGAAAAATATATATATTATATTAAACCGAATTGATATTTAAACTTAACGTTAAACCCGATCAGATCAATTCGACATTTTAATTAATTTATATAAACTAGGATAGAACCCGTATGTTATACGGGTTGAATCATTAAAAAATATATATATATATATATATATAATTGATAATTCATGCATACGCTTCTTATTACCGGAATAACGTATTACACTATATTAAATAAACAACTAAAGTTATAATTCATAATATGTTATTGGTGACTTTACTCTCTTTATAAAGAAATATATATTCAGGACATGTCTCTACTTGTATTTTAATGCAAGATAAACGTGATCATGATTAAAAAAACAATCATACCCTCAATAATGACTAACATGAATAATGAATTGACGAACTTGATACTTTAAGTCTGTATAGAAAGTTAGATGAGTATAAAGTTTTATTAAAATTATAATGAACACATTTTAATTGTTGAGTATAAAATCTAAGTTATAATCAAAAGATTATAATATTATCAATAAAAAATGTTATGATGATATACATTAGAAAACTTACAATTGTATTAGTCGCGATGTCTAAGATTTTCAAATTGAATGAATATGGCTTATTTGATATGGTAGGAAAAACTATTTAATATTGGATATTATGAACATGATTTTTGTCGCTTTTGAATTTCTCTATAAATAGTATCACTCACAAGGCAACGCTGATTGAATTTGAAAAATAGTATTAGGTATTCATTAATTAAAATATTAAATATGGGTTGCTTAATTATATTTGAAAACACACTAAATAAGTACGTGCTTATTGGTATTTTATAAGTTTCTAACTATTTTTTAAAAATGAAAATAATAATAGTTTAAAAATTATTTTTAAATAAAACTAAGATGGAAATTAATATATAATTGTCATAATCCCATAAATATAAACAAATAAAAATATATCATGATTATAAAATAGGATATAATTTCAAATAAAAAAGAATTTATTAGGGAGTAGACTTAAGATGGAAAACTTTTGTGAGAATGAATATAATATTGACATGTGTTAACAATTGTAATTGTTTAGTAGAGTAGGAAGATATGACTCTGTTTGTTTTAGTTATCCTAATATCTTCATGTAATTTGAAGTGATAGTATATAGCTTAAAAATTAAAGATATTGTGTTTGAAGTAGGGTGTTCAAAAATATCTGAGTCCGAATCCGTATCCGAATTATCCGAAATTCCGTATCCGAATTATCCAAAAATTTCGGATATCCGAAATTTCGGATATCCGAAACTCGGATATCCAAAAATTCGGACTTGGACTTGGACAAAAATTTACAAAATTTTCGGAAGTTTCGGATACCCGGTATCCGAAAATTTAAATAAATTAAAATAAATTTTATATTAAAGAATAAGGAATTATTGAATACTTGGACTATGTTTATTTGTTTTATCGTTTTTTAGGTCGAACTTATGTTTATTTGTATTTGAAGACTTGGACTATGTTTATTTGTTTTGTCGTTTTGTCGTTTTTTTTTGTTAAATTGTGTTTTTTTTTAAAAACTGGATTTTCGGATATCCGTTTTAACTATCCGAGTCCAGTCCGAAATTTCGGATATCCGAAAATTCGGATATCCGAAATTTCGGACTTGGACTTGGACAACGAAAACTGATATCCGAAATTTTCGGATACCCGAAATTCGGATATCCGAAATTCCGGGTATCCGGTTTTGAACATCCCTAGTTTGAAGTGATAGTATATAGCTTAAAAATTAAAGATATTGTGCAAATAAGGAATGAGTATGTATATTTGACTCGGGTATTATAACAGGATATTACAATCGGTCATTTACTCATTTAGCTGAATGGTATGGTGACGAGAGAAAAAAATATCGACACTAAAAAGTCATTTTTTTTTGAACGGCAGTATAAAGAATATATTAAGAACGCTCAGAAACGAGTACAATTACATGAAAAGAAGAGGGTTTCTCAACCAATTGGACCACCCGATTACAACTTTATTCATTCTAGCACTATACCACAAAAACGAAAAATAAGTAATCGAATCAAAAGTGCTGCCGTTCCTGATGTTATTGCCGTTAAAGATGTATTCATTCCGTGTGTTCCAAATGTACCACCACATGGAGAACAAAATGGTGTTAATGAGATCTTTTTTCCTTCTCGCAAAATTGGAGTCTTCAATCTCCTGAAACAAACATTTGGGATTACGGTTAGAGATCCAACCGATTTCTAGCCAACCTTTCACCCGATCGATAGTTCTGGAAGCAAAGTCACACTCACAAAAGATATGTTTAACTGATTCCATCGACTTGCAACAAATGGGGCATAAAATGTCATTAATCTCCATGCCTCTCTTGGAAAGATTTTCTCTCGTTGGAAGCTTGTCAAGGAAAAGCCTCCAAACCATTATGTTCACTTTCTTGGGAACATATTTAATCCATTTGGTCGAGCTTACACCGTTAGGGAGATAGGATCTATCAATCGAAGCCCGGATCGATTTAATGGAGAACTCCGGGTCATTTTGAAGAGACCATTTCCACTTGTCTTTCACCTGCATAAAAACACACTCCCCGATCATGTTCGTCAACTCCACACTAAAAAGTCATGACTTCGATCCCTAAGTCTAACAGGTTTTATCACCCGGTCACTTGCGCATGTGAGTATTCTTAGGAATGGGCTCAAGTGCTCAAATGCTTCTGGCTCGGGCTTCCGTTGGGAGTCAGAGTTTTGTTTGTTAATCGTTAAAAATAATAATAGGATATTATAGAAGTGTAACGATTGAAAAGAAAATTTCAAAATAACAAATTTTATTTCAAATCGATGAAGTTCCTGATTTTGAGTTCAAAATGGAATTTGTAAAGCGTCTTGTATATCCGGCGCCATCCACCATCACGCACTGACGCACGCAACCACGACGCCCCTGTCTGGCGTTAACCACCTGCTCGGTGGTTTCCGGTGAAATTTTTCACACCTGTGAAGATAAGATGGTGGTGGAGATCCTCCAATCAAAAAAATTCACATGATTTTTTTAATTTTTTTGTTATAAACTAATAAAAAATAACACCTGTAACCTTTGTGGACGAAACGATTATCCGAGTTGGAATTTTCAATGAGAAACTCTCAAAAGTTTCTGAATTACAAATTGGGGCGGTACGCCTAGGATGGGGAAATCCTAAGCGGTACGCGACCCATCTGGTAAACGGGTCGGGTTGCGGCATCCGTCGGATTCTGGTATGTACGAACCTCAAAATCCGGGCGGTACGCCCCGGAACATGTACTTTGGGGCGGTACGCCTCAAAATGTCTGATCGATAAGAACAAGGTTTTTGGCCTTTTTAACCTTGCACACTTGTGAATCCTTTCACTTCCGGTCAGAGCATTCTCTTGACAGTCCCAGAGCTCTGCCACCACCATTTTCAAGCCATTGGATCATTGTGAAGGATTAAAGCTTCATAGGTAAGTGTTTAATCATCATTTTCATACCAAAATCATGTGAAGCTTAATGTAACCCTCACACACTACTTGTGTTCTCATCAAATCAGTGATATTGAATCACTTGGAGAAGGCTAAGGAGGGTGGAAAACCAGAATCAAGGACAATCTAGGTAAGAGTTTCATGATTTGTGCAAAATATGTCATTTTGGGAATTTCACAAGATCATACACTCATGTTATGATGATGGATCATACATGCAGCCCTAATTCTGTGCTAGGGAGTTGGATTGGATTCCTAAGGAAGCTAGAAGATCAGAAAAGCCCGGTTGTACAAGGATCTTTGCACAAGGTACAACCCTTCTATGCATGCATGTTGATTTCTTTCCATAAATAGAAACTTTGCAAATAAAGATCACTCGAATCCAGAGTGGATCAGTGTATCTAATCAAGAAATGAGTCATTGGGACATAGGGACTCTGTCCCTAGTAAAATCTGTGAGAAACGGGGGTCGAAACAATGAAAGTTACCATTTTTGGAAGGCTCGGGAATTGGGATTAAGTCTTGATTAAGGTTTTAGACTATAAATGAACCCCAAATTGACCCCTCGGAACAATATGAAACTGATCGGGCATGAATTCTGGACTTAAAACTCCAAAACACAAAAATGGCACTAAAAGACAAAATAGTCGGGCCCCTGTTCACAGATGGGGGCGTACCGCCCATAAACTCTGCATGCAGAGCGGTACGCCCAGAAAAGGAAAACAGAAACCGGAATCTCAGATTCCAGCGTACCGCCCAGAAACATATGACTCGGCGCGGTACGCCCGGACTTGAAATCTGGAAATCAGTCGACCATTTGAAGCGTACCGCCCAGAAATGTAAACTTCCAGGCGGTACGCCTATGAAGGAAAATGACAGAATGTTTAGCCAATTTTGGATGAACCAAAAATTATCGAGACTGATCCAGTAACTGTATTTTATGCTAATTTCAACCTGAGAATGATATGGGACATGTTAGCCTCGAATATGACGAATATGAACATGATAACGATGATAGGTTGCTAGGAATCTAAGAGAGAATACTTTCTCGGATCTTCTGTCTAGCCACCGTTTCTGACTTCTTTGTGTGAGTCTTCTGACTTCTCTCATGAAATTAACTGTTTAAGATCACAATTCTGTTTGATGTATTTGTTATATCTGTTATGAACTTATCTTGTCAAACACTGTTAGTTCGGAGATGCCCTGCGTGGGTTATCATATACTTTCTGGTCATTAAGGTTGAGCCACTAGGCATATAAGGGATTATAACGGCCATTATAGTTGATTTATCCATGTTCATCCGGATCCTCTAGGATTAAGAAACTAGGGGGAATATGTCCTTATATGTTGAATATGAATTCTTACTCGTTGATGGTTTACGGCTGATTGCGACGTACCGTAGAGTACATAAAGTTTGACCTTTGGTGTGATTTGATAATTTCATAACCAGTATGTGTTTGAAAACTGTTAATGATATGATAGTAGTTAAGACTCACCAACAACATTGTTGTTGACCATGTTATGAATGACTTATGTTGCAGGTAAGCAAGTGTAGGAATGAACCTATTATGAACTTGGAATGCTACTGGGTTGTTGTTGTTAATATGAATTTGGGCATGTATGAACTATGAAATATGAACCATGAACTATGAATGAACTATGAAGACATGATAATGACTATGTTTCCTTCGATATAATGTATCCTTATTCAGTTCCAGGCCATATCCGGTGGCTATTGATTCTGTTAGATCGAATAAGAGGGCAGTGCATCCTCGCTCATGAGTCGGTCTAACATTTTCTTATGTGTGGGCTGGATGTCCGTTGTATGTGTATGTGTTTGTTGTTAGAAGCGTTGGTAATCTCGGGTAATGATACGGACAGCCGGTCCAACGCCCTCCCCCACACCTGGCAGGGTGCGGAGGAGGGGGGTGTGACAGGTTGGTATCAGAGCCAAAGGTTCCAGCAAATTAGGCATTCTTAGAGCCCTAAGCTTGAACCTAGTTTGACCCCTAAGATATTGTATGAACCAAATTATGATCTAGGCTGAAATTTGTATGTTAGGAGTAATCGAGGTTTAGTGTAAGGTCGGTAGTAGTTACAGCCTTGCAAACTGCCATTCCTACCCACAGGTGCACTAAGACTCGGTGACTTCTAACAGACACATTGATGCTAATGATTTCCTATGAAAAATGTTAACCTAAGTTGAAATTGGTATATTAGATTTCTCATAGCATGATGTAAGGTCGGTAATAATTGCAGAAAGTGCACTCTGTCATTGTTACCCACAGGTATCTCATGATATGACAAGTCTAATATATACGTGGATACTGATGGTTATTGTATGTGTACTCTAGTGAACTCAAATGATGGAACTTAGCATGATATAAGTTGAGAAATTTGATATTATATATACATTATTATTGTATATTGAACTTATATCCACAGGTACCATCGCAAACATGTGGAGTTTTACTAAATCTTCAAAATCCGGTAGCAAGAACAGTGGAGGTAGCAAGGGGAGTAAGGGTAAGAAGGAAGAAGGCGGACCTAGCCAACCGGCACCACCTATGAGCCCTGATCTTTCGGGGTATTTCACTGCGCCGACTCAAAGGAAGACTCCGTCGCCCACAGCGTCGACTACGGAGATGCCGAAACCTCCCAAGAAGAGAAGCACGAAACCTAGGATGTCGGTGCGTCCGAGCCATACTATCCACATTGCTCCATCTGACTGGAACGCTCGTGATGCCGGAACGGATCATGAAGACCCGGAAGAGGAACCCGAAGAAGAAGAAGACGAGACTATCCCGGTGCAACAGGTGGTGATTGCGGTGTCTGCAGGGCACACAGTGAGTTATCATTCCGAGCATCATTCTCAGCATGTGTATGCTTCCCCAGCTTACGCAGCAGACGTGGAGGAAGGACCCGAGGAATCGGTTCCTATGCAGCAGGACCCTATGGCAGCTTTCCCTCCACTGGGAAATCTAGTTGATGTTCCAATCCAGGACCCTATCGCAGCTCTAGCTCATGACATTAGGGATCCATATGTAGCCGCTATGATGCAGGGCCAAAGCAACCAACCAGTGTCCGACCGTTATAGCTTTCCCCAATTGCTGAGGTCCAACAGTCAACCCCCATCTTCCTACCAGCAGCCATCTGCATACCAGCAGAATTCCTCATATCAGCCACCACCTGGATATCAGCAGCCATCATCCTACCAGCAGCCTGTAATGTACCAGACACCTGTTCAGGATCCCTATGCCACGGGCGTGCCTTTTTATCCTCCACCGTCATCATTTTACCCGCCACCCCCGTATCAGTATTCAACTTCCCCACCTATGCAGCAGTCTTACATGCCTTATCCACCATCTGCTTATCCATATGCACCTTATGGGCCATACCAGGACCTACCTAGGTCATCCTACTCAGGACCGGGCCCAATTTTCGCCCCAACTCCGTATGCAGATCACTCCGGACCTACCTCTCCAGTCATCGACGCTCTTCGAGAGGAAAACAAGGCGCTGGCGAAAAGGTTGGAAAAGCAGTTAAAGAAGGAGAAGAGGTTGGCTGAGGAAGCAAAGAAGGCGTCGTCCCATCTCAAACACTTGACATCTTTTGGAAGGCGCAGGGATTAGAGACATGACGATTGGCATGAATGGTGAAGACTGGGATGTTGTTTGTGTTTTATCATGTTATGTATTTTCATTTTCTATGAACTTTGTTTGAGTCATGTTTGATGTTTGTGTGTTTTTGTGATTGTAAGCGGTTGAACCGCTATGTGAACCCCCTTATCGTTACGGAATAAAGAACCGTTTATCGTTTTGCAATAATGAATGGAGTACTATAATAGTTATGATAAGTTTTGATACATAGTGCTTCTAGGAGGCTTGGATCATTAGATCACCCCTAAGTACTCATGTGTATGCGAACTCTTTCTGAAACATAGTCATTTCATGGTAATTATGTCGGTAACCACGTAGTGGTGATCCGGAAAGTCCAAAATAACACAACAACCCTGATATGAACATTATCCTATGGCATTGTTATATGCAAAGGAATATGAATTATGAATTATGAATACCTGTCAACTAAGTCAAAATGTATGATGATCTGTCAATCTGGTATTGCTTTCAGCGAAATGTCGAAAGCAAGATCAAGCGGAACTCGTCAGGATGACCATGACGGAGATGATGATCGTGATGATCGCTCCGTTCATAGCAGAAGGGAAGAACCTCTCACGTCCGAGCAAGTGAGACAGAGAGAACATGAGGAAAGACTTCAGGAGCTTATAGCCCAAGGGATCTCTAAAGCGTTTCCTTCATTGGTCGCTAAAGAGAGGAGACAAGGAAAGACACATGTTGGTTCAGAAAGAACCAGCGAACCGCAAAGAAGCAAAACTGATGTTTCTAGACTCAGGAACTCTGCAAGAACTCGATCCCCAATAGCTGAATCCCAAACTGACTCATCAGCTCATAGCAGAATCCGAAACCGTCGGAGCCCTAGCCCTGATTATGAAGATCGCCCAAAACGTATCAGAAGAAGGTCAAGGAGCAGGGAACGCAAGCCTGAAAGGGAGGAGAGAAGAGGATGTTCTTATAAGACTTACATGGCCTGCAAGCCAGGTATTTTCAAGGGGGACAAAGGGGCTACTGATGCCCTGAATTGGTTAGAAGAAATTGAGGCAGCCTTGGATATTAGCAACTGTGCTACCAGGGACAAGGTGAAGTTTGCGTCCCAATCTTTCAAAGGGGCGGCATTAAATTGGTGGAAGGTGGAAATGAATCGGCTTGGGAAAGATAGGGCATATCGTATGAGCTGGAGAGAGTTTCGGGAAAGAGTTATGGAAAAGTTTATTCCAGAGAATGAGGCTGAGAGATTGGAAAATGAGTTCATCAACTTAAGAATGAATGGATCTGAATATATGGCCTATATCAATAGGTATAATGAACTGTTGAACTTAGTACCTCACATGGCAGACACAGAGACTTCTAAAGTCAGGAGGTTCGTTTGGGGATTAAGTCCCGAGATAAGAGCGAATGTGAGATCCGCTCGTCCTAACACCTTGGCATCTGCGATAAGTCTGACCGGTACCTTGGCAGATGAGTGGATCCGGACGGCGGGAATCAAAGTAAACACCTCCGGGAATAAAAGAAGAGGTGGTGATAGAGGTCATGACTCTAAGAGGGGTAGATTTGGAGGAAATGACCAAGGCAGAAGGAATGATGGGAGGGATTTTAAAGAAACGAAGGCTGAAACTTGTAGAAACTGTGGGAAAGCAGGGCACGCGCACCAACAATGTAAATCACCAGTAGTTTGCTTCTACTGCAAGGAGAAAGGGCATAGGAGTTGGGAGTGTCCGCAAGGGAAGAAGAAAAAGGATGAACAAAACAAAGGCGTGGGAACTTCAAAAGGTACACCCCGACTCTATATCATGACCGCCGAAGAGGCACGTATGAATGATGATGTGATCTCTGGTATGTTTTCTGTCAATAATATGATTGTTAGCATTTTGTTTGATTCTGGTGCTAATAGGAGTTTTATATCCTCTACCTGTGTCCCTAGACTTAAATGTACTACACATAAGTTAGATATACCTTATGTTGTAGAAACCGCTAATGGCCATAAGATTAGTATCTCCAACGTAGTTAGAGATTGTCGCTTAGAGCATGAGAATACTACTTTTGAACTTGAACTCCTCCCTATGGAATTAAGTGAATTCGACATCGTCCTTGGAATGGATTGGCTCACACGACATCAGGCAAAGATTCGTTGTGCCGATAAGATGTTGGAATTAAAGTCTGCAGACGACAAGATTCACACGATCATTGGAGATAGAAAAACGAAACCGATGAGAATAATCTCCAGATTGAAAGCGGGAAAATGTATCCGGAAAGGTGATCAAGCTTACATAGCAAATCTAGTTGAGACACCTCGAGAAAAGAAATTGGAAGATGTACCGATTGTCTCAGAATATCCAGACGTGTTTCCTGATGAGCTACCCGGATTGCCCCCAAAACGACAAGTGGAGTTTCAAATCGAACTTGCACCTGGGACGTCTCCGATAGCAAAAGCTCCATACCGACTTGCACCGTCCGAGATGCAAGAACTAAGGAATCAACTCCAGGAACTTCTCGATAAAGGTTTCATTAGACCTAGTTCATCGCCCTGGGGAGCGCCGGTACTCTTTGTGAAAAAGAAGGATGGCTCGATGCGGATGTGCATCGATTACCGTGATCTCAATCGAGTAACCATCAAAAACAAGTACCCATTGCCTAGGATTGATGACTTGTTCGATCAATTGCAAGGGGCAAGTTATTTCTCAAAAATCGATTTGAGATCAGGGTATCATCAAGTCAGAGTCCGTGAAGAGGACGTCCCAAGAACAGCCTTCAGAACCAGATATGGTCACTATGAATTTACAGTTATGCCTTTCGGATTAACTAATGCGCCAGCCATATTCATGGATCTAATGAATCGGGTGTGCAAACCATATCTTGATAAGTTTGTAATCGTATTTATCGACGACATTCTGATCTACTCTCGCACTCGAGAAGAGCACGGCGAACATTTGAGAAAGATATTGGAGTTATTGCGATCTGAGAAGCTTTATGCAAAGTTCTCTAAATGTGATTTTTGGCTAAGAGAAGTGCAATTTCTGGGTCACATTGTCAGTGAGTCTGGTATACAGGTAGACCCAGCAAAGGTAGAAGCAATTGCTAAATGGGAACAACCAAAGAGTCCTACCGAAATCCGGCGATTCTTAGGACTAGCTGGTTATTATCGGAGATTTATTCAGGATTTCTCCAAGATAGCCACACCATTAACTTCCCTTACTCAAAAGAACGTGAAGTTTGACTGGAAACCTAAGCATACAAATGCTTTCGAATTGCTTAAACAGAAACTAAGCTCTGCTCCTATACTTTCATTACCAGAAGGAACTGAAAACTTTGTGGTATATTGCGATGCTTCTACCAATGGACTCGGATGCGTTTTGATGCAAAAAGATAAAGTAATTGCTTATGCATCCAGGCAACTTAAAAAGCACGAGAAGAACTACACTACACATGATTTAGAGTTAGGAGCAATCGTCTTTGCTCTTAAAATTTGGAGACACTACCTGTACGGAGCCAAATTTGTAGTATACTCCGACCACAAAAGTTTACAACACTTGTTCAGTCAAAAGGAGTTGAATATGCGACAAAGACGCTGGATGGAAGTACTGAGTGATTATGATTGCGAGATCAAGTATCACCCAGGCAAGGCCAATGTAGTGGCAGATGCACTAAGCAGAAAGGAAAGAATCAAGCCACTCCGAGTTCGAGCCTTGAGATTGAATGTAAGTGTAGATCTAATTGGAGAAATCATCGAAGCACAAAAGAAACAAATGGCCGACTCAAATGTTGACAAGGATGAGATGATGACTGTGGTAAGAAAATTGACAAGAGAGACGGATGGCATCCTAAGACTAGGCAAGCGTATATGGGTGCCTAAAGAAGGAGGTTTACGTGAGGTAATTCTCCGTGAGGCTCACAAATCTAAGTACATGCTCCATCCAGGAGGCGACAAAATGTACCAGAATTTGAGAGCGAATTATTGGTGGCCAGGAATGAAAAAGGCAATTGCCGCCTATGTTGAAAAATGTCCAATCTGCCTACAAGTAAAGGCTGAACATCAGAGACCTGCTGGATGTCTTCAGAAAATAGAACTCCCTGAGTGGAAATGGGAAGAAATTACCATGGATTTCGTGACAAAGCTACCCAAGGACTAGAAGCGGACATGATGCCATTTGGGTAGTTGTGGACCGTTTGACAAAATCTGCTCACTTTCTACCAATGGCAGAAACTTACAATGGGAAGCAGCTTGCAAAACTGTTTGTAGATGAAATCATATCAAAGCACGGAGTGCCAAAGTCTATAATTTCTGATAGAGATACTAGATTCACTTCTCATTTTTGGCAAAGCTTTCAAGAAGCGATGGGGACTAAACTGAAGTTTAGTACGGCTTATCATCCCCAAACTGATGGCCAGAGCGAGAGAACCATTCAAACGTTAGAGGACATGCTGAGAGCATGTGTCATAGAATTTGGTGGTAGCTGGGATGATCATCTTCCCCTAGCTGAATTTTCATACAATAATAGTTATCACACCAGCATTCAAATGGCACCGTTTGAAGCATTGTATGGCAGAAAATGCCGAACCCCAGTATGTTGGTCTGAAGTGGGAGAAGGTCAACTTACAGGACCTGAACTGATAATGGAAACCACTGAGAAAGTTAGGGAGATTCGCAAAAGACTTAAAACCGCTCAAGACCGACAAAAGAGCTACGCAGATCGGCGTAGGAGACCACTCGAGTTTAAAGAAGGAGACATGGTGATGTTGAAAATATCACCCTGGAAAGGTATAATCCGATTTGGCAAAAGAGGGAAATTGAGTCCACGATACATCGGACCTTTCAAGATAATATCAAGAGTCGGAGAAGTGGCTTATCAGCTAGAATTGCCTGAGGAACTTAGCGGAGTTCACGACGTGTTTCATGTGTCAAATCTACGGAAATGCATGGTCGATGAAGCTCTCGCGGTTCCGTTGAAAGAAATAAAGATTGATAAAAAGTTGAACTTCACCGAACAGCCCATCGAAATAATGGAACGAATCACGAAGAAGCTCCGCAAGAAAAGGATTCCAATGGTAAAAGTCAAATGGGACGCTAGACGCGGTCCCGAATTTACGTGGGAATCCGAAGCAGACATGAGAAGAAGATACCCCCAGCTATTTAGTTAATGACTAACGAATTCCGGGACGGAATTCCTTTAAGGGGGAGAGAATGTAACCTTTGTGGACGAAACGATTATCCGAGTTGGAATTTTCAAATGAGAAACTCTCAAAAGTTTCTGAATTACAAATTGGGGCGGTACGCCTAGGATGGGGAAATCCTAGGCGGTACGCGACCCATCTGGTAAACGGGTCGGGTTGCGGCATCCGTCGGATTCTGGTATGTACGAACCTCAAAATCCGGGCGGTACGCCCCGGAACATGTACTTTGGGGCGGTACGCCTCAAAATGTCTGATCGATAAGAACAAGGTTTTTGGCCTTTTTAACCTTGCACACTTGTGAATCCTTTCACTTCCGGTCAGAGCATTCTCTTGACAGTCCCAGAGCTCTGCCACCACCATTTTCAAGCCATTGGATCATTGTGAAGGATTAAAGCTTCATAGGTAAGTGTTTAATCATCATTTTCATACCAAAATCATGTGAAGCTTAATGTAACCCTCACACACTACTTGTGTTCTCATCAAATCAGTGATATTGAATCACTTGGAGAAGGCTAAGGAGGGTGGAAAACCAGAATCAAGGACAATCTAGGTAAGAGTTTCATGATTTGTGCAAAATATGTCATTTTGGGAATTTCACAAGATCATACACTCATGTTATGATGATGGATCATACATGCAGCCCTAATTCTGTGCTAGGGAGTTGGATTGGATTCCTAAGGAAGCTAGAAGATCAGAAAAGCCCGGTTGTACAAGGATCTTTGCACAAGGTACAACCCTTCTATGCATGCATGTTGATTTCTTTCCATAAATAGAAACTTTGCAAATAAAGATCACTCGAATCCAGAGTGGATCAGTGTATCTAATCAAGAAATGAGTCATTGGGACATAGGGACTCTGTCCCTAGTAAAATCTGTGAGAAACGGGGGTCGAAACAATGAAAGTTACCATTTTTGGAAGGCTCGGGAATTGGGATTAAGTGCTTGGTTAAGGTTTTAGACTATAAATGAACCCCAAATTGACCCCTCGGAACAATATGAAACTGATCGGGCATGAATTCTGGACTTAAAACTCCAAAACACAAAAATGGCACTAAAAGACAAAATAGTCGGGCCCCTGTTCACAGATGGGGGCGTACCGCCCATAAACTCTGCATGCAGAGCGGTACGCCCAGAAAAGGAAAACAGAAACCGGAATCTCAGATTCCAGCGTACCGCCCAGAAACATATGACTCGGCGCGGTACGCCCGGACTTGAAATCTGGAAATCAGTCGACCATTTGAAGCGTACCGCCCAGAAATGTAAACTTCCAGGCGGTACGCCTATGAAGGAAAATGACAGAATGTTTAGTCAATTTTGGATGAACCAAAAATTATCGAGACTGATCCAGTAACTGTATTTTATGCTAATTTCAACCTGAGAATGATATGGGACATGTTAGCCTCGAATATGACGAATATGAACATGATAACGATGATAGGTCGCTAGGAATCTAAGAGAGGATACTTTCTCGGATCTTCTGTCTAGCCACCGTTTCTGACTTCTTTGTGTGAGTCTTCTGACTTCTCTCATGAAATTAACTGTTTAAGATCACAATTCTGTTTGATGTATTTGTTATATCTGTTATGAACTTATCTTGTCAAACACTGTTAGTTCGGAGATGCCCTGCGTGGGTTATCATATACTTTCTGGTCATTAAGGTTGAGCCACTAGGCATATAAGGGATTATAACGGCCATTATAGTTGATTTATCCATGTTCATCCGGATCCTCTAGGATTAAGAAACTAGGGGGAATATGTCCTTATATGTTGAATATGAATTCTTACTCGTTGATGGTTTACGGCTGATTGCGACGTACCGTAGAGTACATAAAGTTTGACCTTTGGTGTGATTTGATAATTTCATAACCAGTATGTGTTTGAAAACTGTTAATGATATGATAGTAGTTAAGACTCACCAACAACATTGTTGTTGACCATGTTATGAATGACTTATGTTGCAGGTAAGCAAGTGTAGGAATGAACCTATTATGAACTTGGAACGTTGCTGGGTTGTTGTTGTTAATATGAATTTGGGCATGTATGAACTATGAAATATGAACCATGAACTATGAATGAACTATGAAGACATGATAATGACTATGTTTCCTTCGATATAATGTATCCTTATTCAGTTCCAGGCCATATCCGGTGGCTATTGATTCTGTTAGATCGAATAAGAGGGCAGTGCATCCTCGCTCATGAGTCGGTCTAACATTTTCTTATGTGTGGGCTGGATGTCCGTTGTATGTGTATGTGTTTGTTGTTAGAAGCGTTGGTAATCTCGGGTAATGATACGGACAGCCGGTCCAACGCCCTCCCCCACACCTGGCAGGGTGCGGAGGAGGGGGGTGTGACAGATTGTAACATCCCACATTGGTGGGGAGGGGAACTAAGCATGCCTTTATAAGGGTGTGGATACCTCCCCTACCAAGACGCGTTTTAAATCCGTGAGGGGCGGATGCCTGAGGGCATGCCGGCTGCCAAAGCGGACAATATCTTGGTGCGACGGGTCTGGGCTGTTACAGATGGTATCAGAGCCGGTCGTCGGCCAGTGTGCCAGCGAGGACGCTGGTCCCCTAAGGGGGGAGGATTGTAACATCCCACATTGGTGGGGAGGGGAACTAAGCATGCCTTTATAAGGGTGTAGATACCTCCCCTACCAAGACGCGTTTTAAATCCGTGAGGGGCGGATGCCTGAGGGCATGCCGGCTGCCAAAGCGGACAATATCTTGGTGCGACGGGTCTGGGCTGTTACAACACCACACCACATAACACAACCACACTACTATACCCCTCCTACTAAAACCATACAAGGAAGTCCAGTAATCATCTACGTGACAACCACACCACATAGGGTATATCAGATGCTCTAAGTAACAATAACTAGGTAACGTTATTCTTCGAAAACTTTATGATTTATAGTTGTAGGCATATGTGTAGAAAGTGAGGTTAAAAATCTTATCTACCTTTTTCATTTTTTAGTAACTAACTATTTGTTTTTAATTTTTAATCATTATTATTTGTTTTTTAAAATAGAGTCTTCATCTTTATCTTTATAGTTTATTAAAAAAAAATTGTATTCACAAAATTTAAAGATTGTTAATAAAACACTCTAGATCATATTACTTTTTAAAAAAAAAAACTCATATATGTGTGATGAATTGGTATATTGCCAATTCTTTATATTTATTTATTATTTAACCCTCAAAATTGAAGTAAAAGTTTTAAATAGATATTTCTTATATTTTTCTTAAAATTTATGAATAAGGTGTAATATCAAAAAACTGACGTGAAGGATGTTATAGTTTTGAAAATACATTTCCTTTTCATACTAACTAGGTAAATAAAATGATTCCGATCCAAGCTAAATATGCGATTAATAGCCCTAATAAACTAAATATTCACAACTTTGAAGATAATAAGAAGTCGAACCCTCGTAATCCTTGTTGGACACGCAAACTTAACAAAGTCTGCTTGTGGCTCATCCAGTTGAAAACCCTACCAAAAAAAAAAATATACAAGTTTATAGGTTGACAGGAATCAAACCCGAGAACTCAAGGTCAGGAATAACACACATTATTACAACACTCAACGGTGCAAGTAGGTTTGTATAAAGAACCTATCTTAATTAAGTTAAGCACAAAACAAACAAACTTCCAAAACGAAAACAATTGATTTACTACACGTTCGTTTTTAATACAAACGGATAAAAACAATTGATTTACTATTTCGTTTTTAATATATGGAGTAATTTTTTTAACAGCAAATTTGGATCACTGACGTGGACATTACACCACCCAACCGATCATCTCCAAGTAATTACTTGTTCTACATGCATCGTTTGAATGTATAAAAAAAAGTTAACTCAAATACCTCATAAACTTAGCCATAGGCAAAAATCATATATATACTTCAACAAAAAGTAACTACCGGCATAAGAGTGAAATGTAATTACCATTTATATTCTTTTAACAGTTAAAATTGTCACAAATACACTTCATAGGTTTTGAACTCGTAATCTTTAGTTGGGGAACAACCACTTTATTACCAAGTGGTTCCACGACAATTACCATCCATATATAGAGATAAAGAAGTACTACATAGACTTCAAGATTTTGTTGTTAAGATAAAGATGACAGACATTTAAAACAAGACGAGCAATTTCAAAAGAAATCACACACCATACACCCCATAAACTATTACTAGCTATCGTCACTAGACCTAAATAGCGTTTACTATGTAGAAATGCTAGGAGAATAAAATACATCATTACATAGAATATACATATAATATGTTTGGTATCATACGAGAATAGAATAGATTTATATTTCTTAGGGGACATGTATTATTTTTAATTCCTTCAAGGAATTGAATAAATTTTTTTATTCAATCTAAATTTCTCTAAAAGAATTAAGAAAATAAATAACATAAAAAGTTAAGAATACAAAATTTTAAAATAAAAAATAAATTAAAAATATAAATTAAAAGTTAAAAAATGAAAAATAACAAAATGAATGAAAAAAAATCAAAAATCAATATAAATAAATGAAAATAAAATAAAAATATATAAATATAAATGTAATAAAAAATTTAAAAAATAAAAATTAAAACGGAAATAGCCATTCTGTAGTGAAATGGCAGTAAAATTTTGTTTAATTCTTTCAGTTTTACTACCCTACTAAATAACACGAAGTAATGACTTATTTCATTCTGATAAGGTAACCACACAGGGTGATGGAATTGTACTGATCCATTTTATTTACTCGACCATTTCATTCCTTTGTCATTTTCATTCCATTACTTCGTACAAACAGACCCTTAAAGTTTTTGTTTATCATTCACACACATTTAAGTTGTATAATAACTTTAACAAGATGGGCGATATAGTTCAAAATGTCACATGAGTTTCTATTATTGAATGCACCTGAGATCAGTTTCATTTGTTTGCGTTCTCTCAAGTTGTTATTTTGTAGTTAACGGACGTCCTTTAAAGTTGTTCTTCGGTTGCAACTATACTCGCAACATAAGAATTCAAGATGTTACTATTACTACAATTAGATTGTTCCATATAAATCTTTATGATAAATCCTACAATAACAAACTCTAGAATAGTAGTAAATATTCTCCAAATTACCTGCATACATAATTTGTATACAGAATAATCAAATTATGTTGTGATAATTAAAAAAATAAACACCTAACAAAACTGACGTGAGACGGTGAGAGATACTTTTTCTAAATCAAGATTGACGAAGGAACTTACATTAGTGCAATTTTAATTTAAAAGATAGCATAATCAAAATCACAATTATTTCAATACCCCAAAATCAAATATAAGGCTACTGCTAACCAAATATATATGAACAGAGGAGGCTTTTACTATTTAGGCATGAAATCCAGAGTACTTGAAACAAAACTGTTTCCAAAAAAAATCAACAGAGGATTAACCTTTATCAAACAATGAAACAAATATAAGTATATAACTAACTGAAGTTATACATTTATCAAACGAATATAAACAGAAATTTTAAAACACATAAAATCAAAATTTAGGCTCAGATCTTGTGGCGTCATCACAACCGTATAGGTTCAGACCAAAAAGCAGATAAAGGTACACGCGTGAAAGTGTTTAACACGCATCCAACAAAAAGAATACTTATGGGATGGTGGCACTCTACATTCATTTGGTGCTATCAAGGATTGTATAATGTGCTTCACAATTCTACCTTGTGCCTTAGATTTGTACCATGAAGTTGACAAATGTATAATAGGTAGTAACTCGGTTTTATTAAGCGCGTATTTTCTCGGAGATAACGTGAATATACAAAACATTGTATTGCTAAAGCACAACATAAATAAAACAAAAATAAAAAACAATGAAACAACGATAAAATTAAAAGTCTAATTATATATAACACTACAAACAATTGGATAACTAAAAACAGATTAAAAAAACAGAACCCAAAAAAATAAAGAAAAGAGAAAACAAAATAAAAAAATATGATATCAAAAGACAAAAAAAAAAACACAAGATGACAAAGTAAGGCCTTGACTTACAAATAAGGTGATGATGGTCAATTAAATCCGGAAAAATTATTACTCTATACACACCATGCCAAACCCAAAATGAGATATCATTAGTGGACTTTAGAAAATTATCAAAATGTACAAATAACAATGTCATATAAACTTTTGGGCTCGGAACAAACCAAAAACCATGCATATAACAATGCCATATGCACAACTACACACTTTTGGCTCATTCCTACAAAACCGACCACCATTAGCCTAATTGCGGGGTACCCCAAAAGGTGTCTCTGCGATCAATCTTCCGTGTGAGAGCAAGAAACATTTTATGATAAAGGGGCAAGTGGAGTTAATGATCGACTTAAGAATGAGAGGCTGGGAAGGATGAAGATTCCTTCTGAGTTCATCACAAAATTGGGGGGGGGGGGGGGGGGGGATTGCGACAACAGATTTTGTAGCAAATTCGTAGCAAACAAGATTTTACGATACATTTACCACAAAAAGCTTTTGTAACAAAAAACGATGCTGCAAAATTGTTGTAAAAGATTTGCTACAAAAGTAGTAACACCTCAGAACAGTAATAACGTTGGATCTAGCATTAAATCCTTTAAATCATTATACCTGCAGCAAACCAAATATTATATTATTTAGTAAAGATTAATCCTTGCACGTGAAATAAATATATATCTCACATAAGAAATACCAGGTTTATAAAAAGTAAACCGAGTTTACTATAAAAAACACTAATAAGTTTGAAGCCTTGTAGGTTAGCGTTGAGGCCCGAGGGAGATTTAGCAAGAAGAATTCATAAGGCTCAGGATAGATAACGCCACATAAACATTATCCGTATGGATTAACATACGGGCGTTATCCCTCCTGAGCTTTACAGATCCATTCATACTAGCTATTTTTTTTCTTTTCCGGCTTAAACACACCATCATCATATACATATACATACATATATATATATATATATATATATATATAGAGAAAGGGTAAAATGGAAACCATTTTAAGTGGAAGAAACCAAGGAAATTCCTTTTGGACCATTGATCTTCTTCATCCTATGGCTCTCTTTTTTTCTACCATTATATCTTTATTTTTTTTTACCAACTTATTTGTTTAACCCATTAGAAGGGTAGAATGGTAATGTTATCATTCTATTACTTTATTATTTTTTAGAATTGTCAGACTCTCTCTCTACATCATATATCTGTACATTATTTACCATATCTATACATTATCTACCACATCCACCATACATTTGTAGATCTAGATCTCTTTTCAAAATTTTCATGGATTTTCATATATTTCAAATACAGTAGGGCGATCTGCATAACCTTCTCACCTCCTCCATACCCACATCCAACTGTCACCATTCAAGATGAAGAACACTGAAGATCTGAATCGCCATCATGCTCCGCCCCGCTGCCTGTGCTCCGCCCCTCGTTTCAGATCTTAGACATCGTCCTTCAACACAACAGCGATACGCATCGTAACTTTCAGATCTGGGACTGTTTTTCTAGCAGTGGTGGCGGCTAGGGTTTCTTTTTATAAATGTAACTTTCACATTTTTTCCGGTCGTGAAGAAGAAGAAGGGAGGGGGAGGGTGTTTCCGGCGGAGGAAGATAACGGTCGTGGTGGTGGTTGGACCGTTGACGGTGACCGTCGTCCGACCAGATTGCATGACAAGGACTGTCGGATTTTATAAAATAGGAGTGGATCTTGTCTCGTAAACCAGATCTTGACAGAAAAGACTATCGAAACTCAGATCTACCGGAGTTGGAGTTTTTGTCTTGTGAAAGAAAGTGTAGATGGTGGGTTGAGAAGACAGTAAATGGAAAAAGCAAAGATAATGGTAAATATTAATTTGATATTTTTTTAATATGTTAATGCTATCTTGATGGTAAATATAAAATTTTGAATTGAGAAATGTAAAATGTCAGCTTGACATTAATGCTATCTTGATTTCTTTTCGTCTATCTATTATATCCTTTCCTAATATATTTTTTTAATTGATTTTACACTTATAAATATACTTATATTTTAAGAGATACATATTTATTTTATATAGTTACAAATTTCTAATATCAATATTTTAAGTTTGTTTTTATTTATATTTGAATATTGAAACAGTAGTGTTTGAAGTCTATAAATATTTAGAATTTTTGTTGTATATTATATTTATATAAATAATCATGTTATAGTTATATATGTAACTTGTTTGATCTTACATATGTAAACTATGTATTTATATATTTTCAATTCAATACAAGTCTTCATTTTTTATGTTACATATATAACTTGTTTGATATCACATATGTATAACGTTACATATGCTACAAGTTGTTACTGTTGCTTTGTATAGCTCAGATAAACTTGTTTCTTGATTTGTCCATATAACATGTATAACGTTTAATCTGTTACAAGTTGTTACATGTGTGACTCAAATTAACTTGATTTTTGATTTTTGTCTATATTAAATGTGTAAAATTATATAAGTTATAAGTTGTTACATGCCTAGCTCAAATACACTTACTTCATGATGTTTATCTATATAACACATGTATTGTTACATATGTTATAAGTTGTTACATGCCTAGCTCAAATAAATTTGTCTCATGGTTTTTATCTATATAACACATGTAACGTTACATATGTCACAAACTGTTACATTCGAGCCTCAAATAAACTTGCTTCTCGATTTTGCTATATAACATGTGTAATGTTACATATGTTACAAGCTGTTACACATGTAGCTCAAATAAACTTGTTTCTTGTTTTTTGTATATATATAGCACATGTAACATTACATATATTACAAGTTGTTATATTCGAGGCTCAAATATATTTGTTTTCTGATTTTTGTCTATATAACACATGTAACGTTATATATGTTGCAAACTGTTACATTCGAGCCTCAAATAAACTTGTTTCTCGATTTTGCTATATAACATGTGTAACTTTACATATGTTACGAGCTATTATACGTGTAGCTCAAATACAGTTGTTTTCTTGATTTTTGTATATATAAATATGTAACTTACACATGTTACAAGATGTTATATTCGAGGCTCAAATAAACTTGCTTCCTAATTTTGTCTATATAATATGTGTAACGGTACATATGAAACAAGTTGTTACATGATAAACTTGTTTCTCGATTTTGCTATATAACATGTGTAACTTTACATATCTTACGAGCTATTATACGTGTAGCTCAAATAAACTTGTTTTCTTGATTTTTGTATATATAAAACATGTAACTTACATATGTTACAAGATGTTACATTCGAGGCTCAAATAAACTTGCTTCTTAATTTTGTCTAATATAATATGTGTAACGATACATATGAAACAAGTTGTTACATGCGTAGCTCAAATAAACTTGTTTTCTGATTTTTGTATATAACTTATGTAACGTTTAGATATGTTACAAGTTGTTACATGCGTAACTTAAATAAACTTGTTTTCTGATTTTTGTCTATATAACACATGTAACGTTACATATGTTACAAACTGTTAAATTCGAGCGTCAAATAAACTTGCTTCTCTATTTTGCTATATAATATTTGTAATGTTACATATGTTAAGAGTTGTTACATGTATTACAAGTTGTTATATGCATAGCTTAAATAAACTTGTTTCTTGATTTTCGTCAATATAACATGTGTAACATTTTACATATATGAACTCATGAATTTATTTTTCTTCGTAGGTGGATGAATTTTTGCACCAAAGATGAAAATGATTACCAAGAATGGAACCGTAAATAGCTTTTATATGTTTTTTGTTAGGTTGTTATATTTTTTAGAATTTTAGTTCGTATGCAACATTTTTGTTACATTTAGTGTTGATTGTAATGTTACCTTATAAATTAATGAAATATAATTTGTTAATTTCATGTTTACACCAAACAAAAAAATTACGTATGTAAGAGAGAGAGTTAAAAAAAGTAAGAGAGAGAATCAAAAAAGTAAGAGAGAGAATAATAATTGTAGGGATCATGTCATGTCAGAATCTTTTATGTTGTAAGACAAAAAATGGTAAAAAGACTACTATACCCTCATTTGCTAAAAGACAAAAAATATAGAAATTGATGATGTGGCTTTATTGTGAGCCACATGATGGACATTCTTTGGTTTCTCCCACTTAAAGGGGTTTCCAAAATAACCTTCCCCTATATATATATATATATATATATATATATATATATATATATATACACGATATGTGTGTGTATGTATATACAAGTGTAGTATAAAGCTCAAAGTGATGGGAGTTCTGGCCCATGAGAAAGCAAAGGGGCCATATGGTTCAATATTTATAGTAGGGGTCATGGTGTGAAAGGCTAGATTACAAGCAAATTGGATATCTAGCTGGAGTGGAAAGTTATAATTATTTACTTATTTCGTGGTACATCCTAAATTCGTAATTGATAAACTAAAAAACATGTTAAATTTTTTTTTTTAACAATGAAAAGATAAATTAAATTGTTGATATTAATTTTTTAACAAAAAAAGAGAAATTATGTTGTGTAATTATTTTCTGTTATTATAAATATACAATTTAAAAAGGGTGAATACTACCTTATTGTGATTGGGTCATGATTCGTTACGTGGCTGCGGTAGTTGAATGTCACGTGACATTCCAAAAAAAAAAGTTTTCATTTGATAAATAAAGGTAAGTTTTATTTACAAATATTTTGTGTATAATTTATCTGTCGTAACACAATGTTACGTTATTTTTTAACAATACAACTGTTTTGTATATTTGCGTTCAAATCTGACATGCATTCATAGGCTCCAATCAAGCAACTTTGCTATTGGTTTCTGCCTCACTAGATACAAGTACAAAATTAATTTATATGATCTAACTAGGGTTACATGGACTTACTAAGTGACAGACCCAAGAACTTTATTTCTGTGAGGTCATTTATTCCGTTATGTTATTAGTATCAACCTTGACATTAGAATTTTCAGGTTGGGTCATCAGATCGGATAATTGTTAGAAACAAATACTAATTTATAAAGACGAATTTATAACACTTACGTGGTACTTGAAGCATCTCACACATTAAGGTGACCGCCAATTGGTAACCTACGTCTTTGTTTGCGATATCTTTAAACCCAGTCAACTATGTTCTTGTCATCATTAATTAGTCCCATTAACCAATGATCTCTAGCTCAATTGGCTAGGGGAGGTACCCAATACATTATAAATGGGGAGGTCTTGGGTTCAAATCCACTTGTAACAAAAAATAAATAAATGAGGGTTACATGTTGGGCCAGGGGGTTTTCTCATCTATGATGAGTTTCCTCCTAATGGGGATTGGAGATGATCGGGTGGGTGGGTAATGCCCCCGTCAGTGATCCAAATTTGCCTTTCAAAAAAAAAAAATAGTCCCATTAAGATTCCATAACCCAACAGGTAACGTGTCTACTTGTATTCTGAGTAACATGTATATTCAAATTTATGTGTCTACTAAACTAATTATATGAGTCTAACTTAAAATCTGATTATTTTTATATCTTATTCGTGTTAGGAATGACTTGTTAATAAACGATTTTTAGCTTTTTAGTAAAAATATTGTAATTTCTAGAAAACAAAAAGATTAAAGAAATCTACTCTTTAATAAAGGAAGTGCTAAAATCATATGTGGCATCATTTTAGCCCATACCCTTAATATAATGACACTTGTAATTTTAACAGATTTTTTATTTTTTTAATATATAATGTCTATACTGTACTATTATATGAAGCCCCATGTACAACTCAGTAAAGCTCCTTTCTGGAATCATCCCTTTACTCAAGAAACGACTATCTGCGGTTGAAAAAAAAAGCCTTAATTCAAAATCCTCCCAATGTACAGACTTGCAGGGAGCTAATTTTGGAAAAACAACAAAGACATTTCCTCTTTGAGAGAGATTCCTCTCTTTCTTTTTGATTTCAAAGTATGAAAGAACATGAATTGGGAAAACGTAAATTTGGAGCCAAAAATTTGAATCTTATCCCAGTGTCACACACACTGCCCCTACTCTTTCTTTATGACACTGGTTAGGGTTTGGAAGCAGCGCTCATCTTCCTTTTAATCATCGAGTGTTCATTAGTTTTCATCGAAGCAGAACGACGACGAAGGGGAAGCAGAACTTGAACCCATTTTCCCCAATCCAGGTTCCTCTTTCTTTCTACTTTCAAGTTTCGGATCTGAATTTGCATATTTCGTTGTTATTTCTCAAATAATTTACTCATCCAAGTCAAAAGCAAGAATGGTGTGCTTTGTTAGGGCTTCATGTTATTTCATTGAAGACGATGCCACAATTTTGTTCGATTCACATATTCTCCTCCGCTTCTATCTGGTGTAGAATAGCAGCTACACTCTCATGGTAGCATTCATCTTCCTTTCGATCATCGAGTGTTGGTCCAGAATCTCTCAACAGTGGTAATATATCTTACTATACTAATCCTTTCGTCTTTGGTTGAATTTATTTGACAACGACAATATACAGAGACGACCGAGGGAAGGCTGATCTGATTTTCTTATACATGTTTATTGATTCCAGGGTGGCCTTAAGTCATTTGTGCGGTTAATCAAAGAAGCAGACACCAAAATCGCATCTTTATCCCTTTAGGTTCCACACTTTTCCCTTAATCTTATGTATTTTGTTCCTCCATTTGGGTCAGTTTCTTGCGTTTTTGCTGATTTATTTATTTTTCTTTTTCTTTCATAGTTGGGTTTTGGTTTTGTGGAGGTCTAAGAAACGGTCCCTTTGGTGTTATTTGTTTTCATTTGCTAGACGTGGTCAGACTGGATAAAGAGGAAATATGGTGTTAAAGGTATGGTATAGTCCAGTGATTATGTGTTTTTGGTATCCCCTACTAAATTGAAAATTATCATGTTGCTCATGAGCCTAGACGACTTGGCCTTATTTTATGTTTTGTAGGTTACGACAGGAAGCTGAGAACTAAATGTTGTAGCCTAATCTGCTTATACAGAATTCCACAATGGTTTGTTTTAAATCTACAATCATCTGATTGTTTTAGATGTTATATAAATAATAACTAAGCAATATTAATTTGTTTTAGGTGATGATTGTAAGCAGTTAGGTACATAACTTAAAAACTTTTCGTGAGATGGAATGGAAGGAATTTGATTTTGTTTATATAATGACTTTACTCTTAACTTTAGATTGTATATAATGGCGGAGACCAAATGCTCTTATAGTCGAAAGACAAACTCATGGTCTTAGGATGCAGGTAATTAGTGCCTATTTTTTTATTGCTATCCAAATCGAGCTCATGTAGGAGACACACCAATGTGTTGGTGGTGCCTTTTATTTTTTTTTAATTCCCTTTATTAGATAATAGTACTGTGTTAATGTGTGTCACTGTTTCTATTCTATTCTTGCTTGGTTTATACTTCAATTTCACAAATGATTAAGAAAAATATGCAAGTAATTATTCCATTTTTGGCTGTACTTGCAGAATACGAGATGGCATGTATGATGACTTGTTTAAGAAATATGGGAAGGTTGTTTACAAAAGCAATGACCAAAAATCTCCTATTTCAGAGGTAAATGTCGATGTTGAATGCTTGGCTTGTAAGCCTTTCATATTATATGCTTTTAGAGCTTTTCTTTATTATTTTTACAAAAAATTGGTAACTTCATTGTTTTATTCTACATTATTTTTGCTCTTGTATAGTTGCTGCGGCATTAGCAAAGATAGCAAGTGATGTGAAGGCTGTTGATATAAAACTCCTGATTACCACTGCATTTTCTAGACCATAGATTGATGCCATCAGCCCAGGTAACCATTATTAGTTGTTACTCTATATCTAAAAAACGATGAGCAAAAATCTAAAACGTAATATGCATACTTATTTTATGATGGACTTCAGGACCCGAATAAATGATCTAGATGAAAAATAGTATGGGAAATTCGCCACTCGAGATACAAAATCCCATTCGTGGACCTTTTTAGACTTCGGTAGGTTTTCTTGCAGTTTTTCTTATCAAACCCTCTGCATGTGAGATTGGTTTTTACTGCATACTTAATTAGTGACACAAAGTAATATTGTCTCTGAACGAACAAACACTATATGAAACCCTCCATTTATATGTGGATCGAAATTTGTCACCTAATACACCTTTTTATATGTGGATCGAAATTTGTCACCTACTACAAAATTGCAGACTAGAACTAAATTTAAACAACTAAATAGAAGGGTGAGTTATTGAAATCCACAAATAGTGCGTTTTTACTTTTGAGAAAAACTAAAATAAGATAAGGAAAATAAGAAAAAAAGTTCAAAGTCAAAATTGAGGCTATTGATGTAAGAACTTTGGTGTGAAGGTTGGACTTCTATGGTTTGTGTTTCAAGTTTGGGTCTCTTTCCAGGTTTTTTTTCTTTTTTTTTCATTTTATCCTGTTAATCCAATAGTCCATATACGCGTCTGTCAACTCTTGAATTGGCTCGAAAACAATATTGATCTCAATAGACATTTAGCTCGGCTAGCATTTGCCCTTTAGGTGATATTAATGTAAACTTTCAACTTTTACCACAAAAGAAACATTTGTATCTGTTGTGTTATGTTTAGTTCCTCCTGGTTCTACAATTAACCTGTGGCGTTTTATATTATTTCGAGGTGATATAGTGGCCCACATATTCTACAGAACATAGAGAAATTTACATCCTGGAAGAGTTTTATGTCAACGCGACTCCCATAGAGCTACTTTTCGAAAATCAACAAGGATTTGGCTGTTGAAAAGACAATGCCTGAAACCCGACACACAGGAATGTGACCTGGCCGATTAGGAGGAACCAGAGTGGCTCATGCTTGATCAAGTTGAACAATGAACACGAGGGGTGCAGATTATGACCAAGGGTGAAATGTTGTTTCTGTGTTGTTTAAAGCATAGGAACTATGGTTAAAAAGGTAGCATATGGGGTGTTTTGATTTAGGATTTTAAACTGATTATTGTATTTAAGAACAAGGTTAAGATAATCATTTGACTAATATCAATGTTTTCAAGGATTTAAGAACTTAATGACTTTGTAAATATTATAAAATTCAAACTATATATGCCTAATGTTTTGGTAATATATACAATTAAAAAAATATAAATAATAAAATATGAGGTGTGGAGTATTATATTTTTGTAGATTTTGTTTGTTTCATAGATATGTTTTGCATTTTATTTTTTTAATAACCCGATCTATTATCTCAAATGAAACAATCTTTCAATCTTCAATATCAACCGATCTGACATTGTACCAATCTAATAGCTTGGTGATTTGAAACTATAATTTGATCAAACTTTGCCTTACTTTAATGATTAAAGTGTATTGTAAAATTTTAGACACAACCCGTGAAGCTCACGGGTATATAATCTAGTATAATATATGGGAACATGGCAACACTTTTGGAACAGTCAAAGGTCAACATTGATAACGAAAAAAGTCAAAAGCTTCCTCAATGGCTTTTGTCCTTCACACCCCGAACATTATATTTGTGCACGTACTAGAAAGCTCTCCTTTCCATCAAAGCAATCATAAAACTGCGCTGAATTCCATGACAGTCGGCACCAGGACGGATCCAGAAAAAAAATTCAGGGGTAGCGTTAAAGAAAAAATATTTGTCGGGACTAACGGGGGTTCGGTGGAAGTGGCCCCGAAAAAAAGGTAATTAACAGGATTTTAATCATATTTTCAAATCAGGATTTAAAGAAAAACCATAAAAAAATTTCGAGGGTAGCGTAAAATATTTTTAGGGGTAGCGGAAAATTCATTTTAGGGGTAGCGAAATACCGAAAACCAAAAAATTGCACATCGTAGTAAAAGTTCGGGGTAGCGGACGCTACCCCTACCACCTAAGTAGCTCCGCCCCTAGTTGGCACAAATGTATTTTTTTGGGTACTCCTATTTACACACCAATTTTCTAAATTCACATTCCAATATTCCCTGCCTCATATAGCCCTTACAATGCTGCTCTTTGGTTAATAAAGGGAGACAAACGAAAAATCTTGTTCGGTTATTTGTTAGTGTTCGTTCGATTATCCAATAATTTGAAGTCGTGTGAGAAACACTTTCAGATCAAACAAATTGGAGTGTATACCAATTGAATGACCAGATAAAATCAGATGATTCGACAAGATTTATGAATGAATTTGAATGTTGTTGTTTGAAAGTGTTTCCGAAATCGCAATTTCAGTGTATGTATACGACCAGATCCCAGAGGAGCGTATATTCAGTTATCGAATTTGATAACTGAATTTAACTTCTAAAATTTCAGTCCCTCTAATTTACTTAATGTTATTTTCCAAACGGAAAATCTAATTTACTTAATGCTAGCTCGACCCC
Source organism: Deinandra increscens subsp. villosa (assembly GCA_039602395.1). Classification (NCBI taxonomy): domain Eukaryota; kingdom Viridiplantae; phylum Streptophyta; class Magnoliopsida; order Asterales; family Asteraceae; genus Deinandra; species Deinandra increscens. The sequence continues at coordinate 4,657,807 of JBCNJP010000023.1, forward strand.
AGCCAGGGGCACTTTATTCTCTCTAACGTTTTAACGTGATTGTTTAGTGTGCGGGTCTGATTGATAGGTTTATCGAAGGTCAAAGATCAATTTTTTACTAGTTTCAACAACTAGTTTGATTGAACTTAACCAATAATTGTCAATAGTTGTGCTGTTCGACCTTTTACCAACTATATCCACAAACTCTCGATCTTATAACTGATTTTCAACTTTCGGCCATGGTTTTATTTGATAATATATTAATTGTTTAATGGTTTCAAATCAGTGACTCATTGAGGTGTAGTGGGCATGATTATTTCGTTTCTTAGAGATGATGATTTTATTTGGGAGATGCGATAAGAAAGCAGTGTAAGCAGAATTAATACCTGAAACTTCTCCAAGGGAAATGATAATAAAAAAAAAAATGATGGCATATGGTTAGATTTTATCTAGCCGGTTATTATGTGTATCATAATAAAGTTAAATTTTGAAATTAATGTATGATATTAATCATATCCCAATATTAAATAGTTATATTAGTGATGTTGATGTTTGATTTGCGGTTTTAGTTAGGTCATAATTATTATGTTATTCGTAGCGGGAGTGAAAAGTCTTCATAGCTTCCCAATACCGCTCCTAAGAGCGCTATGCGACAAAAAACCAGAAGTCCCCCGTGATCATCATCCCGCCATACATTCACCCCTTTCCAGAAAAAATATAGTCGTTACAAGGGCTATATATAACTACTTTTTTTTCATTTTCTCCTCTATAAAGCCCACCATTTTATACATTTTAGCTACACGAACTCAAACTTTTTCTACTTTACTCTAAATCTTTTCAACTTTCTATCAACCATGTTTCTCCTCATGTCATCCTAGTGGAGCGAAGAGGGGGATGGGGAGTTGATGATCCCGATGGACCCGATGATGATACTTATTTGGGATCGCGTAAAACAAATATTTGATGAGGATTGCTTAAAAGAAATAACATATGACGAGGAGATGTGGTTGAGGATGCCATTTCAACAAGTCGTACATTGGATGAGCTAAACGGGAAATGGACTAGAGTCACACTAGTTCTTATAAGGTTTCAAACAATATACTCAAGACGGGTGGACTTGTTACTAGCTCTGAACTAAGATAAGCATGTTATTGTAGAATCTGTTACCGAACATGAACGATTATATAGATGGCCATTTAGTAAGTTAGTCATTTAAAAGCTTTTAAATGACATGTATTTTTCTAATAATTGAACGACTGTATTTAGTTTCCCTCAATTTTATATAATTTAACAAAAAAAAAATGCGTTAATCAAATTGTGTAACTTTTTATTTAATGAAATTATGAAGTAAAATGTGTGACCCAAAAAAGAGGATTTAGCCACATGAAGGCGTCCGATTTGATTTCATCAACTAAGCTCCCCAGATGAGTGCTTCGATGTTCAAATTCTTTCCCATTTCATGCCTTCCAGATTGCCCACAGGATTGCAGTGAATTTTGATTGAGATACCGCATTTGATTAATTCAAGTTTTGCATGAATTATATTATGTGCAGCTTTCCACGTAAATACGTTTGTTTGTTTTTGTTTTTTTTTTTTTTGAATCCTGTTCAACCATTTGATTCGATTAGGATAGCTTCGGTTACCATTATAGGGGCTCTTTTCCAAATATCGCCCCATGATGTGTACACATATATGTATATGCGTATGGGAGTATGTGCATATAAGCAATGTATTCACATGTGTAGCCATTTCATACTTAGACTTCATAATACTATTTTGAGAAAGTTATTATGAAATCTAGTCACCCTCTTACTTTTCATATCATACACTTTCTACGATATAATCATTTTTTATTATCCTCCTTTTTAAACTTGTGATGTTACATATGAATGTTACATGCCGACAGTTGACTCTTAAAACTTTTATGACCAGGTTGGAGTATTAAACTAGCTCGCTAATAAATAAGATTTTGAAGACAAAACGAATCTGATCTAATGTGTCAGTCAATGATCCTTAGTCCAAGTGATTGATGTGAGGCACTCAAAAAAATTAAAATGGGGAGGTTTTGAGTTCAAGTCTCACATGTAACAAAAAAAAATAGAGGTTACAAATCGGGCCAAGAGGTTTTCTCACATATGGTGAGTTTCCTCCTGATAGTGGTCTCCGGTCTTATACTGGGGGAGTGGAGATGATCGGATAGGCCAATGACCCGTCAGTTATCCAAGTTTTCTGTTAAAAAATAGCAAATTACGGCTATCGTCCCGGTGCTTTGTGCACTTTTCAAAATGAGTAAATGTAAATGATAGAATGATAGGGAAACCACAAACCCTATTCATGGAATTATGGAAGCGAGTAAATCACCAAGTCCAATGGGTCAATAACTTGAGAGAGCCTATTACGTTTTGGTCCAATGTGGATTTTGGTCCTTTTGTGGTTCTGGAAGCCTGGAAAATGAAAATGTGGTAATACCGTAATATGAATCTATTATAATTTATAAATTTACGCAAAACACATGTAACGTGTTGCATCATTTCCTTTTCATATTTATTATTTTAATATAACAAATTATTAAAATTTAAAATTATCGTTGCAAAGTAAGAACGTTAAACCTCAGATAATCAAACGCTTAAATGTTCTATTTACATAATTCAAAAATATAAAGAATTTATTGATCGACATTACATTATGTGTGACTAGTTTTTTTTGTTATCTTTTAATAAATATTAAAAAGAAGCAAAATAGGAAAGTAATTTGAACCACAGTGTGTATAGCAATTAGCATAAGAGTATAAGACCAATGTGTGTAAGAAATGTATGACCTTATAACTTATTGATGGATAAAAAAACATAGATTTAGTCTTCAACTTCGGATTAGAGGGTTTGCTAGTTTGCCATTCTAAAAAAGGATGTAAACGATGATAGTTTTGATTATAGAAACTGTGATGGCGTAATAACGCTATTGATAACAATGAAAGTGACGACGTTGATGATGCAATGGGCGATAGTCATGAACATGTTCTAATTGTGATCCACCACCCAAGCAAACCCATCAAGCATACAAAAAAATTACTTACCTAAAACAATACTTTATTTTAAGAATAACCCATGTGTTAAAATCACTCTCTATATATATTACACAACTCGGGTAAATTTAATTATCATTTTGCCCATTTTTTTTTCATATATATCATTATGTCATTTATTTATTTTTATCATTTTGTCTCTTTTTGTCATATTTAACATTATGTCATTTGCTTATTTTTACAACAAGTGGGTCAACCCGCGCTTCGCCGCGAAGTTGACCCGTTGGCATTTCCTCTTGATACTGTGCTTTACGGCGGAGTCGGACTATTTTCGAAGTCATACCGTTTGAAAAACTCCATAGGCCAATCATGAGAGATTAAGGTGGTGCCAAACCTATGTTGTGCGCTCGGCATGTTGACATATTTGATATATGTCAAGATTTTGGTAGTGCATTGGCCATCAAGATTAAAAGATTAGGAACATTTCTATGTGTTTTTTTGCAACAATGACATGGTTCCAAAGAAATAACTAATATGTGACAACGATGACATGGTTCCAAAGAAAGCAATTATAATTAAAATGCTTGAATACACACTTACCGCTTTCTAATATAAAACTCCTTCCAATAATTAGGCTATTACTTCATTGTTACAAATGAAACTTGAACCCAAGACCGCTCATTTCATATGCAAGTACTCTTGAATGCGGACACACGAATTAATTTTCTCTGCAACTCAGGATTAAACGAAGTTATTGGCGTAACCTTCCTTCACCATGTGTTTGAACTGCAATTTATAAGGCTTAAGTTGCACATACCAAACCCATTTCTTTGGTACTTTAGTTAATCCACAACCTTATCAATTTCTACCAATTGAACTCTACTATACCATTAGATGCAACTCAAGCTTTCCACCATCAAATCAATCCTTACACCAAGGTTTTTGAACAATAAAACATTCTTGTGAGACTAATATACCACCATAAAATAGAAACTTGCAGACTAAAATGATGGATCAAAATGTTTGTAGATTTTTATTTCAATATCACATGTGGGATGACTTGTTTGAGTAGTGATGGTAGGTTGTCCTTGAATGCTAGAAAAGCTTGAAATTAAAAGAAATATCATCATAAAGCATATCCTCCTCCATTCTCCTCCCACTTTTGTCCAACACTTTTGTAACTTCCATATCTCCTCTTCAAATATAGTTCAAAGTATTTTTGAAACATAATTTAGTTTCTTTTTGGAAAAGACCGACAAATCAAAACTTATTAGTCGGAGGGTCATTATTTAAAGGTTCTTTTCCTATCAAACTTATCTTTTTCTTAAAAACCTTAACTTCTAAACATAAAAAAATGAGATGATTATAGCCTTTTAGCCCTCCCTGAGTTCACCCTAGATTAACTCACCAGATGTGTACAGAGGTTTACGGCAGCCGTGAAATCGTTGTTCGAAGAAGAAGCTTGAGCTCTAAAGAAACCCAGCTCAATTTAAGCATACTGTTTTTGAACAATAAAACATACCAAAGCCAATTTAAGCAAAAAAGTGATCATGTATACGACTTCAACTCTTAAAAGATTTTAATAAGCCTGAAAGTTATAAATTAAAGGAAAACTAATAGAGAACTCATAAACTAATATTTATCTAAAACAAAAAGGGTGTAGAATAGATACCAGGATGCCTAAACTGAAGATTTGCAAAACTTTAATGGCTTTCATGAACACTCCTGATGAAAAACTTCATCCAACACCAACGATATGAAAAATAACTGTAGAAAGTGAAAAGAGATCGATGTCTCATATTCTTCACACCCAAAACTAAACCAAATAGCTTGGAGATGGCATATCGAAAGAAGTCAACATGATAGAGAGCTAATAATCCCAAATTTACAAACTAATCAAGACGCATAACACTAAATATCTCAAAATTTGCTTTCAATTATCTTACTTCATTAAGTGAAAATGGAGATTCTAACCTGTGATTTCGAATTCGACTTGTGATTCTGATGAACAAAACCTAAATTAAACAAATTCAATCAGGTATCATAAGTAGTCTATTTTAGGCAATCATACAATTTTATGACATCTTAGAATTTCATAAATACTATTAAAACTTAAATCCATAACAAAGAATCGAAAACCATCACTGATCTAAATTGGGGCACCTTCTTCTTCCTTTCTGTCCATGTGGTCTCCAAGGTTTAAAAAATATTTCACATCATAAGTTATGTGTAATATGATAGATGAAAGTGAGATAAAGAAGTAGCAACTTAAAATTCTAAAAACCCACAAAACTTACCGGTGACTTTCAATGTTGAATCTCAAAAACCTAAAACAGACAATGCACACATATTAGGGTTTGTAGCTGGACGAAATATAACCAGAAAATCGTAACAATTCAGAGCTCTGGATATCAGTGTAGCCCTCAGAAATTAGGGTTTCTAGCTGGACGAAAAAAAATCAAAGATACACCTCAAATGTTATAAAGAATAGCAACTTGCTTACCACCATTTCAATCCTGCAAACAAATAGTTTAAAGGGGAAATAGAATTGAACATCATAAAGCAGGTAAAAATTAAACCTATAAACAATTTTGAACAACCCAATTCTATGTACATATGAAAAACATACGAATTGAAAAGCATTGAGAAAGAAACATACCTTGCGAGATGACACTATGAAAATCGCCATTAAAGATATAGTGTGTCCTTGTCGAAGCCCTAATCTAGCACCATCTCTTCGAAATACCCTAAACCGATCGATGTATAGAGAGAAAGGGATGGGAGATGGCGTCGGTTGTGTGGATGAGCAAGGAGGAAGAGGATGGGCGGTGGCGTGAGGCAGAGAGGGAGCAGGTATGTACGTATGGCAAGGTTTTTAGGTAAAGAAAGTCTTCAAACTCAACTCATGAAAATGCCCTCCAAGCTTCATTAATTTACAAACATGCCACATTTGTATATGGTAATATAATATAATAAGAGTTGGTGCTTTATAGACTTGTACATTATGTTTAAAAAATGGTACCATAAGTTGCCTTATGTTAATATAGGGTAATTATGTCATTTGTCATATTTACCATTACGTCATTTGTTTATTTTTATCGTTTTGTTATTTTTTTATTATTATCCGTACGCAACGAGTTTAGCACATAAGTTTGTGGTGTAACAGATACAGTCGTGTAACATAACGTTTAGGTTGTAGTTTCAACACTTTAACGCTGTGTTCCCGAGTTTATTTAACGAGGGAAAGGAAAGGAAAGGGAAGTAAGTTTAAAAAAATTTGTATTCCTGAGTTTCACTTAAGGGGGGAAAGGGAAGGAAACAAAAAAAAGTTATGTTCCCGAGTTTCATTAAAGGAAAGAAGGGGAGGGAAGGGGAGGGAAAGTTAGTTCATTTTCTATTGTATTTCTTTCCTTCCAAATCGGAAGGATATATTTTTTTTTTCTTAGAATTACTAGATCTCTCAAGCATTATATTCACAAAAACAACGGTTACAACTCAACATGAAGTACAAGGGAGGCGGGCAACAAGCTGCGCCGCCACCCCTTTCTGAATAGCAAAGCCTAACCGAGTGAAGACAACATCCAACCCCCCAGGGGTCGCCACATTCCCATTCATGACCTTCTGGACCCGGGACAAAGTATCCACAGCTTCCGGGGCAAGGTAACCGAAGGTGTCAAACGCAAAGGGCACGAACACATGTTGATTCGCCAGACACGCTTCCTCATGTTTGCGCACTTTCCCGGCAGCAGCATTCGTGGCCGCCTGGCCTGCCCGGAAACCAGAACCCTTGAACCCCACGAGAGGGGAAACACCAGTAAGGTCGACACAAGCATGCTTCCCGTGCTTCCACCCAAAGACAAGGACGTCCGCCGGTCGAAGGGAAGAACGCCCGTCCGCAGGGTCCGACAAAAAATTAACCGGAGCTTCCTTCTTGGCGGATATCCCGGCTCTTCTGAAAATGTCAAATAAGACATCCCGGACCAGATCATGCCGGTATTTGAAACTGGGCAACTCTTTGCAGTGGAGCGCGTGTTCCCCATACGCATCCAAGCATGCCTTGCGGCAGACTGGGCATCTCTCATCCCGCGGGTACAGGGGGATCATAAGCCGATATTTAAGAATCGCCCGGTATTCGACTGGCGACATGTGCTGCCCCAGCCCATCAATAGGGAGGGCGAGGAGGAAATCCTGAGCATGTGGTAAGCGGAATCACTCACCTTCCTTTCCTTTCTCTTCCTTTCCTTTCTCTTCCCTTCTTTTCCCTCTTTAAGTAAACTCGGGAACACCGTTCGGTTTCTAATTTAAACATTGTAACGTAGCTTTTTTTATTTATTTGCGATAGAGTCGTTTGAGCTTGACACAGGAGTTGATGTTTTTTGGTGGAGTTATAGGTACACATAGAGTTCGTTATGTACAATCGTGTAACATACTTTTTTATTTGGACCGTTTTGATCGTTACACAATACTACCCATGACAACACGCTGGTAGAAAATCTTGTTTAAATCAAAAGTAAACTAAAAAAAAAATAAGTGTTTAAAATATGAAAGTTACAAGTTAAGGGACCAAAACTGCAAAGATCGAAAAGCTAAGAAAGTAGCGAAGGAAAATAAGCGTGAAGAAAAACCGAAGATAAAAAAATCGTGGTTGTATGTAGTGGACGAACAACATCCGCCATTGTTTGTTATTCAAGCTTCCACCAACTCAACAATGGCGATGGCTTCCTTATCTCTCAATCCTTTACCCCCGCAACCTCCTTCTCCACACTCTCGCAAGCTCATCGACGCTCCGCCACCAGCGTCTCTCAACTACGGCACCTCCGCCGCCGGCGCGTTAAAGCCAATCGTCATTTCCGGCGTCCCTCCGACGTTCGTTTCTGCTCCCGGCCGTCGCATAGTCGCCGGTTGGTTAGCTCTGTTTATTCTTAACTCTATCGGTTGATTGTTAATAGTTTGTTTACTAGATTTAAGAGTTATTGTGATTTGTGGATTTTGTGATTTATCTATTATTCATTATTCATGATGTTGTTTGCTAATTGCTACAGCGAACTCCAAATTATACTGTTGATTTATAGTTTCATGTTCTAAAACTCTATCGGTTAATTGTTAACATTTTGTTCACTAGATTAAAGAGTTATTGTGATTTGTGGATTTTGTGATTTATCTATTATTCATGATGTTGTTTGCTAATTGCTATAGTGAGTTTCAAATTATGCTATTGAATTATAGTTTCATGTTCTGGAATTCATATTAAATTCAATTTGATTTGGCTGACTGATTAAGTACTATAATTAGTTAATTGCCACTAAATTACTGTTTGGGAAGTAGATTGTAGTTATGAGATGCCAGGATGTATGATAGCTTATTTTTATTGTTAAAAAAATATATATATTCAATTTGATTTGGTTGACTGATTAAGTACTATAAGTAGTTAATTACAACTATATTACTGTTTGGGAAGTAGATTGTAGTTATGATGCCAGGATGTCTTATAGCTCATTTTGATTGTTCAAAAGAATAACAAAAATTCAATTTGATTTGGTTGAGTGATTAAGTACTATAATTAGTTAATTGCTACTAATATTACTGTTTGGGAAGTAGATTGTAGTTATGAGATGCCAGCATATATTATAGCTTATTTTGATTGTTCAAAAAGAAAAAAAAGTTCAATTTGATTTGGTTGACTGATTAAGTACTATAATTAGTTAATTACAACTAAATTACTGTTTGGGAAGTAGATTGTGGTTATGAGATGCCAGGATGTATTATATAGCTTGTCTTGGTTGTTCTCAGGAGCTTATAGCATCTCATTCCAAAGTAATAGTATATGTTCTTGGTTACATCACAATTTAATATTTTTCAGCAATGTGTTTTGGTTTAGGCCTCTTGTGTACATATTACTTCTTGTTTTTTTTGAGTTATTTTTCAAATAGAGTAGGCTGCTCTTTTTTGTGTGTTTCTGTTGAGTTGTGGAGCTATGATTTCAAGAGCCGGGAGTTTGATCCGGTTGCTTTTGCTCATGAGCATGTTGTGAACTGATGGAGGCGGGGAGTCCGAGGGTGCAATGCTTCTGCTATGGGGGTCAAGGGTGCAACACCCTGGTAACAAAAATGAAAATTCAGAATTACAGGCTTAACCATATGGAACTCTAAGCCCGTTTTCCTAAATCGGTTGTGCAGCCTTAGGGAACTGTTCATTAACCTTAAATCCATAATCCGCCTTTCTATAAGCAAAACTATGTAACTGTAAATCTTTGGACCAAAATCTATATATAATAAACACTATCTAGTTTGGGTGTGGTCCCAGATGCAGCCTGATCACATTGATTGGGTGAACAATGTTATATTCATGTGCTGTTTATTTCTTGCATTCAAATTCTCGTTGCCCTTGTTTGGGGTCTGAATACCTTACAGCTTTATCACATAATGACATAATGTCATATATATTTTATTTCATACTCATTATATTGAAGTATTACACGAAATGATTTATTTAGTTGGGGATTTGCACGGGGACCTTGCTAAAGCAAGATGCGCACTCGAGTTGGCTGGTGTCTTAAGTTCAGATGGTCGTGACACGTGGACTGGTGAAGAGACGGTATGCCTTTGTTGTTGGGTTATTTTGTAACACTTGCAGCACATATAAGGTATCATAATTGATGGAGTTATTTACATACTACCCTTTGACCAGGTCTTGGTTCAGCTTGGAGATATATTAGACAGGGGTGAAGATGAAATTGCTATATTATCTTTGTTGAGATCACTGCAAATTCAGGCGAAAGAACATGGTGGGGCTGTTTTCCAGGTGGGCCTACAAAAAAACTCAACTTTTTGATCCTTTAGCTTTATAGGCCAAATGTAGGCTTTGCTTTGACTTGCAGGTCAAATGGGTTGCTTTTCGTTTTTTTTTTTCTTTCCATTATATAGAAGTTATTGTATGGTTAATAATTGAATGTATTGTTTGATAATCTTAGGTGAATGGAAATCATGAAACTATGAATGTTGAGGGGGATTTTAGATATGTTGATTCTGGGGCATTTGATGAATGTTCAGACTTCTTAGAATATTTAAATGATTGTGATCATAATTGGGAAGATGCCTTTGCAAGCTGGTTTGAAGTATCTGAAAGTTGGAAAGAAGAACGGAAAATGTCAAATAGCTCTTGGGGGGCATGGAACCTAGTAAAGGTATGCAATTCATGGAAATTGGGGTTAGCAATGTTGGTAGGTTCAATAGCGTGTCATCACAGGTTTGGGTTGAAATGTTTTTTGGTATGGCTCAAAATGAGCCAAATTGTGTTGGGTTGAGCCTCATATGCTTTTATTTATTAGTTTATAAGTAATTAATATGTTAATTATTATAAAAAAACAAAGCTATTGCAGTAATAATCTGAATCTTTACGCAAAATGAGTTAGGAGGCTTTACACACTTAAAATAAACTTTGGGTGATAATTTCACTATTTAGCTATTTTTTTAATTGACCTATTTGAGATAAAAACAGCCCAAATTAACCTATTCACATGTAGATGAGTTGAAATTACCAACTCTATGTTAAACCTTATATTCTTTTCAGTCATCTATGTGATGATCATGATGGCAATTTAGTAACATTGTATATCCGTTTTTGTCTCTGATGAAAAGTGATGGGATTCTGATTGATTTTAAATATTAGGACAGCGGCAAAAGGGAGTAATTGCAAGATCGGTACTTTTAAGACCAGGTGGTCCATTGGCATCTGAGCTGGCACGACATCCTGTTGTTCTTAAAGTTGATGATTGGGTCTTCTGTCATGGTGGACTTCTTCCCCACCATGGTAAACATTTGCCCTCATTTTGTATATAGTTATTATGAAGCTCAATTTCCTCAATTTTATTTATTTATTGGTGCAACTTTTACTCCCTTTGTAAGGACATATACTGAATTTCTGGTAATGTGGCAGTTACCTATGGCATAGAGAAGATAAATAATGAAGTATCTAAATGGATGATTAACGTTAATGAAGATGGCAACGAGTCACAAATACCTTTCATAGCTACCAGAGGCTACGATAGTGTTGTTTGGAATCGTTTATACTCTAGAGATACCGATGATTTAGAAGATTATCATATTGAACAGGCAAGTAAAGTTCATTTTGTTGATATCTTTGTTACCTTTTTGTGTTCTAGCCGAAATAGGCCAGGTTGATCCATAAATTCCTTTTGTCCATTTTTTATTTTTTTATTAGTTAGTAACGTGTTAGTTAGATTTACTAAAGAACATTATTACACTGATAATCTTAATCTGTGAATAAAAAGATTTAGATGGTTATATGTTAACACTAATTTACTTCAGGTGTCTTTCAACCTATTGACTTGTTCCCTATTTATCTAAAAAATTATTTGGCCGGTGCAAGATATGATCCGTAATTGATCAAAATTGTATTTGCTTCACAGATTCAGTCTATTCTTGACACCACACTTCAAGTGGTTGGTGCAAAGGCAATGGTGGTCGGACACACCCCACAAACTACAGGAGTCAATTGGTAAGCAATCATCATAACATCCATATTTGCTAGCTTCAACTTCCCCAGATTTCCATGTAAAAGAGAGTAAGGGACCTAGTTTTCTGTTATTACAGTTAGAAAAAAAGGTACTTTAGATGTGAGATTTCAAAAGTGGTTTTTAGATAATGAGATATGGAATAATTCTAATCTGATAATCAGTTGTAATAAAATATATGCCTTTGGAGATAGACACAATGGTTGGATTGGAATATGTTCAAAGTTGTAATAATCAATTAGTTAAGTATTTAACAAATTGTGATTATTTAGGAAACCAAACTATAAAATCACCATAAAATGGCGATTTTGTGAAGAAAAAAAAAGGGAATTTCTCTGCAATATGGGGAAAAAGTTTTCTCATATTAGGTTGAAAATAGGTCATTTGTTTTACCATTTGATAATCAGTTGAATTATCAAATAATCATTTTAAGAACACAGATCCAATTAAATATTGGATGAATCCAATTAAAATGAATACTATTTCCAAATATTTTTATTTGTAAGCCATAATTCAACCTTAATTCAAAGGATATGTCGTACGGTATGCAGTAAATATAACTGTAGCATTTGGCGTGTTGATGTGGGGATGTCTAGTGGAGTTCTTGATTCAAGACCTGAGGTAAACCTAATCTTCTTTTTTATTTGATATCTTTAACATAATTCATACACTAAATTAAAACTAAACATGTTTTACTGGGTTTGATTGTTGTTGTTTTTGTAAGATGTTTAATATGATATTTATTCACCAGGTTTTAGAAATAAGAGGCGATAAAACAAGAGTAATAAGGAGTGAATCAGACGCATTCAGTGAACTTCAGTCTGCTGATTATATTTAAACAACCACAAGGTATCATTTAAACCTTCTCTTCAGACTTCATATTTTGTACTCCCAAATCAATAGAAATATTTGACCACTAGTCACATTACTAAAATACCCTTAGTTACATGTAGACAATCACAATCTATAAATAGCAAAATAGGTGATTTGTACATTACAATTGGGAGGTGATTTGTACACCACTAATTATGCTATGTTGCCATGTTGGTATTGTACCATATGCTTTGTAAGTTATACTTGTTGCCTTGTTGGCATACCGTATAATTTTGGTTGTATACAAATCACCTTCCATTAAAAATACAGTTTGCCCAGGATACGGTTCATTTTTTTATATTTTACATTTTTATCCGAACTGACCCATTTAAGCTTTTAGTGTATAAGAAATCATCTTTACCTAAAATCATTCATCCTGTTATTCATGTTGTGTATCTAACAATTGGGCATGTTGGTGACTTATCATCTAGGACTTCTGTCGAAGATGAAAACCCGTTACCCGATATGGTTTTCGCGAGCAAAGGGAGTGCCCACGGGCAGACGGGCTGTCAAATAATTATTGGGCTGTCAAATAACATGGCATAAAAACTAGGCATATCATAGAATAGAATGCAAAGTCTTGTACTCTATAATTAATTTCATGTAACTATATTGGGGGTTTATGTAAATAAACATGTACAAGGTATTGTGAAATAAAACGTGTTTGGTTGATGTATATGCATTGACATTGAGCAACTAACCCCATAGTTTTTTTGTTTATTTATATGTAACGTATATTACAGTTTTTTCAATCGATTTTTAGGACTTTTAAACTTACTAGAATGGAAGAATGCTATACATCTTGCATTTGAAAAACGAACTGAAGAAAAAAAGTGAGTATCAAGTTTGATTAATAGATACAACTTACAACTATAAGTTATAGTATTTATGTTACCTGACACGGCCTGAACTGAAAATCCGAACATTGAGTTAACAAACATCTATGCAAAGAAAAACGCTAACCCTAAAGAGAAAAAAAAGTCATAAACTCGTCATTTTATACATGCCAACAAGCTTGTACAGGCTTTAAAAGTTTGGTGAGATGTGCTGATGTGAGATGTTTGCATTGGCTTCTCTCCGTGACACGTTCATTTTTTTTTATTAGAACTTGCTCAATTTATAACTATGGATGCAAACGAGTCAAGCTATTCATGAGCTACTTGAGAACTCAATCCCGACTTTCATATATTAAGTTTGACTAGGCTCATAACTAATAAGTTTGAATACCTATCAAGGCCCGTATCGAAATCAAGACTTTGATGAACACTCAATATTTAGGAAAAAATAACTCAAAACCTTTTATAGAATTGTCACATTAGGGTTACCCATCTTGGTCCCTATTTATAAGACCCACTTGGCTTAATTAGGGATCAAGCCTTACATAGGAATCCTATTACAACTCTAATTGCTAATTAAATAAACACAACTCATTTATCTAAATAATTATATTAAACCAACTTGTTTAATATAAACCCCGAACTATACCGACATATATAAATTCGGTCCTTAGAATTACCTCCAACATTCACCCCCTAATTCCAAGCTCGAATTAGACATGTCTTCGACACCAAGCATCCCTTGCACCTTCGCAAACTTGATCCGCGTAGCTAGCTTCCGTATAAAATTTAGTGACCCACCATAACTCGGTATAGGTAAATTCAACTGAGACTAACCACCCCTTTGATCCTTTTGCCGTTTCTTCCATGGTAATCATGACTCGATTATCCAATTTATCGCTCATCGTTCACTGCCGTACTTGAATGATCAATTAATACTTGAAAATTGACTCCAAATAAATTTTAAATTTGCTTTCTGGTCTTCAAAGAGAACAAATAATTATTGAATCAATTGCTTCAAGAAGACACCTACCAAGATTGTCTTTTGGACCTTAAAAACAGCGACTTCCGTTTTATTCTTTGAAATTCGGTGATCCAAAAATACTTGTGGTATAAAGTCGGAGACTTCCGAGTTTTAATCAAGATTAAATTAGCAGCTTCCAATTCTTTGTAATCGAGACTAAATTAGCAGCTTCCGTAACAAGTTTACTGTTCCAGAAAAATTGACAGCTTTCAATTCTTCTTATTCGCGATCTAGTCAGTTGTGAATTTGATGATCACCGACTGTGATCTCGACGGCAAGCGGGACAAACGCGAACGACTGGGCAGCAACGTTCCACGTGAAGGACGATGGATTACGGTGCGTGGTCCTTGATCTAGCCCTTTTGCGTGGCTAGAATTCTCTCGACCTACGGGGTGATCAACGACTTTGATCGTGACGGTAGATAAACCGTGACTTCGTGGTTCCCGGAATTGAAACAAGATTGACGACTCTCGAAGCTTCTAGACGACGGTCTCTTTGATCTTCCTCGGCAACAATCGGCTACCCACAGATCTTTCTTGGCCGTCTTCACTGGACCCTAGATCTTCTTGGTAGAACGAACAACCCTAGATCACTTTAGCTTCCTTGCGGATCTTGGTATCAACTCCGGGTTCCTAGAACTTGGTTCTTGATTTCACCAAGCTCTGATACCAATTCAAGGCCCGTATCGAAATCAAGACTTTGATGAACACTCAATATTTAAGAAAAAATAACTCAAAACCTTTTATAGAATTGTCACATTAGGGTTACCCATCTTGGTCCCTATTTATAAGACCCACTTGGCTTAATTAGGGATCAAGCCTTACATAGGAATCCTATTACAACTCTAATTGCTAATTAAATAAACACAACTCATTTATCTAAATAATTATATTAAACCAA
The DNA here is from genome assembly GCA_039602395.1 of Deinandra increscens subsp. villosa. Classification (NCBI taxonomy): domain Eukaryota; kingdom Viridiplantae; phylum Streptophyta; class Magnoliopsida; order Asterales; family Asteraceae; genus Deinandra; species Deinandra increscens. The sequence goes on from JBCNJP010000023.1 coordinate 4,672,974, forward strand.
CTTGTTTAATATAAACCCCGAACTATACCGACATATATAAATTCGGTCCTTAGAATTACCTCCAACAACCTATATAAATTTTATATAAAATTTTGATCAAACAATTAAATATTAATATTATTATATAATTATAAATGTTATAGATAAAGGACGACATAACTAATAAATAATTTATGTTTGAACTCTAGAAATAGGGCTTTAAATTACAAAAAAAAAAAGAATAAAAAAAAAATAAGTGAGATGGACAATAGACCAAAATTACCAAAACGAATATTTTTTTACAAGGGTTAGGCCGATTGTTTTAATGTGAAGATACCTTTTTAGTCAATTTTTAAAATTTTACAATTATGGTTGAACTAATTTTTCCGGGAATAAACAATTAGCTTAAGTTGTTTTATTTATACCTAAGCATATTAAAATGGTGCATCTAGACCTTAGGGGTGGTAATTCCGGCGTTTATAAATCCTTACAATACTCTCATTTCACCTCATCTCTACAAATATCCTTACACTCTTTAATTTTCACATCATAACCTACCCACCACTCACATAAATTAAATTAAAGTTTTTTTCTTAATTTGAGTAGGTCCCATTCCTCTACAAAAAATCACCTCCGAATCTATGGATTTTGAATTATGGATTCCTTCGGAAAAATATGCTCCATCACTACTTGCATCCATGTCATTCGGATTTCCTCTATGGATGGATACGATAATGATGGTCAAAATTCGTTACGTTTATCTAAGAAAAAGTATTGCTTTATGATTAATAAATGAGTAAATTACCGATTTCGTCCTTTATAAAAATATAAAATTACTGGTTTCGTCTTTTAATTTTACACGTTGACAATCCTATCCACTAACCCTTAGTAAACAATCTCCAAATTATCATTCGATTAAATTACCATTCTACCAAATGACAAATATTCCACACATTAATTCATGGAAAATTGGATTTAAATAATCCCAACTTTTACCTATTGGCCGACAATAATCCCACATTTAAAAATTATCTCCAATGGTCCCAACTTTCATCTATTTTTCTTTAAATGGATCCGCCGTTAACTATTTTAACACCGTTAAGTGGACGATGACATGGCATGCTGACATGTAATACTCATTTTATTTTTTTAATTCTTTAATCCATGTCATATAATAAATCAGATTTTCCTTAATTTTTAATTAAAAAAAAACAATCCAGCATCCAAATCCCTAAAATCGATCCTGCATTGCATACATCTTATCTTTAGCAGTTCACCCCCATATTCAAAATTCCATCTTTGCCCATTAATCTTAAGAATTCAATCCCAAAACACAAAATTCTCCAAATCGTTTCCTCAATTCCACTAACTTCTCTCGGATCCAGATTCGAGATCCGAATCCAAACACACGAACTTCATTCCATAACAGAACATCAAATTTCATCAATCGGTTGATCGGTACATCATCAATCAAAATTACGAATGTAACGACCACAATCAAAATTAAAACTCCGACATGAAAAATTAGGTGATCATCTTCAAATCGCAGAATCTCAATCGGAAAAACTAATCAAAACGATAAAATTAAAGAGATAATTTACGACCTTTGAAACGATATCATTGCTTAGAGCGAGATGGGCTTTGAGTGCCTACAACTGTAGATTTTGCCCTCCAATGTTACTTGAAACAATCGCCCCATGGATTGATCGAAGAAGAGCAAAGATCAGACGATATGAAGTTTGAAAATCATCAAGAATTCATTTGAGAGTTCATTTGAGACTTACAGAGATGAAATCTGACAACGTATGATAAGAAGTTCGGGATGAAACGATTTGGGGATGAACTGCTTATGATAAGAATATGCGATTTGGGTGTTAAAAAAGTGAGGCAGGATCAATTTTAGAGATTTGGATTTCGAGGCTGATCGTTCTTTTTATTTAGGATAGCTGAATTGTTTTTTTTTTTAATTAAAAATTAAGGACATTTGATTTATAATATGACATGGATTAAAGAATTAAAAAAATAAAAAACGTATTACATGTCACCATGCCATGTCATCATCCACTTAACGGTGTTAAAAAAGTTAACGACAGGTCCATTTAAAGAAAAATAGATGAAAGTTGGGACCATTGGAGATGATTTTTAAATGTGGGATTATTGCCGGCCAATAGGTAAAAGTTGGGATTATTTAAATCAAATTTTCCTTAATTCATTAGGCATACTTGTATTAAATTTCAATCCCCCACTATATACACCTTCACACCCACCCCTAGGAAACAAATTTCAATACCCTCATGCATAAATTCAAAATCATAACATGAATGCATGCCATTTCCCACCATTTTCTCACCTCTTTTTCCAGTTTCACAATCTTCTATCAGCAATGGCTTCATCACTTCTATCACTTTCACTGAATCATCATGTGCCTTCTAACGCTCATGATCATTCATCATCCTTGAAGACCTCGTCATCTGTTTGTTTTGGAGATCTTAAACATGGATTTCGACGTCTTAATCCGGATAAATCTAGGGTTTCTATGAGCGTATCGGTTAGATCTACCACCAATGCGACTGATGATGCATTGTTCACCTATTATAGGCCTACAACCGCTTTCCTTTTCCCTGGTCAGGTCAGTTTTAAGAATTAGAATATATTCTTCAGTTCATTGAATCATTGATCAATACAAAATGTTGATCAAATTGAAATGGAACTCGTAAGGTGTTAAACGGGTCGTGTTTGCGGGTTGGCAGTCAACTCGACCCGAAACCAAAAATTTTGATGTGAACCTGAGCTTGAAAATCATGTCACATACATGAACCCGAACCCGAACCTGACACGAATATTTACTGGTTGACATGAACACGAACCATTTGATCTGAATTTTTTTTTTTTTAATATTCTTTTAACATATTAATTTCTTTAAAATTACGTTTTTAGAAAAGAAATACAAATGTATATAGCTAATTTTCGAGGACCTTTGTGTTGTCACGGTAACTGCAAAAGTGGAAAATTTAAATATGTCTTAACTTGATAAAGACGAAAAAATAAAAACCCGAAAAAGAAAAGAAGTTAAAACACTGTAACTACTATTAAAAAAAACACTATAGCAACTATTTAAAAAAAGGACAAGATACACTAGCGCACTATTCAATTATTCATCCAAATTATATTTGTATGTAGGGTAATATAATGATATTTTAATCATAAAGTCTTATAATAATTTCTTTATTAAATTTTAGACTTTGATAAAAATTGCTAATACCAATTAATTTATGAATAAGATATATTTAAAAATATAATAAAATAGGTTGAATGGGTAACACGACCAATTTAGCTAAACGGGTTTGCGGGTTCGACCAAAACCCGTTTAAACTAAACCCTAAACCATGAATTTCGAGTTGGGTTCGTGTTGGGATTTCGGGTCGTGTTAGAAATTCACACCCCTAATTGGAAGCTGAATAGAAGAAAATTACTAAAATGATCTCTGAAAATAAACTGTTTTGGTTCATTGTAAATGATTTTAGATACATGATGAACTTACAAGTTTGGATCAATTTGTCAATTTCTCTATTAAATCAGACATTTTTGCTCAATTTGATAGTGTCATTTTGTTTCAGGGTGCACAATTTGTTGGTATGGGACAGGAGGCTCTCAAGGTACCAGCTGCTGCAGAGCTGTACAGTAAGGCAAATGAGATTTTAGGGTGAGGGTCAATAGTTTCTTTACTCATTAGAATGCTTTAGACCAGCTTAAATGTTCATGTTTCTCATCCATTGTTCTAAATTTGAGCAAAATAACTCATGTTAGTAAATAAATTAAGAAATAATCTTTGCTTGAAGGTTTGATATCTTGGATGTTTGCATTAACGGGCCGAAAGAAAAGTTGGATACCACTGTTTTAAGTCAGGCAAGTTTTAAATAGATATTTCTTATATTTTCCTTAAAATTTAAGGATAAGATGTGATATAAAGAAGCTGCTATTGGATAGCGGGACATAACATGTACTTTTTACTACACTTAGGTCAGGTTGTGTTGACCGAAGCATTTTCGTGTATGGTAAAATTATTGTTTCAGTTATTATCTGTTATTTCTCAATAAAATGATTTAAGAAGTTTTATCCATTAAAAATATCTTGTGGACAACTTCCAACCTGCTTGACCCATTTAAACAATGTATTGTTATTATAGGGGTAAAAAACAAGCCAAGTTGAGCTAGAGATTCACTCTATTAACTTAACATCAATCTTAAGCTCGACTCGTTTTGAGCTTAATATCCAAAGCTTGAGCTTGGCTCCACCCTTTGCGACATAAATATTTGCTATGAGTGGAGCTTTTACTGGTTACGTTTGTTGTTTGTCGTATCTTTTTTTAGAACTTTTCATGATGAGGAATACCTTAGAACACAAATTTACATATTGACATATCTTTTTATAAATTTGCAGCCTGCTATATATGTTACTAGTCTAGCTGCAGTAGAGATACTACGAGCTCGTGATGGTGGTCAAAAGATAATTGATTCTGTTGATGTTACATGTGGATTAAGTTTAGGTGAATACACAGCTCTTGCATTTGCTGGAGCTTTTAGGTGAGTCATTTAATTCAATAGGAAAATAATTGAATTCCACTATTGTTATCAGCTTGCAATATATTGTTGACAGTATTTCCTGTATTTTTTTCAAGCAAGAATCTTTTTTTTACTTTGCAATAACCATCATGTAGTTTGAACTTTGAAAACTACCCACAAAATTTTAGTGTCTTTTTGTTTATAAATAATTCATGCATTAAATTGATTAAAAAAGACTATACTATAATGGTTCAGAATCTTGAATACACAAAATTTAGGAAGTTGCACTTTTTCAAAAAAATAAAAATTAAAAAAAAAACACTTTGGGCAACTTTTAGGCTACTTGACATGTTCTCCTTTAGTTATTTTTTTCATTTGACCCGTTAGAGAATTTACTTTACCCAAAATGGGTCAAGACGGCCTCTAAATTTACGTCAATAACCACATAGGCACTTCAGCTTACAGGTTCTGCAAGGAATGGACTTCCAATTTTCATAAACATCCCAAAACAAAAACTGTTGCAATTTTCATGATTTCAGAATTATAAGCACATTAAAAATCACTAAAAAATTTACCTTTTCATGCATCATTGTGCCTAACTTGGTGTCACAAAATCTTTCTTTTATTCATCATATATATTCACACCTTTTCTCCTTACAATCTTTTTGTGCATTTTTCTTGAACATTAGTTTTGAGGATGGTCTCAAGCTGGTCAAACTAAGAGGTCAAGCAATGCAGGTAAGGGAATGATAATATTTTGTTCTATCACATATAATCATCTTTTTATTAAGAACTCTATGCTAGACCGAATAAATTTGTCATATTAATGTATTATAATCCTTAGGAAGCTGCAGATGCTGCTAAAGGTGCTATGGTCAGTGTTATTGGACTAGATTCAGATAAGGTACATCAACTCTGTGATGCAGCCAATGAAGGAGTTGAGGAAGCCGAAAAAGTTCAAATTGCAAATTTCTTATGCAACGTAATGCTCGCATTTATTATTAGTACTGTTAGCATTTTATGATTTTATCCCTATCATATATAGTACCCTCTTTTGTTTGGATAAAAAAGAGAGAGTTTTGTTTTGGTAAACAAGGACTTGATAACATGTAAACTTCAATTATAATCACTACTACTGTCATAAAAAGTTCGTTGAATCTGTAACATTACCAGAAACCCGTATGACTTTGGATTTCGAAAGTAATATATTTGACCTCAAAAGTCAAACTGTACCATTTCACTTTCTATTATGTGAATTATGTTATAATCTACCTTTAGGGAAACTATGCAGTCTCTGGAGGGATAAAGGGGATTGAAGCTGTGGAAGAAAAAGCAAAATCATTCAAGGCTCGAATGACGGTACCCCCCCCCCCCCCCCTCTCTCTACATAGTATAGTAACTACTATTGATTATATGTAATCAGTTCTAGATAATCAGTTTCATAGCAGTTACAACAAAAACTGATTAGTTAAGGTCAAATTACATATTTACCTCTTCTTTTAAATTAAACTGAGAGACTGTTGCTCTCATCCACAATAAAAATCTCTTTTTTCCCTCACAAAAAACTACACTATCTTCTACAACCGGTTTTATTACAACTGAAATTTTGATTCTAACTATCCAACATCACATAACCACTTTCAAAACGCGAACCCAATAAATACCTTCGTTTATTCTTTTGCAGGTGCGTCTTGCGGCCAACGGGGCCTTCCACACCAGATTCATGAACCCAGCTTTGTCCCAGCTGGAGTCCGCTTTGTCAGCAACCCAATTCAAGAAACCAAGAATACCAGTTATATCGAATGTTGATGCCGAACCACATGCTGACCCTGCGGCAATCAAGAAAATCTTGGCTCGCCAGGTCAGCTCCAATTTCAAAACTTTGAAAATCCACATCTTCAATTATCATGTTTCTGAGTTGATGCATCTTCAAACATTTGGCTGGGTACATTTAACCATCTTTTTAAGAGAAAATAATTTTTTACCGATTTCTAGAAACGGTTATTATCTTAGGTTACATCACCGGTTCAATGGGAGACAACCGTGAAGAATCTTTTATCAAAGGGACTGGTAAGGAGTTATGAACTAGGACCCGGAAAGGTAAAATCTGGACTGACTGTTAAGTTTCATTTTTCTTTCTTTCTTTCTTTTTTTGAATTTTGACTTGTTTTTCTAAAATATTTACCATTTTGAATTTAAAATCAGGTTCTTGCGGGGATCGTGAAGAGAATTGACAGAACATCGCCAGTTGAGAACATTAGCGCGTGAACACGTACTTGATTTGTTGCCATTTTACAATAATTGATCAGTTAAAGTTTTTTTTTTTTTTTTTTTTTGTGGTAAGAACATAAAGTATATAGAACAAACTAATGTAGTTGAGCTTTTGTGTATGATTTTGGATCTTCGAGTGATGATTTTTACGTGTTATTTATGAGTGATTTGTTTAAGCTCCAACATGATGCTTCAATATATATATAATCTCGAATGTACAGAAGTTGTTCATATGAAAAAATAAAAAAAATATAAAAATAAAAAAATAAATGCTCAGAGGCGCTGATATAATTCTAACATAGAATGGTTGTGATGACCCAACATCACAGTGAGCGCTGATTCTTCATAGCAAATTGCACCAGCCGGGAATCGAACCCGGGTCTGTACCGTGGCAGGGTACTATTCTACCACTAGACCACTGGTGCTTCATATTTATATCTTCCCAATATTCTTAGATATACTTGAATGGGTACCACCCCATTGCACTAATCCCATAAGTGGGAACCGAATTCTATAACCTTCACACATCCAATGATTAGGTCACCATTAGCAGAACAAACTCAAACTGCAACATCAGTTAATCTGACTCACATCGCATCCGTTGGTCGAGCAAAGTGGCATCATTAAGTTTTCATTTCGCAACACATCAAAGCTTCACCGAATTTATACCTATAACATTTTGGGATTGGGAGTCACCATTTTACTATCAAGCTATGTTATTGGAGACTTCCGTTCTTATTTTCGGTTTGGTATTTGACTTTGTAGTTCTTCTGATTAGCTTTATTGAATTATTGATTAACATTAGAAATCAAAGATCGGACTCATAGCCTCATATGTAGGCCTGTAAATGAAACGAAATTTCAGCGAAATGTTCGTGAAACGTTCGGGCGGGAGTTTGTTTGTGTTCGTTCGTTAAGCTTAATGAACAAACACAAACAAAATATTTTGTCCGTTTAGCTTAACAAACGAAAAAAGCCCGCGTTTGTTCATTTGTGTTCGTGAACGTTCGTTTGTGTATGTTCGGTTGTGTTTGTTTGTATTGTTCGTTTGTGTTTGTTTGTTACATTAATATATTTTTAATATATTCTAAATAAATAGTTCAAATTAGCCTCAAGGAAATTTTGTGACATATGAAAATCATAGCTTTTAGCTTTCTCCTATGATCTTTAGATAGATGATTTCTTTTTATGTAAGCATATATGTGTTTGCTTGTTTGGTTCGTTTGGTTCGTTTGGCTTGTTTGTGAGTGTGTTTGTTTAGTTCGTTTGGTTCGTTTGATTTGTTTGTCCAGAAATCTACACATTTAACAAACAAACATGAAAAAAGTTATTTGCTTAACAAACAAACACAAACTTGGAATTTTGTTCGACTTTTTGTTCGTGTTCACTATTCGGTTCGGTTGTACAAAAAAATGTTAACAAACGAAAACAAACATGTCTCGTTCGTGTTCATTTGGTTCGTTTACAGGCCTACTCATACGACGACACCATCGACTTGTTCATCGATCGTGATTCTTCTCCTTAAATATGTCCATCAAATATTTTGAGTTTGGTTTGGTGCACTCAGCACTAAGTTTGCGATATGTATAAAAAGACACCAACAGGAGTCTTGTGTATTTTCGTTACACCCCAAAAGGTACACTTTATTGCCGAGATTAAAATTGATGTAAACGTTGAAGGCATCAAGGAAGATCTGTACAAAAAAGATGAAAAAATTAATGCTCAGATGCGCTGCTATAATTCGAATGATCGAATCTTTGTGATGACCCAGCATTCACAATGAGCGCTTTTTCTTCATTGCAAATTGCACCAGCCGGGAATCGAACCCGGGTCTGTACCGTGGCAGGGTACTATTCTACCACTAGACCACTGGTGCTTCATGTTTAATATTTCCCAATGTTATTTGATATACAGAGTATAGATAAATTTGCGGCAATACTACATGACTGAAATTGCTTAATAGCCTGAACTGAATGTCATCATAGTATCAGACCATTGGATCATTTTCTTTTCATTTCGTTCTAAAAGTTGCTTATAGTTAGCAAGTCATCTTTTAGTATGTGTTCGAACATATTAGGGTAGTTATGGTTGTAAAAACAATAAGTTAACTCTTTGAAATTGAAATAAGATAATATAAGAGGTTATATGAGTTAAAGTAGACTTTAAAGGTGACTTTGAAGGTAATTTCCAACTAAGATGGGTTTCAATAACTATATCCCCATGAGCCTTAACAAGACTGTTTTACTGAATCATTAGAAAAGCCTCAAAAACAGCAGTAACTCATAACCAACACTTACAAAAAACATCCCTACAAAACTTACCAATGAATCTTTATGATATAACTCCATAAAGAATTTGGATAAATAACTTTTAAACCAACCAGATAAAAAAATACAACTGCTAATCTCACAATCATATCCCGCACCTTCTTCTCTTTTGCATCAATCGCCACCAAATAAAGTTCGATTTGAAGCTCAGAAAGAAGTATGACAGCCGGAAACACGTGGGACCCGAGACTTGGAGAACTCAATCTGTGTGTTTCTTCTACTGTGAGCAGTATATCTCAATACAACAGTATGAAAATTTAATGTTGATTACTGGGCCATCATGCTACTTCAGCTATCATTGTTGTTTAAATCTTGAAAAAAAGACTTTCCAGCTTCATATGTTGACCAACAAATGGCGGCAGCTGGTGCGTGAAAAAGCATTCTTGGCATCCATCCCCTGAAAAGCCCTCTGTAACCGTCTTTTTTGACAATTGTTTTTAAAACATCCTTAATAGAACCGTTGGCGTATCTATCACATCCACACACTCCCTGTATTTCAAGATATGCAGTCAATGTTAGTGAGATTAATTTAAAACCATAGAAAATATGGATTCTATAGAAACTTGAGAGAGTGAACACGCTGATCATGGTTTATACTTTATAGACACTAATGGGAAATTAAATGGTTTTTACACAATTAACATGGTGACTAAGAACCAAATAACTGTTAATATTTGGGTTGCACAACTGGTCTTCAAAAGGCCAAATATAATTCCACCATATGTTAGTATCTGGGAAACAAAATCGTCCCAGAAAAAAATCTAGTTTCAAGATGATGGGATACAACTTTTCTATGAAGTATATCTACAACAATGAACCTATATGCAAGCTGCAACCTTGGTTATAAAAAGTGTGTTTCTTGCATGTGCAAGGCGATTGGAAAAACGCCTCACGACCTTGAGGCAGAGCTTTATGCACATGTGGATTAGAATAGGTCAATATTAGGGTATGGGGAGGGTGATATGTAAAAACGACCAAAAGGGTAAAAGATTGTGAATGGTTTACCTGATGAAGGATATGTAAAAGAGATGAGAAAGAGATGTAAGTTTTAGGAGCTTTTATATTTGAAAAAAAAATAAGATACTCAAAGTAACAATTAAAAAAGCTTGTAGCTTTTTAGAGTGAATTGCCGAATCGCTCATAATAATTGCATACAAAATAAAGATTTATGCGTGGCCTTTTATGTCCTTTTTACACCTTTCAACTACAGATATAGGCTATAGCTACTTTTGCAAGACAATTCCATACAACTGATGGCTAAAGCTCAGAAACTTTAACTATAAGGTACAACTTAAAACTATTTCTGCCAAACATACCCATTAATACGCCCTAAAAAAACATCTATGACATAAACTAGTCTCGCTTAACCCTCAAGGCGGTGTCACAGTGGTAAGTGTCTGGTTTCCTCTAGCAGAGGTCTCAGGTTTAAATCCAACTTCCAATGGTTTGTGCCTTTAATCCCCTGAGGGACACACATTCAACCCAAGATGTGTTTTATCTAGTCTTATTGGTTAGCAAGCTATGTATGGCGCCTAACGGGTTCTCATAGTTATTAAAAAAACTAGCCTCACCGAGAAACCTACCAAATACCAACAGAATTCAGCCATATGTCGCACTAAAATGGTTTGAACATTTAACAGATGGATCACATCCAAACTCAGATCTCATTCTTCAAAGAGCCTTTGATTTTCTTTTCAAGTTTATCTAATAACCGAACCCAATATCCATCAAGCAGGACGTTTTTAGTGTTCACTATGCATGCTAATCAAATAACATGATAAAAAGTATCCACCTTGTAGCATGTCAAGATTATAAGAAATACTCTAATAAATTTGATATAGTTTTTAGCTTTTGATCTCATTAAGGTTGTAAAGCACAAATTTTGATAAGATTCTTTATCAGCAATTTGATAACATTCTTCATAACACAAACCCTAAACACCTAACAATTGAGCTTCCAATAACCAACAAAAACAGTTAACAACAAACCAATAACAGTTTTTAGAGCAAATACCTGACACTGCAACTGAGTCTTAACAACATCAAGTGGAGTAGTAACCGCAGCCGCCAACGCCCCGGCCGCCGCACCAGCAGTCGCATGAACCACCAACCGCTCATCGCTCACACTCTCCGGCGAAACCCCCACCAACCCCCTTTTCGCCGCCTCATAAGTCGCAAAATGCACCCCGGTAAAAGGGGCATTCATCAAAATAGTAGTCCTATAAGAAGCATAAAAAGCCCTAAACCCTTCCTGTTTCAAAACAGTCCTCACACAATCAAACACCCCTTTATACGGACTCCCACTCCCTAACTGTAACCTCTGCTTCACCATATCCATCGGAGTAAACACGGCGTCGCTCGCCACCGTCGCGCAGACCCCCGCCGCCGCGTGGGCCGCCGGACTGTTAGGGTTTCGTCGCGAAAACGTCGCTTTACAGATCTCGTAGACGGAGAAGTACACGGCGTGTGCCGGACCGGCGCCGAGGCCCATGGCGCCGATGCCGCGGTAGAGGCCGGCGGGGCCGTCGGACTTGAGGATGGAGTGGAGGGCTTGCCGGAGACCGGCGGATTTGATGGGGCAGGAGCCGAGGACTTGCATACGGGTTTTGATTGTGTCGATTGGGAACATGGCCATGTGTTCGACCATGCCGGCGACGGAGCCGGCGATCATGAACTCCCAGAAGTGGAGGCCGTCGTGCGCCGGCGAGACGGTGATTTCCGGGTGGTAATCGGGGGGTTGGGGGATCGGAATTAGGTCGGAGTTTTTGAATTTTGCTGCTTCTGTTGTCGCCATGGATGGAGGAATTGGAATTTTTACACGAATTCAAGGGGAATTTTGGACATAAAAGATTAGGGTTTTGATATGGTTTTTTGGTTTTTTTTTGGTATTGAAGATGACTCCGGGAATTTGGGAAAAGACATCAAATCAGTGAGTTACATAATGGTCCTTGTAGTATTTGTAACTTCATGTTTTGTCCTTTATCTTTTATAATTTTTTTTTTTTTTTTTTGACAAACATGGAGGTTTGAAGAATATAATAATAACATAACAAAAGACGTTAACATGGGAAGAGCCCAATTAATAGAGGTGTAAGTTGTTAAAAAAACTGACTCGAGAAATGAAGACCATGTGTTATGTTTGATCGTGTAATATTTTCCAACTAGTTTTTTTTATAACCAATTATGTTGGATAATACTGAATTATTATTTTTGTATATAGATATGACAACGTAATTTCGCATGATGGGGGTATTAACAGGTTTACAGCCACTAAGTTATTTCTCAGCTTACAACATTTTTTTAGACAAAACTCCATTTTTATAAAAAGAAAAAAATCATAAAAACTTTCCTTGTCTCATGTTCGCTATAATGGCCATGAAATGGCCTATCACGACCCTTATCAAGCTCAAAGAGGGCATGTCATAAAGACGCCACTTCAACCTATTATACCTCATTAAGAATAATCTTAGGGTGAGAGAAGTCATAACTCTCCTCCATCTTCTCACTTGTACTCCCTTTCATTTCATCCATATATGTGATACATCATATTTTTTTCATGGTCACGAAATGAGCACCAGCACATCACACCATGACGAAATTGAGTCGAATGCCTTCATTTTTGAAAAGTGCCGATTTTAAAAGTGTGTAGGGTAAAGGACCAAACATGACATGTGTTGTGTAGGGGACCAAAACAAATTATCATTTACTAATTTCGAAGTATACGGTTAATAATTATCTAAACAAAGATAAAATTTATGAATTGCATAACTTTCTATTTTAATGGGCACATTTTTACTTGTTGTACATCTCCAAAATGGCAAGAACTTCAATATATGAATATATCTACTCTCCTACCATCATGTCACCCATCTCGTGTCACGTTGAAGGTGTTACCCATCATTCAGTATCATTGAGCTAGAAATCTTCGGTTTAGACCCTTATATCTATATCATATTATAATACATTTGAGAGGGAACTGATTATCTTCTTACATAAATTTTTAAAGGGTTTTAAGGGCCAAAATTATTCTTTATGAATTTGACCATCTTAATTATTTAAATACAATTTTTTTTAACTAAATAATAAAATTTAATTATGTAAACAAACAATTTTTTACTTTAACTAAATTATCAAAATTATTATTATTTTATATAATATAATATTTACTTCAATTTATAAACTTTTTTCAAACCTTCGAATCTCTTCAAATCCGTAAGAAATTAACCGATTATCTTCAATGATAAATGTATATGTTACGGTCGCAAATTTGTTTTTTGTCACTTTTGTGTAATAAGACGACGACGTATGGCATACACACGAACAAAATAGTGAAATCAGCACACCACCGGCAACGGAAAAGGGGTAACGACGTTCACACCGCCGCGACGCCGCCGCGACGCCGACGGCGTTCACTGTTTCATCATCTCCACAAACTCCGAGCAGCTGAAAATGGACGGACGAAACTACATTCCACCAAGCGCACTAAATCTCCGGCGAAACCTTCCACCTCCATCTCCGCCACCTCATTTCGTCATCGTAGATCGTACGACCGCCTTCCAGCTTCACCAGCTGCAACATCTCCTTATCGAGAACCAACGCCTCTCGGAACTTCGCGTTTCGCTCTCACAGGAACTCGCCGTCGCGAAACACGACCTCCGCCACCTTTCCGCCACGGCCGTTGAGGTTAAGGCTGGGAGAGACGCGCAGGTGCGCGAGGTGTTGGAGAAGGTGGAGAAGATGGAGGCGGAGGTGAAATTGATCGGCGAATCGGGATCTGAACTGGCGCAAACCCTAGCTGATTTACGGAAGTTGAGATCGGTGAAGGAGGAACTCGGTGAGAAGTTGAGTAAGCTCCGTGGTGATGTGGCGAAGGTTTCTGACGAGCGGAGGCGGTTTCCGGTGGTGAAATCGGAAATTGAAACAATGCGGAAAGAAATTCAAAAAGGAAGGTAATAGTTAATTAATTAATTGATTAATTATCCCTCAATATACATATGAACCTACTATTACTCTATTAGGAAATCTCCTTAATCTTCCATATTCAGTATTGTTGATTGTTGATCTATGTTCAATTTCCCCCCTTGTTATAATCTGAAAACCCTAATGATTTTTAACTCTGTTTTGGGTGTAATGTGTTGATTAACTTGAGCTATTATGTGAATATGTATCTAATAATTCTAGCCACGGTTTATACCATTTGCATTTGATACATTTGGTTTTCTCGCATTCTAGGTCGTTAAGCTACTTGACAGGGTCTAATGGATCATGCAAAGTAATGTTATAATGCCACGCTTTATGAATGTAGTTTTTAAACGACTTGGTTTTGCTATACAAAAAAGATTAGTGGTGCACGTTTAACTTCTATTTTTATGTAAACTTTTGCGTGTTGAATGCAAATTACTTGGTTAAATTAGGTGTTTAGTAATGTATTGCTGATTATAGTTTATAACATGAACATTTGGACCTGGTAGTTACCAAAGAGCATAATCTGTAACACTCTTGTAAACCGGGTACCAAATTGTCTGCTTTATGAATAGGGGGCTCATGGCTTTCTATTTAGTTATCATAGTGGAGTCTTTCTGGAGATGACTCGTCTTTATCCCACCAAAACATGCTTAAATTTGGAGTTATCTCGTTCACAAGTGATGCACATAACACCTGGCTGGTACTTGAGTTGTGACATTTCTTATGAAACTAACATCTTTTTTTCTTCATAGCCAATGTAGGATTTGCCTAAGGTTTCAGTGTGTCACAAGATCAACTCCATATGAAGTTTGTGAGTAGTTAATCGGCCATTTTTATACCTTTCTTGGGCGAACAATAGTTTATTGATTTTGGGTGTTAACTACTTGTTATATTCCCATATATTGATGGACGTTATACAGAAACGATACTCTCAACCATCTATGTTCTATTTCATGTAAGATTTTGAGGGTGTTTGGGATTCTTTGTAGAACTCAAAGTGGGCATTAGGTGGATGTTAGGAGTAGATTTTGAGGGGTTGGTATTCACAGTTTAAAAAAAAACATATTTCCCTCACAAATAATCAGATAACTGGTTTGGATTATACAATCAACTAATTTGTGAATGTGCTTGCAGAGCAGCAATTGAGTATGAGAAAAGAGTGCATGCCTGCAACATTAAACAAAGTCAATCAATGGAGAATTATAAAATCTTAATGGCCGGTGAAATCAAGAAGCTGCAGGTGGAAGTTATTGATGCAAGGAAGAGAGCAAGGGCGGCAGCTGCAGCAGAAGCCGCATCAGTTCCAGGCAGTTAAGTTTTCTAGTCTACATTTACTTTCTTCATTCAATTTAAGTCGATAAGTAAAGAGGTTAAGACCGAGTTCTTTGAAACAGGTCACATGATCAAAGAAAGCAGGTCGAAGGTTGAGTCAGTTTAGATATCACCATGGAAGTATAGTTTTCGGTTAGTGGTTTCATATTAGAGAAAAATACCTTGACACATTGGTATATAATATGCTTTTTAACGTCTTTGACGTAGGTTTCAAAGGTTTTTGAACTAAAAAACGAAGCAGAATTTGGTTTTGTGTTGACGCTATATGTATGTAAGTATGTCCTGATATGATCAAGTTTAACCCTATTGACGACATGAATCCTGGAATCACTGCAACTGCATCCTCCATTGTTCAGTTACTGACTTTAACCGCCATGTCACAACTTTATTCCCCCGGACGCATTTCTTCAACCTCCGTGATACACCATGATGTTCCACAGCTAGTTTAAGTGGTGCCACCATCACGCTAAAATCTCGTTGGAGGAACTGGTGGTTATGGAGAAATTGCTTGACAAATTGACATGGCTACCACTAAAACATAGAATCCGATTGCAACGGATTTAGTGTGTTTGAAACTCTCATTTCTTTTTTTTCTTTTTTATGGGCAAATATTATAAAAAGTCTACATACTTTCTACTAAAACATAGAATCCGATTGTTACGGATTTAGTGTGTTGAAACTCTCATTTCTTTATTTCTTTTATAGGCAAATACTATAAAAAGTCAACATACTTTCTGTTTTTTCCTCGTAAATGTCCCCTAACAATTTTTGACACGTTAAAATCACTTCACATGTTAAATTTTATTCAAACTTAAGTAGCGTTGATGATTTGTCAAGAAAAAAATATATATTAAATATGTAGGTTTTTATGATATTTGTACTTTCATATATAATTCAAATCCAGTTAACACTTTCTACGCGTGTACCGATAATAGATGCATAATCCGATCGTTATGGATTTATAACACACACTAAATCTGATTTCGAAACACAAAATTTTGGGTGAAAGTTTGCTCAGATTTTAAAACACAAAGTTTGGATGGAAATTTGAATTTGATTATGATTATGGACATTTTAGTCTTGGTTTTGGTCTTAAGTGAAATTTTAGGATTATAAATGGTAAAATGTACATGACCAGTTTGGAGATGGTGTGACCAATGACCGAAAACTATGACCGGAGAAGATGACCAGAATTGGAGGGATTTTTTTAACAGACATCGACATCCATGTCACCAGATATGTTATGATTTGATAAACCTTTGGAGTATGGACCATAGATTTAAGTTTTTCTTCCTAGAGACTGTGTGAAATTTGAGCAAGCGTTAGAAACGTTATCATAATTTACTTTAATGGGTATTCCACTTACGACTTGATTACTATAGTTTAAACAAGATCGCATATTGAACCGTTTGCTTTATATAAAACCTAATATATCGTACTAACCATCATAACATCTTGATAACACTTAATTACTATTTGTTGATTTTTTCTTTTATATCAACTTAAATTAAACAATGATAAATCATCTTAATTAATAAATTATAAATTTTATTCTTCAAGATTACCCCTGCTCAAAGTTAAATCTAAGAAACAACTAAATAGCAATTAAGTTTCAAACGTAATCCTTTTAGATAAATTTAATAAGAGCATGAAACTTCATTATTCGATCAAATATAATCGTTATTAAACAGGTTATACAAATCAACTCAAAAAAAAAATTAAAAAAAAAAACTCTCAAACAAGACCCGTTGATCTACCTGAAACCTAAGTAATGGCACGAGGAGACAACACAACATTTGAATCATGTCAAAACTTCACAACCCTAATAACTAACTAGCATTGATCACCACTCATGAAGAGCCTAATGAATTCTTTATAACCCTAATAACTAACACCCCATATTCTAATTAACCATAGCATAGATCTGTTTACAATTTATATATTTAAGTGGTCAACATAGAGTAAAATAAACCGCTAGGGCGTGTTAGTCCTGCTATTAACTCCTTTCCAACATTCATCTTTACTTCTTTTCCTCCCTGCTTCACCGCCAGACTTCAACAGGAACCAGGAAAAACACACAAAAAGGTAACAAAAACACACCAAAGATGGTGTGTAGCTAAACGTTGAATCATGAACATCCGTAGCTAAACGTTGAATCATAAACGTGCAAACAAATTTGCTGGCTATAAGCCTATAACCAGTCCTCACCTAAGGCTAAATCTTAAGCACATTCATCAATGATTCATCAACAAATCAATTGACTGATTTGCGTTTGTGTTTTATCTCAAACGGGTCAAATCACAACGAATGTGTGGAAAGAAAAAGAAAAAAGTCAAAGGAACTGAGAGTTGCCCAAAGCTTATTTCTAGTGCATATTTTACACGATAAATAGTTTCAAATGGGGTTTTAGTTTTCTTGCTAGCCCCTTTCTAATAAAATTTGCCGTTCAAAAAAAAATAGTTTCAAATAAGAAAAGAAATACGGATCAGGCCCTTTTTAACCTTCACCCCTTTTGACATGTTACTTAACCCGCTCACCTATTTAACCACTGGATTGATTTGAGTTTGTGTTTCATCTCAAACGAATCAAGTAACAGTGAATGTGGGGAAAAGGCAGGACAAGTCGAAGGGTTTCAGAGTTACCAAAGTTCATCGCTAATGCATTTACGTGATAACTGATAACCATTTAAAAATATTTTTAGATAAGATAAGAAAATACGGGTCAACCCAATATGACGCTTTTCAACCCTACGCCCCTTTTGACAAGTTACTTAACCTGTGCTCATCTATTCAGATCTAATCTCAGACAAATCTTCCCTAGAATCCAAACAAGATACTAAAATGAGATATGTATGAATAGGGTGAATAAATGTCAGTCACACAAGACCTAAAGGCAATTTTACAACGATCCTGGAGATCTGGTTTTGCTTTGACAAAATTTACGCTTTGTATCTAGTAGTACTTGGTTATATAAAAGCAACAACACTCACCTGAAAACTCAACCTACCTTAAAGAAGCATTTGCAGTACATATATCATCCACTTGGCACTGGCCTCTATAAAAACATTTGACACGGTTCAGATTAATATAATCTCAACATAACATGTTCCAAAGATAAGATAAAGAGAGGAGAAATAGGGGCAAGTGGATTTAACCTACCTCTTAATCTCCTCGTAAGGGAACAATCAGTCAATCGCCCCTGCAACGGAGTACAATAAAGCCTTCTCTTTTCTTCATATTTTTTATCTAAAATTAATCGCGCTCAAGCTTTTGTTCATCAGTATGGACGGGAGCGGTTTCCTCCATGATAATTCCTATCTGGCCCACCATCTCGGTTGTTGTCTCTACGTCTATCACCACCACCACCGTAGCCGCCTCCGCCACCTCTGCCACCACCACCACTGTTGCACAAACAAGCAATGTTAGTACAGTCTTGTAAAATAAATAAAATTCAAAAGCCCAGGGACTGTCTTGTTGATTTTCCATACAGATAACAATTGAGTAAAGGATCAAACTGGATTGTGTTCTATCTCTAATGTGTATTATTAGAAAAACTGCTAAAACTCAAGCGTGTCAATATGGGTCAAAAGTTCCCCGACTTGCATAATTATTGCATAAAAACTCTTAATACAATTTATTATCTGACAGCTAATTATTCATACGAAGTTAAAAATGTTACGACAAAACATGCTCCAGATCAACCCAGTTCATTACAACCCGTACAAAAATACCCTTTCCAACTAATAACCCAGCCTGCCTGAGACCCCTGTTTTTTCAAGGCTAAACATCCGCTCATAGAATAACAGGAAGACCAATAAAAAGCTATTAAAATAGGTTAATGTGATTAGCAATCAACACCTCCTTTTTCTCAAAGCTAAACTTCACTTAAAAAATAAAAAGAAGACCAACAAACTATTTAAATACGGTAATATGATTAGTATTTGGTGTTCATGATACAACACATTTTAAACAAACTACACCACAACTGTTGCTTGCGCTAATGTTACATGAGTGATAAAATTGCAGCTAGAGCACGATATAAGATAGCACCCGTAACTTATCTAACTTCGAAATATTTAACTTTATAATATTTAACTATTATACATGCTAAATATAATAACAATTATCAGATGAACAGTGGAAATTGCATGAGAAAGGGGTCCCAAAAGTTCAACAGTTAGCTATTAAAGTGCTTAGTTTGACATGTAGTATCAAAATGTGAAAGAAATTGACACACATTTGAGCATGCAAGAATTTCAATTTTCAAAGTTTGACTGTATGAAATTTCTTTATTCTCTTAAAATAATTATAACTTTTCAATATTTTATAGACCCATTACAAGAAAACAAAACCGATTAGAGCACAAGAAGTTGCAAGTTCTCGTGCTTGTCAAATACAAGCTGAAGGCTCAAGACTCATGATTAAAATAATGTCTACAATTCATTTCTTTGGATGGATATGATGATGGTAAGGAGTGGTTGACCAAAAGATAGAAGAACAGGTTTTCAAGAACAATGACTTAGCATGGGATAATGTAGCAAAGACAAGCAGAACCGGTAAGGTTAGAAGCACAAGACTTCACAGCCGTCATCTTAAGTGGCTTTAGTAGATGAAGATTCTGAAGAAAACATGGAAGATCTGAAGCGGATTATCCAAATGAAGTTGACAAAGATGGTTTTGATGAACTATGAATGTATGTATGAACTTTTAGTACATTTAAACTTTAGGTATCAGCTAGATGATCTTAATTGCTATATCCTGGAAGTGAGTCCTGAACTAAAATACAAAACAGTATACCAGAAACATTCATGTTAATGGAAAACAAAGAAGTTGACAAAGATAATGGTGCTAACAACAATATCAGCAAAAATGAATCTTTTACACAAAATGTTGTCCTATGCTATTAGCTTTAAGGAAACATAAGCCTTTAGAACCAATCAACTTGCCAAAGCCTGTAAGCAAACTTTTTCTTATCCTATATGTACTTGAATATTGACTACAATCATCAACAATATTTACATTGATTGGTAAAATAGTCTCCAGTCACTTTTAATGTTGGGCCCTTATTAACAAATGAAACACTTTACCAATTTCTACTCATACAAAAACATTATTCTACACTACAAGAGGAAAAACTTATTAGATAATTTTAAATTTTACTTTCAGAACGACAAACACACACATCTAATCCTACTCCTAAACTACAGCACGACTTGAACACTCCACTTCAAGGGGAGTAACACCACAGTCTACACCATGGTATATGATTTGAATAACATATAATAACCCAGCTCCCCAACCTCTTGAATAAAACAAACATCAAATTGGGCGACAATACAGCCACATGTCACATTTAACACCTGTGTCATTGACTCACTAATCATCTTAGAGAGCTACATGCTGGTTACCACAACAGCAGTATATTATGCAACTCAAGTCTCAACTTACATCAATAATTCATACAAGTCGTTAATATATATATATGATTATAAACAATGCAGGATTCATAGGTCCAGGCCATATTTATATACATGTAAATTATCATAGAACACAATCTCAGATTGCATAATAGGAAGTAGCTGAAGATATGTATGGCACTCTAATTATAGTCGTTACCTAAAGATTGTAATTTACCCGTCCCCAATATAATGACTACATAAATAAAATATATTCGGTGAAATGATACAGATGCTTGTATGATGAGGTAATTAGCAACATACCCTTGACCATATGCAGAAGGGGGCCTTGGAGCAGATTTCTCAGCCATTCCAACAGTAATTTTGTGACCTCTCAGCTCATAATCTAATAAAAATATAAAAGTTAAATGCGTCCATAAAAATGCAATAATGTAAATTAAAAAAAAAAGAAATTAAGAAAAAATATGCACTGTTGTAAAATCCGCCAGCAGAGTGTGCTGCAGAAGGATCCTCATAAACCAAAGCAGCATCTCCTTTGTTTTTTCCTTTTTCATCAGTGTAAATCTTAATGTTGTAGGGCCACTGATCCTTATAGCCTCGCTTCTGCTTAATCCTCCCAACCTACAAACATAGATACGAGATTATCATTAACAAAATAGAAAGAAAAAAAAAGGATACTGCTCAATAATGTAAAAGAAATGAAAACGGTGTTTACTTGTCCAATGCCTCCAAATAGCTCTTGTAATTCATCAGCAGTGACATCTGGAGGCAAATTTGAAATGTAGATCCGTGCATTGTCACAAGATTCATCACAAGTTTCATCGCATTGTTTGACCTTCGCAGGTGTGGCTTCTGCAGGAGGACCACCATAACTACCTTGATTCTGTTGACCACCGGCGGAACCACCCCGACCACCACCACGATTATCAGGCAAAGAATCACCAGCATAACCACCACCACCGCCACCACCACCATAGGATGGTGGATATGAAGTTGGCCCACCGTTGTAGCTTGCAGGAGGGGGGACAGCATCAGTTCCATAAGCAGGGTTAGTCCCATATGAGCTAAGAGGTTGAGCGTAACTGCTATCAGATCCGCCATACCCAGCAGCTCCCTGACCATAACCACCGCTCTCTCTTCCTTGGCTGCTGCCATAAGAACCACCACTTCCTCTACTTCCACCACCACTTCCACCGTCATAATTACCCCTGCCTCCTCTATCACCACCATATCCTCCTCCACCACCACCACCACTCCTATTGTAACTACCACCATCACTGCGTCCACCTCCACCTCTATTGTAACCGCCACCATCACTACGGCCACGATCACCACCACCACCACCAGTTCCAGCAGGGGAGGCGGTGCCACATTTGTTGCATTCAGTTCTCCAAGAAAAATTTGAGTTGCCACAGCTGCAATCACAGTATAAGAGTCACCTTTATCATAACAATCATGAAGACAGAATTTGTAACTTCTATTAGCTAGGATTCTGCAATGGTAAGTGCCTTCTGAACCTTTTAAAACAACTCAATAAGAAGCTCAATAAGAAGTTAAGAACTAGTAGAGTAAATATAATTTCCTCTGTATGACTATCCACTTCTAAAAAGAACAGATTTATACAATTTTCTACATACCTTTCAAGATTAAAAAAAATAAGACAAACTAAAGTCATGGAGAACTGACTCCTACTTAATAGATTTGTGCTTTCTAGAATCCTTCTTGCAAATATATGATTAAAACAAGATTCTTATTCTTAAAGTAGATACTACAACAAATATGTAATTGCAAGAATATCAACATACTCGAAAGTGCAAACTTTACGCAACATCAGAAAAATCAAAAGATAAACAAATTACCCTGGATTAGGGCAAGGCCAGTCTCCTTCCCTACCACCTCTACCGCCGCCTCCTCCTCCTCCTCTACCACCACCACGCCCACGGTCGCCTCCTTGATATCCACCTCCCCCTGCAGAAAGAAAATAACATAAAAACACTAATTCCATTGAATGTTCCAAGAGGACTATAAACAGGACTATAACAGAAGAAATTCGGAGTAATTAACAAACCTCTATTTTGCGAATTACCTCCGTATCCTCCTCCGCCACCTCCTTCTCTACCACCACTTCCACCTCGACTACCATAACCTCCACCTCCACCACCGCCGCGGCCGCCGCCTCCATATCCTCCGCCTCCTCCATGGCTTCCGCCATACGATCCTCCTCCGCCGCCGCCGCTTCCTCCGTAACCGCCACCACCGCTTCCTCCGTAACCGCCACCACCGCTGCCTCCGTATCCTCCTCCGCCGCCACTGCTTCCTCCGTATCCTCCTCCGCCACCACCACCGTAGCCACCGCCAGTTCCACCGTAGCCTCCACCAGCGGGCGGAGGAGCAGATCCGTCACCGTAGCCTGACATCGTTGTTAGGGTTTCCGTTCAGCTGTTTCAGGATAGAAATAGAGTGAAAGGAAGGGGAGCAATGGGAATTTAAGTTTTTATATGGTACGCAAGAGGCCGACCCGTTAAAAGTTTCAAGTGAACCCCATCACGCATCAATAATGTGATAGCGTGATACCAAAGGAGTATACTAATGTAAACGCTATAGTCTAATGGTATCGAGGTGTTTAATAAGGTGTCTATTTTTTGAAGGTTAAGGATTAGAGTTTTATAGTGAATAAGTAATATCGAATTGTTGTTCAAAAAGAAAAACTAATGTTACGAGAAATATAATCTTACATCGATGTTGAAGAGGCATTTGATACATCATTTGATTTTAGGATTATCAGAAGAAAAAAAAATCTCGTCTTTTTGTTGGTTGCTTAGTAATTTATCGAATGGTCATCTGACTCTCTATATATAGAAATAGTCCCCGTACATTTAAACTAGTGTTTGAGTATTTGTGGAATGGTCACTTGAACCGGGGTGGTGCATTCATCCTATGGTGAGAAACCAGAGAGGGGGTGGAGTTCCATCTCAGCCACTCACGAACGCATAAATTATGCACAGTTGTACAATATCGTGAGAAGGGCATGTGTCTGGATGTTTTCCTGAATCGAGTGATCTTTCGAATAAGTATTTCAAGGGTTTATAAAATCTTTAACTAAAAGTTTTTTTTTTTAAACGCTATGGATTTCTGTGAAATTTGTGTGTTTCAAAAAAGCAAATGAACTCGTTTACTTATTGATCAAATGGTAGTTATAGAAATCTCATAACCACTTTTGGTAGTGATATAACTACCATAACTATCGGTGGTGGTTATAGTCTTCATAACCATCGATGACGTTGCCACAAACTTTGTTGTTTAGTGAGTTTCACTCACTTAAACAATTGGGGCTATTAAGTATCACAATTAGAATAGTCTTCATCAAGCGTGTACTCTCGTTCTTGTATTAATGTATATTTTATTTTCTTATTTAGTATTAAGTGGATTCATATATAAAAAATCTCTTGGTAACACTAAGGGTCTATTTGGTATGTGGTAAGGAATATAGAAATGAATGAAATGGAATTGATGAGGAAATGAAATGGTAGAGAGAATGAAATTGATCATTATTGTTCTATATAATGCTCGAGAGGATGACCCATTAAAAGTTTCAAGTGAACCCCATCACGCGTCAATCATGTGATACCAAATCATTGTGTAAACGCTATACTCTAATTCTAGGTATTTAATAAGGTGTCTATTTCTCAAAGTTTGAGGATTCAAGTTTTATAATAAACAAGTAGTATCAATTCGTTGTTCAAAAAGAAGAACTAATGTCACGAGAAATTTAATCTTACATCACTTTTAAACGGGCATTTGATCAACCGTTTGATTTTAGGATTGTCAGAAGAAAAAAAAAACCCCTCAACTTTTAATTAGTTGCTTAGTAATTTATCGAACAGTCATATGACTCTGGATATATAGAAATAGTCCCCATACATTTAAGCTAGTGTTTGACTATCCGTGGAATGGTCACTTGAATCGGGGGTGGTGCATTCATCCTATGTTAGAAACCACAAGGGGGGGGGGGGGGGGGAGTTCCATATCAGCCATTCACGAGCAGGCCATAAGCCGGAGTTGACCTAGGATCGGCTCGTTTACAAACCAAGCCGGTCCGACTCGTTTACCAATCGAGCCAATTTCGAGCAAGCTAGGAGGCACGAGCATTTTGAACATCCATACTGCAGTGTTCAGATGTGCAGTCGGTGGTGATAGAGATTGGAGGGACGGTCGATCATGGGGGTGGAAGGAAATGGGGCCGCGAAGCAAGGCATCTGCGTGGTGTGGGTGTGACCAGAGAGTGACACAAAGGGTGTTTAAAAACTAGGGTTATTTGAGATTGGATTAAGTGGTAATTTGATAATTGTAGGTTTAAAAGGCCAACAACTAATAAAAACATCAGGTTTCTAAAAGGGACATTTACATAATTATTCTTACTAATATGAGTAGTTACATATTTTTCTAAGTAAAAAAATCAATTACATATTTCTCATTCCTAAAATGATTAATTACATATCCCCCCCCCCCCCCCAATTTTTTTTTACATATTTTCCTTTTATAAAACATATATATTACATATTTATCTATTTCATTAAAAATAACTTATTTCAGGGGTCTAACTCAGACTCGAGTTTATTTAGGCTCAGCTCGTTCGAGCTTTTTACCAATTTGCATCCTATTAACTTGCGAGACACGAGTTGGTTCGTTTACGCACCAATGTCTTAGAAAAGAGAAATATGTAAACAAAAATCCTTTGTAAAAAACAAGAATAAAATAGTCATTCACTAAGTTGGTTTTAATGAAATTGAAAAATATATAATATATATGTTTTAAAAAGGGGAAATGTGTAATTTATTTTTTGGTTTGAGGAAATATGTATTTTTTTTTTTTTGGTTTGAGGAAATATGTGATGAGAGGTAGAGCGAGAGCGTTTAAATGTGATTAATACTTTGTTTTTATGTGTTTTAGCTTATGGAATATGGGTACTTTGAGTTTGTGATTGATTTCAGGTCCCGTATGCATAAAGGAAGCATTTTGGATGATTTATGAGAGCTAAACGGATGTTCAAAAGTTAGGATTGAAGCTCGGAACGAAGTTTGGAAGCAATTGGGAAAAGTTCAAGACAGGGCGCCCCCTGAGGCCATCATGGCGCCCCATGAGGCCATCATGGCGCCCACGGCGCCCTCCACGGTGTGTAAATGGGCAAAGCAGGGGCGCCAATCAGTAGCTGAACCTCCATATTTTTCAGACAGAGCGCACTGGGCGCCCTCCTCGCCGCAGTTCCGGATTTTTTCCTTTTTTGTTGGTATTTAAGCCATACTTTTAGGTTTTCGAAAGGACTTTTTCATTCCAGCCGTTTTTTGAGGTTTTAGAAGGCGATTTTGGCACTCTGAACACTTTCAGAACTCAGAACACTTCTAGATTACCAGGTTTTCATGTTTCAATTGTTTGTTTCGTTTAGAGATTTTTTTGGATCATGAATATGAGTAGTTAAACCACCCGTGATTCTCTCCGGGTGTAGAGTTTATTGATTGAAGGATTGTTTCTTGATTGTTTAACATTCTAGGATTGTTTTAGTTGGTAATTCAAGTCTGGTTTTCTCATTGTAAAGTTAGTTCTCACATTTTTCACAAGATTAAACCTTCGCACAGTCTCCATTAAGGACTTCCTAGTAATCAATCGAGTGCAATCTAGATTTCATAACTTGAACCCGGAGATGATCATCTTCTCTCCATAAGTTTTCCAAACTTAATCTCAATTCAAATTTACATCTTTAAGCAATTTCTAGTTTTAGTCTTTTCAAAAATTAAATCAACCCAATGAATCAATTTTTTCACTTCGTAGTTTTTAATCTAATTAGTAATACAATCAACTGCACAACATCACTAACCACAAACTCTTCGTGGTTCGACACCCTGCTTACCCTATCTAATAAGGTAAATAGGATCACAATTCTCTTATCTTTGATCGGTACATTCGACGCCGATCAAATTTTGGCGCCGTTGCCGAGGAAATATGTAATTTATTTTTTGGTTTAAGGAGATATGTAATTTATTTTTTGGTTTGAGGAAATATGTAATTAATCATTTTAGAAAAAATGTAATATGTAATTGATATTTTGATTTGGGGAATATGTAATTAGCCATCTTAATAAGGAGAAATATATAAATTTCACTTTCAAAAGCAAAAATAAAAGGGATTTTTATCTCCTCAAAATACTATTCTAACTTTTTTTTAATAACTCTTTCAGTCGAACCCAGCGCGACCCAAGTATCTTAACCGTGCATCCGTCGGCCATGACACCACCTTGAGAAACCGTTATGGGAGAAACTACTTTCCGCAGAAGCAGTTCACCATTAGGTGTAAGACGCCTCTCGTCAAGATTCGAACCTAAGTCACCCCAAAAAAAGTTGCCCGAGCTTTAACCTATCATGCGGACACCATTACACCAGGAATTCAACGATAAATACTATTTTAACTTATTGCCTTAAAAAAAATTAATAAATAAAATAAGTCATTTAAAATGTCCCAAACAACTACTGAGTTTTACATAAAAGACATTTATTAAATGCTCATGAGGTATCTATTATGTAGGGTTGATTCTTAAGAGATTTGTCCAAATAATAGCCGTAAACTTCTTATGTTGAAATCTTGGTGGCCTGATCTCATGCACATTATACTATTTCGTCTATGCACGTTACAACGAGAATAAGAAGAACAGCAGAAATACCCCCTCCACTTTCACTATTTCTCCTTTGTCTCAATATTGATGTTGGAGAATGATGATCCTAGAGATGTTCAAAAACCTTCAAGCCGAGTAACCGGCCGAACTATAAAAAAACCAAAGCAAGTTGGTGGGTTATGGGAGTTTGTAGGTTCTACGGTTTGATCCATAGTTTATGGTTTTAAAACCGGGTGTAATGTATTGTCGTTTTGATAGGCATTTTAAAGACTGGAACCATTCATTCCACCCTTATATTCTTTTGTTATACATATACATGTTTATAATCATTTTCATAAAAAAAAACTAATACAAGATAAAGATCTTGAAAAGAAAAAGAATAGTTCAAATCATTAAAAACAAAAAAATCAATTTGGTCCAACCGATCTAACCAGTCAGTCAATCCATTTGATTTGATTGATCACTTTCTAAAACCTCTAACCTAGAACGTTTGTCAAAACCAGATTTAGAACACTCATAATACCAACCAAAAGTACAAAAGTACATTTTATGAATAACTAGATTTACAGTACGCGTGTTGCTACGGGAAAATTGCGGACGAAAATACAAAATAACTACATAATGGCATTACAGTTAGAATCTAAAGCTCAAAGTATCAAGCGTGAGACCTAAAGATTACTTTACACGATTCTATCTATAACACCATCAACTCATGTGTTGGATACAAAAAAACATCTTCACTGCCTTAATGCAACGTAAGTAAAATAGAAAAAAAAGAGTGTAACGACGGTAAATTAAAAAACAGAACGATAAAAGTCTTGAGCTTAGGACCTAAAAGTTATATTAAACAACATCATCTATTACATAACCAAGTTTTATGCTAAGGGTGTTGTGTTTAGATAGATAAGAAAAAAACTTAGCTTGTAGATAACGCCACTAGAGACTGCCATGTGACGTTAGTGTTCATATCAACTTAAGTTAGTATATTGTATAATCACAATAGATGGAGGACTAAAACTGTAAAGCTTCAAAACTACCCAAAATATCATCAGTATTACTCTCCGTTCTTATAACCACCACTCACATAACTACTATCTCTTCAAAACCGTTGACAATGAATCCAAACAAACTCTCCGCCATGGAAGCTCCTCGAGTGTTCCTCATCTTCATCATCTTCTCGTTCACAATCATCACTTCTTCTTCATCATCTGCTGATATGGTGGAGATCGTTCCTCTGAAAGAAGCAGCGGAGAAGGTTCAAGTATCGGTCTACTACGAATCACTCTGTCCGTACTGCGAGAATTTCATCGTCAATTATCTCATCGATGTGTTCTCCGAAGGAATAGACGCCATCGCTGATGTGAAACTGTTTCCTTACGGCAACGCTAAGGTCAATTCCAACGGCAACATCACTTGCCAGGTTATTTTCCCCTTTTCGATTCCAGATCTCGTTTTTACGCTTACCGTTTTTGTTTTTCCGATCATGATCCGGTTAACTGTTTGATAAGGATATAAGGTTTGAGTTTACAGTAGGAATTTGATAACGTGCTGATTTGTATGTGTGTATTTGTTGCAGCACGGTGAACAGGAATGCTTGCTTAATACCGTGGAATCCTGCGCAATCCATACTTGGCCTGATGTGGTAAGATTTTACCTCTTTTGTGTCTGAATTATTTTTGAATTTTAGGATAAATATCATTTCATTGATGTTTAAATCTGTTCTAGTTCAGATTGGGATGTTGGGCTAATCTTGTAACCGGCCAATAGTTAGCGATGAATTAGTAAAGTTTTATTAGTTATTTAATTGAGTTAGTTAGACTAGAATTAAGTTTGATTATTTGATTTGTTTTTGTTAGTTATTTTATTGAGTTAGTTAGACTAGAATTAGGTTTGATTATTTTATTTGTTTCAAGTTTCTTAATCCTTAAAGTTTGCTTACTATAAATAGGGGTTCAAGCGTCTTTGTAAATTGTACGGGTTAATTATATTTTATGAGTTATTAATGTGATATCCATTATGGAAAACCCCAAACATACCTGAATATCCTAATTTATGCCCCCAAACAGTAGCTTATATAGCGTATTTTGATTTTATCTATTGGGATTGTAATTGGGGACTATGATGTGGTAAGATTTTGCCTCTTTTGTGTCCATGTTATTTTAAATTTGGATAAACATCATTTCTGTTATGATTGAATCTTTTCTAGTTCAGATTGGAGTGCCCACACATCCTTGAATATCAGCTTAGCTTGTGTTGGTTTAATCAGGATTAATGGGATTGTAATTGGGGACTGGAGATATTTATCAAAATAATTACTAGCTGCTTGGATGTTAAATTGATTAGAGTACTTCTGTGTGTAGTTAACGCTATGATGATTTCTGTGTTTTGACTTTTATGTCTGTTACACACCATGTTTAGATTCTTGCAAGTGTCATTTAGGATTTAGGAAAATATGGCATTATTCATTAATATTATTTAAGAATCATGGCAGAATCTGACAAAGTCAGAATCTTGCTACTTGTTTTTCCTTTTGGTTTTCCCCTATTTGTCTGTTAGTGCACCTTTCTCTACAAAGATAATAATCAAGATTTACTTGAGTTTGAATAGGAACTGATCATTTTCAAAGTGGTGTTTTTTTCTCTAAAACATGTAATATGTGTGCAGCATGATCACTTCCCTTTCATCTTTTGTGTCGAACGATACCTCTACCATGACAAGTTTGATAAGTGGGAATCATGCTTTGAGGAACTAAGTTTGGACCCAAAACCAGTGAAGGATTGTTATGCTAACGGGTTAGGATACCAGGTAAAATATTTCACATATGGTCATTTACTTTTAGCACTTAGTGTTAGAATCCATGTATGGTTAATTTGAATTTACATCATGCAGCTTCAACTACAATTAGCAGACGTGACAAATGCTCTTCAGCCACCAAAAAAATACGTGCCGTGGGTTGTTGTGGACGGAAAACCACTTTATGATGTTAGTATCTTCAACTCTACTCTCAAAACCATCAATACTTTTCTTTATAGCAATAATATTGACCCGTTTACTCATATATGGGTCAATTTGGAATGTGTTTTATCCCAAACTAGCAAAACAATTATGTATATGGGAGGTCACCCACCTAATCAAGTTTATTTTATTTCCTCAAGGGCACACAACTATTAAAACTACTTTATAGGCCTCCCAGAGTCTCACCTATGTATGCAGTTTCCTTTATACCAAATATAAGAAAAACCATGATAAATAATGAAAATTATTAATCATTCTTTTCAGTATTCAACATTTTTTTAACAACACGCATTTTTGTTTCTTTCCCTAGAAACTTTAAGGTTGTATCCATCATCCAACTTGTTTTTGGTCAGATTTGGTCTACACAAAACCACATACATATTTTGATGACAAGTAAAGTAGTTTCAATTTTTTTATTATCTTGATGAGAACAGTTGAAAACTTGGGTGGTTTACTTATCATTAATCTTTACAAAAGTATATGAAACATGAACGCTCCAAATTGGTATAACGGGTTTAAGCGTTCAACATGTTGAATGTTTGAGCAATATTGTTTTTGAATAATAACTAACGCGTTAATTATTGACAGAAATGTCTCAAAAATGACCTATTTCATCCAAACCCATTTTGAAAACTGTTTGTCTCAGTTGCTGATTTATAAGATTCTTATATTGTTTCAGGACTACATTTACATCATAACCAACATATGTGGAATGTACAAGGGACCCACTTTGCCTAAAGCTTGTCTGAGGTGTCTTGCATCATCTAAAAACCCCATTGTTGCCCCTCATGATAGAGTGATCCCTCTTCACCCAGTTACCTATGCAGATGACTCATCTAGTCCTTTACTGTCAAAGTTAAGATCATCCCTTATGTCCTTGATGTTCAAGAGAAACATGGCAGCATAAAAAACCAATGTGAATCTGTGTAATAACCTTTAAAAAAATGTTATTTGCACGTTAAAAAATAATGCCACACATTGTTTCTCTGATATCCATATTAGAGTAACTAGGTGTGAACGTTGTTTCTTCACGTGCAAATATAGTAAAAGTCTCTGTTAAAATTTTATGTAAATTAAGTTTAAATAGGGGATGGGTATGTTGCGTTTTATATATTGAATGTTGTATTTTATGTATCTATGTAGTCAGTTATTGGGCATGTATAAAAAAGTTAAATAATAAGTATAATCTTTTATTATGTTGGTTAAGCCTCTTTTATTTTGTCTCAAAATGCGAGTATTCACAAGCTTTCACATAAACAAATCGAGCATTCAATCAACCGTATAGGGAGGTTGCTATTTACAAAGTTATATGTTAATTTAATATAACAAAAGGCATAAAACATGCCATTGCGGCTTGTTCATTTAATGTTTATTTTCTTAACGAACAAACATAGTCAAGAAAATCTGTTAAAGTATACAAGTTTGTCTGTTTGTTCAGTTAAAGTTTAAAAATCCGTTTAAGTGTAAATGTTCCTCGGTCTATTCTTAAGTTAAATTAGTGAACATGAACAAATTGCTTAGTTTGTTAAATCACTCAAATTTTAATATTTTAACAAATTTTTAACGCTCAACTTTATACAGACAAAAAGACTAGCAAAGAGGTAGATTAGATAGTGTCGGAAACAAAAGAGAAGTTACATCAATTTTTCCAATCTAAAACATTCACTCGCTCTTTAACCTTCAAAAAAGCTAACCCAAACACTTTAAGAAACTTAAAAAAAAAAAATGATAAGACAACAAACATTTGTAACAAAAAAAGTAAACATTGCTAAACTTAAATAAACGATTCCAAACACCCTCTACATTTGGAAGGACATCTTTGAGCGTCTTACGAGTGGTCTTAGGCCCTGTTTGATGGAGGAAGCCTTCCATGACTCGGTCAGTGATTATTTAATCCCTTACCCGATAAAAGCCAAATAAAGCATGGGTCAGAAGCACTTACTCGGTCAGGGGTTTGGTCAGCATTAACAAACACGCTGACCACTTACCAATTAGTGGTCAAATCTTATCGAACCCGATAAAAGCTTATCAAACAACCCTTATCAAACAACCCTTACTTAGATAATACACGTTATCCACCCAAAGTTTAAGACGTTAAAGAAACGCATTTACCTTTCTATGTTTGGATTGTTTTCCGATAGTCATACACGTCAATACCCTATCATTTGTCATTGACAAGCTCACCCGTTTATTCCTCACATACCCTTTTTTGTAGCTTAGTCAACAAATAGGACACATTTTTCTTTTGAAAAAAAAAATATATACCAAACTAGACGATTTCACCCTTTTGGTAATTCATTAATCTATGCACGCAAATCCCAGAATCGAGAAAAATACATAGTGGCAGCAACGTAAATAAAAGCGAAATCAAGGCTAATTTTAACTGCAGATTCAGTATAAACTAGTATAAAGTATTTATTAAACAAACAGAGAAATCAGAAATCAGTCACCGTGGGGTAGGTAACATGGAGGCCAATCTTCGCAATAATCGCCGATCAAATGTTCCTCTGATTCTTCTTCTATTCGTGTCCGTGGCTGCAACTCTACCGCCGTCATCTGCTTCTCCGATCGCCGTCGCCGCCGCCGGAGAAAAAGTCGAGCTGAGCTTATACTACGAAGCTCTGTGTCCGTTCTGCGAGAATTTCATACTCAACTATCTGTACAAGATATTCGATAACGGACTGATTTCGATCGTCGATCTCAAGCTCAGTCCATACGGAAATGCTAAAATTAGTTCCAATGGCACCGTCGTTTGTCAGGTTAGTTGATTTACTCGGTTCGAATTAGTTTTCACCTTTCGTCAATAGTTTATATGATCTAGATTTGCCGTGATTCCAGGTGATTACTGATTGATTTGGTTTTCAGTTATCGTTTTCGTATAATCGATGGATTGATTGCTTCGAACTTTGAGATTTTGAGTCCGAGTTCGGCTAGTCAACGGTTTGGTTTAGGCTCTGCTCGTTTATCATCTGGTTAATTAATTATTATTATTATTATTATATAATTTATAATTATAATTTTAGATTTATATAGCATAATATATAATTCAGTTATGTTATCATAATTTTATATTATAATTAATTTTGTAAATTATATTTTTAACATATAAAGTACAGTTTTTATAAATAAGAGGCTAGTTTAGGCAGCGAGCTCATGATCGAGTTAAATGGGCTTCAATATAAGCTTGGGGTCTAATCGAGCTTTTAGCTAATCAATCTCGAGTAGTTTATAATCAATCTCGAGTAGTTTATGAGTGACTAGTTTTCGCCCCCACAAAAAGGGGCTTAGAGTTTATTCATGAGCTACATATGCATACAAATATTGTGTGTATTAAGATATTGATAGAGTTTTCGTTGAAATGTAACAGCAAAGAGCCAAAGAGCATGGCATGTATAGAAATTTTAGGCTTCTCAATTCTCATGCAGCATGAACATCACGGATTGATGAAGTTAATATACAGTTACATTTAAATTTATAGGATGGTCCATAACTTCATTTGTATGCTTAGGGGATTTTAACTAGAGAGATTGGTAGGAAAGATCTTAATATGAATTACATAAAGACACATATTAATTATGTGCTTTTATTTTCATTGTAAATTCTGGTATGATCCTTGTTTTGTATGTTTTATGTACTTTTTGCATATTCTTTGAATTTCCTGTAAAAAAGAGGTTTTCATGAATTGGGGGGGGGGGGGGGGGGGGGGTGGTCTTTGGGAGCAACTTTTTTTATCCCACAAAATAGATATAAGGTTTGTCTTTATCTTACCCTCCCGAGATCCTACCTAGGTGGAATTTTGCCGTGTATGTTTGTTTTGTGTTCTCTTATATTGTAAACGGTTTAGCTTTTCTCGAGAGGCCGTGGTTGTCCTTAAATTTCATTCCAACATACTAAGATAATTTCATGTTATTTTTGTTGCAGCATGGTGAATGGGAGTGTGTGCTAAATACCGTAGAGTCCTGTGCAATCCATGCCTGGCCTGTTGTGGTAAGATTCAATAGTATGGACTATGGAGTATGGACTACAATAGTCAAATATCTTAGTCCTCTTTAATAATGACAAAATAATAAAAATGTTATTGACCATTATTCTAACCGATACAATTTTATGGTAACCATGAGAACCCATTATCGAAACACTCACTGGAACCCTGCTGAACCTAAGACCGGCTTGTTTGTTCTTTCATTTCTTTTTGATATTGTTCTGCTTCTAACACAGATTTTTGATTCAGAGTGACCACTTCCCTTTTATCTACTGTGTGGAAGGTTTAACTTATGAAGGAAAGTATGGTGAGTGGGAAACGTGTTTTGAGAAACTAAATTTGGACCCAAAACCTGTTACTGATTGCATCACTAGTGGGTTTGGACATGAGGTTAGTTTTCTTGGCTACATATATATAACTACAAAATAAATAATAGAAAGGGGTCCCTTAAAATGGTACCTTTGGTTCACTTAAATATACTCTTATTATGCAGCTAGCGCTACGATATGCAGATGAAATAAACGCGCTTAAACCTCCTCACACTTATGTGCCATGGGTCGTTGTGGACGGAAAACCAATTTACGACGTGAGTATTTTGTGTCATAAGTTTGTAACAGAACTGGCATTTGGCAAACAAATCTTGTTTGGAGACATGACACTTGTTTTGTGATTTGCAGGATTACATAGATTTCATAAGCTTCATTTGTAAAGCTTATAAAGGATCTAAACTGCCCCAAGCTTGCAGTGAGTCATATCTCATGGGTATTGCTCTAAAATCTTCAAATGCTGTCTGCTACAAAGAAGACGATAATGCAAAGTCAAAGTCAACACTTTCGGAAATCATCTTAGCAACTGCTGCTTCTTGGGCGCGCCATGCTAGCATGGCGGGATCTATGTAAGATTAATGTGGGTATTTTTACAGACTCTTTTCCTAGTAGCTCGTTGTTCTCGGGTTTGTGATTTTTAAGTGACTTATCGGTAGCCAAGTAACTTTGAAACATGTTTGATTATGATACCGATCCACACGAAGTTTGTCGCACAAGTGTGGTTACTGTTTTTGTTCATACAGTTGCATAATAATATAAAGCGTATACTCTAAAATCTTACCCAGGTCAATAGCTAACTAGTGTTGGTTATACCATTGTGTTGTTAGCTATTTTGTCATTTAAATTTTGAGGAACATGTATGTAATAAAGTTAAACTTATATGTGCTCATGAACCGTAGACATGAATTTCGGGATGTAATTTTCACACATAAAAAACATGTCACATCTTCAAACTATAAAAAAATTCGGCTTTTCCTGCAAGTGAAATTTTGCACCGATGCACAAACATCATACGAAAATTCGGTGAACGCCTGTCATCGTGTTATGATCAAGAATCTCTTGATCAATACCGCTACTTTGCTACTTAAACGAAAATGGAGCAAGTTACATTTTTAGCCCTTTCACTTATCTAAAATACAACGAGATCCCTACATTACATGATATGTAACACATCGTGACCGCTGACTTTGACGATGTCATCTCCATATTTACTACCAATCCACTATCCCCACCATATTTACTACTACTATGTCCGTTTTTTTACAGTTAAAACCCGGCCACCCGGTATTATTCTGGTAAATAAATCACTCTTTCGTCTGAATAACAAAGTTTGCAGGTGATCGGCGAACTCTACTCAGGAGGAAACCCATAATTGAAAAAACCTTAGTGAAACTCGAACTTATGACCTCCCATACGGGAATTCTTGGAGGTACCATTGAGACAAACACACAACGGTAATCCGTGTGTTTTATAACTCATAATCAAGACCATTTTCTATATTAATATGTTAAAGATAGTGTCTTTATTAAATTCGCGGAGTTTAAGTCTAGTCATATAAAAATAATGTATATATTTAATAGTAGATATAAAGTATTTACAAGTAAAACTAAAACCATAATATAACATTGGATGATATGGACGAGGTTTTACTTTTTAGTGCTCGCCTAACGAAAGTCGAAAACCAGCTATGTCTTTCGTGGTTGGGCTTGGGCTAGTGCAAGGCCTCGGTTTCTGGGCTTCGGCCCAATCATTCTTAACCACTGTTCTGGATCTGTTTATAAGTTATAGCCCAAAACAAAATGGACGAAAAATCTGTACTCACTAGTCACTACTTGCATCTAGAGGTGTTACAAATGAGAGCAGTTTGGAAACCGGAATCAGTTTGTCACTCGAAACAGGACATGTCCGAATGGAATCAGGTAGCAGGGGCGGATCTAGTTTGTTGTCACCGGGTTCACGGGAACGACTTTCGAATTTTTAGTGTAAATATATATGTAACACTAGGAGTGAATCCATATATATAAAGCGAGTGATTCCTATTAACAAAAAGCCTTTTAGCTCAATTGGTTTGCAGGGGTTATATATGTTTGACATCCCAGGTTCGAATCCCTTTTATTCACGTTTTTCCGGTTTAATTTTGCTTAAATTTGCACATGTAGGTTGGTTGGTGAAGATTACCCAGGTCTTGGTTTGGTTAAAGAACTTTAATTCCCATTTGTTAACCAATGTTTAAGTTGTCCTAGTGGTATGCGTTAGATTTGGATTCACACATCTCCAAGTTCAATCCTTTTGGCCAACGTTTTTTTTCTTTTCTTTTTTCTTCTGGAAATCTTTGTCCCAGCTTGTTTCCAAGCCTCTACCCAAAAATATTTGTTCCAGCTTGTTTCCAAGTCTCTACCCAAAAATATTTCTTGACCTAAAGTGTTAAGTAAAACACATTAACACATAAAAGATGATTTTAACAATCTATAAAACACATAAAAGATAAAGCATATTATTTATCGTACAGTTTATAAATATTTATATATTTGTTAAATATATATACATATATATTGAACACATCTTGGCATTGTGTTCTCTAATTAATGTAATGTATATTCGTATTGTTATTGTATTGTCAATCTTAACCAACCCGACCCGAACCAACCAAATAATTTTTTTTTGATATTTAGTTGTTTGAATCCCGACCACCATAAATTAGTGAACCCAGTAAAAAAAAATCCTGGATCCGCCACTGTCAGGTAGTAAAGGACCGCTCGAAATAAGTTTGTAGCGTTTGAGCAAGAAATCGGTTTTAGGATCCTGTTAGGAATCGGTTGTAGCTGTTGGATTAT
This sequence comes from Deinandra increscens subsp. villosa, assembly GCA_039602395.1. NCBI lineage: Eukaryota > Viridiplantae > Streptophyta > Magnoliopsida > Asterales > Asteraceae > Deinandra > Deinandra increscens. The sequence goes on from JBCNJP010000023.1 coordinate 4,710,644, forward strand.
TTCTTGAATGTTAGGAATCGACCGTATAATTGTTTACTAGCTGTTTCTTTGAAGATTTTGTTTGACGATTTTGCCCAAATTTGTTAGTATAAATATGTATATTGGATGTGTTGGTTGAATCACAACATAAAAAAACGATATCTATCATTTCAAATTTCAAAATCGCTCTAAAAATACTTAAAGACGGTCTCAATCCTATTCTATCCTTTATGACTCCGGAAGAATTTGGAAATTTTGATATTTTTGCTTGATAAAAAGAAAACGGATCTCAATTTTCGATTTTAGTCACTATGATCCGTGATTTACTAACCATTAAAGCTTATACGGTAGTTTTAGAATCTGTATTTTTTTATTAGTGACACGGTTGTCTCTATACCAATAATAATTCTCTCTCTGGAATATGCATCTCTTTGAAAGACAACTTGGACATAATGAAATGGAATAAATACATCTTTCAAATAGTAAATGCAGAGTAAGATAGAATTCAAGTATCCGATAAATATTTAGAATCTGCATACTTTTCTGTATTAACATCTGCAATCTATTTTTGTTTCAACTGTTTCTTTGATTTTTATTTGTTTGAGTAGGAAACAACCATATCACCTTTGTTCCAAATATAGTGATCCTCATTTTCCAATGAGCTATGTCGTAGTATATTTATCTACATTATACTATATCAAAGAACATTGGGAAATGTTAAACATCAAGCACCAGTGGTCTAGTGGTAGAATAGTACCCTGCCACGGTACAGACCCGGGTTCGATTCCCGGCTGGTGCAATTTGCTATGAAGAATCAGCGCTCAATGTGATGCTGGGTCATCACAAACATTCGATCATTCGAATTATAGCAGCGCATCTGAGCATTTCCTTTTTTATTTTTTCATAAACTGTTCTTGTATATTGGATGAATTCCAAATTTTCCTCTTTGTGATTTACAAAATGTTGGAGCTTAAACAAATCACTCATAAATAGCATGTATTCTATTATCTCTATATACTCTATTATCTTACCACAGAAAATCACTACTAGAAAATGTCTGATTTTGCTACTAATATTCTCAACTGGTGATATGTTCTGTCAATTCTCTTCACGATCCTTGCAATAACCTAACTTTAGATTCAAAATGGTAAATGTTTTAGAAAAAACAAGTCAAAAGTAAAAAAAAAGATAGAATTATAGAAAGAAAGATGAAACTTAAAAGTCAGTCCACATTTTACCTTTCCGGGTTCTTGTTCATAACTCTTTACTAGTCCCTTTGATAAAACAGTCTTCAGAGTTGTCTCTCACTGAGCCAGTGATGTAAGCTAAGATACTAAATGTTGATAGAAGTCGGAAAAAAATAAATTTCCCTTAAAAGATAGTAATATGTAACCTCCAAATGTTAATTTGAAGATGTATCAACTCAGATACGTACATAATAATTAAAGTAGTAATAAAACTGGTTGAAGATAGGGTTTGAATTATATATATTAAAAACAATAATAATGTTAAAATATATATATATGATGTTTAACTTCAGAGAAATTAATTTCTACTAGCCGAATTTCTTATTTTTTTTTTATATTGTAAAATGTTTTATTGCTTTTAAAAATTATATTTTCATAAATATGTTATATATGTTTATGCTATATGTTTAAAAATTATAATCACTACATAGGAAAAAAGTTACTAATTATATATTTTTTCCAATCTCATGTAACACATAAATAGATAACCTAATTTAAAAATAAAGCAAAATAGAATAGATCGGTTTCAAATGAAAGCGGTTATAACTAATAACATCGTCTGAACTAGTTTATATTTTTATTTTACTTTTTAAAGATGGATTACTTTCTATGATTATAAACGAACTAAACGTTTAATATATGCACACAAACAAAAAGTCCTTTTGGTTTATTTAAACGAAAAACTCACATGAACAAAAGTCGCATTCTTTCATCTGTGTCTTTAAACCCTCGATAAGGTGTCCGTAAATTTAGAGTCGTTTATGATCATTCATTCTATATTAATTTTGTATTTTGTTTTGGAAAATATAGGATAAGCTCACCGCTTATTTACTCGTTTTCTTGTCGGTTTCACTGAATTAAATTATAGCGCGAAGTTTGAGAAGAGCTACATGAAATGACAATTTCACCCCTTCAGGAACCCCTTCTTCTTCAGTTCCAATTTCTAACTTCACACAACTGCCGGGAGAAATACATGATGGCAGGAATGTAAATTACTCCAACTATAATCCCAATATTTACAACTACACACAGTTAAATACATACTCGATTTCTCTGTTCACTTTTTACCGTAGACTACCAGCTGAATTGCTCAAATGGAACCTCATCGTCGCCGATCAAACGCCGTACTGCTTCTTCTAATCGTCTCTTTTCCGGCGATCCTCCTCCCGTCGCCGGTCGCCGTCGCTAAAGAAGAAAAAGTGGAGCTGACAGTATACTATGAAGCTCTATGTCCATCAAGTGAGGATTTCATAACCAAATATCTGAACAAGATATTCGAAAACGGACTAATTTCGATCGTTGATCTGAAGCTTAGTCCCTATGGAAACGCTCAGATTAGTTCCAACGGGACAATCGTTTGCCAGGTTTATTAATCTGCCGCTAGACCTTTTTGGATATCAAAATTATGTCTTTTAAAAATTACATATCTGGGGTCATAACTAGGGGCGTAAATGAGCCGAGTCGCTCGTGAGCTATTCGAGATCGACTCGATAAAAACTCGAAACGAGCCGAGTCTTAACAAACCTAAGCTTTGAAATAAAGCTCGTTTAATAAACGAACTTGAGCCGGAGCTTTACATATCGAATTCGAGTCGGCTCACGAGCCTTTTATTTATATAATTTTTATTTAGTTTGATAAATATATTTTAAAAATGTATTTATTATTGTATATAAAATATGATAAAATAAGTAAGTAATATGTATTATTTTCTATATAAAAAGTATAATTTCAAATATATACACATTTAGTTATAACTATAAAAATATAAATAAAATAAAAATTAGTAAATTATCAGAGCTCGAGCTCAGCTCGTTTAAATTTAAACGAGTCGAGCTCTAGCCTAGACGGGCTTTGCTCGGCTCGTTTACATCCCTGGTCATAACATAATATTGTTATTGTTTAATAAGTTCGTTTGATTTTGTGTTTGTGTTGCAGCATGGTAAATGGGAATGTTTGCTTAATACTGTAGAAGCCTGTGCAATTCATGTCTGGCCTGATGTGGTAAGATTTGACAATTTTTTGACGACTATGGGCTATGGTTAAAAATGTGAAAGTTGAAACGATTGAAATTTAAATAGTTGTGAAATTAGCGACCAGGTTAGTGTCAAAATGATTGCAAATTATTGACCATAAATAAATCAGTCATAAAATTACTTAGGCTATGTGTAGTAGTTAAGGTCCCATAAAACCCCAAATGAGGCATTATCCGCCATGTGGACGCTGACTGGACAAGGGGCTTTATGGGGCTTTATGGTGTAGTGGATAAAACCCCCATAAAACCCCACCATCATTACTTAATTATTAAGTTTTTTTAACTTTAAAAAAAAAACTACTTTCATTAAAATAAATATTACAACTTAATTAAATAAATATTACAACTTAAAAAAAAATTACAACTTAATTAAAATAAATATTACAACTACTTAAATAAAAAAAGACAATACAATTAAAAAAAAAGACAATACAATAAAAAAAGACAACACTAGTCGGTGATCTTGTATCTTGCCTTGATTCGGTCCTTCTTTTTGTTATAGAGGGCGAGGTACGGTTGAGTGACGGGGTTGAGTGACGGAGTTCATTTGCGGGAATTGAGGGGGAGGCATGTTGACCATCATTTGCCAAAGATTTTGATCGCTTTCGTTCTCACCGGTATTAGGTCGAGAGTTGGGTTGGTTGTTGAGTTGATTGGGAAACATTTAAAAAAAAAATAGAAGAGTAGAAGAGTAGAAGGAGAAATAAGTTGGTGTGGTGTGTGAAATGGTTAAAAAAGTGGAGTATTTATAGGTAAAAATGGGTAAAAATAAAATTAAAACAAAAAATAAAATCCCAACGGATAAAAAAATAGCCGTTCAACGGCTATTTCTTTTTTATTCTCCCCCTCCTTTCCAGCGTTATGAGGCTCACGCCTCTAACGCCTAGGCGTAGTGGGTCGGGGCGTTATAGGGGTGTTACTGGGCCCAATCACGCCCCATTACGGGTAGCCTTAATGAGAACAAGTCTCTAGCAATATAGGCAACTAATTGGTTAGATTGTAAAATTAGTTGTAAAAGGTTACTGTTGCAAATGTTATATAAAGATTTCGTGGCAAATTCTGTAGGTATTTCAGCCGATGATTAGTTGGGGATTTCGTCGCTAATTTTGAGCGAAATAATTGTAGGTTTTAAATATATTTTGGTAGCAAAATATGGTTGATTTCGTCGCAAAGTTTGAAATGAAACTTAGGTCCTTAGCTTGTTCCCATAATCATTTCACTTGTATAAATAGTCTCAAATATTTGGTCACAAATGTGTTCGTATTTAGACATTTAGTTGCTAATTTGGTGGATGGATTCGTCGCAAATATTCTTGTCGCTAAGTTTTTACAAAGGTTTAGTAGATTTCGTTGCTAATTCTGAGACGAAAACTTAGGTCCATAGATGATTGCAAAAATATCTCAGTTTTATTGATACTCGCAAAACCAGTTGTACACATATAGTCGTAAAAGTATTTTGGAAGCAAAATTTTGGTCACAAATGTGTTCAAATTTAGTCATTTAGTGTCGATGGATTGGTCGCAAATATTTATGTTGCTAAGTTTCTTTCAAAGGTTTTAGCAGATCGTTGCTAATTCTGAGACGAAAGCTTAGGTCCATAGATTTGTTGCAAAAATGTTTCGGTTGTATTAAAACTCTCAAAAGTATTTCAGTTGCTAAACTTTGTCAAAGAGTGTTGCAGATTTCGTCGCTAATTTTGAGTGAAAGCCTAAGCCGCTAGATTAGTCGCAAAAATATTCGGTCGCTAAGATGGTCAAAAAATAAATTGCAGATTTCGTCCCTAATTTTGAGACGAAAACGTAGGTCCATAGATAGGTTAGAGAAATATTCCGGTTGTCTAAATAAGTTGTCGCAAAAATCAGTCGTGACCGCTTTTTGTCGCAAACCATCGTAAAAGGGAATTTACGAAGGTTTTGATAGTATATGCAGGATTGCTCCTTCTAGCTAACTCAAATCTTTGATGCAGTCTGACCACTTCCCTTTCGTCTATTGCGTGGAAAGATTGAATCAAGACGAGAAGTACACCGAGTGGGAAACATGTTTCAAGATCTTGAATTTGGATTCGAAACCCGTTGCTGATTGTTACCATAGTGGTCTCGGACATAAGGTTAGTTTTCGGGTTGATTGCGAGTCAAGTTCTTGCTTTATATGGGATTTGATTGTTTATATATATGTTTTATGCAGCTTGAGATTGGCTATGCAGATGAAACAATGGCTCTTGAACCTCCTCATGTTTATGTCCCATGGGTAGTTGTTGATGGACAACCACTTTATGATGTGAGTATTTTTTTTGTATTTAGTTTTAATTCAAAAGATTATAGGTTCAAATCCTGTAAAGTATAGATTTTGCTCTTAAAAATAGAGTTTAACCGTTAAATGAAATTACAATTTGGAAACTATAGTCTAGAATAATGATTAATGACATTCATGTTATGATTTGTAGGATTATACAAATTTCATAAGCTACATATGTAAAGCTTTTAAAGGTTCTAATCTGCCCCAAGCTTGCCTCGGTTTATCCCACCCGATTCGCGGTCCAAGGGACGCCGAAAAACATTTGAGTCATGTCTGCTACAAAGAAGATGATGTGAAGTCAAAGTCAACACTAACAGAAATCATCTCATCAATGGCAGATTCTTGGATAAGCTTGTTGGCATAAGAAAATCTAGGTAAGATTAATGGTGTGTTGGTTGTTTTTCTAGGAACTAGTTGTTTTTATAATTGTAACTTTGGCAACAATATAATGTGGCATATATGAGAAGACTTGTAGTTTTAGTACATTGTTCTCTAAGTTGTTCTAACATAGGTGGGCAATGATCTTATTATCTTTAAAATATTTTATTATCTTTAAGTCGACTCACTCTAAGGGGTTGTTTGGTTCAAAGAAAGTTTCCGATGAAATTGGATTATTTTAATAGGATTGTAATGTGACGGAATTGGAATTAGGATGATAGGTGAGAAATTTTTAAAAACTTAGGATGATAAGTGAAATTTCGACAAACCACAGGGACGAAATCCGTAATTTACTCCCATTAGAATTAGAAATTGATAATGTGTTTGGTTGGCTAATAAGATCAAGAGATAGGAATGTAAGTTAAAGTAAATTACGTAACTACCCTTTTATATGAAAACCCTGAAGCCCAAACCCATGCCTCTACCATTGCCATTTCCGTTCCTGTTTCATTCAACTTCATCTTCTTGGTCACATTCTTCATTGATTTACCGAAACTAATCGATTTTGGTGACAAAAATGAGCAATCAAATTTTTGCAAGAAACAATTTTGCTTTGTTTTTTTTCATCTAGAACTAATCGATTTTGGCGACAAACAAGCAACAAATGACCAGTGCATTGTTAGGGGGTCCGTTTATTTTTTAAACACGATATACTGTATATGTTTGATGTAGTGATAAATGCATTCTCAGGGTAGTATTGTAACTTGTTTATTCTTATGAATATAAGTTTGATATTGACCGATAGACATAGAACTTTGGGATCATCTGTAGCACGCTGTTTGTCTGTCAAGTTTATTCGTTTGCATATAAGTTGGTGTTGCTTTCAATTTCACAGTTTATGACTTTATTCTGTACATTGTTTTCTTATCTTTGACATGACAAGTATGATATATCTTTACCTTCTTTTTCAAATAAACTTTTGTGATCCGAGGTACGTATGATTTAATATTTTTTTTACCTTTTTATAATTTTTCATGATCCGAGCCAAGTCAAATGTGAATATGTGATCTATTTCTACTTTTTTCTTTCAAAATACACTTTCATAATCCGAGTCAGGTCAAATATGATACATATGTTTTTCCAAATACGCTTTCGTATTTGTTAACATTTTTTACAATAATGTAACCTTTTTATTATTTACAAGTATACCTTCGAGACATATACATAATACATTACACATCAACTAGTTTTTATTTGAAAATAAAAATAAACAAGCCAAGTAGCCAACACCTATCAAGCACCGATCCGAGCTAACTTTTTATAAAAACATTGTGTTAGTCTTTTAGATTCCTGAGGTGTTATAAACTCACCTAATTATTTATATCATCACTAGCGAGAGAAATTTAAAAAATTTAAATAACAAATATCATTAGGAGTAAACAAAATGTAAAAGCTAATAATAAAAGGGCCCAACCGGGTTCGAACCGGTGACCTCTTGATCTGCAGTCAAATGCTCTACCACTGAGCTATGGACCCGTGTTGTTAAAATTATGTAAATAAAGGTATATATATTTTGCTTATAATTAGTTAAAGAAAACGAAGACGAACTTCCATTTGGTAGTGGATGCATTCAAATGGAGGTTTTTTTACTCGGAAATTTCCATATATTGCGATTATTAGTGACTTTTTTGGATTATAACCATTTGAATTTTGGTTATTTTTGTTTGATAATTATATCAATTGAGAAAAGAGTTACATAAGCGGGAAATACACATGACATCAAGTTGTCATGCCGGGAAGGCGGGCAACAAGCTGCGCCGCCAGCCCTTTTTGAATAGCAAAACCAAGACGTATAAATACAAAGTTCTTCATTCTGGAGGTCGTGCTATTCCCGTGTATGACTCTTTGGATCCGTTTCAGCGTGGCCACCGCCCCCGGTTCAAGATGACCGAAGGTATCAAACGCGAAGGGAACAAACACATGTTGATTTTCAATACACGCTTTCTCGTGTTTGCTCACCTTCCCAGCAGCCGCCCTGGAGGCCGCTTGGCCAGCCTTGAAAGTGTTGGCCATCAGCCCCACAAGAGGAGAAACCCCCGTAAGATCGACGCAAGCATGTTTCCCATTCTGCCACCCAAAAACGAGAACATCGGCTGGTCTGAGAGTTGAACGACCATCCGAGGGATCAGACATAAAGTTAACAGGGGCTTCCTTCTTGGCCGAGATCCCCGCCCGCGTGAAGATGTCGAAAAGAACATCCCGAACCGTGTCATGTCTGTATTTAAAACCAGGGAGCTCTTTGCAGTGGACAGCATGCTCCCCGAACGAATCCAAGCACGCCTTGTCTGTATTTAAAACCAGGGAGCTCTTTGGTTTTCATAAAATAGCCACTTATATGGAGGTGTTCTATTCTTGATTAAATCAATAAAATTTTCACATGTCAGCTCTAGAGGCGTTGGCGACCAACGATCATAAAGTTTACGCATTATTATGGTCGTCAGCAACTCTCTGACATTACTGTCAGAGTTGCTGTCGTCCCTAACTTTTTTTCTTTAATTCAAAATTTAAAAATGAGAGAGAAAGAAGTGGTGTATAGTGATTTAAAATTGACATGGTAGGACTCAACCTCTAGGATGTTTAGAAGGAAAACGTGAACTAAAAAGGCCCAAAACATATTTTTTGTCTTCACGTCTACTACATATAGCCCACATATACATTCGCATCCAACATTTGTTTGTGATTTATATTTCATGAGCCCAAATAAATAAAGTGGCATTTACATCTTTTGTAATATGATTCATCAATTTTTGGAATGAACAGACACCTCAAATTCACCATTTTATCTCGTTATCTCATGACGGGGCAATTCAGGTGAGATCCAATATAGATTTAATTTTCGATTCACTCGTAGGATCCGAACGGTCAGCCGGAGGGGAGGGGGGGGACCACCAAGGCTCCTCTATTTTCGAGAATCCATATATCCCTTATTAGTGTATGGGCAACTATCTCTCGAGCACAGGTTTAGGTTCGGCCTCAATTGAAAAATAATATGGAGCACCTAACAAAATCTCGTGATCTCATACCAACTTAATTGCACTGCTTTAACTTCTTTTCTTCATAACCTATAAAAATATAAAACTGATTAAAGTAATATATTTTATACTCATAAATATGCATTTAACAAAGAATTAATATGAAATAAAGTGAACCTAAAATGCACTGATCAATACCTTAGAGCAGAAAGGCTTACTAATCAGTCGATCAAAGACCGGATATCTCTATTGTAACTTTAGCGGAACTAACATCGGGGAGGAACTTGACTTGACTATTGAAGGAGTACCGGTAGCGTAAACAACCAAGTTCAAGTATTTATGTTTCTTTGTTCAGAGTGACGGGGACATAGATTGTGATGTTACCATCACGTTCAAGCAGGGTGGTGCACATGTAGGGCAACATCGGGTGTTTTGTGCGATAGAAAGTTCCTGAGAAATTAAAAGGAAAATCCTAGAGGGTGGCGATTCGACCAACTTTGTTGTGCGACACGGAATGTTGGCCAATAAAGAAGACTCAGACACGAAAGTAGGAGACAATAGAGATGAGGGTGTTAAGATAGATGGGTGGCAACATGAGATTAGACCATATAAGGAATGCGGTTTTTAGAGGTAAAGTATGGATAGTGCATATATCTGATAAAATTAGGATTGTGTGTTTTTTCATGTCACCCCGTTTTCTGTGTGTTTGGTTATTTACCTAGTTAAATGTCATGTATGGGTGTGTATTTGTTTCTGCTTTACCAAGCCTAGATTTATTTAATGCATTTCATGTTGTTATTTTTGTCTTATTATGATCTTTACATTTAACTCATACTTGCTCTTATATGTGTTAAATGTCGGTTATTTGTGGCTGGTTGTTTATGGTAAGTGTACTTTTCAAGTCAGATGTCTCTTTGGGTGTAGTGTCTTTATCCTTCAGGGTAAAGATAAGGTTTATCCTCTTCATATCCTCTTCAAACCATACTCTTTAGATAATATTTTATTGAATATGTTGTTGTTATTGTATTTTCATTTTGGTTGTGGGGCTAGTTACAAATACTAATAAACAAAAAATACATTTAAATTGATTTTTTCTTTATAATCTTTATGGATAATCTTGTATTTAAAAAAAATAATGTCTTCCATGTAAAATAGGTATACCTTTTAAAAAAAAACTTTATTTGTTAACTTATCCTACATTAGTTATAACATTTTCTACGAGTGTTATTGGTTATAAGATTCAATTATACAAATCATATTTTATTGGTTATAACATTCAATTATAGAAATAATTTTTCCTTTGATTTTCGACCCTTAGATGGCCCGCTTGTTGGCTGGACGATAAAAATAAAGTGTTGAGCACAATCTGCACATTTGTGCCATTCCACTCCATTCCAACTCTCTCTTTCTCTCTCTCTACTTTGAGTTCATGAGAAGGTGTTCTTGAATATCAAAGGCTTATTCTACTTGAAGATTCAAGCCTACATTTCTTAGTAAGCATCCTTATTCATAAATACCACACATAAAGGTGTTGAATTGATTTGTAAACTGATTTCATGAAGGTTAGGTAGTTACAGAAATTCTAGAGTGTTGATTGTTGATCTAAACTATTAATCAAAGGCAAGTTTCTAATGGTTACAAGCTAAAAAACCCATTTTAAAGATAATGGTGGGGATTAGTAGTGTTAATCACTCTTAGATCATGCATGGAGGTCATATTTGAGCTGCTAGAGGTGCTAAGGAAGTCTGAACAGAAAGGTCCAAGCAAAGAGATGGAGTGTACAAGATCTATTGCTCAAGGTACAACTCTATAATGTATGCACATCTAAACTTTCTATAATTAGCAAGATTTGGACACGAGTTTATGACACCAGTTTCACCTCATTCTGAAAATGAGGTTAGAAGCTGTTTTGGTGGAAACCCAACAATGTAAAAATTATCAATGCATGCAAGAGATTTCCATTTATAGAAAGCACAGATAGGTCGGGTTGTGTTGATCAGGAGTCACAAGAGACCCTTATGTTTTTAATTTGACTAATAGAAACTGATTTGATCAAAAATCCGAACAAAACGCACATTGGACTAAAAATGGACAAAATAGAATTTGGGTCAGATAGGTTGGACGGACCGTCTGCCAATAAATAGGCACAAACGGTCCACTTGCATTGTCTGTTAGATAAAAGAATATATGTCAGAGGGACCGTTTGCATGTAAATTCATGCAGACCTGACAGTCCGCTTTGACCATAGAACCGAAAAGATAATTTTCATATTATTTAGTTTTTAATCCAGATTAATTTACATATATATTATTAAAAGGGTCATGAGAGTTAGGTTGGGATTATAATACCACAAATTGGGTAAAATCATGATAAAAACTTGATGGTCTCTCGTGTTGTCAAATCTGATCAAAACTAAATAATCGGGTGATGATATATAACACCCTAACCGATGTCGGAAATATCGAGATGTCACGAAAATTATATAGAAGCACGTGGATATAAAGAGGAATACCATATTTTATTAAAAGCATATCCTAACGTCTATTACAGAAGGAAAAATACATTAACGATACAACACCCTAACCAAATCCATAAGCATCCCAGCTATAAGTACACTTGGTTTCCATATCCCGAAAAACACGCAAAAAGGGGTCAACTATCTAGATAGTTGGTGAGTCATAGGTTTTGACTGGAAAACATGTATAGAAAAAATTTCATAAGTGTTTCCAAAGTCATATTGTTAAATGGATAAACAAGTATAAGTCTATTTACACATGCATTCATCATATAAACAACACGCCTAATTGATGATCGCAAACCAACAATTAGTAAGAATGTTTGTCCACGTGTTCAATTCCTTCACGGAACCTCTACGATTAGTGTTCGGTTTCTCTCAGGAATCTCATCGTTGGGACGATGTTCAGTTCCTCGAAAGAACCTCAATGTCATCATGTTCAGTTCTTCGCAAGGAATCCTACCTTTGATGCTCCGGAGCCTTAAGCATAAAGTTTCACAATAGCATACAATGGTAAGCATGGGAAAGTATATGTTCGCACGACTTATGCTGATGAGTTTAGGGTAGTATGAGAACTGAATTGGTGTGATAGACTGTTCTGAAAGAGTTACCAATGATGGTCTCTTGGAAAAAAAAAATCGTTGTGTGTCTAAAATTCAGAGTGAATGATAATAGAGGATCAAATTGTTTAAGGAAGAGTTTAAATCCGAACTTTTATCTTTGGAATCTTTTTCTCTCCTTTTAAAATAATCAAACTGATGAGCAACTTTGATATGAAGTTATATCAACAACCACTAAGGCTATGTGTAGTGGGGCGTTATCTTGCCAAAAAGTGCAAGATGGCGCCCCTATAACGCCCTTGCACCGCCCCCCAGGGCGCCATCTTCATCAACTTCCTCTCCGGGCGCCATCTTGTTAACGCCTCGTCCATCAGGCGCTATGGCGCCATCCATTACGTCGGGGCGTTATGGTGGGTGGTGGCGCCCCACCACTACGAACGGCCTAAGTATTGATCTTGTTCCTTTCAAATCTTAAATGTTGACGTTAGAAAACCTAGAATTTCAAGTTCTTATATGCTTGATTGTGTTTTAATTCAATCTATGATATGAAAGATGATGATTAAATACAAACCTTTTTTTATCATGTAAACCGTAAGAACTAATAAAAATCTGTCATGTGGACTGTTAATTTTTTTTAATAAATGTTTATTCTATTAATTTTTCTAGAACTAAAATAACTTTTACATACTTTATTTTTTTTAAGAAAAGTATACCATAAAACAAGCATTTTTTTGTCGTTAATATGTGTATAATATTACTATATTTTTTTTTAACAAAAAATATATATTTTAAAAAAAGTTTACAAAAATATGTTATACAACAGTGCTATTATAAAAAAAACACATTGCTATTTATCATATATATATGTAAGTGTTATATTACAAAATACTATTTTATAAAAATAAAACAGTCTTATTATTGTGTTACTATATCAACTGATGCGCAACTTTGATATGCCATGCAAAAGAAGTTATATCAACAATCACTAAGTATAGATTTTGTTCCTTTCAAATCTTAAATCTTGACATTAGAAAACCTACAATTTCAAGCTCCTATATGCTTGGTTGTGTTTTAATTTAATTCATGATATGCAAGAATATGATTAAATACAAACCTCTTTTATCATGTAAACCAAAAGAACTGAAATCTACCACGTGGATTGATAACTTTTTCCAGTAAATGTTAATTCTATTAAGTTTTTAGAACTAAAATAACTTTTACATACTTTTTTTATTATAAAAATTACATCATAAAATCAAACATTCTTTTGTCGTTTATAAGTGTATTATATTACTATATTTTTTAACAAAATATAAATATATATATTTAAAAAAAATTATAAAAAATATGTTATACAATAGTGCTATTATAAAAAAGCACACTGCTATTTATCATATATATATGTAAGACTATAAGTGTTAAATACAAAGTGCTATTTAATAAAAAATAAGACAATGTTATTATAGTTATAAAAATATGTAAATTTTATAATAGCTCTGTACAAATTCTATAATATGCACAATTTGTAATACTTATGGCAACCCGATAACATCGATGTGTTGTTTTTGAAAGATCACTGTTATAAAGCATATTTTTCAAACTTTTTTTTATAAAAAAAATAAATTATTTTTTTTTGAAAAAGTATAGCAATATTATACACATATTAAAGATAAAAAATGTTTGTTTTATGGTGTAATTTTTTATAAAAAAATTTTATAGTATATATTATTTATCTTAGTTTTAAAAAGTTTGTGGAATTAGTATTTATTTAAAAGAAAATCAAATTTACTAAATTGTTCTTATGTCTAATCATCAAAATAGTCCAAATAGCACTTAGATATTGGTTGTTACGATTTGTAGGATAACAAAGGTTTATACTGGATCCATCCCCATGATCTGCATATATAGATGAGGAAAAGTGGTTTCGTGTAATTTTTTTAATAAGCCAATTTAAGGCATTTACTACTTGTATAGTTGTATACACTTTGAAAGGACCACTTTAGTGTAATTTGATCTTTCTAGATAAATCATTTATATAAATTAAAAATAATAAAAGAAAGTTTATGATACATTATTTACACCCAAGTGTTCAAAAATAAAAAAAAAGATATCTTTTTTGCTTTTTGAACAGCAAATTAATATTTACATCAAACTATACCACTGTCTGAGTTTAAACCTGGGACCTCCACCTAAGAGGATACAGCCTCTACCAAGTGGGCTACTTCTACATTGACAATAAAATAAATATCTACCACATTATTTAAGAAATTTGTCAAATGAGAAGTTTGGTTTTAGTTAGAAGGATAAGAATGAATTTTAGCCATTGGATCTTAATTTAATAAAAAAAGAATGAGAAATATTTTAGTTTTAGCCATCTTTGTTGACTTTTTACCTACATCCCTTATTTTTTTTTAAAACATTCATAACTTTCACATACGACATTATTATTTTTTTTTAAAATTCACCACAAAAACGAACATTTCTTTATCTTTAAAACATGTATAGTATTGCTATATAAAAAAAAAAATTACTCTTTCGATTTTTGACACAATGTTCAGATCATTGTGTCAAAATGTTCAGATTATTGTGTCATTGTGTCAAAAGTATATACAGTGTTGATATATATAAAATTAAATAATCTTTCGATTTTTGACACCATATGACACAGTGATATGAACATTTTGACACAATAGACACAACGATCTGAACATTTTTAATACAATATGACACAATGATCTGAACATATTGACACAATAGACACAATGATCTGAACATTTTTGACACAATATGACACAATGATCTGAATATTTTGACACAGTGACACAATGATCTGAACATTTTGATATAATCGAAAGAGTAATTATTTTTAATTTTATATATAACAACACTGTACGTGTTTTAAAGATAAAAAACACGCGTTTTTGTGGTGTAATTTAAAAAAAAATGTTGTATCTAAGAGTTATGAATGTTTAAAAATGGAGGGAATTTGATAAAAAGTCAAAAGTGTCATTCCATCTTTTGTTTTCTTTAGTTTTTCTCTTTAATTTTACATAGGAAAATTTTGAGCCATAGATCTTCATTTAATTGAAGATCTAATGGCTATGATTCCTTCTTATCCTTCTTATCTAAACTAAACTTCTCACAATAAAACCACCCTTGTTTATTCCATGTTATTACTGATTTGTGTTTTGAAGATATGCTATTGTGTTTTCAAGATATGCTATTGTGTTTTATAAGGCTTGTTTTAAGCATACTTATTAGTAGGGGTGTTCGCGGTCCGGTTTATACGGTTTTTGGGTCAAACCATAAACCAAACCATTAGTTACGGTTTTTAATAACCGAAAACCTAAACCGAACCATTAAAAATTAGAACCGAACCAAACCAGACCGCTACTTCCGGTTTGGTTTCGGTTCGATTTCACGGTTTGAGGAACTTTAGGTTTTCAAGTTTAGAATAATAAAACTAAAATTAAAAAAAAAATCAACCAGACTTATCGATGAGCTATTGTACTAAAGTTAAACTTTATATCAAAATAGGACATGCAACCAAATGATTATATGTATATCCATCAGAAGTTTAGAGCATAGATTCTCCTTTAAAAAATAATAATAACAAACTTTTAAGAAGGATAATTAGATTTAGATAAATTTGCAATCGTCAAACTCATAAACAAAATATAACAATTAAAAATTAACAAATCAGAATTGGATATCAAAAACCCATATTCTTTTATAATTAATTATAATTTGAACTTTTTAAGCGCCTAAAACCTAAACGTTCATTACAACAAAACAAATCTAACGTAATTTGTATATATATATATATATATATAAGGGAAGGATCAAATAAAAACAAGATGTTATTGCGAAAACAAGAAAACAAATATTAAAACCTCTATAACTTCCTCATACGATAATATTTTTTAAAAAAATTTGCACCAAAAGTCTTAAAATTATGTCACCTTTAATTCTGGAAAAAAATTTAAAAATATAAAATTTCGTGATTTTTTTTATTATTGCACATGTGCAATAATACGTATTAATTATATTACACATGTGCAATATTAACAAAAAAACGTTAATTTTTTTTAATTTTTTCCAGAATTAAAGATAACAGAATTATAAGATCTATGGTACAATTTTTTATCAAAAATATTAACGTATGAAAAAGTTATAGAGGTTTTAATATTATTGCACATGTGCAATAATAAATTTTTATTGCACATGTGCAATAATAAAAAAATAAAAAAAAACGTTGAATTTTTTTTAATTTTCTCCAGAATTAAAGATAACAGAATTATAAGATTTATGGTGCAATTTTTTATAAAAAAATTTAACATATGAAAAAAGTTATAAAGGTTTTAATATTATTGCATATGTGCAATAATAATAATAATAAAAATTATTGGCAATAATAATTTTTAATAAAATTTGATTATTTTTTAAATTTTTTCCATAACTAAAGATAACATAATTTTAAGGATTTTGGCGCAAAATTTTTATAAAAATATTAACGTATGAAAAAGTTATAGAGGTTTTAATAATTGTTTTCGTGTTTTCGCAAATAAAATTGTTTTCACATGATCCTTACCCTATATATATATATATATATATATATATATATATATATATATATATGAAGTGTATACGGTCCGGTCAGGTTTTTTACGACCGGTTTTTTGTATAAACCATAAACCAAACCGTTCACTACGGTTTGAAAATTTTTGAAACCACCCGACCATTAGCTTAGATAAAAAATCGACCGTGAAACCGAACCGATGATTGGTTTGGGCAGTTTCGCGGTTTGAAACCAAACCATGAACACCCCTACTTATTAGCATGCTCCAGTCAATAAACGAACACGGAACAATGTTGATCGACTTCCTATAATTTCTTCACCAGCTTTTCAAAAGACTTATTACAGAAGATATTAACGTTAATTTGAACAAAGTTTTGAGATCTTCATTGTGACATGTCATTGTGGACATGTCATTGTGAAAAAAAGGTACACACTACCTTTAACAAACAAATAGACACTTTTTTTTTGGTACATAAAGGATATTTTGTTTCCATTATTAGAACTCTTAAAATAAAAATAAACAAATTCTGAAGAAGTCAGGTTTCCATGATCAAAATTCTTATATTACTTTTGTTGTAACTTAGGCTTAACGTGTATTAATGAATCATGTTTGCTTATGATGAGTCTAAAATAGTTTTATTATAAGATATTATATTTTTAAGCATGAATTTAAATTAATTTTCATTATTTGTAGACATATAGATTGAACATAGTCCTTAAGAAGTTGGTGAAAGAAAATGAAGCGATGAACAATAAAATGACGAGCGAAGCATGTTTGTCTTTAAATTTTAAGGATGATA
Organism: Deinandra increscens subsp. villosa; assembly: GCA_039602395.1. Classification (NCBI taxonomy): domain Eukaryota; kingdom Viridiplantae; phylum Streptophyta; class Magnoliopsida; order Asterales; family Asteraceae; genus Deinandra; species Deinandra increscens. The sequence continues at coordinate 4,728,060 of JBCNJP010000023.1, forward strand.
TATTAAATGAAGAATAAGAGGTCAATGCTCTAACACTTTGTTCCGGAGTTCATTTTAGGAGGGAAAAGAAAGAAAAGGGAAGAAAGTCTAAAATTTTTTGTGTTCCTGAGTTTTACTTAAGGAGGGAAAGGAAAAGAAAAAAAAAATTTGTGTTCACGAGTTTCATTACGGAAGGATTTAGAAGGAAAGTAATCACTCACTTCTCTTCCTTTCTCTTCTCTTCTTTTTCTCTCTTTAATTAAACTCGAGAACACAGTCGTTTTTAAAACAAATCATATTATCCAGAGCTCATGTTACATTCCACATATTTACACCCATATTTAATTTTTTTTTTTTGGTACAAAGAAAGTGTTCATGGGTCCATGTGAAGCGTAAAGACCAAAATGTAGACTACTTGAAAGGTGAGGGGCCTATTTGTTAGTATCAGAAAGTGAAAGGTCAGACTACATTTTGTCTGTTTGAATTTATTATCAACCTTCCCCTGATTTTATTGTTATGTCGGAGTCTTCCCCTACATTTTGTCAAATTTACCCCTTATCCTTTTAGTTTTACTCAATTTTGTTTTGATCCCTTTGTAAATTTGTTTAGATGTTGAATTCCATCTCCATCTTTAAAGGGTTATTTGTAACATTGTGGTGTGAGTGTAGAGAATAAAAGTTTGCTGGGTTCGATCTGTGATGTTAGAGAATAAAAGTTTGCTGTTACAAAAAAAAATTGTATCCCAATCAAAATGTTCTGGTTCAAATCATGTAAAATATAGTTTTGATGAGTAACCGTTAAAACAGATGTTGAAAATCCAAAAACTCTAATCGGCTCACATCAAATTGACTCACACCCATCACATGTAAATCAAGTTGATCGAACATACTCAAATGGTGATTCAACCAAACTAACCCCACAACTCACGATACGCATAATCATCTTGATCTCTCGATAATATTAAGGATTGAACTAGTCACTTCTGACACCGAGATAATATGTAGGTACATGGTAACCAGTCCTGATACACCGTTGAGCCAGATTGCCGTTCAAAAAGGGTATATATTAAATACAAACTCTTCTCTTATTAATATTACTATTTTTATATAATTACATTATATAACTAATATAATTTTCTTTTCTAATAACTTACTAAAACTTAATAAATCATAAAAAAAAAATTCATTTATATCTTATCTTAAAATACAATTTTATAATTTTTAAATCTTTGTTTATTGTTACTTATAATTTTTAAGTATTCATTATTTTCACCAACAGCTAGTAACACACAAATCATTATAGAAATTATTTTTACAACATATTGTGTTTATTGATCGACCCACCATGTAATGTAATGTATGAGTAGATATGTATATTATGGAGAGACTACATGAAAGGAGTTATATAAAATATAAATTTTTACACATGCATATTTAGAGATATCATGATGTTAGATAAGTTATAAATTACAATTCATAAACATTCAAATCAGAATAAAAAAATTCAAAATTCGACTCGATTCGATTCGAAAATCACTGTTTTAAATTTCGGTTCGAAGCTCCGAATTCGATTTAATTCGATTTCTGATATCGAATTCGAATTTGAATCTAAAATTTGAATTTGATTTGAAATTCAGATTAGACATGTTCATGTATTCATACACAAACACACATATATGTACACTATACATTTATTTGGTATATAAACAATTAAAAATAGTTATTTATAAAATATTAAATTAGTTTTAACAGACAGCTCATTTTCACATATTTAAAATCTTTAAAAATTTATCTATTTTAAATATTTTAATTTGAAAATACGTATTCTCTAATTTACGCCTAAAAGTTTGGCATTATGTGGATTCACTCAATCATCATTTTCTAAAATGATTTAATAGCACTATGTTCTATAATTATTTTGTTGTTTAGACGTATAATAAAACTAAATAATAAATCTTGAGCTTAGGGATGCTTAAGTAAAATTTTAAAATGATAAGTTGTCTGTCACAATAATTATTAAACAAAATTACTTTAGATATTGATGTTTTGAATGTTAAACTAAACTTTGTCTAATTTGAACGTTTCGGTTTGAATGTTAAACTATGATTTTTTTTCATTTGTCTCTTGGGTGTTTTATTAGTTTTATTTTTTTTATAAATTTGTGTTCACTAAAATAATTTTGAGTTTTCAAATTTGATTCGGATTCGACTGGAACTAATGCCATTCGAATTCGTTTCGAATTCAGTTTCTGAATTCGAATCAAATTCGAATTCGGGTTTTAAAAGTTTAAATTCGAATAATTCAATTCAAATAATTCCATTCGATCAATTAAAGTATTCAAAATCTAATTCGTTGAACACCAGTTGTATCATAGGTCTTAAATTCGAATATTGGAGACTCACCAAGTTTCATTCTTTTCTTCCTTAGGCTAAGTGTAGTGGATAAAGCCCCAAATGGGGCGTTATCCGCCATGTGGACGATGACTGGACAAAGGGCTTTATGGGGCTTTATGGTGTAGTGGATAAAGCCCCTATAACGCCCCACAATCATTACTTTTAAACCCTTCTTCGGCGTTTTATCCGTGACGCCCGGGGCGAATTTGGGCACCATAACGCCCCATAACGCCCCAGCGTAGTGGGGCGGGGCGTTATATGGGGCGTTATGGGGCGTTATGGAGCCCAAAAACGCCCCATTACGAATAGCCTTACAATATGCTTTCTCTTTTTTATATTAATTACTTAACTAATCAATCAGTTAGTTTAATAAGTTGTGATTAGCTCCTATAGATCAATTTGATTTAGTTCTTAAGGATAGTATCTTTAGAATAAAGGGAAGATCTTCTCTCCTTTTCCATGTCTATATGTCCATAGTAAAACTTAGACAAAAATGAAAATCCATGTCTACATGTCCATAGTAAAACTTAGACAAAAATGAAGGATAAAGTATGATAGCTAAGCATAAATATAAATATATAAATATATAGTTGATTGTAGTTTAAGGGGTTGGATCCACTAAAAAAATTATTTTGCCTAAAAAGAATAGGAAATTATATCATCTATTGATTTTAGAAATTAACAAGTGGGGCGACCCGCGCTTCGCCGCGGAGCCGACCCGTATTTTGTGTTAAATCAATGAAGAGTATAACGAACGTAAGAGACCTATGTTTTGCAGTGCGGCAGCTGCAAGTGACACTAATTAGATACAATCATAACAGAAAACAAACTTTATATTTTGTGTAAATCACATGATGGTTGTAGTTAAGTTCTTCTCACCAACTTCAGCTCGCATCCCTCACTAAATTTATTCACATCTCGGCGACCCGTCTACCATCTCCAACCAGCCTTCCTTCATGCATCAAACACAAAGCTAAGTTGCTACAGGACCCATATCTGCTCCAGGACAGAAAGCTAATCAGCAACTAATGTCTTAAAAAGCAACTAAAGTCTTAGAACTAAATTACGTATATCATACGTTTTGACATGTAATTTAACGTGAAACTTAATCGAAAATAAAGGGAATGGAAGTTGCAACTGAAATGGAATACAATCTGTTATTTTATTTCTTTTTGAAGTAAATTGAATTTCATTAATATCATCCTTTTAAAAGAAATATATAGACGACTTCAACTTTCGAATGTAGTTGAGATTACTAAAAAAGGTATAAAAACGTACTTTTGAACTTCATCCAAGGTTAGATAATTAAGCATCTTTTCACTTTCCTTGTTTCTCATCTGGTTTTGAACCTGAAAGACAAAGAATTAGGGTAAGAAAAAGGTCTTCAAAGCTTTTAAATCAATGATTTTATATATATCGTGCTACAGAATACACTTTAGAATTAAAAAAGGTATAGTTGTCCCTGTTAAGTTATAAAAACAAAGTTTTAAACACACTCCTATTCTAAGAGCTTTACTTAACTTGGATGACCTTTGCTTGTAACCCATAAACAACACATGCTTTCTATATCTCAACATTTATGAAAGTTTTCGCGACGGAGCCGGACCATTTTAAAAAGTCGGTTAGCCAAACCATGAGACATACGGGGCGTGCGAAACTCGTGTCGTGAATGCATATAAATTATTAACTACAATATTTATCTCATTATCAAACCTTAAACACTGATCTATAGATCTTCATATTCTTTGTACCACATTTATGTTCTTAAGAACGAATCTGTTCCCATATTGTAAATTTTCTTGCCATGGGGCTTTTATTAAGTATTGTCCACAATTTTGTAATATACACATGAGTAATATGTCATAAAATAAATATCCATTCATTACTGTTAACTCAAAAAGGGTTACCTCAAAGAACTTGCACGGTTCATTTAGGAATTGAAGTACTTTTAACTATTTTAGTGTGTAATGATCTTACCTGTGAGAAGCTCAACCTTTTCCATTTCAACTAAACGAAAATCATATGCGGTGAGCAAATTAGGAAGATACCAAACAAAAACCTGCAAAAAAACATCAGCGTACAGATTTAGAACCCAAGACTAAACAAAATAACGATTGCATCTGGTTTATAGTTCGCAAAACAGTGAATTACATATATAAGATGTTATTCAAGTTACAATTCCAAAATCAAATCATGCTCATTGATACCTTATGATCAAATCAATGACAAATGAGCAAAACAGCAGCAGATGCACCTATAGCAATCCAGTATAATTACAGACGATACCAAATAAAATTTTAACAAAATCCATGAACATCGTAGCCTAGTTTCTATTGATTTCAGACATCGACATTAGCCTCTCAAAAACCCTTCATCAGAATCAACCAAGGCTTAGATCAAAGATCATCACCATCTACAAAACCATCGAAATTAAGCCAACATTTCTGACCCTTGGCAACCAAGATCAACCAACCATAGGAATGAGAAAGAACATCAAGATTTGAAATTCTCAAATTTGGCACCACTATTTTGAACCATACTCCTAATATTGTGCACCAACAAAATAGGCTCAGATTAGGGTCATGTAAATCCTCATGTAAATCATCATCGCCATTGCCGTCATATTCGAAAATAAAGCGACCATATCAACCAACCATTAAAGTCAGAAACAATATGAGGTTCAGACACCCAAAAACCCTTCATAGAACCATCATAATTAAGCCAACATGTGAACCAACAAAGCCATAAAGTTAGTTCATAAAACTCTACCAAAAATTTATCCAACATTAGAACCATTAGTTCAGGTAGCAACATAATGAAAACCCATATTTTAGCTTCAAACCAAAACATCAAATCCATGCCCACTGGACAAAGAAACCACAGATTATAGAAAAACAAATTTTAATTTAAAACATAAAAGTTCTAGATCTGCAAATCCCCACCCAATAACCCTTGATAGAAGGGTCAAAATTAAGCCAACATTTCAACCATTAGCTCCTGAGAATGTACCAAAAAAGAAATCTGAGACTTTGAGATATGCCAACTGTTTTAGACACACAATCGAACGACTAAAAACCACAACACCATCACTGCCGCTAGGGCTCAAGAGCACACCAGGCTCAGATACTTAAATCATCATAGCCTAGATAAAAAAAATAGTTAAGACCTGCGACATATTTAAGAAGGCAACGACCAAAACCTCTGATACAAATCCAGAATAATCAAACAGAAAAGTACATTACCAAACATTGGTTGCATCTAACGAAACCACACAATTTGCTATGATCTGAAGCCACCGATTTCCCTTTCGGAGCCGTAATTGCCGGCTGAAACCCTAATCTCACCACCGTCGTATATCGTCAACAAACTAAGAAACATGCCACCAACATAGCGCAAGATGGTTGCACAGCGGCGTCACCAACCGTTAGAAACGGTGGCGTCACCGGCCGTTAGAAACGGTGGCGTCACCGGCCGTTATAAACGACGGCGTCACCGGCCGTTATAAACGACGGCGTCACCGGCCGTTATAAACGACGGCGTTACCGGCCTGTATAACAACGACATCACCATATGTGCATAGAGGCAGCAAAACCGATGATGATGAACAACCCATCCGACGCGGTAGAGGCAGAGAAATCTCTCGGAGAAAATTTGCGTGGAGAGAGAATGTAAAGATATGTTTGGACTTTGGAGAGGATAACACTTCAAAGAAGAAAAGCAGAGATTGCGTGGAATTGTGGATATCCTCATATCCACATAAAAAATATGTGGTTGTTATTGGTAGTGCTTTAGAGAGTTGTAACTTATGTTTTGAAAATGGTACCACAGGTTGTAATATGTTAATATAGGGTAATGGTTGAGTTTTAAATGCAACAAAATAGGAGGGAAATTAAGGGTATGGGGTATTTTTAGTATAACATTTTTAGTTGACTTTTTATAGTTTCCACCCCTGTTTTTTAAATGATTATAACTTTTTCATACGACATTAATTATTTATAAAAATTACATTATAATAACGAGCATTTTTTCTCTTTAATATGAGTATAGTAATATATAAAAAAACTTTTTTTAAAGTGTACTGATTTGTCATATATGTACTGATTATAAAAAAAATGTACTAGTTTGTAATAATTGTATTGTTTTACATTTAAACAATATAATTTGTATTGTTTTGTATTGTAAGTTTTCTTTTGCATTGAAACAACTACTTTTATGTTGTTTTGTATTAAAACAACATATTAAAATAAAACAACATATATAATTGTGTTGTTTTTCACTAAAAATATATTGATTTTATATATGTATTGGTTTATGTTAAGACAACATTATGTGTACTGTTTTACATTAAGGAAACATTATTTGTATTGTTTTACGTTAAGAAAACTTTATTTGTACAATTTTAAAATAAAACAGTACATATAATTATGTTGGTTTACATTAAAATTGTACTAATTTTATATATCCACTACTTTATATTAAAACAACACTATATGTACTAATTTGATTTAAGAATATAATGCTCTTATTCTATATTCTAATTGTGTCACTTGTCATAATCATATTTTTCCTATTCTTTTTAGGCAAAATCAACTTCCTATTTGATCCAACCCATGTACTTTAGTGGTAAGATGTTTTTTAATTTTTCATTTTAAGAAAACCAGAGTTTTATATAGTTGATTATAGTTTAGTGATAAGATGCTTTATTATTATTATTATTATTATTATTATTATTATTATTATTATTATTATGGTTATTATTATTATGGTTATTATTATTATGGTTATTATTATTATTATTATTATTATTATTATTATTATTATTATTATTATTATTATTATTATTATTATTATTTTGATTTTGAAGGAAACCCAAGTTTAAAATATAATAAAAATGTAATTTATAAAGGGTTATTGGCTTCAAATAATTCTAAATATCACTTTTTGGCCAATAACACTCCCAAATAAGAATTTCCCTCTGGCACTCCCAACTATCAACATATTTTCCTCCACCACTCCCTCCGTTAATTTTCTTTAATTCCATTAGTCATCTGCCTACATGGTTGTCCTACATGGCATTAAATGATTATGTGGTTGTCTACGTGGCTTATGGCCACGTAGACAGATGACTAACGGGGTTAAAGAAAATTAACGGAAGGAGTGGTGGAGGAAAATATGTTGATAGTTGGGAGTGCCAGAGGAAAATTCGTTAGTTGGGAGTGTTATTGGCCAAAAAGTGATAGTTAGGATTATTTGAAGCCAATAACCCATTTATAAAAGTATAGTTTAATATTAGTATAAACGGGTGTGTATATATTAGCGGGTAAAAACATGAGCCTAAATGTGTGATCTTGACTCTTTTTATTTTCTTTATTTTTTATCAAAAGGTACATAGACGTAATAATTCTTTAACACGCCAATAAATATAAAACTTGCTCTAGAAATTGCTAATTTCACGATTCACTTGTGATTACTTATTAAAATAACTACCATAAGACTAAGTGGACATATTTTTTTTTTGTTCACACCCATTATAAGATATGATTTATGAAATATTTAATTAACGTTTCGGGGTAAACCGTGACATAATCGCCTAATCTAGTGGATATTCTACGACCATACACAATCATATTTAAGTACAATAATTCATTAAAAACAAATTTAATAAAAAGTCTATTTCATTCTAAATAATATTTTATTTTGAGTCATACTATTTTCTACCTCCATTATTAACGTTGTTAACTCATTGTTAAGTTAATGAATCGTACCAAAGAACTAAACTCATGGTTGTTGACTTATTATTAAAGATTTAGAAGAAAATTGTAAAATTGAAAACCATAGATCCGACTAAATCATGTAGATAGTAGTTACGAATAAGAATAAGGGATAAAAACTTCATGAATCAACATAGTTAGAGGGTCAAACCATTTTGATACTACATGTCACACTTTGACACACACACACTACACAATGAAAAGTAGGTACTTTAAAATGCAAACATAAATGACTAATTATCAATTAAATAAAATTAAGTTTATATGAATAGTAGCGGTCACGTGGTAAGCTATGGTGTTGTAACGTGGCATCCATTATTTTTATATGTGTTTTTGGTTTTAGTTTAGTTTTATACTCTTCTTTTTATCTAATTTTGTGTAGTTTACATGACAGTCTTTATTATCTTTATTTTTATATCGTTTTTTTAGTTTTTTAATTCATTTTAATCATTTTAAAGCATCTTATTAGTTTTAGTTTTACATAGTTATCTTTACGTATCTACTTCATTTAGTGCTATATTTAACTAGGGTGAATTGTTTGCCTTTTGTATTTTTGTTTTTTTAAGTGATATTTTATCGATACCACTCTCTTAAGGTTATTTACACGACAACACGTTATGCTAAGAGAAATAACTAAATTTGTAAGTGCGGATATCACACACCCAATAGTTAAATGGAAAAAGAACACGCCTCTTTCTTTTCTTTTTCTTTGGTTGTTATAATCTATTTTTTAACCTATTTTTATACATATATTTTAGATATTTTACTAAAGATATATATTATTTTTCTTTATTATTAGATAAAAAGCTGAAGTCACAAGAAAGATAAAAATATATTAAATTAAAATATTAAAAGTAAAAGAAGATACGGAGAGAGAGGATGGTAGGGACTTTGAGGATGGTGAATAGTAGTAATCTTGTCTTGTGGATTTGGGACCCTCCACGTGAACCTCTCTCTTGGATGCCTTTTTTTCAAACAAAATATGCTTACACCATTGGTCATTATTTTTTATTTTATTTTTTACAATATAAACATATTATTTTTAGTGACAAAATATACCTATACTAACTAATCTACTTAAATTACATTATAAATACTTTTGTCAATATAACCATCAATAAATGTATCTAAATCAAGTCGGTGTGTTTTTCGGTTTTCACGGGATGAAATTTGTGTTCGTTAAAATAGAAGTTAAGATACTTCTAGTTCATAACTGATGAC
>JBCNJP010000023.1:4737922-4989674 GCA_039602395.1 Deinandra increscens subsp. villosa
AGGATGAACCGGATAAACTAGAGTTCTAAAGTTCTTCAGGATGGTTAACCAGCTTTCTTCTATTATAATAACAAACACATTTTCAATGAATCATAGCATACCTCCATTTCACTCATAACTGTGATCTTACATGAAGTATATATTCATATGTTATGTTAGTATATGTTGGCATTTTGATATGGTGGGATGAGATGATTTATAAAATAAAAATCACATCACTTCACAATAAAATCTACTTGCAACAATCAAATTTAGAAAAAAAATCAACTTTAATGATTGAGATAAAATCCATCTATATAATTACTGGTGTTAACCAAATCAAAACATGAGGAAGAGCTAACAAAAACTTTAATATATATATATATATATATATATATATATATATATATATTGATCTTTATACAAAGATTTTCATCAGATCCTATACAAAAATCTATCTAACTAGCTAAGACCTAGCATCCAACATATAGTCTTCATCATCAAAGAAGCTGCTGCTGCTGCTACTGCTGTCATCAGGAAACAACTTTTGACCATGCGGCAATCTCGTTCCCAACTCGGAGGTGTAGGTGGAATCCCTGTTCCGGATTAAATACACATCCAGCTCTCTCTCCCCCTCTGGTCCCTGGAGATGAAGTTTCATATCCCCTACAACTTCGGCAGTGATGAAATCAGCGTACTCAAGCCCGTAGGTGATGGACAGAGGTGGGATCCTCCAGTAAATGAGGAAATAGCCAAGCGATGTGTGGTTTAGGTATTGCATCATTTGATCCAGATCATGACAATCAAATGTGCGAATGTCGACATAGTCGACATAATCTACCTTTCCCTTCCACACATCCTGGCCGGCGGCATTCCGGTGGAAATCGCCGCAGTGATGGATCTTGAGTGTGAACCTCCAACCACCTGTAAAAACACCCAAATGCAGAGTAGAGAGTAAGTAACTAAAAAACATAAACCCTAAAAATAAAAACTTGCAGCCATTGTTGAGTGAAAATACACTTACGGGGAGTCTTGCCGTAGTAGGGCGTTGGTTCATTAACACCACTAATCCTCCATTGTTTACCAAAGGCAGCCATTGATCGATCGAAGTTTTTTTCTTGATGATCAGGAAATACGTTCGTACAGAAGACTTTAGTGGCGAAAAGGTTGAAATTTAAAGGCGTCTATGCTACCAGCTATGCTGGGAAGAAGTTGAAAGGTCAGGCCAAGATAACCGTGTATATTTTTTACCTTTAGCAACGCAAATTTTGTTTATCAATTATTTCTTATGTGATGGGAGTAATTAAATAAGTTCTGGTTAAAATATAACCAATTAACACTTCTGTCTCAGTGGTTCTTCTTAATCTTGTAGTGTGTTCCTTTCTTTTGACTGACCCAGGTTCAAGCCTTGTTTTTTGACTGACCCAGGTTCAAGCCTTGTTTGCTACAATTTATAATTTTTTGATTGTCTAATAGTTGATGACAGGATTTATAAACTAAATAGATTTTAATTCTTCAGTAAATTGAAACAAGAACAAAACCGTATGAACTAACAAGAACAAAACCGTATAATTAAACAAGATCAATTTTTAGTTATTCATTAGAGAAGAAGAAGAATAGAACCGGATGAACTAGAGTTCTTCAGGATCAAGAGTAATTATTCAGTAATAAAACAGGATGAACTAGAGTTCTTTAGGATGAACTAGAGTTCTTCAGGATGAACTAGAGTTCTTCAGGATGAACTAGAGTTCTTCAGGATGAACCGGATAAACTAGAGTTCTTCAGGATGAACCGGATAAACTAGAGTTCTTCAGGATGAACTATATATACTATAAATAACCAAAGTTGTTATTTCTGTTCGTAGTCTATAGGATATTCCCATGTATTTAAACCCATTATCTAGTGAATTAAAATCATTGTGGTTGAATACAATTCCTTATACACTAATATTTAGTCACACAACCTAATATATGTAGAAGAAAACCGGATGAACTAGAATTCTGCTTCAGGAAGAAGATCGAGTCAAAAGACACATCGGATGCATAACACATCAACAATTAATTACATATATAATCCAAAAGATGTGATATCAGTTAATTAATTAATTACAAATATATATAATAAAAAAACAACATAAACTTAAAACATGCTCCCACTAGAGAAATTGTCTGAATCGTCATATCGGCATGTCCATGGGTAGCTACCTTCAGGGGGGAGGAGGAAGACACCTCCACATCTCCATCGAGGTAGATGGATATGACCTCCTCGTCCATGACGTGCAGGGTCAAGGCCCTAACATCCCTCGGATCATCGGTGAATGGAACCAGTCCAAAATCCAGAGACAACCCTGGGATCCTCAGGTAGGGGTCGAAATCGTTCAAGTCATAACCTAGGTCAGACACCATTTGACCTAGGTCATCGAACGAGATGGAGTTAATGTCCACCTCGTCAAAGTAGCGAACCCTCCCATCGATGTATTGTATCCGACCATTGAGGCTCGCAAAATACCCTAGGTGATAGATCACCAAAGTAAACAGACTAAAATCTTCTTCCCCTGTTCAAGAAAAATATCTAAATCAGAGACGCGAATTCCACATTAAAACATTTGAATTTCAGTCATTTAGATGATTACTTACCGTATTCGGGGCTATATTCCACATTCAGAGGACGCAAATGCCACATTATCAGAGAGTGGTGATAAACCAAAAAGCAGAGAGCTGAGAGAGCTAACGGCGTATATGGTGATGATCGACAATTAGTTAATTAATTATATGATTTATATCCGAAAATCGAGGTGGTAGATAAAGATTTGACCTCTAGTAATGATATGTATCCGTCGTCGCCACAGATAATTAACTAATTAAAATTGGCTACTATTTAGGCACGGTTAATATATGTGGCCATAGGTAATAGATTTTTGTCACTCTCAACCTACTATTTTAAGTCACACAACCTAATAACAGTGGCCATATGTACTAGCCTTTAGCCACATAACTAAGTAAAAAGCGTGGCCATTGCTCACATTTAGCCACACATAATATATACTTAATAGTTATGTTTTTTTATTTACTAAGTAATAAATCTACTCTTCCGTCACACAACATTATTTAAACGTGGCCATACATTCCTTTTTGGTCACACGAATTAAAAATCATAAAAATTATGTGGCCGTTTGGTGCATTTCGCCACTCTTTTTTAAGCGTGACAAATAAGTGTCACATATTTTTGTAAAACAGTGGCTAAAGCCACTACACCTGATTGTTGTTGTCACATAAGCAAAAAAATACGTGGCTAAAGGGTCCAAAGGCTATATATTTGGCCACAGGTATAAAATATGTGTGGCTAAAACTAGTGTTTCTTACCTTTAGCCACGTGTTTTTTTAAACCGTGGCTAGGCGTTTTCGAAAAAACCATGGCTAAAGCCACTTTTTGACGTAGTGTTCTATCGCTTTCTTTAAGTATGTTTGTAGTGTTGGAGTATTTCAACACCGCACAATTGATGTATATAGACAAAGTGGGCATGGATGAGGCTAAACGTATCGTAAAATATAATTTATTGTATTATGCGGCCTCGTAAACGAGAGTCGCGACTGAGACTTCACGATTGACAAGCGTTGTCAGTTTGGTTACACGAGTTTGCTCCTGAGGCTCATTTGGCGGTCTCAAATAAAGTCTTCTAATCGAAATCTCAATTTTCTTATTAAATATATCTTACCATTTATATAAGAAAATGGTTTACACCGAAAATACTAATTTAAAATTACTTTGCATTATTTCAGAAGGCTAATAAAACACTGTTCCTCTAAGTTCAATGGTATCTCTCGATCCATTCACTAAGACGAACTTCTTGTCGTGGCAAACCCTCCTAAGGAACATCTTGAAGCTTTTTTGGAAAGTTGTATGTTCTTGACCGACCCATCCCAAGCATGCCGTCTTACTTGCTAAACGACCGCTCTTGGATGGAAATCCAGAAGCACATTGATAACTCTCTAGAAGTCACTGAGCTTATGTTATCTAGCATGACACCGGATTTTCGGTATAACTTTACCAATATGAGAGCGTATGAGATCATGAGAAAACTCAAAGATTTGTTTGAGTTGAGCCAGAGAGGTGAGCGATGGAGAGCACTTCAACATTTCGTGAACTGACACATATCGCCCAATTCCTCTACCTATGATCATGTCATGATGATGAAGGGGTATCGCGACAGACTGATCGACCTTGGCTACTCCATTCCTGAGGGGATGGCTTTGGATGTAGTCCTCGGATCTTTACCCGAGCATTATCGCTTACATGCGGTAAACTGCTCGGCTTAGACTTTAGATGAGGTTCTGACATTATTTCTAAATGTCAAGATCAGGACCACATTGGCTGTGCTCAGAGTTGCTGATACAGGTATTACCAAGACCAAGAACAAGGTCAAAGAGACCAAGGGAAAGAAACCATCGGTGCCTCCTCCTCAGGAACATCAATGCTTTGAATGTAATCAGATGGGCCACTGGAAACGTAACTGCCCCCATCTACCTTGCTAAGATCAAGATGACTAGAAACCCCAGTAAGGGTTGCTCATCAGGTATGTCAATAAATGTTATTGAACTTTTCAGTGTTTCCTCCAATACATGGGTATTTGATACTGGATGTGGTTTTCACATTGTAAATGTTTTGCAGGAACCTGAGAAGTGGAAGAAGATAGAATAAGGCGGTATGGAGCTCATCATTGGTGATGTCAAAAGAGTCCCGGTCTTGGCTATCGGCATATATTCTCTTACATGTCCTACCGGTCTTATAGTTACTCTAGATAACTGTTTATATACTCCTGGATTATCCAGAAACATTATTTATGTCTCTTCCCTGTTTGAACAAGGTTATAAGTACAAGTTTAATGGCAATTCCACTTTTACCTACTTTAACGATATCTTTTATTTTGAGGCTAAACCTCGACATGGTATATATGAGATAATTGTTCAAACGCACGATCAACTCTATCATGTTTCTAAACAAAACAAAGTTGATAACGATTCCTCGTTATGGCATCATCGACTAGGTCACATAAGCAAGGCTCGCATCAAGAAGCTTCAATCTGCAGGGATTCTTGAATCCACTGATGCAGATACCTTCGGCGAATGCGAATCATGCTTATCTGGTAAACTGACCAAGTCAACCTTCACACATGTTGGTGAACGGGCTGAAGGTTTGTTAGGATTAATACACCCTGATATGTGTAGACCCTTTCGGACCGAAAAGAGAAATCGTGAACGCTACTTCGTATCTTTCATAGGTGACTATAACAGATATGCTTATGTCTATCTGATGAAACATAAGCATGAAACTTTTGACAAGTTCAAAGAGTTTCAACATCAAGTAGAAAATCAACTAAATAGAACTATAAAGATAATTTGATCAGATAGGGGTGGTGAGTATCTTAGCAATGAATTCCTCGATCATCTTAAGGCTTGTGGAATTATTTCACAACCCACTCCTCCCGGTACACCACAGTTGAATGGTGTTAGTGAAAGGAGGAATCGAACCTTGTTAAACATGGTTCGATCGATGATATGTAGGACTACCTTGTCCCACTCCTTTTGGGTTTATGCTCTCTTGACCGCCGCTCGACTCATAAATCTAGCACCGACCAAGAAAGTGGATAAGACTCCATATGAGATATGGCATAATTCTTCTCCTAATCTTTCTTATCATGTTTCTATCAAAAGGAATGGTAAGTTCCTTGAGAAAGAGTTTCTAAATAGAGGAACAAATAGTGATCCAGTGGATCTCGAAGAAATTCGAGAAACACAAAACCCTGAGACGGCCGATGGGTCTGACCAACAAATGGTTGTCGCACCATCAGACCAAAACACAAGCGTTCGCAGGAGCGAAAGGACACGCAGGGAACCTGATAGATACCTCTGGAATCTAGAAGCTTCCGATGTCCTGTTAGTAGCTGACTCAAATGACGAACCTACTAATTACAAAGTTGTTGTGTCAGATCCTGAATCTGACAAATGGCTTGAGGCCATGAACGCCGAGATGCAATCCATGCGTGATAATCAAGTATGGGACTTGATTGAGCTACCCCCCGATTCTCGGGCAGTATGGAGCAAGTAGATCTTTAAAAGAAAAACTGGCATGCATGGAAAGGTACAAACCTATAAGGCACGGCTTGTTGCGGAAGGTTTCATTCAAACCCCAGGGATTGACTATGAAGAAACCTTCTCGCCCGTGGCCATGATCAAATCGATCAGGATATTGCTTGCCATAGCCGCATACCATGACTATGAGATATGGCAAATGGATGTCAAAACCACTTTCCTGAACGGACAACTGACTTAGGATGTCTACATGGTTCAGTCTGATGGTTTTGTCGATCCCAAATATCCAAATAGGGTTTGCAAGCTGAATAAGTCCATCTATGGACTTAAACAAGCATCTCGAAGGTGGAATCTTCGCTTTGGCCAAAAAGTCAAGGAGTTTGGCTTCGCTCAAAACGAAGATGAACCGTGTGTTTACAGAAAGGCAAGTGGGAGCGCTATATCATTCCTCATATTGTATGTGGATGAAATACTAATCATGGGAAACAACATCCCCATGCTTAAAGAGGTTAAGAAATGGCTCTCTTCATGTTTCACTATGAAGGATCTTGGGGAAGCCACTTATATTCTTGGAATTAAGATTCACAGAGATCGATCGAAGCGACTTCTGGGTCTCAGTCAAAGTACATACATTGACAAGATTAAAGCATGGTTCAACATGAGTAACTCCATGAAAGGAGTCGTCCCTATGACAAAGGGTACTATCTTGAACAAATCTCAATCTCCTCAAACGGAGAAGGAGATCAACCAAATGACTTTGATCCCATTTGCTTCTGCTATAGGCTCAATTATGTATGCCATGCTCTGCACTGGACCGGATGTATCGTTTGCATTGAGCCTGACAACTCAATACCAATAGAGTCCCGGTCTAGCTCACTGGACTGCTGTAAAGAACATCCTGAAATACCTGAGAAACACAAATGAGATGTTTCTGGTATATGGAGGAACTGATGAGCTCGTTGTAAACTGTTACACCGACGCTAGTTTTCAGACTGACCGAGATGACTCTCGCTCGCAGTCCAGATACGTATTCACCCTCAAAGGAGGTGTTGTTTCGTGGTGTAGCACCAAACAGTCAGTGGTAGCTGATTCTACTACTGAATCTGAATACATAGCCGCCTCAGAAACTGCCAAGGAAGCAGTATGGATGAATAAGTTCATCACGGATCTCGATGTGGTTCCAAGCGTCAAGCAACCAATCGAGATGATGTGCGATAACACAGGCGCTATTGCTCAAGCCATAAGAAGGCCAAGCACATTCTGAGGAAATTTCACTATATAAGAGAAGTAGGTGAAAGAAATGAAATAAAGATATGCAAAGTAAACACAGATCAAAACTTAGCTGATCCCTTTACAAAGCCCATGACTCACGAGACTCATGATCGTCACAAAGAAGCGATAGGGCTTAGATTAGCTAAAGACATGTTTTGATTTAGTATTTGGGTGTACGAACATATAACAGTTATCTATACTATTCATATTCCATCGATAAATGCAATATGTAATTTCATAACTGTGTTCGATGTTAATACGTTTAATCATCCCTGAACAATAGTTGATATTGTTCAAATTATCCGTAGTCGATTAGAGACGTGGGAACGACTCTAAATCAAGACTATTCTGATTTTTGAACCTTGAAGGGGTTTAACGTTCAAAGTCACAGACCTCATTAGATAATGACGTTGGACGTAACTCGCATCAAGCAATTCAATCATGGAAGCTTTGATTGCTTGATTATTGGTATGCTCTAATGTTTCCTTAGACCTGAGAAGCATATTGGAACTCTCATTTACTGCAGACTGTTTCTTTATTGTAGTCTCTCGATGTCGCGTAACTGCCATTAATAGGGCTGCTTTTGGGAATGGATCTAAAGTTCTGTGGGAGTTGTATGCCTCAAGACGGAATTTCGTACTATTACTTCGGCAATAGATAGACATAAAGGCGCCCTCGTTGATTCCAAGTGTGAAGTGTGAGGCCTCACCCAAACTTCTTGTGTGTTTGATTGGTTCACTTCGAATCGGATAACGAGAATGTAGTTGATGAATCAATTACATGAGAGTCCATGTCTCATTATTCATTTATGTCTAGAACGGAAAGGAACATATGACAACGGTTACCATAAGTCCACTATCTGCTTGCTTTACAATCAGATATACTTTGGTTGTCGACTTAAAGTGTCGAAACTAGTTGGTGTAGCCATGCATGCACTACAACAAACTTGACTTTTAGTGACGACAAAAGGGGTAGTATTAGCGACGACATGTCGTCGCTAAACCATTTAGCGACGACATGTCGTCGCAAAATTCTCGTCACTGTTGCCTTGTCGTTGTTGCCCTTTTTTGTCGTCGCAAAAAAGTTCGTCGCTAAAACTCTAGCAGTAGCGACGACACCTCGTCCCTAAAAAGCTGCTATAATTTTTTTTGTTTACCTTTGTTACGACGACATGTCGTCGCTATTTTTCACTATTTGGCGACGACATGTCGTCGCTAAATGTTATTTATAAAAAATAAACCGGTCACTTTTAGCGACGACATGTCGTCGCTAAATGTTATCTATTAAAAATAAAATTGTCACTTTGAGCGACGACATGTCGTCGCTAAAAGTGACCGGTTTTCTACAGCAGCTTGCTGTTTTTTGCTGTTATCCCAGCCGAAGCTGCCTGTTTCACCTGTCCAGATTTTCCAGTTTCAGCAAAATCAAACAAATCTTAATCTAAAGTTTCCATAACAACTTAAACCATTCAAAATATCATAAAAATAAAGAAAACAACGTTATAGTCATAAATTCTTGTCCGAAACAAACCGATCAAATGACAATAAACCAACTACTCATCTTCGTCTTCATGGTCATCATTTTGTGAACTTGGATTCGTGTTTGATCCATTAGGTGTGCTTGATTCGCCTCCACTATGCCCTCGGAGAAAAAGTGCACGCATTTCCGCCATCTCTTGGCGCATTCTTTCCATTTCTTCTTCTTGTCGGCGCGACCTTTCTTCCAACTCCTCATACTTTTTCTTTGAGGTTTGTGGTTCCGGCATATAACTTGAGGTTGCCAAGATTGGAGAAGCATGTTTCAATTTTCTTCCAACTCCGAGGATATACCCACTTCGTTCACCCAATCCACGTCCTAGGATCTCAAGTTCATCTACCTCTTCAGTTCCGCGCTCACATTGCAAGTCGGTTCTGGCTTGATCGATTTTCTCCTACATTAGAAAAACAAAGATATATTAAAGCCGATTTCACATAATTAAAAACATCAAAAGTGAATGTTTTTCCTTACATAAGTTTCCGCAGCATGTTTGTTCACAAAGACCCCTTTTCGTGAATGATTTTTGGCCCAAGTTTCAACATAACTAAATTTACCAGTTTTTTGGATCTGTAAAACAAGATAAAAGAATAATATTAAATTCTAAATTAAATAAATTTAAAAAAAATGTTACTAATAATACTAACTACTTTTTTACCTGATCATAGCGTTGACTCGAAATGGATTTCGACCCTTGCAAGCTCGGAAATAGTTGCTTTGCTCTGTTGGCCTTGTTCACACTTGAACGCTTGACATACTTCTCGTCCTTAAACAGGTTGTCGATCAGGCTACGCCACTTAGTTTCATCATAACCCTTCGGACAAGAATCATAGGCTTTGCTACCCTCTTTAGAACCGCCGGCATTTTCATAATGCAGTTTTAGTTTATATTTTTTATCCCTATAGCGGTTCGAGCATATAGTGTCTATGCTCGCTTGCACTCTAGGCCAGTGAGTTCCAGGAGCTTTTTGCCAGCTTGCAATATCAAACATATCCTACAAAAAAGAACAAATTAGATAAAAAAAATATATAAATTAAGTTGTAAAGCATATTACAAATATTATGTACTTACAAAAAGCCCTGTATATATCTGAAGTTTATGTGGCTCGGGAACATTTTGCCAGCTCTCATACTCAAAAACAGTATGGTCCTCCAGTAGTGTCGTGATCCACCTAGGAAACCACTTAGAGTGATCTCCAATAGCTTCTCCAGTAAGTGGATCAAAATTAATTGGTAAAGGCATGTATCCGTTGTCTTCAAAAGCCTTGAGCAACTCATAGTTCTTCGCCCCTTTACGTGTTTTCTTGGGCATAGCTACAAAACGTTAAAGAAGGTAGCAATTTAAATAGATAAACAAATTAATTAGATAACACATTAATATTAAAGAAATTACTTACAAGACTGGCAAGAAGATGGAACATGTTTTGGATTATGAGTGGGGTCTCTTCCACCTCCATCTCCACCGTGTGCCCTTGCAATCTGTGTAGCCATGATAACTTAAAAAAATACATATAATTAACATGATGTGAACAACAAATAAGTAATAAATAAACAATAAGGTAATATAACTTAAAAAATCAACAAATAAGTAATAAATAAACAATAAGGTAATATAACTTAAAAATATATATATATCAAAGCATATAATCAAATACTCATTCTGAATCATCGCTGGATACATAAACTTCTACATCATTGTTGTCATCAAAATCATCATCATCTTCTTCTTCTTCTTCTTCCTCTTCCTCTTCCTCTTCTTCTTCTTCTTCTTCTTCATCTTCATCTTCATCTTCATCTTCATCTTCATCAGCTTCTTCTTCTTCTTCATCCACAATCAGGGGGATGGTACTCGATGCACCAGCTTCAACTATCTCATCAACAATGGAATGTGCATCCAAGTTTAAATCAGATGATACAGTGTCATGCAATACATCTATCGCATTACTAACACTCATACTTGGATGATCCCATAAGCTTCGATGGTGAACGTCTTCCACAACCCTCCAATTACCCGTGGTTCGAGAAGGATCTTGCAAGTAGAAGACCTGTTTAGCTTGTGTGGCTAAAATGTATCGTTGACCATCATACCACTCACTACCAACATACAATTCACGGCTGGCATCGATAACAACGATATTGTTTTTCTTAATTACTCGTCCCTTAGCCGATGTGTTGAACCATTTACAACGAAAGAGGACAGACGAAAAACCACCTATGTAGTTCAACTGTATGATCTCCTCAAGTTGACCATAAAACGGTGTACCAGCTTCATCAAAGGTAACAACACCACTGTTTTGAGTAGTACGTTTGACATCACGACGATGTGCCACAAATTTAACACCATTCACATTGCAAGCCATGTAAGAATATGCACTCACCGGACCATATGCCAATGCCTTTAATTCATCGGTGCAATCAGTTTTTTCTTTATATGCAAACCACAAGGGAAATTCACTTTTCAAGTCTCTTCCCGGGTGTTCAGATTCGAATTCACTGTATTATAGACAAAGGGTTCATAATATTATCATAAAAGCTAAAATGAATTATTATAGAAGTTCAAAAAAATACTTACGATTTGTAGGCACTAATTTCATCGCTATTGTCGAGTATAAACCAATGTAAAGACTTTTTGGCTTCGTCAGGAAGTACAATGATTTCTCTCGCCGATGTTCGTCGACATTGCGATTGAAACACATGCATTTGTCTTTTTTGAATCCCCCCATCATCATTTCTTTCGGGGCGGTTGAATTTGGTTTGTATACCCTCAAGATACATAGAGCAAAATGTCAATGCTTCATCTGCAACATAACCCTCAGCTATTGAGCCTTCTGGTTTGGCTTTGTTTCTAACATAAGCTTTTAGTGTTTTCATGAATCTCTCAAAAGGATACATCCATCTCATATACACAGGGCCACCAAGAATAGCTTCTTCGGGTAAATGAAGAATGAGATGAACCATTATGTCAAAGAACGCCGGAGGATATATCAATTCTAAATTGCACAATATCTTTACCACTTCCCCTTGAGCCTTACGCATGTCAGACACAGCTAGTGATCTTGCACATATCTTTTTAAAGAATGTGCAAAGGTTAATAATTACTGATGAAACATCCGCATTTAGACCTGCTTGGACCCCGATTGGTAGCAGTCGTTGCATGAGAATGTGATGATCGTGAGACTTTAACCCGACTATATTTGAATTATTAGCAAGGACCTTACTTTTGAAGTTGGATCCAAAACCATCAGGTAGTCTCACTTCTTTAATGAAGCGACAAAATCGTTCTCGGTCACTAGGTTTGAAAGAGTATGGAGCTTGAGGTTGAATGGCTTTCTTATTGTTTTGTGTTTTTAGCCATAGATTTTCCCGTATCCCCAACTTTTGCAAATCTCCTCTTGCTTTTGGTGTGTCTTTTGATTTGTCATTCATCAATAAAGTACCCAACAAACTCTCACACACATTCTTCTCGATATGCATTACATCAAGATTATGTTTTAATTCGAGAGAAGACCAATAATCAAGCTCGAAGAAGATACTCTTTTTCCTCCAATTCAGCTCCTTACTGTACTTTATTTTCACACCTCCATGGTTAGGATGCTTACCTGGAACAAGATTAGCAAAGATATTTAGTTCTTGCAATATCTCTGCAGTACTAGGCTTTTTAGGAGCCTTTCTTTGTTCTGTTTTGCCATTAAACAACAGACTTTTCCTCCACTTATGCTTCCTATCCTGCAAGAATCTTCTATGACCAACAAATGCTATCTTACTCTTTACACGTTCTGAGGGTGTGTCTTTGTGACAAGTAGCGCATGCTTTATAACCTTGACCACTCCATCCAGACAAGCTACTACGAGCAGGATAATCATTAATCGTCCATAATAGTGCCGCACGCATATTGAAAACAGTCTTGGTTGATGCGTCTACCATTTGAACTCCTTCGGCCCACAACATTTTCAACTCATCAACTAAAGGCCTCAAGAAAACATCTATGTCCTTTCCAGGTGATTTAGGACCGGGAATTAGTAAAGTCAACATAAAAGAAGACTCTTTCATGCATGCCCACGGCGGTGTATTGTATGTTGTTAACACTACCGGCCACATGCTATAAGACAAAGACATATTGCCGAATGGGTTAAAGCCATCGGCAGCCAAACCTAAACGAACGTTCCTTGGTTCTATGGAAAAATCAGGATATCTCTTATCAAAATTTTGCCATGCCTCCCCGTCCACTGGATGACGCATAATACCATCCGTTGAGCGTCCAGTATTATGCCAAGTCATATCTTTCGCCGTGAACCTGGAACTATACCTTCGTCGAAGCCGTGGAGTTAAAGGAAAGTAGCGTAACACTTTCCTTGGTACTTTTATCTTCCCGTTTGTGTTTTTGTTACGCCATCTGCTCTCGTTACAAACCGGACAATTCTGCAAAGCTGCGTTCTCCTTCCAAAACAAAGCACAATCATTTTCGCATACATGAATGGATTCATATCCTAGCCCTATCTTCCTCAACTTCTTCTTACAATCATAATATGATTCTGGCACATGATTTCCTTTTGGTAATACAGATCGTAGAAACTCAAGAAGTTGGTTAAATGAACTATTCGTCCATTTGTTAGCGGCCTTCATGTGCATCATTTTTGCTACAAAGTTTAAAGATGACATCCAAGTACAATCGGGGTATATTTCGGTTTTGAGCTCGTCAAACAATGCATCGAATTCTGGGTCTAAACCGGTTCCATCTTCATCTACATTCGTAATTAGCTCTTCTCTAAGATCATCATATACATCAAACATTTCACCAATTTCTTCTTCAATCCGTGGCTTTTTACTATAAATAGCTGCTACTTCCGCCTCATTAGCATATCTTTCACCGTGATGTACCCATGTCACATACGCTTGTAGAAACCCATATTGTTGTACGTGGGCAATTATCGTATCCATATCCTCTCTGTTACGATTGACACACCTTTTACACGGGCAACACGCTTTTCCTTCACTGTTAACATGGTTCCTCGCAATATTGATAAAGTTGTGAAGACCCGTTATAAAATCCTTAGAAGTCCGGTTTCGCAACTTAGTCCAGCTCTTATCAATTGTCATTGCTGTTTTATTATAAAAAATTAGATTGCTAAATATAAACAAACTCTAGCTAGTGTTTTCTATCCTAATCAGAATGTAAAGCAACTCTTGGGTGATTTTGCTTGAGAAACGAAATGAACCTGTTTGGTTACAACTCTTATGGGTTCCAAATATCACAAACGAGCAGAGCGACTGTTGCAGGGGAGCAACAATATTAATCAGTTAAGATTAATTTAAACCGTGTCGAAAACATATGTGGGCTTAATAAATATAAACAAACTCTAGCTAGTTTAACCTTGTTGCTATGACATGAAGCCCTGGTATATTCAATATGTTTGTTATTCAGATTTAAAGATGCAAATCTGTTCTAAGGAAATTGATATATACAGAAAAGAACCATGTCTGTCTAAAATGAAATCAACTCCAATCTTTAAATACCAAGACATGTCATGTCATCAGTTGTGAAACAAGCTTATGGAACAAACAGGTAAGAGCAGAACAAACAGGTAAGAGCAGAACAAACATAAGTATATTAAATCCATAACTATCACAAAAACAGATCGACAAAAAACACAGTTAACAATTCAACTAAAGAGATCGACAAAAAAATACAGTTAACAAGACCAGATCAGCTCAATTACCAAGGAGAAAAAAATCAAATCAATCTCCTAACAGTAGACGCAAAATAACAGATCAGAACCGAATTTAATCCCCAAACACACTTCAACGAGCTGTATAAACATCTCGTAAATTAATAAGATGAGATCAGTTCAGTTACCAAGGAGCGTAAAACTCGACGAGAGCGCCGCGATCTTGACCGACTTCCTTCTCGAAGTTGTCCTCCGTTAAGACGATGAGGTGGGAGCGGAGGCGGAGGCGGGACGTCGGTGGAGGTGGGAGCGGAGGCGGAGGCGGGACGTCGGTGGTGGTGACGTCGCGTCGCGGTGGAGGTGGGAGCGGAGGTGCAGGGGGGAGACGTCGATCGGAGGTGCAGGGGGGGGGGAGACGTCGATCGAGTTTAATTTTAGAGAATGAAAGACGGCCCGTTCTTTGTATGTTTAAGTTAGGGTTTTTTTTATTTTGCGACGACATGTCGTCGCAACTGGTAATACCATTTTAGCCACGACATGTCGTCGCTAAATGTAATCTTCTGAATTTAATTGCAGTTTTTTGCGACGACATGTCGCCGCAAACCGTATTACACTTTTTGCGACGACATGTCGTCGCTAAATATTTTTTTTATTTTATTTGCTGCTCGTTTGCGACGACATGTCGTCGTTAAAATTTTCCTATTGGCGCCTACACTTTTCATTTCCCGCTCACCTCATTTGCGACGACAAGTCGTCGCTAAATCCATCGATTATAAAAAGAATTCAGAAAAGTCATTTGCGACGACATGTCGTCGCTATTTCCAACTCATTTGCGACGACACTTGTCGTCGCTATTGCTGTCGTCGCAAATGCCAGTATTTGTTGTAGTGATAGCTAGAGTGCCTCTAACTACAACGCTAAAGTGCCGCGATCAGTCCAAGTGAGAGATTGTTGGATACTGGGTGTCCTGACCCGACACTAATCATAACCGACCCGGTTTCGACCCGGGAGAGTTACACCGGAGTTAACAAACTTAAAATTAATTAAATGTTAATTAATTAAATCAAACGGTTTAAATTAAATAAATAATAGTTATTTATTTAATTAAAAGTAACGAAACAATAATTGTCGTAAAATGTTTACGAGAATTGTCAGTGAATGATTATCTAGTCGTTAACGGTTAACGGGCTAATAAAATCATTGGGTTTAGAGGCTTTGGGTGCGAGATGGGCTTTGCTTGCCAAAGAAGTCACCGAAAAGCATAAAAGGAAGGGAGGAGATTAGGAGAACCCTAATCGCGATCTCCTCTCCTTCTCCTCCCTCCCTTGCTGTCGCACCCCCTCTCCCATCATCTCTCTTTTTAGGCGACACCACCACCACCATCTTCGTCGCTCTTTCCGACTACTAAGATGTTGAAACGCAACCCGCTTTTGATTGCCGTTGCAATGAAATTGGAAACCACCGCCTCCGCCGCTAGAGCCGCCGCCGCCGCTGAGAGGTCCGCCGCCGCCATCGCCGCTGCTGCGGCCCGTGCCGCCATCGCCGCTGACATCTTCGGCGAGGACCACCGTGAGGTGGTTCTCGCCCTACCCGCGCCACCGAGACCGTTGTTTGAACCGTCTCGTGCCGCCATCGTCGAACCGGGTGACAACCCTAAGTGGCCGGCACCTTTGTATGCCGCCGTCGTCACGCCACTTACTCTGCCGCCTCCACGCGCGATGAACGAGGACGTCTCTATGACGGATTCGTCGTCAAGCACGGTGGAACCGTTCGATTGGAGTGCTATGATACATAGCATGGTTTTGTTACCGCCACCATCGCCGGTTCATGAGATGAACGCGGTCGTGGTGCCTCAGGCCCCGTCTTCACAATCGGTTGAAGATTTGACTCGCCGGTTCGAGTTGGGGGTTACCGTTTGCTCTAGCGCCAGTTCGTCGAACCCCGGTGTCACGAACGGTTGTTCGGACTCCGCCAAGGTTTATCTAAATTGTTAAGATTATTAAATTAATTTATTTAATTTTTCAGTATTTACGCGTACACGGTGATCAGATCTTGTCTACGGTTTTTACTATATTCACGTTGTAAAACTTGTTTTTCCGCTGCGCAATTAATCTGATTAATTGACCCGTTAATTTATTCGGTAAAAATTAAAACGGACAACCCGGATACCCACTCTTAAATCTTACAATATGTTCCTACATAAACTAAGTAAAAATATTGTATTTTCATATGACTCCATAGCGCATATACCAAATATGTCATATTTCTAATTTCACCACCTAGGTTTAATAACTTGTAGGGGCGGTTTGATGGATCGTAGAACGGTAGAAGAACCGGTAATTCATATTATTGAAGGATAATCCAAATGATTTGAAGCTAGGGGTGCGGTTTCAAAGAACATGGTAATCATGGATTCGAAACTCTCTTCGGTTCCACGTACCGGCTGAATCGCGATTTGTCCTAAAGGATTTGGGATTTTTCCCACTAGTCCAATCTATAAAACCAAACCCCAACCCTATTTACCATCTCTAGTTCTCCACTCTAACCCTAGATCCAGATCTTTTGATTTTTGGGTCAAAATGAAAGTGTATTTAGTAGTTTTAGAAGTCGGTTTTGTGGAGCTAGGAATTCCATATTCGAAGTAATTAAGTCATGAATTATTAAACACCGAAAATATAATTAGTTTTCAAATAGTGTAAGTGGAAAACTATTTTTATTTAAAATAATATGTAGTGCATGTAAAGAGTAGACAAGACAGATCACAAAATAAAGGAGCAAATAAAGAAGTGTTGGAGGTCCATATTCATACAAGAGCACTCTTTCCCATGCATGAGCTTTAAGGGGTTCTCTTTTCTCATGCCCTTCTCCACTTGAATTAAATTCTTGCTTTCATCAAATTAGTATTTCCTACTTTTCCTAAATATTATAATATTTTATGTACCCGTATCGCATAAAATTAAGATTGTAATATTATATAGGACAAATCTGAATAAAAGCTAGACATTTCCACTCATTTAGTGATCACTTGTATTTCTAAAACTAAATATATCAATCGGAAAATTATATAATCAATAGAAATTCTTTATAAGTTCCTCTTTTTAACTATCATAATTGTTTTGAATTTGTGTAAAGACTTGTGCGTTGAGAGGGGTATGGCTCGATTCCTCACATGTTACGGTTTAGAGAAAATCAGTGGCGTTCATATTCATGACAAGAACAGAGAAAAATGTAAAGTACTAGAACTCATGTATTGTATCACATTAAAGAACTGAAAAGAAAAAATTGTTAGATCACTACATACATTACCGTTTTCGAAACTTTATATAAAACATTTGAAACTTTATAATAAAGAAAAAGTAAATCGTTGCAAACCACTAAAAGGAAATAAAGTGCAAGAAAAATAAAAAATCAAACCTAGCTTATGAAAACAAAGAAGTAAACAATTTAAACAATCGGAAACTGAAACATTAGAATGACGGTTTGAAAATTAAGCCGTTAAAGAAATGAATAAAAAGATAAAGATAAAGAAAAGCATCTTTCAAAACCAAACCAGTAATATGCATGTAATGACTTTCAAGAAAAGAGTCGAAAAACAGAGCTTCGAACCCATGACGTGGGTTTTAACCATAAAAACCTAACTACCAAGCCACTTAGGGCCATGTTTGATTATTCAGTGATGTGTCAATTATTTTCAAAAGAGGAACTGAGTCAACTTTATGTGTCGGAGTTGACTGACTCGATTAGCATCAAATCAAACGGTTTGACTGGTCAAAACCTCTAACCGGATCAACGGATCAGTGGTTTGACCGGGTCAATCTAAAGCAAGTTGTAAAGAAACACAAAATGAAAGCAGATGCAAAAACCATATAACATACAAGGCATTAAAGAGTAATATTACCCTTTCAAGTAAAACCCTCAAAACAAGTCAACAGTAGATACGAGTGTTGGCACCGAATTAGTTTTTGTGTTATATGAAATGGAAGTAATGATATCGGCTAAATACTATTTATTTGTAATGTTTGTCAATGAAGTCCAGCCTAACTCGTCAGATGCATATTGGTCAGTGAGTGATAGGAGACTTCAAGTAACCCAAGTTCGATTCTTGAGGCAACTAGGTTTTACCATTAAATCGCCGTCATATCTACGGGCGAGCAGGTTAGTGGGCTTTTCTGGAGCTGGTGTAACATTGGACACTTAAGGGCTCCGTACGGCTAGGTTGGGCCAGCTGGCGGTGACATTTTACCATTAGGACACTCCGTATGAAGTACTTGAGCAGTTTCCGTTTGTTGCCCTTTAAAAAAGCTTTTTTATATGGAAAGCCTATGATGATGAACGACTATGGTGATTGAAATTAATTTTGTTGAATTGTTTACTAAAATAGAATGGTTGAAAATACATAATTACCCTTTAATTATAAGAAAAATAAAAAAGTAAATGAAATGTTGTGATTGGTTGAAAGAGGTTTTCCAAGTTTTCCAAGTTTTCCAAACCTTATATATATATATATATATATATATATATATATATATATATATATATATAGGTAAAAGATCAATGTAGACCCCTTGTTTTTTGTAGACCAGGTAGACCCCAAAAATAACCATTGGATTAGATTAGATCAAGGGCTAAGATTAGATTTGAGGATTTAAATGAGATTTTGGCTGAAAAAACGCGGAGGGGTATTTTCGTAATTTTTCAGCGTCATTTAAAAGTTGCACTGAGTTTTATATTCTGTACTGAGTTTTATATTCTGTACTGAGTTTTATATTTTGTACTGAGTTTTATTTTTTGTATTGAGTTTATACTCAACATTGAGTTTTATAACTTGGTGACTTATATAAAACTCACTAATAAAACTCAGCGAGTTTTATAAATCACTGAGTTTTAACTGAAGGGAGATAATGATAATGATAATCAGTGAGTTTTAAAACTTAGTGAGTTTTAACTAAATTTTATAACTGACAACATAACTTGGTGACTTATATAAAACTCACTAATAAAACTCAGTGAGTTTTACAAATCACTGAGTTTTAACTAAAGGGAGATAATGATAATGATAATCAGTGAGTTTTAAAACTCAGTGAGTTTTAACTAAATTCTACTATTGAGTTCCAAAACAACAAATCTAATAAAAATCAATCAAATCCATATAAAATTAACTGATAATGAATGCTCAAATTCTGCTATTGAGTTCCAAAACAACGAATCTTACAATAACTGTTGGTGAATTGAAGCTTATACACAAACAAAGCCCTAGAATCAGACGAAATGGAGAATTAACAGATGAAAACAAAATATACTACAGGAACTGAAATAATCATATATATATATATATATATACCAAGAAAATGAGATACGAGTAACTCCCCAGCGAATAGCATCTCTCCATCCACCACAAACACCAGCAGCAACTATAATCGTCCGATCATCCAACAAACAGACAATTCGCACCAAAAGCTCCACCGGAATCTCACTCCAATCCATCACCACCATTGCCAAATTTCCTTCAAATTCCATTGTTTATTCAAACTAAGAGCAGTTATCATCATTCGAATGCCACACCGTTGACTCAGAAAGTCAACCCATTTGACTCAGAAAGTCAACCCATTGACTATGAAAACCATTCCATTCAATATACAAACGTTTTTGCATATAATACTTCACCAGCCCCTGAATCATCCTATCTTCAAATTCAACCCAAAATTCTCACTTTGCAGGCTCTCATATGGTATGAACACCAATCCATATACCAAACCAAAGCATATCTCCTTCCTTCTACCTTAACAGAAGCCAAATGTCCTCATTTCCTTGCTCATTATAACTTCTTATAGAACTTTTGTTGTATTCCACCTGAATTGAAAACAATTAGTTTTAAACACACCAATGAGTATTTAACTCAACATTGAGTTTTATTAAAACTCAAAATTGTCATAAAACTCAATAGTGAGTTTTATAGAACAATGAGTTTTAAACTTACTAATTATGAACATTAAGTTTAAAACAGTGAGTTTTAAGCTCAACAATAAGTTTTAAACACATCAATGAGTTTTAACAATGAGTTTTAAACTCACATTATGAACATCCGTATATAAAACTCACTGTTATAAAAACAAAGAGTTTGTAGTGAGTTTAAAAAATAGAGAGTTTATAATCTCACTCAAAGTTATAAAACTCACTGGCAAAATTAAACATATTAAAACTCACTGATTATGAACTAAAAGTTACAAACAAGTTTTCAAAACACGTCTTTTAAACTCAACGGTGATTTTTATTAAAACTCAAAATTTTCATAAAACACAACATTGAGTTCTATAACTGAGTGAGATTATAAACTCTCTACTTTTTAAACTCATTGCAAATTCTCTTTTTTTTAATCAGTGAGTTATATATACGGCTGTTCATATTAGTGAGTTTAAAACTCATTGTTAAAACTCAACAGTGAGTTTTATAACATCTTATATAACAATGAGTTTTAAACTCAACAATAAGTTTTAAACACATCAATGAGTTTTAACAATGAGTTTTAAACTCACTAATTATGAACAGCCGTGTATAAAACTCACTGACTAAAAAACTCAATGAAGCTCACTGTTGAGTTTTATAGAATATTTAGAGTTTTAAACTTGTTTCTGTTCATAATCAGTGAGTTTTAACCATAAAAGACTAACTGTTGAGTTTTATAGAATATTAGAGTTTTAAACTTGTTTTTGTTCATAATCAGTGAGTTTTAACCATAAAAAAACTAACTGTTGAGTTTTATAGAACATTTAAGTTTTAAATAAGTTAAAAACTAAGTGTTGAGTTTCATAGAAGATGAGTTTTAAAACTGTGAGTTTTTTTTTTGTTAACGTAGTTGTGATGAGTTTTATAAGTCACTATATTTTCAAATAAATTTAAAACTCAGCATATTAAAACAGTCACTGTATGAGCTAATTAGTGAGTTTTAACCAAGTTTAACTTCATAAATTAATATCTTTGGTTAATGTAGTTGTAATGAGTTCTAATGAGTTTTAAAATCCTTAGTGAGTAATAAAACTCACTATAGTCATAAAAACTCAATGATTAGTGAGTTTTAACCAAGTTTAACTTCATAAATTAAATCTTTTAGTTAATGTAGTTGTAATGAGTTCTAGAGACTAAAACTCAATGGTGAGTTTTTACCTTGACTTAAACTTGATTATAAAACTCACTATAACGACATTAACAAACATTTGAATTTCATTGAGTTAAACATGAATACTGATTTTATAAAACTCATTAAAAGATTAAACTTGGTTAAAACTCACTGATTATGAACTAGTTTTAAAACTCAACATTCAGTTTTAACCAATAGTGAATTTAAAATCCTTAGTGAGTAATAAAACTCACTACAGTCATGAAAACTCAATGAAATAATCAACCGGGAGTTTCAAATCAATAAAAGGTACGTACCACTATAAGGTATGTACTCTTTTTCACTTTTACTTTGTTGCAATCTATCGGTCCTGCATCACTAAAAGTAAATCAATGAGATTTTAAACTCACTTCAATAGAGTTATGAAAACTCACTATTTATAAACCTCAGATAAAACTTATTAGAACTCGCTTCAATAGATGTATTAGAACTCGGATTGGGTTAACCCTCACAATACTTTTTGCCGCCTTTCAAACTTTTCTCATAAATTAAGTATACAAATAATAACAAATTAACAATCACATTAGAGTTATGATTTAAATCTTTGAAGAAAACAATTTAAGAGGTTGTATGCATAACAGTAGACTTTGGACTATTTTCCACCTGTTTGACTTGTTCCTCATTTAGCCAAAGTTTTAGATAAATATAAACAATCAAATTAATTCATTCGTAAGTAAATGAGTCAAAATTGACATTTCAATATGACCCATAAAATGGACTGCAATTGACTAAGCATTTCAATATGACCCATAAAATGGACTGCAATTGACTAAAACAGAACTTGGGTAAATGATCCTTTTTTGGCTATTATTAAGTACTTTTATGATCATCTACAAGATTTCTAAATGCTAGTATGCCACTTCAGGTAGTTGCTTCAGTTATCCTAAATCGGTTTTCTAGATGTAGTTTCATAAACATAAAAATCGGCAAAATTAGGATAGAAGAAATAATTATACCTCAAATCGAATGTTTTTCTAGCATCATCGAATCCAACAACAACGGTCTTGTACTCCTTTACAGGAACCATCACGAACCAAAACTTAGACATAAGAGCCCTCATATTCGTAACCCTAAAATCCGCAACATGAAATTGCAAAATCACAACACGAGAGTTATAAATCTCAACACAAATTTGAACAACACAATATCGTTTGATAGAAAATCTCTAACCTCAGATCCATTGATTATGTAAATGTGTGTGCTTCAGTTCAGAGCCCTAGCTTTTTGGATAAAGACGATGATCGGTTGATCGAAGGATCTAACGGTAGAACAATACTTCAGGTTTGAAATTTTATCCGATCAGAAGAGCAATTGGACGTATCGATCGATGGAATCTAGGTGAAATCGTCGATGTGATGAGCAGATGAAATTGGGATGCCGTTCAAAAGAAAAAAAGAAGATGTAATTATGGATCATCGATAGAATCCAGGTAGTGTGATGTAAACATAAAAGTGTAAAATGTCATCCCTGCCCCTCCGTGTCTTTTTCTTTAAGAAATTCATTAAGATCAGCAAATCAACCTCCACCCTTAGATTAAATAATGAATGGTGATTAGATGGGTCTACGGGTCTACACTTTTTAGGGGGTCTACATTGAACCTCACCCATATATATATATATATATATATATATATATATATATATATATATATATATATATGTGTGTGTGTGAAAAGATTGAATGCCACATGGCATCACCACAACAATCCTTTTTTTTCATTTTCCCTCTCAAATGGTTTGCCTTATATTTTTTTAATTGGTTTGAATAATTGACAAAGTCATTAACTAATTTTTTAACAAAGTAATTGACATTAAATGCATATCTCATATCCTAATTTAAAAACTGAAATTAATTGAAATTGATTCATAATAAATAAGGATATGAATACTTTTTTTTTCAAATTTATAACTTTTTATATTGTCGAGTGCTAATTTTTTTTCTTCAATTCTAATTATCGAATAACATTTTTATAACATGTTAAATTTTATATTCGTTTTTTAAAACCGCCCGTGCGTCGCACGGGTATCAAAAACTAGTATATATATATATGATGTTTAACTTCAGAGAAATTAATTTCTACTAGCCGAATTTCTTATTTTTTTTTAAATATTGTAAAATTAATTATTGCTTTGAAAAATTATATTTTCATAAAAAGGTTATATATGTTTATGCTATATGTTTAAAAATTATAATCACTACATAGGAAAAAAGTTACTAATTATATATTTTTTTCAATCTCACGTAACACATAAATAGATAACCTAATTTAAAAATAAAGCAAAATAGAATAGATCGGTTTCAAATGAAAGCGATTATAACTAATTGAAAGTTGATAATCTTTTCCTTGATTAATTTGATTACAAACCACCAAATAAATAAGTCTCCTAACCCCCTATTTTAGGAGTGGATTACAACGAAATAATAAAGAGATAAACATTGAAAATAAACACAATTTTATCATCTAATACGCCCCCTCAGTTGGAACGGGGATAAGTAGAGACGTTCAAGCTGGACCGAAAATCATCAAATAGATACCGCGGGAGCCCCTTTGTAAATATATCGGCATACTGATGTGGAGAGGGAATATGGAGAACCCGAACATGACCAATTTGCACCTTTTCACGAACGAAGTGGATATCCATCTCCACATGCTTGGTCCGCTGATGTTGGACCGGATTCCCAGACAAGTAAACCGCAGATACATTATCACAGTAAACGACAGTGGCACGGTGGACAGGAACCCGAAGTTCAAAAAGTAAATTGCGTACCCAGGTGGCTTCGGCAACGGCATTGGCAACACCGCGATATTCAGCTTCGGCGCTCGACCTTGAGATAGTAGGCTGCCGCTTTGAAGACCAAGAAATAAGATTAGGACCCATAAAAACGCAATAACCAGAGGTGGACCTGCGTGTGTCAGGACAACCGCCCCAGTCGGCGTCTGAGTAAGCAACGAGAGAAGCGTCCGGAGAGGCAGTGATGCGAAGTCCAAGATCTAATGTACCATGCAAGTATCGAAGGACACGTTTCAGAAATAACATATGTGGTTCCCGCGGAGCGTGCATGAATAAGCATAACTGTTGAACTGCATAGGATAAGTCCGGACGAGTGATGGTAAGGTATTGGAGGGCCCCGGCCAAACTCCGATAAAGATAGCCATCTGTAAGAGGTGCACCCTCGTGAGCACTGAGTTTAGCATTAGTGTCTACTGGAGTGTGGCAAGGTTTACAGGTTGTCTTGTTGGCCCTGTGAAGAATGTCTCGAGCATACTGAGTTTGGCCAAGAAATAGAGAAGTAGCATCCCGAGTGACCTGTATGCCAAGAAAGTCATGAAGAGGCCCCATATCTGTCATTGCAAATTCAGTAGATAGCCTTTTGATGATCTGTGATAAAAGCTGAGAGTTGTTGGCAGTAAGTACTATATCATCAACATAAAGAAGTAAGTAAGCCACCTGGTTGCCATAGTGATAAATAAATAACGAAGTGTCACATAGGCTCTTTGTGAAGCCTAATGAAATGATGAATGCCGAAAACCTGGAATACCATGCCCGGGGCGCCTGTTTGAGGCCATAAAGAGATTTGCGAAGACGGCACACATGATTAGGAAGCTCTGGATTTATAAAACCTGGTGGTTGCTGCATATAAACCGTTTCCTGAAGCGACCCATGCAGAAAAGCGTTCTTGACATCTAGTTGATGAATAGGCCAAGCTTTGGAAACGGCTAATGAGAGGACCGTGCGAATAGTACCGGGCTTAATGACAGGGCTAAATGTCTCCATGCAATCAACCCCAATAGTTTGAGACTTGCCATTGCACACTAACCTGGCTTTGTACCTGTCAAGAGAGCCGTCAGCCTTGAACTTGTGCCGGAATAACCACATGGACCGTATTACCGGTCGGTCTGATGGCCGAGGAACGAGCTCCCATGTGTCATTAACCTGTAAAGCCCTAAATTCGTCGTTCATGGCGCGAAGCCAATTAGGGTCAGCTACGGCTTTTATGTAGGATGTAGGAAGGGGAGAGATATCTGAGGATGCTGCCATAAGGTATTTAGGATTCGGTTTAACAATCCCAGATTTGCCCCGGGTTTCCATGGGGTGTAAATTCGGAGGAGGGTTGGTGGCAGCGGGTGTGGGAGCCGGGGTGGTGAGGCTGGGATCCGGTTCTGGAGATTGGTTAGGAGGGCTGGCCGGATCGGGAGTGGGCTGTGAGGGAGTTGGGCCATGGGTTGGCGAGGAGGGTTGGGCCGGACAGGTTTGGGCCGTAGGGGTGGGGATGGAATGTGGGCTGGTAGCGGAAGGGTGCGAGGGATTGTTTGGGCCGGACGGGTTGGGGTGGGTCGAGGACGAGGGCGGGGCAGCGAAGGAGGTAAAAGGAAAAGTGGGACTGTCCTCGGCAAGAAAATCATAGGTGCTGACGGGAGGAGGGTGGGTGAAAGGAAATTTAGTCTCATCAAATGTGACATGACGAGAGATGTGGACCCGCCCGGTTTGGGGATCGAAGCACCGATACCCTCGGAAATCCGTAGGGTACCCGAGGAAAACACATTGAACGGAACGAGGAGCGAGCTTATGTGGCTGGGTGGCGGAGAGATTGGGGTAGCATGCGCACCCGAACACACGGAGGTGTTCGTATGTTGGGTGACGACGGTAAAGGGCAAAGGCGGGGGGGGGGGGTGATAATTTAACTTCTTGGATGGGAGGATGTTGTGAAGGTAAGAGGCGGTGTGGAGCGCCTCGACCCAGAAAGTAGAGGGAAGATGAGAATGAAGTAGAAGTGCCCGAACAATGTCGTTCAATCTTCTAATCATTCTTTCGGACTTGCCATTTTGCTGAGAAGTTTGTGGACATGAGAAACGAAAGACGAGTCCTTGTTGGGTAGCGAATAGTTTGAAGTTATTATTATCAAATTTCCCCCCTAAGTCACATTGAAACGTTTTAATTTTGGCATTAAATTGAGTTTGAACAAAGTTGTGGAATTTGGTAAATGTAGTGAATGTTTCTGACTTAAACTTTAATGGATACACCCACACAAAATTAGTAGAATTATCAATCAAGACCATGTAATATTTGTATCCAGAATTGCTTAAAACAGGAGAAGTCCACAAATCACAATGAATTAAATCAAAGGCATTAAATGTTTGCGAAACAGAATCATGAAACGGTAAACGTTTACTGTTTGACACCTGACAAGAATTACAAATCAAGGAATCAACAGACTTATTATTTCTAAACGAAAATAAACGAAGAAGATAGTGGAGCACGTTCGATCCCGGATGACCGAGACGATCATGCCATGGGGCAGGAGCAGAGGCAGCAATCAAAGTGGTGTTGGCAGGGTGATCGGGTAGAGGTCTCCGCTGCTATTGTGGCGGGAAAGCAGACGTCCATCCTTGAGGTCCTTCAAAGAAAAACCAAAAGGGTCAAACTCGATTGAGACCTGATTATCAATTGTGAATTTTCGAACAGAAATCAAATTTTTAATGACTTGAGGTGAGTAGATGAGATGGTTAAGTTGATAGGTTTTGGTGGGTGTGGAATAAAAGCCGGTACCTGAACCACTAATCTGCAAAGCATCACCATTACCAACGAAAATAGGATTAACAGGTAACGAACTAACAATTTTAATATTACCTGGGTCCGAAGTGATGTGAGAAGATGCTCCTGTGTCCATAACCCACTGCCCTTGGTCATGGGAGTTGATGTTGAGCGTCGTCATTGCAGCGCCTATATCATTGGGAGATAGAGCATTATACCCGGCGGAAGCGGTTTGGGAGTACCCGTAGCCCGGAGGTGCGCCAGTAGCTGGTTGGGGGTTGATCATCATATGGGCCTGTTGAGGTGTATATTGGGTAGGCATGGAGGGGTACGGGCTGGGCGGAGAGGTCCAAGTGGGGTATTGGGCTTGAAAGTTGGGTGTGGGGTTGAGGTAAGTGGGCCGCTGTCCAGTAGGGGGGTAAGGTTGGGGGCTGTTTGGGTTTGGGCTGTAGTAGGAGGGACCGGCGCCCCAGGTTTGTCGACCACCGCCACGGCCAGAAAACCGGGTGGTTCCGCCACGACCACGCCCCCTTGCGGCCTTCGCCGGATAATAATTGTTCCCGCGATAGCCGTTCGGGTAAGGAGATCGGGTAGCGGGGCTGGGCTCTTGACTGTTACGAGGCGGAGGTTGGGAGGCGGCGGCAAGGGCAGTGTCTCGAGAGGAGGAGGAGCGATTCCGGGCAGCTTGGCGTTGTTGTTCGGCTTCTACCATCCCTCGGGCCTGGTCCCATGTAGGCGTTTGTTGGTTGATGATGGCGCCCACAGTGTCATACTCGGCCGGAAGGCCGCGAACCATCTGTATCACAAGTCGGCTTTCCGAGACCGGTTGCTCGATATCTCCCAATTGAGTAGCAATGTCCTTCAATTTTTGGCAATAATCATCGAAGGAGGCGGCAGCGGAAAGAGTAAGGTTGGTGAACTATTGCTCCAAGGTAGCAGCACGTGCATGTTTATTGTTGAAGAAGATCTCTTGCAACTGGACCCAGGCTTTGCGAGCGGTAGTGTCGTCCTCAATAATACGCGGCAGGAGATCATCGGAAACGGTACTGTAGATCCATTGAAGGACGAGTGCGTCGAGTTCTGCCCATGCGTCATACGTCGGGTCAGTGGTGGCGGGAGCATTTGTGCCATCGATATGAGGCAGCAACTTGTATATCTTGAGGTGGTTTTTGAATAGCTTGACCCAGTTTGTGTATGTGGTCTTTTTGCCATCAAGAATGCGTATGCGGAGATGGACATTGGTGGCGGTAAAGGCAGGGTGGAGGGGTTGTTTTTCCGGATTGGAGGAGGACGATGAAGTCTTGGTGGTGTCGTCGGTGTCCACCATTTCCGCCGTTCAAGCTTTAGGGTTAGGGAGAGAGGAGAAAAAAAATTGCTCTAATTACCATGAAAGTTGATAATCTTTTCCTTGATTAATTTGATTACAAACCACCAAATAAATAAGTCTCCTAACCCCCTATTTTAGGAGTGGATTACAACGAAATAATAAAGAGATAAACATTGAAAATAAACACAATTTTATCATCTAATACGCCCCCTCAGTTGGAACGGGGATAAGTAGAGACGTTCAAGCTGGACCGAAAATCATCAAATAGATACCGCGGGAGCCCCTTTGTAAATATATCGGCATACTGATGTGGAGAGGGAATATGGAGAACCCGAACATGACCAATTTGCACCTTTTCACGAACGAAGTGGATATCCATCTCCACATGCTTGGTCCGCTGATGTTGGACCGGATTCCCAGACAAGTAAACCGCAGATACATTATCACAGTAAACGACAGTGGCACGGTGGACAGGAACCCGAAGTTCAAAAAGTAAATTGCGTACCCAGGTGGCTTCGGCAACGGCATTGGCAACACCGCGATATTCAGCTTCGGCGCTCGACCTTGAGATAGTAGGCTGCCGCTTTGAAGACCAAGAAATAAGATTAGGACCCATAAAAACGCAATAACCAGAGGTGGACCTGCGTGTGTCAGGACAACCGCCCCAGTCGACGTCTGAGTAAGTAATGAGAGAAGCGTCCGGAGAGGCAGTGATGCGAAGTCCAAGATCTAATGTACCATGCAAGTATCGAAGGACACGTTTCAGAAATAACATATGTGGTTCCCGCGGAGCGTGCATGAATAAGCATAACTGTTGAACTGCATAGGATAAGTCCGGACGAGTGATGGTAAGGTATTGGAGGGCCCCGGCCAAACTCCGATAAAGATAGCCATCTGTAAGAGGTGCACCCTCGTGAGCACTGAGTTTAGCATTAGTGTCTACTGGAGTGTGGCAAGGTTTACAGGTTGTCTTGTTGGCCCTGTGAAGAATGTCTCGAGCATACTGAGTTTGGCCAAGAAATAGAGAAGTAGCATCCCGAGTGACCTGTATGCCAAGAAAGTCATGAAGAGGCCCCATATCTGTCATTGCAAATTCAGTAGATAGCCTTTTGATGATCTGTGATAAAAGCTGAGAGTTGTTGGCAGTAAGTACTATATCATCAACATAAAGAAGTAAGTAAGCCACCTGGTTGCCATAGTGATAAATAAATAACGAAGTGTCACATAGGCTCTTTGTGAAGCCTAATGAAATGATGAATGCCGAAAACCTGGAATACCATGCCCGGGGCGCCTGTTTGAGGCCATAAAGAGATTTGCGAAGACGGCACACATGATTAGGAAGCTCTGGATTTATAAAACCTGGTGGTTGCTGCATATAAACCGTTTCCTGAAGCGACCCATGCAGAAAAGCGTTCTTGACATCTAGTTGATGAATAGGCCAAGCTTTGGAAACGGCTAATGAGAGGACCGTGCGAATAGTACCGGGCTTAATGACAGGGCTAAATGTCTCCATGCAATCAACCCCAATAGTTTGAGACTTGCCATTGCACACTAACCTGGCTTTGTACCTGTCAAGAGAGCCGTCAGCCTTGAACTTGTGCCGGAATAACCACATGGACCGTATTACCGGTCGGTCTGATGGCCGAGGAACGAGCTCCCATGTGTCATTAACCTGTAAAGCCCTAAATTCGTCGTTCATGGCGCGAAGCCAATTAGGGTCAGCTACGGCTTTTATGTAGGATGTAGGAAGGGGAGAGATATCTGAGGATGCTGCCATAAGGTATTTAGGATTCGGTTTAACAATCCCAGATTTGCCCCGGGTTTCCATGGGGTGTAAATTCGGAGGAGGGTTGGTGGCAGCGGGTGTGGGAGCCGGGGTGGTGAGGCTGGGATCCGGTTCTGGAGATTGGTTAGGAGGGCTGGCCGGATCGGGAGTGGGCTGTGAGGGAGTTGGGCCATGGGTTGGCGAGGAGGGTTGGGCCGGACAGGTTTGGGCCGTAGGGGTGGGGATGGAATGTGGGCTGGTAGCGGAAGGGTGCGAGGGATTGTTTGGGCCGGACGGGTTGGGGTGGGTCGAGGACGAGGGCGGGGCAGCGAAGGAGGTAAAAGGAAAAGTGGGACTGTCCTCGGCAAGAAAATCATAGGTGCTGACGGGAGGAGGGTGGGTGAAAGGAAATTTAGTCTCATCAAATGTGACATGACGAGAGATGTGGACCCGCCCGGTTTGGGGATCGAAGCACCGATACCCTCGGAAATCCGTAGGGTACCCGAGGAAAACACATTGAACGGAACGAGGAGCGAGCTTATGTGGCTGGGTGGCGGAGAGATTGGGGTAGCATGCGCACCCGAACACACGGAGGTGTTCGTATGTTGGGTGACGACGGTAAAGGGCAAAGGCGGGGGGGGGGGGGTGATAATTTAACTTCTTGGATGGGAGGATGTTGTGAAGGTAAGAGGCGGTGTGGAGCGCCTCGACCCAGAAAGTAGAGGGAAGATGAGAATGAAGTAGAAGTGCCCGAACAATGTCGTTCAATCTTCTAATCATTCTTTCGGACTTGCCATTTTGCTGAGAAGTTTGTGGACATGAGAAACGAAAGACGAGTCCTTGTTGGGTAGCGAATAGTTTGAAGTTATTATTATCAAATTTCCCCCCTAAGTCACATTGAAACGTTTTAATTTTGGCATTAAATTGAGTTTGAACAAAGTTGTGGAATTTGGTAAATGTAGTGAATGTTTCTGACTTAAACTTTAATGGATACACCCACACAAAATTAGTAGAATTATCAATCAAGACCATGTAATATTTGTATCCAGAATTGCTTAAAACAGGAGAAGTCCACAAATCACAATGAATTAAATCAAAGGCATTAAATGTTTGCGAAACAGAATCATGAAACGGTAAACGTTTACTGTTTGACACCTGACAAGAATTACAAATCAAGGAATCAACAGACTTATTATTTCTAAACGAAAATAAACGAAGAAGATAGTGGAGCACGTTCGATCCCGGATGACCGAGACGATCATGCCATGGGGCAGGAGCAGAGGCAGCAATCAAAGTGGTGTTGGCAGGGTGATCGGGTAGAGGTCTCCGCTGCTATTGTGGCGGGAAAGCAGACGTCCATCCTTGAGGTCCTTCAAAGAAAAACCAAAAGGGTCAAACTCGATTGAGACCTGATTATCAATTGTGAATTTTCGAACAGAAATCAAATTTTTAATGACTTGAGGTGAGTAGATGAGATGGTTAAGTTGATAGGTTTTGGTGGGTGTGGAATAAAAGCCGGTACCTGAACCACTA
Organism: Deinandra increscens subsp. villosa; assembly: GCA_039602395.1. NCBI lineage: Eukaryota > Viridiplantae > Streptophyta > Magnoliopsida > Asterales > Asteraceae > Deinandra > Deinandra increscens. The sequence continues at coordinate 4,769,794 of JBCNJP010000023.1, forward strand.
ATCTGCAAAGCATCACCATTACCAACGAAAATAGGATTAACAGGTAACGAACTAACAATTTTAATATTACCTGGGTCCGAAGTGATGTGAGAAGATGCTCCTGTGTCCATAACCCACTGCCCTTGGTCATGGGAGTTGATGTTGAGCGTCGTCATTGCAGCGCCTATATCATTGGGAGATAGAGCATTATACCCGGCGGAAGCGGTTTGGGAGTACCCGTAGCCCGGAGGTGCGCCAGTAGCTGGTTGGGGGTTGATCATCATATGGGCCTGTTGAGGTGTATATTGGGTAGGCATGGAGGGGTACGGGCTGGGCGGAGAGGTCCAAGTGGGGTATTGGGCTTGAAAGTTGGGTGTGGGGTTGAGGTAAGTGGGCCGCTGTCCAGTAGGGGGGTAAGGTTGGGGGCTGTTTGGGTTTGGGCTGTAGTAGGAGGGACCGGCGCCCCAGGTTTGTCGACCACCGCCACGGCCAGAAAACCGGGTGGTTCCGCCACGACCACGCCCCCTTGCGGCCTTCGCCGGATAATAATTGTTCCCGCGATAGCCGTTCGGGTAAGGAGATCGGGTAGCGGGGCTGGGCTCTTGACTGTTACGAGGCGGAGGTTGGGAGGCGGCGGCAAGGGCAGTGTCTCGAGAGGAGGAGGAGCGATTCCGGGCAGCTTGGCGTTGTTGTTCGGCTTCTACCATCCCTCGGGCCTGGTCCCATGTAGGCGTTTGTTGGTTGATGATGGCGCCCACAGTGTCATACTCGGCCGGAAGGCCGCGAACCATCTGTATCACAAGTCGGCTTTCCGAGACCGGTTGCTCGATATCTCCCAATTGAGTAGCAATGTCCTTCAATTTTTGGCAATAATCATCGAAGGAGGCGGCAGCGGAAAGAGTAAGGTTGGTGAACTATTGCTCCAAGGTAGCAGCACGTGCATGTTTATTGTTGAAGAAGATCTCTTGCAACTGGACCCAGGCTTTGCGAGCGGTAGTGTCGTCCTCAATAATACGCGGCAGGAGATCATCGGAAACGGTACTGTAGATCCATTGAAGGACGAGTGCGTCGAGTTCTGCCCATGCGTCATACGTCGGGTCAGTGGTGGCGGGAGCATTTGTGCCATCGATATGAGGCAGCAACTTGTATATCTTGAGGTGGTTTTTGAATAGCTTGACCCAGTTTGTGTATGTGGTCTTTTTGCCATCAAGAATGCGTATGCGGAGATGGACATTGGTGGCGGTAAAGGCAGGGTGGAGGGGTTGTTTTTCCGGATTGGAGGAGGACGATGAAGTCTTGGTGGTGTCGTCGGTGTCCACCATTTCCGCCGTTCAAGCTTTAGGGTTAGGGAGAGAGGAGAAAAAAAATTGCTCTGATTACCATGAAAGTTGATAATCTTTTCCTTGATTAATTTGATTACAAACCACCAAATAAATAAGTCTCCTAACCCCCTATTTTAGGAGTGGATTACAACGAAATAATAAAGAGATAAACATTGAAAATAAACACAATCTTATCATCTAATACGCCCCCTCAGTTGGAACGGGGATAAGTAGAGACGTTCAAGCTGGACCGAAAATCATCAAATAGATACCGCGGGAGCCCCTTTGTAAATATATCGGCATACTGATGTGGAGAGGGAATATGGAGAACCCGAACATGACCAATTTGCACCTTTTCACGAACGAAGTGGATATCCATCTCCACATGCTTGGTCCGCTGATGTTGGACCGGATTCCCAGACAAGTAAACCGCAGATACATTATCACAGTAAACGACAGTGGCACGGTGGACAGGAACCCGAAGTTCAAAAAGTAAATTGCGTACCCAGGTGGCTTCGGCAACGGCATTGGCAACACCGCGATATTCAGCTTCGGCGCTCGACCTTGAGATAGTAGGCTGCCGCTTTGAAGACCAAGAAATAAGATTAGGACCCATAAAAACGCAATAACCAGAGGTGGACCTGCGTGTGTCAGGACAACCGCCCCAGTCGACGTCTGAGTAAGTAATGAGAGAAGCGTCCGGAGAGGCAGTGATGCGAAGTCCAAGATCTAATGTACCATGCAAGTATCGAAGGACACGTTTCAGAAATAACATATGTGGTTCCCGCGGAGCGTGCATGAATAAGCATAACTGTTGAACTGCATAGGATAAGTCCGGACGAGTGATGGTAAGGTATTGGAGGGCCCCGGCCAAACTCCGATAAAGATAGCCATCTGTAAGAGGTGCACCCTCGTGAGCACTGAGTTTAGCATTAGTGTCTACTGGAGTGTGGCAAGGTTTACAGGTTGTCTTGTTGGCCCTGTGAAGAATGTCTCGAGCATACTGAGTTTGGCCAAGAAATAGAGAAGTAGCATCCCGAGTGACCTGTATGCCAAGAAAGTCATGAAGAGGCCCCATATCTGTCATTGCAAATTCAGTAGATAGCCTTTTGATGATCTGTGATAAAAGCTGAGAGTTGTTGGCAGTAAGTACTATATCATCAACATAAAGAAGTAAGTAAGCCACCTGGTTGCCATAGTGATAAATAAATAACGAAGTGTCACATAGGCTCTTTGTGAAGCCTAATGAAATGATGAATGCCGAAAACCTGGAATACCATGCCCGGGGCGCCTGTTTGAGGCCATAAAGAGATTTGCGAAGACGGCACACATGATTAGGAAGCTCTGGATTTATAAAACCTGGTGGTTGCTGCATATAAACCGTTTCCTGAAGCGACCCATGCAGAAAAGCGTTCTTGACATCTAGTTGATGAATAGGCCAAGCTTTGGAAACGGCTAATGAGAGGACCGTGCGAATAGTACCGGGCTTAATGACAGGGCTAAATGTCTCCATGCAATCAACCCCAATAGTTTGAGACTTGCCATTGCACACTAACCTGGCTTTGTACCTGTCAAGAGAGCCGTCAGCCTTGAACTTGTGCCGGAATAACCACATGGACCGTATTACCGGTCGGTCTGATGGCCGAGGAACGAGCTCCCATGTGTCATTAACCTGTAAAGCCCTAAATTCGTCGTTCATGGCGCGAAGCCAATTAGGGTCAGCTACGGCTTTTATGTAGGATGTAGGAAGGGGAGAGATATCTGAGGATGCTGCCATAAGGTATTTAGGATTCGGTTTAACAATCCCAGATTTGCCCCGGGTTTCCATGGGGTGTAAATTCGGAGGAGGGTTGGTGGCAGCGGGTGTGGGAGCCGGGGTGGTGAGGCTGGGATCCGGTTCTGGAGATTGGTTAGGAGGGCTGGCCGGATCGGGAGTGGGCTGTGAGGGAGTTGGGCCATGGGTTGGCGAGGAGGGTTGGGCCGGACAGGTTTGGGCCGTAGGGGTGGGGATGGAATGTGGGCTGGTAGCGGAAGGGTGCGAGGGATTGTTTGGGCCGGACGGGTTGGGGTGGGTCGAGGACGAGGGCGGGGCAGCGAAGGAGGTAAAAGGAAAAGTGGGACTGTCCTCGGCAAGAAAATCATAGGTGCTGACGGGAGGAGGGTGGGTGAAAGGAAATTTAGTCTCATCAAATGTGACATGACGAGAGATGTGGACCCGCCCGGTTTGGGGATCGAAGCACCGATACCCTCGGAAATCCGTAGGGTACCCGAGGAAAACACATTGAACGGAACGAGGAGCGAGCTTATGTGGCTGGGTGGCGGAGAGATTGGGGTAGCATGCGCACCCGAACACACGGAGGTGTTCGTATGTTGGGTGACGACGGTAAAGGGCAAAGGCGGGGGGGGGGGGGTGATAATTTAACTTCTTGGATGGGAGGATGTTGTGAAGGTAAGAGGCGGTGTGGAGCGCCTCGACCCAGAAAGTAGAGGGAAGATGAGAATGAAGTAGAAGTGCCCGAACAATGTCGTTCAATCTTCTAATCATTCTTTCGGACTTGCCATTTTGCTGAGAAGTTTGTGGACATGAGAAACGAAAGACGAGTCCTTGTTGGGTAGCGAATAGTTTGAAGTTATTATTATCAAATTTCCCCCCTAAGTCACATTGAAACGTTTTAATTTTGGCATTAAATTGAGTTTGAACAAAGTTGTGGAATTTGGTAAATGTAGTGAATGTTTCTGACTTAAACTTTAATGGATACACCCACACAAAATTAGTAGAATTATCAATCAAGACCATGTAATATTTGTATCCAGAATTGCTTAAAACAGGAGAAGTCCACAAATCACAATGAATTAAATCAAAGGCATTAAATGTTTGCGAAACAGAATCATGAAACGGTAAACGTTTACTGTTTGACACCTGACAAGAATTACAAATCAAGGAATCAACAGACTTATTATTTCTAAACGAAAATAAACGAAGAAGATAGTGGAGCACGTTCGATCCCGGATGACCGAGACGATCATGCCATGGGGCAGGAGCAGAGGCAGCAATCAAAGTGGTGTTGGCAGGGTGATCGGGTAGAGGTCTCCGCTGCTATTGTGGCGGGAAAGCAGACGTCCATCCTTGAGGTCCTTCAAAGAAAAACCAAAAGGGTCAAACTCGATTGAGACCTGATTATCAATTGTGAATTTTCGAACAGAAATCAAATTTTTAATGACTTGAGGTGAGTAGATGAGATGGTTAAGTTGATAGGTTTTGGTGGGTGTGGAATAAAAGCCGGTACCTGAACCACTAATCTGCAAAGCATCACCATTACCAACGAAAATAGGATTAACAGGTAACGAACTAACAATTTTAATATTACCTGGGTCCGAAGTGATGTGAGAAGATGCTCCTGTGTCCATAACCCACTGCCCTTGGTCATGGGAGTTGATGTTGAGCGTCGTCATTGCAGCGCCTATATCATTGGGAGATAGAGCATTATACCCGGCGGAAGCGGTTTGGGAGTACCCGTAGCCCGGAGGTACGCCAGTAGCTGGTTGGGGGTTGATCATCATATGGGCCTGTTGAGGTGTATATTGGGTAGGCATGGAGGGGTACGGGCTGGGCGGAGAGGTCCAAGTGGGGTATTGGGCTTGAAAGTTGGGTGTGGGGTTGAGGTAAGTGGGCCGCTGTCCAGTAGGGGGGTAAGGTTGGGGGCTGTTTGGGTTTGGGCTGTAGTAGGAGGGACCGGCGCCCCAGGTTTGTCGACCACCGCCACGGCCAGAAAACCGGGTGGTTCCGCCACGACCACGCCCCCTTGCGGCCTTCGCCGGATAATAATTGTTCCCGCGATAGCCGTTCGGGTAAGGAGATCGGGTAGCGGGGCTGGGCTCTTGACTGTTACGAGGCGGAGGTTGGGAGGCGGCGGCAAGGGCAGTGTCTCGAGAGGAGGAGGAGCGATTCCGGGCAGCTTGGCGTTGTTGTTCGGCTTCTACCATCCCTCGGGCCTGGTCCCATGTAGGCGTTTGTTGGTTGATGATGGCGCCCACAGTGTCATACTCGGCCGGAAGGCCGCGAACCATCTGTATCACAAGTCGGCTTTCCGAGACCGGTTGCTCGATATCTCCCAATTGAGTAGCAATGTCCTTCAATTTTTGGCAATAATCATCGAAGGAGGCGGCAGCGGAAAGAGTAAGGTTGGTGAACTATTGCTCCAAGGTAGCAGCACGTGCATGTTTATTGTTGAAGAAGATCTCTTGCAACTGGACCCAGGCTTTGCGAGCGGTAGTGTCGTCCTCAATAATACGCGGCAGGAGATCATCGGAAACGGTACTGTAGATCCATTGAAGGACGAGTGCGTCGAGTTCTGCCCATGCGTCATACGTCGGGTCAGTGGTGGCGGGAGCATTTGTGCCATCGATATGAGGCAGCAACTTGTATATCTTGAGGTGGTTTTTGAATAGCTTGACCCAGTTTGTGTATGTGGTCTTTTTGCCATCAAGAATGCGTATGCGGAGATGGACATTGGTGGCGGTAAAGGCAGGGTGGAGGGGTTGTTTTTCCGGATTGGAGGAGGACGATGAAGTCTTGGTGGTGTCGTCGGTGTCCACCATTTCCGCCGTTCAAGCTTTAGGGTTAGGGAGAGAGGAGAAAAAAAATTGCTCTAATTACCATGAAAGTTGATAATCTTTTCCTTGATTAATTTGATTACAAACCACCAAATAAATAAGTCTCCTAACCCCCTATTTTAGGAGTGGATTACAACGAAATAATAAAGAGATAAACATTGAAAATAAACACAATCTTATCATCTAATACTAATAACATCGTCCGAACTAGTTTATATTTTTATTTTATTTTTTAAAGATGGATTATTTTCTATGATTGTAAACGAACTAAACGTTTAATATACAGTCTGGCTAGAAATTAGTTTTTTTTAATCGTTTAATTAATAAATGCACACCAACAAAAAATTCTTTTGGTTTATTTAAACGAAAAACTCACATGAACAAAAGTCGCATTCTTTCATCTGTGTCTTTGAACCCTCGATAAGGTGTCCGTAAATTTAGAGTCGTTTATGATCATTCATTCTAGGAAAAATTGCGCCAAATAATCCTAACTTTTCACCTTTTGCAAACAATAATCTCACATTTAGATTTAGCAACTGACACTCCCAATTTGTCAACATTTTGCAATTAACAGTCCCGTCGATAAAAAAATCTAACTCCGTTAACAGATGCTGACGTGGAAGTTGATGTGGATTTTTTTTAATTTTTCTTTTTTTTTCAATATCCAGTCATCATCACCTCACCACCACCACCACCTCACCACCACTCCACCACCACAACCACCCCATCGCCACCATCAAATCCGCGAAACAATCAGACGAGTGACACGTGCGATGCCAGCTTTGATTATACGCACTTTTGGGTCGAATCCGAGCTCAATTTTGGACAATTTCGTTCTGTTTGACTTTTTGGAGTCAAACTTCATGTATTTTGACTCAAAAATTGGACCCGAATTGGAGTTTGTTTGTGTTTGTGATTGATTCCAGTAGTTATGGTTTATCAAAACGAATCTACCGTAGGTTACGAAAACAATTTTCATTGAGTTTTGTTCATAATCGCGAAATGGGGGTGGTGAACATGTTCTTGAGCTCATCAATGGTGAAATATTTAATCCTTAACGGTTTTCTGCAAGTCTGGTTCCATTAGCTTCGGTTTGAACTCATGAATTCAATGGTACAATCAGTTTCGAATTTTGTTCATGTTTGTGTGATTCACCATTATCAAAGAATGGTGTTCTTCAAGAGCTCATCAATGGTGAATTGTTTTCGTAACCTACGGTAGATTCGTTTTAATAAACTATAACTACTGGAATCAATCACAAACACAAACAAACTCAATTTCGGGTCCAATTTTGAGTCAAAATACATGAAGTTTGACTCCAAAAAGTCAAACATAATGAACTTAAAGATAGGATTAGTATTTGCAAAAATGTGAAAAGTTGGGATTAAAAAGAAAAAAAAATTTCCACATCAGCTTTCACGTCAGCATCTGTTAACGAAGTTAGATTTTTTTAACGACGAGACTGTTATTTGCAAAATGTTAACAAATTGAGAGTGCTAGTTGCTAAATCTAAAGATGAGATTATTATTTGCAAAAAGTGAAAAGTTGAGATTATTTGACGCAATTTTTCCTTCATTCTATATTAATTTTGTATTTTGTTTTGGAAAATAAAGGATAAGCTCACCGCTTCTTTACTCGTTTTCTTGTCGGTTTCACTTAATTAAGTTATAGCGCGAAGTTTGAGAAGAGCCAGGTAAAATGACAACTTCACCCCTTCAGCAACACCCTTCTTCTTCAGTTCCAATTTCTAACTTCACACAACTGCCGGGAGAAATACATGATGGCAGGAATGTAAATTACTCCAACTATAATCCCAATATTTACAACTACACACAGTTAAATACATACTCGATTTTTCTGTTCACTTTTTACCGTAGACTACCAGCTGAATTGCTCAAATGGAACCTCATCGTCGCCGATCAAACGCCGTACTGCTTCTTCTAATCGTCTCTTTTCCGGCGATCCTCCTCCCGTCGCCGGTCGCCGTCGCTAAAGAAGAAAAAGTGGAGCTGACAGTATACTATGAAGCTCTATGTCCATCAAGTGAGGATTTCATAACCGAATATCTGAACAAGATATTCGATAACGGGCTAATTTCGATCGTTGATCTGAAGCTTAGTCCCTATGGAAACGCTCAGATTAGTTCCAACGGGACAATCGTTTGCCAGGTTTATTAATCTGCCGCTATACCTTTTTTGATACCAAAACTAAGTTTTTTAAAACAGCGATTCTATTCGGACACCACAAAATTTTATTTCAACATTCAATAACCGTCCCGGTTTGAATAAGGAGAAAAGTAAACCGCTCCGGTTTAATTTTTCTTTTTTTATGATTCGTTTAACTTTAATCTATAAAAAAAAATTCACGATTCATTTTCACTATTCTTTTAACTTCCAATACATTTACTTTTCATCAAAATTTTTTTTTATTTTTTTTGAAGAACAAATCGGGGCGGTTTGAGCTTTGAGCTATAAGCCCCGGTTTACTTTTTGGTCAAAGCTTGTTTTCTGAAACTGTACTGATGTGACGGTTTGTTTTATTCAAACCATCCCGGTTTGATCAACCCCCGGTTTGGCGTTTCGATTTAAAGAAAAGGTGTCGAAATAGTAGTTCCCTTTGAAAAATTACGTTCATATATCTGGGGTCATAACTAAGGGTCATAACTAAGGGTGTAAATGAGACGAGTCGCTCGTAAGCTAATCGAGATCGACTCGATAAAAATTCGAAACGAGCTGAGCCTTAACGAGCTCAGTCTTTGAAATAAGACCCGTTTAATAAACGAGCTCAAGCCCGAGCTTTACATATCGAATTCGAGTCGGCTGATGAGCCTTAACGAGCCTTTTATTTATATAATTTTTTATTTAGTTTGATATATATATTTTAAAAAAGTAATTATTATCGTATATAAAATATGATAAAATAAGTAACTAATATGTATTATTTTCTATATAGAGTATAATTGTAAATATATACACATTTAGTTATGATTATGAAAATATAAATAAAATAAAAATTAGTAATAAACGAGCCTAGACGGGCTCCGCTCGGCTCGGCTCGTTTACATCCCTCGTCATAACATAATATTGTTATTGTTTAATAAGTTCGTTTGATTTTCTGTTTGTGGTCATAACATAATATTGTTTAATAAATTCGTATGATTTTGTGTTTTTTTTTGCAGCATGGTAAATGGGAATGTTTGCTTAATACTATAGAAGCCTGTGCAATTCATGTCTGGCCTGATGTGGTAAGATTTGACAAATTTTTTACGACTATGGGCTATGGTTAAAAAGGTGAAAGTTGAAACTATTGAAATTTAAATAGTTGTGAAATTAGCGACCAGGTTAGTGTCAAAATGATTGCAAATTATTGACCATAAATAAATCAGTCATAAAGTTACTTAATGAGAACAAGTCTCTAGCAAAATAGGCAACTAATTGGTTAGATTGTAAAATTAGTTGTAAAAGGTTACTGTTGCAAATGTTATATAAAGATTTCGTGGCAAATTCTGTAGGTATTTCAGCCGGTGATTAGTTGGGGACTTCGTCGCTAATTTTGAGCAAAATAATTGTAGGTTTTAAATATATTTTGGTAGCAAAATATGGTTGATTTCGTCGCAAAGTTTGAAATGAAACTTAGGTCCTTAGCTTGTTGCCATAATCATTTCAGTTGTATAAGTAGTCTCAAATATTTGGTCACAAAATGTGTTCGTATTTGGTCACAAATTTGGTGGATGGATTCGTCGCAAATATTCTTGTCGCTAAGTTTTTACAAAGGTTTAGTAGATTTCGTTGCTAATTCTGAGACGAAAACTTAGGTCCATAGATGATTGCAAAAATATCTCAGTTTTATTTATACTCGCAAAACCAGTTGTACACATATAGTCGTAAAAGTATTTTGGAAGCAAAATTTTGGTCACAAAATGTGTTCAGATTTAGTCATTTAGTGTCGATGGATTGGTCGCAAATATTTATATTGCTAAGTTTCTTTCAAAGGTTTAGCAGGTCGTTGCTAATTCTGAGACGAAAGCTTAGGTCCATAGATTTGTTGCAAAAATGTTTCGGTTGTATTAAAAGTCTCAAAAGTATTTTAGTTGCTAAACTTTGTCAAAGAGTGTTGCAGATTTCGTCGCTAATTTTGAGTGAAAGCCTAAGCCGCTAGATTGGTCGCAAAAATATTGGGTCGCAGATTGGTCAAAGAGTGTTGCAGATTTCGTCGCTAATTTTGAGACGAAAACGTAGGTCCATAGATAGGTTAGAGAAATATTTGGGTTGTCTAAATAAGTTGTCGCAAAAATCAGTCGTGACAGCTTTCTGTCGCAAACCATCGTAAAAAGGAATTTACGAAGGTTTTGATAGTATATGCGGGATTGCTCCTTCTAGCTAACACAAATCTTTGATGCAGTCTGACCACTTCCCTTTTGTCTATTGCGTGGAAAGATTGAATCAAGACGAGAATTACACCGAGTGGGAAACATGTTTCGAGATCTTGAATTTGGATTCGAAACCAGTTGCTGATTGTTACCGCAGTGGTCTCGGACACAAGGTTAGTTTTCGGGTTGCTTGCGGGTCAAGTTCTTGCGTTATATGGGATTTGATTGTTTATATATAGAGTAAATTACATAGAAGGTCTCTTTATGTTTTACTTAGATTTCGGCTTAGGTCCTTTAAGTAAAGTTGTTACACCAAACATCCTTTATGTTTTAAACTTGTTTCGTAGAAAGTCCTTTATCACTAACGGTGTTAAAAAACACCGTTAGCTCAGGGACACTTTAGTCATTTTATAAAATCTTAAAATAAAAACTTTATAATAACAAAAACTCCATTTCATATTAAAATTTAGTATCAATTATTGTCATCTTTTTTTTCAAAAAAAAAAGAAATTATTGTCAAAATCTCCGTACTAATCCCGACCGCCTACTACTCCGACCGCCGGTGAAGACAACGATAATTGTCGTTATCGATCCTTCTCCTCCGACACTTCTCACAGGAGATTTTCCTTCTCGGACGCCATCCATCTCCGTTACTGACCATCGTTCCGCTAGGGCTCCTCCACCGGCATTTTCCCATTTACTTTTCCGATTAAATATCAACAGATTGAAGATTGGATTGCAAGAGGAACCAGATCTAAACCCGATCTAAATCAAGAACGCCGATGAGTCCGATGAGTTCGGATTTTGACGGTACGACGAGCTGTGAGGTAGAGTCACCGGAAAACGTATTTGGCCATCAATATGTGAAGACGAGATCTAATCGCTTCACCAGGATGAAACGATTGCAGTGAAGGAGCTACACAATCATTACCAATGTCGCCGAACGTGATTGCGGTTCTAGATTGTAAATCGTTTGATATAAAATTGACGGAGAAGAGGAACCTGCTCGTCGGCGACCGGATGCCGATCACAAAGTTCACCGGAAATGGAATTTACACATATCTCGATTGGCAGGTCTGTGCGTTTGTTTTCATATGAAATGGAATTTTCTATTGTATATAATATTTAATTTTATAATGTTTTTATTAGAAGGTTTTATAAATGACTAAACTGCCCCTGAACTAACAGTATTTTTTAACACTGTTAGTGATAAAGGACCTTCTATGAAGCAAGTTTAAAACATAAAGGATGTTTAGTGTAACAACGTTACTTAAAGGACCTAAACCGAAATCTAAGTATAACATAAAGGACCTTCTGTGTAATTTACTCTTATATATATGTTTTATGCAGCTTGAGATTGGATATGCTGATGAAACAATGGCTCTTGAACCTCCTCATGTTTATGTCCCATGGGTAGTTGTTGATGGACAACCACTTTATGATGTAAGTATTTTTTTTTATTTAGTTTTAATTCAAAAGATTGTAGGTTCAAATCCTGTAAAGTATAGATTTTGCTCTTAAAAATAGAGTTTAACCGTTAAATGAAATTAGAATTTGGAAACTATAGTCTAGAATAATGATTAATGACATTTATGTTGTGATAATTGTAGGATTATACAAATTTCATAAGCTACATATGTAAAGCTTATAAAGGTTCTAATCTGCCCCAAGCTTGCCTCGGTTTATCCCACCTGATTCGCGGTCCAAGGAACGCCGAAAAACATTTGAGTCATGTCTGCTACAAAGAAGATGATGTGAAGTCAAAGTCAACACTAACAGAATTCATCTCATCAATGGCAGATTCTTGGATAAGCTTGTTGGCATAAGAAAATCTAGGTAAGATTAATGGTATGTTGGTTGTTTTTCTAGGAACTAGTTGTTTTGATAATTGTAACTTTGGCAACAATGTGGCATATGTGAGAAGACTTGTAGTTTTAGTACCTTGTTCTCTAAGTTGTTCTAACATAGGTGGGCAATGATCTTATTATCTTTAAAGTTTTTTATTATCTTTAAGTCGACTCACTCTAAGGGGTTGTTTGGTTCAAAGAAAGTTTCCAATGGAATTGGAATATTTTAATAGGATTGTAATGTGACGGAATTGGAATTAATTCCATTAGAAATTAGAAATTGATAATGTGTTTCGTTGGCTAATAAGATCAAGAGATAGGAATGTAAGTTAAAGTAAATTACGTAACTACCCTTTTATATGAAAACCCTGAAGCCCCAAATCCATGTCTCTAGTCTCTACCATTGCCATTTCCGTTCCTGTTTCATTCAACTTCATCTTCTTCGTCACATTCTTCATTGATTTACCGAAACTAATCGCTTTTGGTTACAAAAATGAGCAATCAAATTTTTGCAAGAAACAATTTTGCTTTGTTTTTTTTTCATCTAGAACTAATCGATTTTGGCGACAAACAAGCAAAATGACCAGTGCATTGTTAGGGGGTCCGTTTGTTTTTTAAACACGATATACTTTATATGTTTGATGTAGTGATAAATGCATTCTCAGGGTAGTATTGTAACTTGTTTATTCTTATGAATATAAGTTTGATATTGACCGATAGACATAGAACTTTGAGATCATCTGTAGCACCCTTCTTGTCTGTCAAGTTTATTCGTTTGCATATAAGTTGCTATTGCTTTCAATTTAACAGTTTATGACTTTATTCTGTACATTGTTTTCTTATCTTTGACATGACAAGTATGATATATCTTTACCTTCTTTTTCAAATAAGCTTTTGTGATCTAAGGTACGTATGATTTAATATTTTTTTACCTTTTTATAATTTTTCATGATCCGAGTCAAGTCAAATTTGAATATGTGATCTATTTCTATTTTTTTCTTTCAAAATACGCTTTCATAATCCGAGTCGGGTCAAATATGATACATATGTTTTTCCAAATACGCTTTCGTATTTGTTAACATTTTTTACAATAATGTAACCTTTTTATTATTTACAAGTATACCTTCGAGACATATACATAATACATTACACATCCACTAGTTTTTATTTGAAAATAAAAATGAACAAGCCAAGTAGCCAACACCTATCAAGCACCGATCTGAGCTAACTTTTTATAAAAGCATTGTGTTAGTCTTTTAGATTCCTGAGGGTTATAAACTCCCATAATTATTTATATCATCACTAGAAATCTTAAAAAAAAAATAACAAATATCATTAGGAGTAAACAAATGTAAAAGCTAAAAATTAAGAGGGCCCAACCGGGTTCGAACCGGTGACCTCTTGATCTGCAGTCAAATGCTCTACCACTGAGCTATGGACCCGAGTTGTTTAGATTATGTAAATAAAATTATATATATTTTGCTTATAATTAGTTAAAGAAAACGAAGACGAACTTCCATTTGGTAGTGGATGCATTCAAGTGGAGATTTTTTTACTGGGAAAATTCCATATATTGCGATTATTAGTGACATTTTCGGATTATAACCATTTGAATTTTGGTTTTCATAAAATAGCCACTTATATGGAGGCATTCGATTCTTGATTAAATCAATAGAATTTTCACATGTCAGCTCTAGAGGTGTTGGCGACCGACGATCATAAAGTTTACGCACTATTATGGTCGTTAGCAACTCTCTGACACAACTATCAGAGTTGCTGTCGCCCCTAACTTTTTTCTTTAATTCAAAATTTAAAAATGAGAGAGAAAGAAGTGTATAGTGTGATTTAAAATTGACATGGTAGGACTCAACCTCTAGGATGTCTAGAAGGAAAACGTGAACTAAAAAGGCCCAAAACATATTTTTTGTCTTCACATTTACTACATATAGCCCACATATACATTCGCATCCAACATTTGTTTGTGATTTATATTTCATGAGCCCAAATAAATAAAGTGGCATTTACATCTTTTGTAATAGGAAAATTGGATTTTAATAATACCAGTTTTTCCTCATTGGCGGATAATAATACGAGTTTCAAAAATAGCATACAATAATACCAATTAATGAGGTAGGTGCTTATAATGAAATGCCGTTAGTTGAACACTAACGGTGTTAGTGATTTGCTGACGTGGCAAATGTTGAGGGACTCTTTTGTAATTTTTTAAAATGGAGGGGCTTATTTGAAATTTCTAAAAAATAATTAAAAAAAAAAAGAAAAGAAAACAAAGCAGTCGTTCTCTTTCCCGACCAAACTCCGGCGACCACCATGGCAACCACCAACCACCATGTGCTCCGGCGTTCCGATCGGAGATGGTTACGATCGAGAGTTCGTAGAGGTAGAGAAGAAGCAGTTAACAAATGTTAGCCGGAACGCCTTCATCGGACTCGGGAGATGCCATCCCCGGCGCTTCGCCGGTGCCGGACTGAAACTGTCACCGGCAGCAACAGCGACTGATCTGGATCTCATCATCCTCATTAATTGGTAAAGAGAACGACTGCTTTGGTCGCTGGAGTTTGGTCGCCGGCGCCGGACTGGTCGCCGGAGTTTGGTCGGGATCGCAGTTGTGCCCTGGATGTATTATCACATACTTCCAGCTGGCCGTTCTGCCCAAGCAGCACAAAATTAACCTCGCTACACCCATGTGATAATACATCCTAGCATGCTAACACCCAAAATTAACGACTGCTTCGCCGGCGCCGGACTGCTCGCCGGAGTTGGTCGGGAAAGAGAACGACTGTTATGTTTTCTTTTTTTTAATTATTTTTTAGAAATTTCAAATAAGCCCCTCCATTTTAAAAAATTACAAAAGAGTCCCTCAACATTTGCCACGTCAGCAAATTACTAACACCGTTAGTGTTCAACTAACGGCATTTCATTATAAGCACCTACCTCATTAATTGGTATTATTGTATGCTATTTTTGAAACTCGTATTATTATCCGCCAATGAAGCAAAACTGGTATTATTAAAATCCAATTTTCCTTTGTAATATGATTCATCAATTTTTGGAATGAACATACACCTCAAATTCACCATTTTATCTCGTTATATCATGACGGGGCGACGCAGGTGAGATCCAATGTAGATTCAACTTTCGATTCACTCCTGAGATCCGGGCGGTCCGCGGGGGGGGGGGGGGGGCATCATGGCTTCTCTTTTCTCGAGAATCCATATATCCCTTATCAATGTATGGACAACTATCTCTCGAACACAGGTTTAGGTTCGGCTTCAATAGAAAAATAATATGGAGCACCTAACAAAATCTCGTTATCTCATACTAACTTAATTGCACTGCTTCTTTTCTTCGTAACCTATAAAAAATAAAATTGATTAAAGTAATATATTTATACTCATAAATATGCATTTAACAAATAATTAATATGAAATAAAGTGAACTTAAAATGCACTGATTAATACCTTAGAGCAGAAAGCTTACTAATCAGTCGATCAAAGACCGAGTATCTCTATTGTAACTTTAGCGGAACTAACATTGGGGAGGAAATTGACTTGACTATTGAAGGAGTACCGGTAGCGCAAACAACCAAGTTCAAGTATTTATGTTCCTTTGTTCAGAGTGACGAGGACATAGATTGTGATGTAACCATCACGTTCAAGCAGGGTGGTGCACATGTAGGGCAACATCGGGTGTTTTGTGCGATAGAAGTTCCTGAGAAATTAAAAGGAAAATCCTAGAGGGTGGCGATTCGACCAACTTTGTTGTGCGACACGGAATGTTGTCCTATCAAGAAGACCCAGACACGAAAGTAGGAGACAATAGAGATGAGGGTGTTAAGATAGATGGGTGGTAACATGAGATTAGACCATATAAGGAATGAGTTTTTTAGAGGTAAAGTAGGAATAGTGCATATATCTGATAAAATTAGGATTGTGTGTTTTTTCATGTCACCCCGTTTTCTGTGTATGTGGTTGTTTACCTAGTTAAATGTCATGTATGGGTGTGTATTTGTTTCTGCTCTACCAAGCCTAGACTTATTTAATGCATTTCATGTTGTTATTTTTGTCTTATTATGATACTTACATTTAACTCATACTTGGTCTTATATGTGTTAAATGTCAGTTATTTGTGGCCGGTTGTTTATGGTAAGTGTACTTTTCAAGTCAGAGGTCTCTTTGAGTGTAGTGTCTTTATCCTTCAGGGTAAAGATAAGGTTTATCCTCTTCAAACCCTACTCTTTAGATAATATTTTACTGGATATGTTGCTGTTATTGTATTTTCATTTTGATTGTGGGGCTAGTTACAAATACTAATAAACAAAAAATACATTTAAATTGATTTTTTCTTTATAATCTTTATGGATAATCTTGTATTTAAAAAAATCATGTCTTCCATGTAAAATAGGTATACCTTTTAAAAAAAACTTTATTTGTTAACTTATTCTACATTAGTTATAACATTTTCTACGAGTGTTATTGGTTATAAGATTCAATTATACAAATCATATTTTATTGGTTATAACATTCAATTATACAAATAATTTTTCCTTTGATTTTCGACCCTTAGACGGCCCACTCCATTCCAACTCTCTCTTTCTCTCTCTCTACTTTGAGTTCATGAGAAGGTGTTCTTGAATATCAAAGGCTTAATCTACTTGAAGATTCAAGCCTACATTTCTTAGTAAGCATCCTTATTCATAAATACCACACATAAAAAGGTGTTGAATTGGTTTGTAAACTGATTTCATGAAGGTTAGGTAGTTACAGAGATTCTAGAGTGTTGATTGTTGATCTAAACTATTAATCAAAGGCAAGTTTCTTATGGTTACAAGCTAAAAAAACCCATTTTAAAGATAATGGTGGGGATTAGTAGTGTTAATCACTCTTAGATCATGCATGGAGCCATGGAGGTCATATTTGAGCTGCTAGAGGTGCTAAGGAAGTCTGAACAGAAAGGTCCAAGCAAAGAGTTGGAGTGTACACGATCTATTGCTCAAGGAACAACTCTATAATGTATGCGCATCTAAACTTTCTATAATTAGCAAGATTTGGACACGAGTTTATGACACCAGATTCACCTCATTCTGAAAATGAGGTTAGAATCTGTTTTGGTGGAAACCCAACAATGTAAAAATTATCAATGCATGCAAGAGATTTCCATTTATAGAAAGCACAGATAGGTCGGGTTGTGTTGATCTGTAGTCACAAAAGACCCTTATGTTTTTAATTTGAGTAATAGAAACTGATTTGATCAAAAACCCGAACAAAACGCACATTGGACTAAAAATGAACAAAATAGAATTTGGGCAGATATTTTCGGGGACTGCTCTTTCTTTGTGAAGATTCTGACACGTATTAAAGCTTGGTTAGATTTGGATTGGATTAAACCGGAGGAGCCTCATTCTTTTTACAAGACTATCGAAGACGGTAAGCTTTCAAGGAGTAAGAAGGATGTGGTGCTCACGATTATATACTCTACTTGGTGGACCGTTTGGAAAACTCGAAACCTTTTTATTTTCCAACCAAGTAAGATTAGGAACGATAGTATCTTTGATTCCGTTGTTTTGATTTCTTATTCATGGTATACTTCTAGGAATAGCAAAGTTAAGATGCGTTGGAATGATTGGTTGAGTAACCCTCTATTGTACATGTAATGTTCGCTCATTTTTGAGCTTTTATAAAGTTTACTGCCGTTCAAAAAAAAGGTTAGACGGAACGTCTGCCGATAGATAGGCACACACGGTCCGCTTGCATTGTCTGTTAGACAAAAGAATATATGTCAGAGGGACCGTTTGCATGTAAATTCATGCAGACCTGACAGTCCGCTTTGACCATAGAACCGAAAAGATAATTTTCATATTATTTAGTTTTTAATCCAGATTTTTTTACATATATATATATATATTATTAAAAGGGTCATGAGAGTTAGGTTGGGATTATAATACCACAGATTGGGTAAAATCATGATAAAAACTTGATGGTCTCTCGTGTTGTCAAATCTGATCAAAACTAAATAATCGGGTGATGATATATAACACCCTAACCGATGGCGGAAATATCGAGATGTCACGAAAGTTGTATAGAAGCATATGGATATAAAGAGGAATACCATATTTTATTAAAAGCATATCCTAATGTCTATTACAAAAGGGGAAAAATACATTAATGATACAACAACCTAACCAGATCCATAAGCATCCTAGCTATAAGTACACTTGGTTTCCATATCCTGAAAAATACGCAAAAAGGGGTCAACTATCTACATAGTTGGTGAGTCATAGGTTTTGACAGCAAAACATGTATTGAAAAAATTTCATAAGTGTTTCCAAAGTCATACTGTTAAATGGATAAACAAGTATAAGTCTATTTACACATGCATTCATCATATAAACAATACGCCTAATTGATGATCGCAAACCAACAATCAGTAAGAATGTTTGTCCACGTGTTCAATTCCTTCAAGGAACCTCTACGATTAGTGTTCGGTTTCTCTCAGGAATCTCACCGTTGGGACGATGTTTAGTTCCTCGGAAGAACCTCAACGTCATCACGTTCAGTTCTTCGCAAGGAACCTTACGTTTGATGCTTTGGAGCCTTAAGCATAAAGTTTCACAATAGCATACAATGGTAAGCATGGAAAAGTATATGTTCGCACGACTTATGCTGACGAGTTTAAGGTAGTATGAGAACTGAATTGGTGTGATAGACTGTTTTGAAAGATTTACCAATGATGGTCTCTCGGAAAAAAAATCGTTGTGTGTCCAAAATTCAGAGTGAATGATAATAGAGGATCGAATTGTTTGAGGAAGAGTTTAAATCCGAACTTTTATCTTTGGAATCTTTTTCTCTTCTTTTAAAATAATCAACTGATGAGCAACTTTGATATGAAGTTATATTAACAACCACTAAATATTAATCTTGTTCCTTTCAAATCTTAAATCTTGACGTTAGAAAACCTAGAATTTCAAGTTCTTATATGCTTGATTGTGTTTTAATTCAATCTATGATATGAAAGATTATGATTAGATACAAACCTTTTTTATCATGTAAACCGTAAGAACTAACAAAAACCTGTCACGTGGACTGTTAACTTTTTTCAATAAATGTTTATTCTATTAATTTTTCTAGAACTAAAATAACTTTTACATTCTTTATTTTGTTAATGAAAATTACACCATAAAAAAAGCACTTTTTGTCATTAATATGTGTATAATATTACTATATTTTTTTTAACAAAAAATATATAATTTAAAAAAAGTTTACAAATATATGTTATACAACACTGCTATTATAAAAAAATACATTACTATTTATCATATATATGTAAGTGTTATAATACAAAATGCTATTTTATAAAAACAAAATAGTGTTATTATTGTGTTACTATATCAACTGATGAGCAACTTTGATATGCCATGCAACAGAAGTTATATCAACAATCACTAAGTATAGATCTTTTTCTTTCAAATCTTAAATCTTGACATTAGAAAACCTACAATTTCAAGCTCTTATATGCTTGGTTGTGTTTTAATTCAATCTATGATATGCAAGAATATGATTAAATACAAACCTCTTTTATCATGTAAACCAAAAGAACTGAAATCTATCACGTGGATTGATAACTTTTTTCAATAAATGTTAATTCTATTAAGTTTTTAGAACTAAAATAACTTTTACATACTTTATTTTTTTTATAAAAATTACATCATAAAATCAAACATTCTTTTGTCGTTTATAAGTGTATTATATTACTATATTTTTTAACGAAATATATATATATTTTAAAAAAAAAGTTTACAAAAATATGTTATACAATAATGCTGTTATAAAAAAACACAGTGCTATTTATCATATATATATATGTAAGACTGTAAGTGTTAAATACAAAGTGCTATTTAATAAAAAAATACGACAATGTTATTATCATGTTATAAAAATATGTAAATTTTATAATAGCTCTGTATAAATTTTATAATATGCATAATTTGTAGTGCTTATGGCAACCCGATAACAGCGATGTGTTGTTTTTGAAAGATCACTGTTATAAAGCATATTTTTCAAACTTTTTTTTTAAAAAAATGTATTTTTTTTAAAGTATAGCAATATTATACACATTTTAAAGATAAAAAATATTGGTTTTATGGTGTATTTTTTTTTCAAAAAAAATTATATAGTATATATTATTTATCTTAGTTTTAAAAAGTTGGTGTAATTAGTATTTATTTAAAAGAAAATCAAATTTACTAAATTGTTCTTATGTCTAATCATTAAAATAGTCCAAATAGCACTTAGATATTGGTTGTTATTCCCCATGATCTGCATATATAGATGAGGAAAAGTGGTTTCGTGTAATTTTTTTATAGGCCAATTTAAGGCATTTACTACTTGTATAGTTGTATACACTTTGAAAGGACCACTTTATTGTAATTTGATATTTCTAGATAAATCATTTATATAAATTAAAAAAAATAAAAGAAAGTTTATGATACATTATTTACACCAAAGTGTTTAAAAATAAAAAAGATATCTTTGTTGTTTTTTGGACAGCAAATTAATATTTACATCAAACTACAGCACTGTCTGGGTTTAAACTTGGGACCTCCACCTAAGAGGACAAATCCTTTACCAAGTATGCTACTCCCACATTGTCAATAAAATAGATATCTACCACATTATTTAAGAAATTTGTTTATTCAAAAGAGGTTCAAATGAAAATTTTGGTTTGGGTTAGAAAGATAAGAAAAAATTTTAGCCATTGGATCTTGACCTAATAAAAAATGAATGAGGGGTATTTTAGTCTTAGCCATCTTTGTTGAATTTTTACCTACTTCCCCCATTTTATTAAAACATTAATAACTTTCACATACGACATTTTTTTTAAATTCACGCATAAAACGAGCATTTTTTAATCTTTAAAACACGTATAGTATTGCTATATAAAAAAATAAAAAAAAAATTACTCTCCCGATTTTTGACACAATGTTCAGTTCATTGTGTCAAAATGTTCAGATTATTGTGTCATTGTGTCAAAAATATATATAGTGTTGCTATATATAAAATTAAATACTCTTTCGGTTTTTGACACCATATGACACAGTGATCTGAACATTTTGACACAATATGACACAATGATCTGAACATTTTTGACACAATATGACACAATGATCTGAACATTTTGACACAATGGCACAATGATCTGAATATTTTGATACAATCGAAAAAGTAATGTTTTTTAATTGTATATTTGTATATATAACAACACTGTATGCGTTTTGTTTTCCTTAGTTTTTCTGTCTAATTATACATAGGAAAATTGTGAGCCATAGATCTTCATTTAATTGAATATCTAATAGCTATGATTCATTCTTATCATTCTTATCTAAACTAAACTTCTCACAATAACTTCACACTTGTTTATTCCATGTTATTACTAGTTTGTGTTTTCAAGATATATGCTCTTGTGTTTTATAAGGCTTGTTTTAAGCATACTTATTAGCATGCTCGAATCAATAAACGAACACGGAACAATGTTGATCGACTTCCTATAATTTCTTCACCAGCTTTTCAAAAGACTTATTACAGAAGATATTAACGTTAATTTGAACAAAGTTTTGAGATCTTCATTGTGACATGTCATTGTGGACATGTCATTGTGAAAAAAAGGTACACACTACCTTTAACAAACAAATAGACACTTTTAATTTAGTACATAAAGGATATTTTGTTTCCATTATTAGAACTCTTAAAATAAAAGTAAACAAATTCTGAAGAAGTCAGGTTTCCATTATCAAAACTCTTATATTACTTTTGTTGTAACTTAGGCTTAACGTGTGTTAATGAATCATGTTTGCTTATGATGAGTCTAAATTCTAAAATAGTTATATATATTATGAGATATTATATATTTAAGCATGAATTTAAATTAATTTTCATTATTTATAGACATATAGATTGAATATAGTCCTTAAGGAGTTGGTGAAAGAAAATGAAGCGAATGTTTGTCTTTAAATTTTAAGGATGATATATAAAATGAAGAAAATGCTCTAAGAGGTCGTTTTTAAAACAAATCATATTATCCAGAGCTCATGTTACATTCCACATATTTACACCCTTATTTTTTTTTTTTGTACAAAGAAAGTGTTCATGGGTCCATGTGAAGCGTAAAGACCAAAATGTAGACTACTTGAAAGGTGAGGGGCCTATTTGTTAGTATCAGAAAGTGAAAGGTCAGACTACATTTTGTCTGTTTGAATTTATTATCAACCTTCCCCTGATTTTATTGTTATGTCGGAGTCTTCCCCTACATTTTGTCAAATTTACCCCTTATCCTTTTAGTTTTACTCAATTTTGTTTTGATCCCTTTGTAAATTTGTTTAGATGTTGAATTCCATCTCCATCTTTAAAGGGTTATTTGTAACATTGTGGTGTGAGTGTAGAGGTGATAAGAGGGTTGACTAGCAAAATATGTGCCTAAATAATGTGGTGTTTGGTTTGGCCCAGCGTCTTGTTGGGGTTTGATCTGTAGTGTTGGGGAATAAAAGTTTGTTGTTTAAAAAAAATTGTATCCCAATCAAAATGTTCTGGTTCAAATCATGTAAAATGTAGTTTTGATGAGTAACCGTTAAAACAGATGTTGAAAATCCAAAAACTCTAATCGGCTCACATCAAATTGACTCACACCCATCACATGTAAATCAAGTTGATCGAACATACTTAAATGGTGATTCAACCAAACTAACCTCACAACTCACTATACGCATAATCATCTTGATCTCTTGATAATATTAAGGATTAAACTAGTCACTTCTGAAACCGGGATAATATGTACTGATTTGTCATATATGTACTGATTATAAAAAAAATGTACTAGTTTGTAATAATTGTATTGTTTTACATTTAAACAATATAATTTGTATTGTTTTGTATTGTAAGTTTTCTTTTGCATTAAAACAACTACTTTTATGTTGTTATATATATATATATATATATATATATATATATATATATATATATATATATAGGAAGAAAATAAATGGAAAACTCATTATTTTTTGGAAAACTTAGAAAACCATTATCTACCAATCATATAATTTCATTAATTGTTGATTTTTATTTTAATAAAAGGGTAATAAGGTAAATTTAACATTTCTATTTTAGTAAACTATATTTAAAAATTAATGAGATAACTAATTTGAAACTTTTTAGGAATTTTACATTATCACAACAAAAAAAAATCGTGAATCTCTAAAACCTAATCCAACGTTTTTTGTTAATCACGTGAATCTCTAAAACCTAATCCAACGTTTTTGTTAATCACGTCGTTCTTCATCTGCATATAGTTCATCACGTTTTTTTGGTCACATTCACAATCTCCATTGCCATGGAAGATCAAGATAAAGAATCTGGAAAAAGTAAAGATCGCACATCATTTGACGATGTCGAATCATTCAATCCAGTGTCTAGTCCATCTGATGTAATATAATTTATCCTCATCAGATTAAAGTATTTAAGAAAATATAACTGTTACATCACAGTAACGATTTACAGCGACACAAAAAGAAAATAAAACTGTTACATCACTGTAACAATATACAACAACACATAATTTTTATTTTTCTGAACCATCTTATAATAGTGGTAATTTACAAATATATTACACTGTTGTAACATATTTTTCTGTTTTATCAATAATGTGTTTTTAAAAATATTTTTTTTCCTTATTGAATCCCAATTCCTTAATTGTTACAAAGATGTAATATAATTTATCCTCGTCAGGTTAAAGTATTTAAGAAAATATAACTGTTACATCACAGTAACAATTTACAGCGACACATAAAGAAAATATAATTGTTACATCATTGTAATAATACACAGCGACACAGATGAAGTTTGTCGTCGATGCTTCGAACCCTAGTTTCTCTTCGCCGTCGCTGCTTTTAATGGATACGATCAAAGTTTTTTTTTCTCCAAGATTTTCAAAAAAATTTGGAACAATATTGAGTAGAGAGAGAGGGGACATTAAATTTTTGGGTAAACCAAATTACCATAATGCCCATCATTAAATGAAATATGTTATCAGTATTTACAATCTAACATCTCCTTAATCTAGACCATTAATTTGGAAATCAATTGCTAAAAAAAGGTTTTCTAGGTTTTCTAAAAAATAAGGGTTTTCCATGGATCTCTACCCTAGTTTAATATTAGTATAAACGGGTGTGTATATATTAGTAAAAACATGAGCCTAAATGTGTGATCTTGACTCTTTTTATTTTTTATTTTTTATCAATAGGTATATAGACATAATAATTCTTTAACACGCCAATAAATATAAAACTTGCTCTAGAAATTGCTACTTTCACGATTCACTTGTGATTACTTATAAAAATAACTACCATAAGACTAAGTGGGCATGATTTTATATTTGTTCACACCCATTATAAGATATGATTTATGAAATATTCAATTAACGTTTCGGGGTAAACCGTGACATAATCGCCTAATCTAGTGGATATTCTACGACCATACACAATCATATTTAAGTACAATAATTCATTAAAAACAAATTTAATAAAAAGTCTATTTCATTCTAAATAATATTTTATTTTGAGTGATACTATTTTCTACCTCCATTATTAACGTTGTTAACTCATTGTTAAGTTAATGAATCGTACCAAAGAACTAAACTCATGCGTTGTTGACTTATTATTAAAGATTTAGAAGAAAATTGTCAAATTGAAAACCATATACCCGACTACATCATGTAAATAGTAGTTACGACTACATCAATTAAATAAAATCAAGTTTATACGAATAGTAGCGGTTCGTGGTAAGCTATGGTGTTGCAACGTGTTTTTATATGTTTTTTTGGTTTTAGTTTAGTTTTATACTCTTCTTTTATCTAATTTTGTGTAGTTTACATGACAATTTTTATTATCTTTATTTTTATATAGTTTTTTTAGTTTTTTAATTCATTTTAATCGTTTTTAAAGCATTTTATTAGTTTTAGTTTTACACAGTTATCTTTACGTATCTACTTCATTTAGTGTTATATTTAACTAGGGTGAATTGTTTGCCTTTTGTATTTTTGTTTGTTTAAGTGATGTTTTATCGATACCACTCTCTTAACCGGTTATTTACACGACAACACGTTATGCAAGAGAAATAACTAAATTTGTAAGTGCGGATATCACACACCCAATAGTTAAATGGAAAAAGAACACGTCTCTTTCTTTTCTTTTCTTTGGTTGTTATAATCTAATTTTTAACCTATTTTTATACTAATATTTTAGATATTTTACTAAATATATATATTATTTTTCTTTATTATTAGATAAAAAGCTGAAGTCACAAGAAAGATAAAAATATATTAAATTAAAATATTAAAAGTAAAAGAAGATACGGAGAGAGAGGATGGTAGGGACTTTGAGGATGGTGAATAGTAATCTTGTCTTGTGGATTTGGGACCCTCCACGTGAACCTCTCTCTTGGATGCCTTTTTTTCAAACAAAATATGCTTACACCATTGGTCATTATTTTTTATTTTATTTTAAACAATATAAACATATTATTTTTAGTGACAAAATATACCTATACTAACTAATCTACTTAAATTACATTATAAATACTTTTGTCAATATAACCATCAATAAATGTATCTAAATCAAATCGGTGTGTTTTTAGGTTTTCACGGGATGAAATTTGTGTTCGTTAAAATAGAAGTTTAAGATACTTCTAGTTCATAACCTTTTAGTCTAATCAATTAAATATAGTCATTTCACTCATTTTATTTATTTTCTTTCTACAAATGATACTAAATATTAAAACAATTACGTACTAAATACGCTAATTAAAACTTTTTATTAATAATAAATACATTAGATTATGATTAAAAAGTTACATAATAAAAGTTCAAAGAAAACATCATTAGATATCACACTAGATTTTGCTACCCACATGTTGCTACGTGGATAACTCGAGTACAAAAGCAGTTATTTGTTGTAACGCTACATAAAAACGGAAATACAAAAAACTAAGTAACAACATTAATATTAGAAGAAAAATGCTTAAAGTACTGAGTCTACCACCTAAAAGTTATGTTACGCGACTGTATACATTATACCATCAAATGTGCTAAATTCGTCGCACTTGGCAAAATAATACAAATAGAAAACGTAGAGACAACATAAGCACATAAAATAGTTGCATTGCTATAACGCTACATAAAGAAAACGGAAATTCGAAAGACTACGTAATGATGGTAAAATTAAAACCAAACGCTAAAAGTATTGAGTCTATGATGTAAAATATAGTACACAAGTGTATCTCTTACATCACCAACTCTTATGCTAAATTCTTTGCGCTTAGATAAAAAGCAAAATAAAATGCCCTTAGATAAAAAGAAAAAGAAAAAGAAAAATATTTTAGTGTTCTACTATAAGAAGAGAAAAAAAAAACTATATATTGAACGGCGGATTAAATTACTCAGAGTCCAGCTAATCCAAACTATGAGACCTAGCACTCAACCAAGTAAACGATACTTGTTTTTATATATCATACTATTGTGTTAACGTATTAGTTTTTTTTTTGTTATTGTTGTTCAATGTCGTCGTTTAGTATTTATATTTTTTATGTCACGTTTTAGCAAGGTCATTGTTTTGTGTACGAGCGATATTTTCGTGCTAAATCGCAGATGATTAAATCTAGTTCTTTTACATTTCTTTCTAATAGATTGGACGTCTAACAGACCGACCGGCTATGTAAGATAAACAATATTAGTAGTCAAAATCCTATATCGTTAAATTGAGAAAGCCTACCCGCTAATATGTTTCTATTTTTATCTTCGGATGAACTTGACGATATTGACGGTCAGAACTTCATCGTCATCCTCCCTATTGAGGTTAACGTGACAAAATACATCTGAAGCACCTGAATTGTATTAGTTGGACTTGGGTATATTTAATTTGTCTTTTTCAAAGATGTGGTTACAAAAAAAACTTTGGGCACCGTTGCCTACTATGAAGAAAATGTCTTAAAACATCCTAAGCCGTCATATGGGCAAAAGATGTGCCGTTATATATTAAATTGTGTTGGTCTTTATCCGTCCTTAATTAAAGCATCAGTTGTATTGTTAGACTAATCTAATAATAGGTCAATAGTTAGGGGTCTTTATCCTGCGCGCCTAGCTCAATGGATACCGCCTGACCCCTGGAAACAGGATGTCAGGTGTTCGAGTCTCGGCCACGAAGGCTGGGGGGGGGGGGGGGGTTACCCGGTTCGTTGGGGTTTCCCCCTTGACAATGGCGGTTCTTCATGTGTACCAGCAGTGACCTCGGTCACTGCTGATTTTTTGTCCCGAGGTACCGAGTATAGGCGTTTTACGAAAAAAATTTTATATATATCGTTTCGGTCACCACTAAATTTTTTTATATATATTGAGTTGGTCACCACTAATTTTTTTTTTAATATTGAATGTATTAAGTCAGTCTCCAACATAAAATTATTTATAAACGTTATGTATCTACTAAAAAAATATCAAAAATTAGATCTTAAATGACTTATTTTAACTAAAACAAAGTTTAGGGTTGTTTTGGTAACTAAAACAAAGTATAAGGGTACTCATTTATAGTTTTTTTGTTTGAACCGACTCGACCCAGATTCAATATTTTTTGTTCTAATGGATTGACCCGACCCGAATTCGTTACTTATATATATATATATATATATATATATATATATATATATATATATTGGTTTGATCCGACCCGAATTCGTTAGTTATATATATATTTTTTGGTCACGTAACTTTCGGTCACCCACGAAATTTTTTTCAAGATCCGCCACTGCCCCTTGAGGTGTTTGGAGTGTGGTCCGTCTAAGCTGGAAGTCATTGCCAGACGTGACGCGATCTGACGAAGCCTTTCAAAAAAAAAATCGTAAACTTTCATTAATTATTTAATTTAGTCATTGTTAGACTAGAATGATGTTTGATTATTTAATTAGTTTTGGTTTCTTTTCTTTTCCAAGTTTGTTAAGGAGTCTTTGTAATTTGTTCAGGTTTTATTAAATAAAGTTGATTATTTGTTCATGGTTCTACTGTAATATTTATCAATTGGTATCAGAGCTTGAATATCCATTAATTGGTGTCAGAGCTCGGTGAATCTCATACGAAGACAAGAGACCAAACGATTAGTTAGAGCAGGTTAAGGAGGAGAGGTGAAACAACATCGATTTGCAGGATTGTTGGGTGTTCACGATCAGCAACAATGATGGCTTGATCAAAACGGGAGATGGGAACAGATAACATAATCGTAATTAGCACAGGTTTTCTTTTGGTGATCGGCATAAACGGAAGTGGGTTCTTGATTGATCGCTGAAAAAGATTGGGTTTACTCGCCATCAAGGTCAAAGTCGGTAAACATTAAGTGAACTGATTTTGGTTTGTTTAAAATTAGAAAAAGAAAAAGGTAACGATCAAGAAGCGGGATTAAGGCGGCTTTCTTTATTATCAGAATAATTAATCAAGATAAGAACAAGATTTGATTTTTGAGATTTGGTAAAATAAATAAAAAAGTCAGGGATATATTTCTTTTGGTTCGCACGTATGGGGACAAAAAGATCTCACTGGTTTGTTTCTATTAGAGAACTAGGCGGCTAGAAGCGCGTTGGGCGCATCACATGCGGGAAACTGCGAGAAATCTAAGCTTACATATTAAAAAAACCTGTCGGTATTCAAATAATGAAATAAACTTCATAGACTTTTATAAAAAAATTAATTAGCAGCCTAAGTTTATAGGTCCGTACTTTTTAAAACAGTTATAGAGGAGAGAGAATATAGGAGAGAAAAGAGAACTAAACCACACACATCGGGAGCCTTTAGGCAAGACCGTAGTCGACGTGGGTGGCTATTCAGGCGGGCGTCGTTGGAGACAAGAGAAGGGCGGATGCCCGTCATCGGCAACCGTGATCAAAGGCGAAGAAGGGGGTGATCGTGGGGCCCACATCTTTCCGCCTCATTTTTCAATAATGATAATCTGTTTTCTTTTAATTTGTTTTATTTCTTTTTCTTTTTACCTTTTTTTATATAAAAAATGGTATAATTATAATATATTATATATTTAATTAATAATTTTAATTGATTTTCATTTATTTAAATAAAAACGGCTACTTTTCTTGTCTGTTTCCTAACGTATTTTTTTAAATCTATAAATATAACACACAATCTGAAACAATCTCACACTCAAAATTCATCTTCTTTCTCACATACTCTCAAAATCGTTTGCTAAACTATGGATCCACATCAGAAATCATTCATCAGCTCCTGAATGACAACGAAGATGATCAAAATCAAACCCGACCTCCCATTGATCATTGTCATGAGTTTTTACAGTGGCAACAATACAATCGAGTTCCATCAAATGCAAAACCCTCAATTCCAACAAATGCAACACCCAAAATTCCAACAAATGCAACACCATCAATTCCACCAAATGCAACACCCTCAATTCCACCTCCACATCCACCTACACGTGTTGTTAAACCTCCACACTATGTTGATGAGCTTTGAGAGGATGAAACTTTCTAGAATTCGGCATTCGATTACTATTTGCCCAAAAACCCACTAAACGAGCCCCTTGAAGATTATTACCAACTGGACGATGAAGTCCAGCTTGAAGAAGAAGAAACCGATGGATGAAGATCGGCCGGAGTACGAGTACATGCTCCATGATGATGAACTAATGACACAATCAAGATCACCGATTATTGCCATGGGATGATGATACTATTTTTTCGATTCCGATTTATGGTATTAGTTTTTTTAGATTTAATTAGGTAATAGTTGTATTTTAGAGGTAATTAGGTGTATGTTGTAATATTTTATATTTTAATTAGGTATATATTTAATATTGTTTAATATTAGTTATGTTTAATGTTGATTAATTTTAATATAAATTATGTTTGATGTTAATTAAGTTTAATATTGTTTAATATTAAATATGTTTAATGGTTTGAATAAATTTAATGTTAATTAAGTTTATATTACTAATTACTTTTTAATTATTTTTTTTAACAAATTATGGTATAAAAGAAATAATTTAATTTACAAAAATATAAAAGAAATTGTGATGTGGAAATAAAAAGAAATTTGTGGGAAGAACATTGTTGGGGTCAAAAATTGTTTGTGGGAAGGACTAGAGAAAAGTTGATGTGACATGGTGACTGGGCAGTCATTTTCAAGGATTGCTCTCACCGTTGTAGGTAGTCTAAAAAACTAAAAGGATTAGTGAAGAGATAATTAAACTATTTTTATGAGTTTACCATTTTATATTGAATTTTACAAAGATAATTAGTAATTATAATCTATGGTTAATAATGATATTTTTGGTCTTTGCAAATATGTTGGTTCTCATTTGAATGCATCCCATTAATTTCACACACACATATATATATACGTATATTATAAATGTATATTTATATGAAATATTTTAATTTATTATACGTCTAATCTTAGCCACATGTTACGATGGCACTACTACAAAAACTGCTTTCCTTGACACGCGAACGATGACACTCGATAATTCTTGACGTGCAAAAACTGAAGTGTCAAAATAAAATGTCAATTATAGGTAATTCCTAAGAATTCATGACGCGCATTTTTGAGTGTCAAGAATTTCTGTCATATTAAAAAAAAAACACGGAGTACACTTATAATGTGAGTGTCAAGAAGCTGGTGTCGTTTTTTATTTATTTTCCCGCCAAAAATTTCCAGAAAAAATCGAAAATAAAAATAAAAAAATAATAGAAGTAAAGCGCCCTTATTTTTTTGCCCTAACTCTTTCCGCCCCCAAATCTCTGGAAACAACTCCACCCTCGACGATTGCCCTCCACCCTCGATGATTGCCCTCCACCCTCGACGATTTGCTCGACACGGACCAGTGACCGCCGACCACCAAGTCCGTCGCCATATCACCGCCGACCACTAGTCCGTCTTGACCTCTAAACGACTTTGATTCGACTTTGATTTCTGCCAAACGTGTTCTTCTGCATCTGAACGAACCATCGGCGCCGACCAGTGACCGCCGACCACCAAGTCCGACGCCACTTCATACCCGCCGGCCACTATTCCGGCGCCAACCAGTGACATCGGTAAAGGTAAACCCTAGTCTATCGTGCTTCTTGTTACTGAACCAAAATGCGGCTGTTTCTCTTTCAATTGATACATTTAAATTCCATCTTATTTAGGGTTAATTACTCCATGGTATACCTTCTCTCATTATTATGCTCGATTATTGTTTCAATATTGTGTTTAATGTTTGTCATCATCATCTAATTCTATGTTTTCCCCCAACTCAATTTTATTAATCTTCAGGAATTACCCTCTGCTGATGGCTACATGGAAAGTTGCTCCTGCACTTGCAGCTAGATGTGCAGCTATACTTAAACAATCAGAATTGGCATTACTGTAAGTTGTAAGTTGTTATTCATTGTCATGCAAAATCTGTTTCAATTCAATTTTTAGTGATACTGTGAAGAAGAACGAAGAAAATAGCATTGGTTATATGAACAGAATGCTTGGATCAGTTCTTGCACCGCCTGGTCTTGATTTCCGTGTGAAGGTTTGTTCTTTTTTTTTTATCTTAATAGTCTAATCTACAAAAGAATATTAAGTTTTCGTAGGTTATTTAGAAAATATTGTCCTGTTGTAGAGTCAGTGACATGTGTATTGCACCTTAAAATTTATATGAAAATAAAGCCACGATATCTTTATCTGTGATGTTACAGGCATAGGGACCTATAGGCACATTTATGTCCATTTACCTTGAATTTATATGAAAATACAATGACTCAAATCTGAATTGTATAGTTGTTTTATATTTCCTGTAGAGGCCAGAAAAGTATCTTGGAGATCTGGAAACATGGGATAAAGCTGAGAAAGCACTTGAAGATGCATTGAATGAATTTGGGAAGCCATGGCAGGTTAAAGTTCACATTCATAATTTCAAGAATTAAGAACCAACAAACCTGAAAATTGAAGGGGGGCATACTGGAGCGGACTTGATACGGTTCGATCATTAATAATTTGGAAAACTGGTTTTTGTTGTAGGCCTTATCAAAACTCAGCTCTCAGTCCGAATCAGTACTTTCAACTAGTTTTTATTTTCTTCAAACTTGAAAAACAACATTCTTTTCGCTTTACATTTGATAAATCGAAAGACCAAGTTTGCATTCGGTTCTTATTTTGTTTTGTGTGAACGGGTTTAGGTTGGTCTGGTTTTTGGTTCCACCAACCCTGAACAGATCTATGAGGGCATCCTGGATCATTGACATGTTTTTGTCCATCTTTTTAAGGATGTTTCTTTTGGTTTATGTTTAACCTTTAGTGGGAAAAATAAAAAAGACAAATCAGCTTGAAAGAAATCTGGTCAACTAATGGGTCGAAGGTTGCCCAAAATGTAGGCCTATACCTTCTAAGTTTGTTTTTCTTATCTTTCTTACATTCTTATCATTAGACATATTAATATTGATATCTAGTTTGTTTTTTTGGCTTGTTACAGTTCAGATGAATATTCCTTAAAAAGAGCATCATAATTTCTTATGGATTTAGCTACATCATGATTTCTTATGCAAGTATGGAGATGGAAGAAACTAAGGGTATTTGTAGTAGTGCAATGTAGACTAATGTTAACGTTGTAATGTTTTCTCTATATATGAAACGTATTATTTTGCTATAAGTGTATTTTATTTTGATTATGAGGCTAATTGTCATAATATGGAAATTAGTGAATCCCCAATTTATTTTTATTTTTATTTTGTCATAAAATGCATGACACGCAGTTTTACGTGTCATAAACAGACGACACTAAAAATTATTAAACACAGACGACACCCTTTCTTGACGCACAAAATGGATGTCAAGAATGGAGTGTCATGGATAGCGTGTCATTGTTCGCGAGTCAAGAGCTTCTTGACACGCATTTTGCACGTCAAGAAGCTTCTTGACCCCGGCTTCCTTGACGCGCATTTGCGTGTCAAGAAGGCCATTTCTTGACGCGCAATGCACGTCAAGAAAGTCAGTTTTTGTAGTAGTGTGGAGACATAAATATTAAGTAAATATTCTATAAACTGGTGCGATTAAGAATGTAAATAGTAACGGATTTTGATGATATTATTTATTCACCTTGTGGCAAAACTTGTCGAAAGCTATACAGTGTTAAAGAATCCATTTTTATTAATGATGAGTGTTGTTTTACCTTAGTTGATTACACTAGGGCATATGAGTAATTTAGTTCATAGTTTGTTTATTTTAACGTAAACTCCTGCTAAGTTTGAAATGTTGCTATATATATGAAATGTATTATTATTTTATAAGTGTATTTTATTTTGTATTATGAGGTTAATTGTCATTTAATGTGAAAATTAGTGATTGTAGAATTTTTTTTTTATAAAAAAATTAAAATCATCATGTGGAAAAATGCGTGTCATAAGCAGATTTATGACGGAGTCTTCCTTGACACGCATTTTATGACTCGCAAAAATGTGCGTAGTAAGTAGATGACGCGCAAAATGCACGTCATCTCGCTTTATGACAGGGGCTTCATTGACGTGTAAATGCGCGTCATCTGACCCATTTTATGACGCGCATTTCACGTCATAAAAGACACTTTTTGTAGTAGTATATATTCCTACTCTCATTCAGAGAAATCTTCATGGTGGAAAGGAGAGTTAGAGAATGAAAACACCATTGTTGTAGCCGGTTCGAGATGGCTATTCTCCCAAGATATAGACCCGTAGAGTGGGTTAGGCTCCATAAATTATAAATAGAACAAGACAATGAAATTAATTTAATCAATTCTCTTCTACCCTTCTCTTTCGATAAAACAACATATATAAGAAAAGCAAACTTGGTCATGG
The DNA here is from genome assembly GCA_039602395.1 of Deinandra increscens subsp. villosa. Taxonomy (NCBI): domain Eukaryota; kingdom Viridiplantae; phylum Streptophyta; class Magnoliopsida; order Asterales; family Asteraceae; genus Deinandra; species Deinandra increscens. The sequence goes on from JBCNJP010000023.1 coordinate 4,803,851, forward strand.
ATCCTTAACCTATGCAAATGAGAGATCATGGAATGGAAACTAAAATAAAACTACTATCCTATAATAACATGTAGTACGTGGGGTAACTTGAATTGTGGGTATCCATTGGGTTCGATGATACCCGGAACCATATCATCAGCCGTCGGTGAAGTAGCATTATCGGTAAGTCTTAAACAGCAATATAATACTATATATTATTTCTAAACAACAATAAGATTACGTATATATTTATTTATTTAGGATGTTCTTGTGAGTTGCTAAATACATTTCAGTAGCTATGAGTTCACACTCAAAAACGTCAATTTAAGCCTTATTACTACATATTGATCGATGTTGCTTCAAACTTGCTTCCAATACAAATGAAAATGCATGTTCATTGTAATCGGACGCTCATTGTTGTGACATTTCTTTCAAAGACCACATTCAGAAAGAAGTCATAGTTGGTGGTTTGTTCAATTATATCTACAATTTTATAGTCACATCATGAAAATAATAAATAAGTCAGTGATGGGTTGTAGTTACTTTTTAATTCACTTTTTACTACACTATTTTTAAAAGGTTAAATGATAAGAAGTTTGTTATTTAATATCGCTTATCAATATTGCATCTTATGGGTTTCATAGCACTATTTGTGATACTTTCACTACTACAAAAATTACCTTTTTGACGCGCAATGCGTGTCAAGAAAGTGGTCAGATGACGCACATTTACGCGTCAAGGAAGGCCATGTCAAGAAGCTTTTTGACGCGCAAAATGCGTGTCATCCCGTTCTTGACGCGCAAACGATGACGCGCATTTTATGACGCGTATTGCGTGTCATAAAATGGGCGTCAAGGAAGCTCCCGTCATAAATCTGCTTATGACATGCATTTTTGCGCGTCATGGTTTTAAAAACAAATTAAAAAAAATTACTTGTAGAACCACTAATTCCCCATTAAATGGCAATTAACCACAATACAAAATACAATACACTTATAGCAAAGTAATACATTATATATATATAGTAAACATTAAATGGCAATTAACCACAATACAAAATACGGTGCTACCTGTGTAGCTAAGAAGGTAGAAAGGGATGGCTTCGACTGATTTGAGAAGGAAAATAAGGATTTGAGGGGGCCGGAGCTAGGTCTCGGGTTGGGAGAGAAAATACATCGACGGGAAAATTTGGGAGCAGAGAATAATACATCGACGTTCACTAGGTGTTAGAGCAAAAATTTGGGAAAAGTTAAAAAAATTGGATGTGTGAGGGGGAATGGGATTTAGGGCAGATTTTTTGAGGGGGGGGGGGGGGGGAATTATAAAACGACGGCAACCGTCTTGACGCGCCATCTTTAAGTGTCCTTCGGGTCTTTATTTTTTTTACTAAATGACACAAATTTATGACGCGCAAAATGCGCGTCATCTATCCTTAGAAATTTACAAAAAATACGACAGATTTTTTATGACGCTCAAATTTTGCGCGTCATAAAAGTAGCGTGTGTCATTGTTCGCACGTCAAGGAAGGCCCTGTTTCTAGTAGTGTTTCTTTTTGTTTATCATAGGGTGTTAAACGGGTCGTGTTCACAGGTTGCGGGTCAACCTAATTCAAACCTAAAAAATCGATCTGAACTCGAAAATCATGTCACACACATAAACTCAAACACAACACGGATATTTGCGGGTTGACGTGAACATGACCTGTTTGACCCAATTTTTTTTTATCTTTTTAATTATCTTTAACATATTAATGTTTTATAATTACAATTTTACAACCAAAAATACAAATGTATTTAAAAAGAATTATATTTTAATCATAAAATCTTGGTTTAATTCCTCTATAAAGTTTAAAACTTTAATAAAATTACAATGCCAATTTAATTTATGACATAAAACACATTTAAAAATATAAAATATGAAACACATGAATTAAACGACTCAACTCGTCAATATGATGGGTTGACACAAATACAACCCGTTTACATAAACCGGTTCGACCTAAAGTTAATCTAAACCTGTTTATTTACACTTCTAGTAGATCACATGGCATACCGTACTCTGTATTTTCTAAATTATGTGGGCGACACTATTCTGATGAAGCTTTCTTAGATGCATCATCTCCATCTCTCACGAGAGGTTTCTATGACCGATCTTGGATCATTACATCATTTTCTCATCATCCCGGCCACTTTAACACCCGTACGGCTACTATAACGATGAAGTTAACTACCAAATTCTCAAAGTGAAACTTTCAAAGGAACAAATAAATTCTTATTCAAAAAATGGAATCCACGTTCAACAAGAAAAATACTTAAATAAACAATCCAAACCCAATAACATAGCTAACAAACAAGGAGATAAAGCAAACAATAAATTTAAATAAAAGATAAAGACTAATTTGGCTTAAATAAACCGACAAATCTTGCAACTCCAGTTGTGCGACATGAGCTTCCTCCTTCCATAGGAATTTCTGGCTTGGTTCCTTAATGGGCCGGGTCTAGGGTGATTCGGGTTAATTGCATCCGATCCAAGAAATCAACATACAAATCACATAGAAATTGATATTCATTTTGTTTGGAAGATGGTCCACGTTAGTCATATTCGAACGTTACATTTTCCATCTACGTAATATTCACAAAAAGCCTTAATTTCTCAACAACTATTAAAGAGTTATCATTTTCTATCCGATTTGAATGTATATCTTGCTCTCACACCATTAGAAAACAAATTTTAACACTTGTATTTATCTTTTAGATTTAGTGTGAATATATGTGAACACAAATATAATTATAGGACCTTGTTACTTTAACCCTATTTACAGGTGTTTAGTATTTAAATAACACAGAAAATCTTTGAATTATAAACCCTTTTAAATCCTTCTCTAAACATATCAATATAATTAGTCTTATATGCTTACTCAACATTAAAAAACATTTATTTTTATGATTAGGAAAAGTTTAACGGTCTGGTATCCTGTTAAGTGGAAGTTAAAGTGTTAAACCATGCAAAAATCCCCCACAAACTATTAAAAATTACCCGTGGATCCTACAAGAATAAATTTCTCTAAGTCGTGCATTTAGCAACAAGAGGAGCCTTCATTCATACTTCTTTTCTATATTACGTCCCATCACCCCTCTCTCTCTCTCTCCTGTTTTGTTTCTCTCTCTACACCACCACCCTTCTTCAATTCTCACAATCCATCAATCATTCAATATTTCAATCCATTCCCCAAAAACAGAAATTTCCCCATCTTCCCACTTATGGATTTCCCATCTGGATCGGGAGGTTCGGGAGAACCTCCCGATCCATCACAAACCTCCGGTGGCTCTGTAAGAGCCACCGGAGGTTCTGTCGTCACACCACCACCGCCACTCAGCCGATACGAGTCCCAGAAACGCCGCGACTGGAACACGTTCCTACAATACCTGAAAAACCACAAACCGCCGCTGACGCTATCGCGGTGCAGCGGCGCCCACGTGATCGAGTTCCTCAAGTACCTCGACCAGTTCGGGAAAACTAAGGTCCATGCCAATGATTGTCCGTATTTCGGACATCCAAACCCCCCCGCGCCCTGTGTTTGTCCTTTGAAACAGGCGTGGGGGAGCCTGGACGCCCTCATAGGCCGCCTGCGGGCGGCCTATGAGGAGAACGGCGGCCAACCGGAGTCGAATCCGTTTGGCGCCCGAGCCGTGAGGATATATTTAAGGGAGGTTAAAGATAGTCAAGCAAAGGCCAGGGGTATTCCGTACGAAAAGAAGAAGAGGAAACGAGCCGGTGGCGGTGGCAGTACCTCCGGCGCCACCACCACGGCGGAAAATCCGTCGGTGGATGGTGGTGGTGGTGAGGGTGGTGGTGGTATTATTGGTACCAGCGAGGTTGCTCCTGTTACTTCCACAGTATAGTATAATTATTATAAAATTTTATATTGTTAGATGAATTATTAAATGATTTGTTAGAAAATTTTCGAATCATTATTAAATTGAAACTTTTTATTATAATATTATATGTAGTACATGTTAAATTTATAATTGGTCTCCTATAATTTCCACAAATTGCTTCACGTAGCTCATTTTTTAAATTATCAAATTAGTTGTTGGGTATAGATTATTAAATTATTGGTGGAAAGTTTCGGATTCATTATTAAACTGAAACTTTATATTATAATATTAATGTATAGTAACTTGTTAACTATATAATTGCATTCCTTCTGATTGATAATTTGCTTCAAATAGCTACCATTTTGCATCCTTACAATTTGTTTGTCATTATTTGCTTTGTTTAAAAATAAAATCACTAACTCTATTTTGCTTTACTTTAGGCCAAAGGGACTTGAAATTTGTATGTCTTGTAAACGCTTTCTTGATTGGTTGGAAATACTGTCCCCTCCCATTTTTCACCGAAATTAAAACCATTAATATGGGTTAACCCTAATGTACTTCGTGATTTGGTAATGCACACATCATTTGTACTTTATGCACCGTCCCTTGTACATATATGTTAAAAGCAAATAAAATTAATAAAAAAATGTAGCATACAACTCTATGAAGCTTGTTTTAATTCTCTTTTTCTTTAGTATACCAGGAATAGTATTTTACAAGTTCATGAAGAATGGTTTGAGTACTAGTATTTGAAGCCTTTATTCATGTTTGTGTTGTTTGCTTATTATTATTTATTTTGACGTTTCCTAGTAGTGATCTTTGTTTCCGTTGATGCTCTTTCTTTTCCTTCCATTCAGGTTTCTTTAGTTGTGTGTTATGTTTTTTGGTTTTTTTTTTGAATGGATGGATAGAATTTTGGGCATTCCGCATTCGTTGGTTCGTAATCATCTTCTTCTTTAGTTACTCTCTGCATTACGGTAGATAGAATTTTTATATTTACCGCTTGTCATTACTCAACTCTTGATATTTCTACATGTTAATTACTAGATTTATTTTGCATGTTTGGTTGTAGGAGTTGTGGTAATTGAATTTTAGATTTATTGCATTTTTTTAATGTTTTTTTTTGTTATGTTTCCCCGCTTTTTGTACTAAAGGTGGATTCAGTGGCGAAGCTTAGAAATTTTTCTAGTGGTGACCGAAAGTCATGTGACCTAAAAAATTATAATTTATAGTTATGTTTCTAGGTAAATGTTCGGATCGGCGATCCGGTTCAGGTCGAGTCAAACTATAAATAATCTAATTTTTCTTCATTAATTCAAATGACTTTTCTTATAAATAAAAAAACTAAATATGTTTTGTAATAAAGAAAGACCTAAAATATTTATGATTATATGAGAGTAATGGTGAGTATCCGGAAGAAATTAGAAGTCTTATCTAGAGTCTTGACTATCTTTAATCTCAAACCATTAGTGTCCTATAACACATGAATATGAAACAACATTCTTTTAGAGAATATCATAAATACTCTCCTTTCAAAAATCTTCCATCAACAATCTTAAATATCATTTCATATAGGCAAAACTGGAGTTTTCATCTAAAAGTATAAAGCATATTCTAACACCATTGGATATGATTTCAAAATACAAGTCATATCCGACCTATCTAAAATCACCATTGAATATGATCCAATTCTTTCAAATACTTTATATATATGAGCTTCAGAGATGTCACGTGTGTGACATCTAACCCACATTCCTCAGCAACAAATTCCCACAACCCATTCTTGGATTTGCAGGTGTGAGGTTCTTGATCATTGACTTGAAAGAAAACTTTTGTTCAATGATATCACAAGGGTGAGTTGTTCGTCCTCTTTAAAGTTCACGCAACCGCAATGTAAACATGGACCGGTATCAGAGTTTAGTGAATTGCAATAAGATCAACAAATTAGAATGAGGCTCGATTTAGGGTTTGCCTTTGATTCCACAGTCGTATGTCAGTTTGTGTGGTAGTCGTTGTTAATCAGCTCGTGGTCGTCTATTTATTGCTTTCTTGAGGTTATCTTGCGGCGGCGATGGCTCTATAGATCTATGTTGCTACTTTCTGCGATGGGATGTGTTAGGATTATGAAGGCTTAGGTTGGGCCCGACCCAATTAGCTAGGTTTTATAATTAACCCTGATTTCATTCTTATATATAGCCCTATGATGTAATTGTAAATCTTGAGCACCTTAATAAAGTTATACCTAGTTGCAACCCGTGGACGTAGGTCATCTTGGCCGAACCACGCTAATTCTCGTGTTCTTATTCTATTGTCTTCTGTGTGTGTTTGATTACTTCCGCGCGTGACTCACTCTGATTCAATACCTAACAAGTGGTATCAGAGTTGTGTTCGTTTTTAAGCACACGGTTCAACGTAGAAGACTGTGTAGGTTCGAGAAGGTGGGTCCGATCGGGACTGTCGCGGAGTTTTGCGGCTGTCTGCTACGGTTTCGTGTTGATTATTTACGATCGGATTTATTGGTGCCCTTGTACAAAAATAGATGAGGTTAATTATTTCATTTTTTATTTGATTAAGAAAAGTTTTGTTTCTTTGGATTCAAATTGCCGTCAAATAAGAACTAAGAGGTAAGATTATTTTCTATTTAATTGGATTATTGATCTATAATTGTTTTTTTTATCTTTTTAGGTTACGATGGGACTAAATATTATTACCTAAGATATATACACCCCGACGGAGTTTATATGTCTCATGTAAGATTATGCTTGCATTCTTTTTATGTTACAACTATGTGATTGGTTGTGGTGATAACATTTGATTGTGTTTTTTTTTAGAGGGAGCTTATGAGAAAAAAATCTAAGAAAAAAATCTAAGAAAAAAATATTCTTTAAGTTAAGAAAAAAATCTAAGAAAAAAAAAAACAATAGTTTAGAGATTATACTATTTTCTAAAAAGTTTTTCTTTAGATATCTTCTTATGCTTTTATAAATGTTTCTTATCCTTTTTAGATAGAAAGTTTTTGTTTTTCTCTCTTTTTATTCTATTATAAAACATTTATAAAATATAGAAGACTTATATTAAACGACTAGGGTTGCGAGTTTGAGGCTTAGTTTTATACACCGATTAACTAGGCTTGTGACAACGTCTATTAATGAACATAAGGAAAAGAAATCAAAAGTTATCTTTTACCTTTAATATAAAAATAAAAATTAACGAATAGGAACACAACAATGAACATATTTTATTATTTGTGTTCATTCGTTCATTAATTTAATAATAAGTAGGTTCATTAATTTAATAATAATAATAATAATAATAATAATAATAATAATAATAATAATAATAATAATAATAGTAATAATAATAATAGTAATAGTAATAGTAATAATAATAATAAAGCCTCCATCTTTTTTTCCGTTTAAAAAATATCATTTTGTCTTAGTGAATGGACAAAAATAATAAAATACCCGCATTTATTTAATTTATTCATGTTTGTTATTTGTTATGCCCAAGACAAACGACGAACACAAACCTAGTCTCGATCGTTTTTTTTCAATTGTTAATAGACATACTCGCAAGCCTTGAAATATGTTTCGATCTGTCTTTCATAAGTAGTTTTTAAATTTATTTAATAACTATCTTGGAAAAGTGAATACGAAAAGCCAAAAAAACATCAACAAAAGAGTCAGTAAATTCTAAAAGAATGACTTATTTGTTCATAAAATTTATGGACTCAAATTAGGATTCATGTGGAATTGAGTTTGTGAAGTAAGTTGCATCTTAGAATATGTGTAATGTAATTATGGAGCTTTTTGAGGGGCGTTAACCGTCATATGACGGTCCAGTCAATAAAGGGGTTAAGGGGCTCCATAACTAAAATGAGTAATACATAAAATTAAAACCGGCCCCCTATTATTACATAAATAATTATTTTTTTAAAAGCTTCTAAATTAAGTGGACCAATCGAGTTCGAGGAAAAGATTGAAAAGAGGTGCTATGACCATCACGAATCTTTCGGGTTTTAGACCCATAGCTCCCCCGGTGGTGTTCGAACGCTATGGGAGCACTATGGTCTATGGGGACTTTCAGCCCAGTACACTGAAGAGGATAGATGCTGAACCTATCCTCTGGGCCTAAGCCCAATATGGAAAAAGACCAGCTCAATCAACAGAAGATTGGGCCCAGTCAAGGAAAGCCCAAGCTTGGAAAGAAAGCCTCTTTCCAGTATGCGCGGATGATATGCGCGGATGATGTGCGCGGATGACACATGCTCCTATGCACCCATGTGCAGATCCGTTAGGAGCATTTAATTCACCATCATGAGTGGCCCCCACTCTAACAAACCAACATTCTTGCATGTGGTCCTAATCCAATAAAAGGATGACACGTATAAACAGAGAAGCACCTGAGATATTCTTCCACGCGCCGTGCCATGCACGCGCTGACGTCATAAGGGCTCAGAGAAACCCTAATCTGCTGCCTATAAATAGTAGGCTCATACTTTAAACTAAAGGTCATACTCTCTCACTTAATCTTTCACTAGAATTCTCATTACTTCTCTTATCAATCACTGATTCTCACGCCGGAGGGCCGATACGAGGGTCCATCTCCGGTTCATCTCGTAACGCCCTGACGTGTTTGTGTAGTGTGCAGGTTTATATTCCGATCAGTTCATCATCTCCGGCTCTCTCGATTACCGTTGAAACCTTCATCTTACCTAGCACCATATAGGTTCGGGTTTTGGTTTCTTCATTTGGCGCCATCCGAGTTGCAAAACTGAGTTATTACAGCATCTGTTCTCCGTTTTCGAGTAGCCATGACGAGTTCACCACCACGTTTCAACTTTGAAAGTACAAGCGGAACTCGTGAGTCTCTAGGTCTTCTAGAGTACTCATATAGTTCCCCAGAGCGGGACGACGACCCTATCGATGACCCTGTGATAGTTGCGGACCAGGTAACAACGGAAACTCCTTCGACTTTATCAGGCGTGGCGAGTTCTATTTTTCCAAGCTTGAACGCAGGAACACCGGCCGCGCCTTATTCCTTTAGCGCGGGGTCACGCTCTGTGGCTTCTGACACCACGCCCGCAAGGAGGAGCGTATTCGCGGGCCCTAGCATTTCCAATGCTACCCCGTCATTTCAGTTAATGGGATCAAGCTCGGCAGCTTCTGAAGCAACGCCCGCAAGAAGAAATATATTTGCGGGGTCAAACCCCTCGGCCACTATACCATCGTTTCAGTTAGTAGGGTCAGGTTCCGCGGCCTCCGAGGCCGCTTCCGCAAGAAGTACGTTTGCGGGACCAAATGTTTCCACTGCTACCCGGTCGTTTCAATCATCAGCGACGAGATAGAAAATCTAACAAGTTAAAATGAGAATGAAAGACTTTACTAACCTAAAACTGTCACATTTGATATTTTGACGTGCTTGAAAGTTCAAAACTTTCTGCTACATATCCATAAAAAGAAAAGAGATAGAAAATTAATTAGAAGGGATATCTCAATTTTACTATTATTTTACCCTTATAAAAGTCAAAGGAGAAGACATTAGACATGTGTGAGTTTTCGATTGTTCAAGATAGTTTATTAGTTTCACACTGAGAGGTAATAATTATTGGATCACTTTTCGTATAAAACTTATTCATTTGCATAAAATCACCACAACAATGTGTGAAAAACATATCACAAATGCGTGAGAAAACATTACAACACCGCGTAAAAAACATGCATCACAATCACACTATGTCATGCATAGAAACATAAAAATGTATATGTGGTGTATTTCTTCAGAATGGTCGATTTCGGAATGCAAGTGACGTTGGCGGTGACAAATCAACGGAAGTCTCAATGGAAGTGTCAAGATTTGGACGATTTTGCAAAACTGGGGTCTTGTTTGGACGATTTTCCAAAATTGGGAACTTGTTATGATCGTTGATGATTTTTGTTTAGTCCCTATAGTACCGTTGGTGATCGTTGTCTATCACGTGATATCCATGTGACTAACTTAACAGAAAATTTGAATGGAGGGTAGTGGAATTGGAAAGAGTGGATTTGCAAGATCAACATATTTGGTTATAAATAACAACTAGTATAATTAGTTTGGACAAAGAACTTGATCTATAACTATATATATTCATAATTTATAATTTACCCTAAAATGTAATAATTCTGTATTCTTTTTGGTTTGAATGGACCACATTTATATATAGGGAAAAAGACGAAAATAGCTCATTTGACCAAGTTTGGGACGAAAATAGCCCCATGAATTTTTTTTCTCAATTTTTAGCCCTACCTTAACTGTCGCTAACGACCTCCTTTAAACCCAAAACGACCGTTCTTGATGACCAACCACTGTGCGACATGTGTCCACCACGGTCGTTAATACGTTGGAAAGGTCGTCGACGACCGTCGTTTTCCGTCAAACGACCGTGGTCGTTGGCGACCACACACGTATGAAAACGACGGTCGTCGACGACCTTTCCAACGTATTAACGACCGTGGTGGACACATGTCGCACCGTGGTTGATCATCAGAAACGGTCGTTTTGGGTTTAAATGAAGGTCGTTAACTACCGTTAATATAGGGCTAAAAGTTGAGAAAAAAATTTCATGTACCTATTTTCCTCCCAAACTTTTCGTCTTTTTCCATTATATATAAGCTACAGAAGTGGTCAAACCCATGGCCCCTTGGAATTCTGGAGGGTCAAGTGGACTGTACATGTTTGTTCACCCTCACGTGTATCACTGCGTTTTGTTGTATGACAACACCTGACCACAGGTGCCTGTGCCTGGATCTCCTTTTCCCACGTTCCCTTACGCACTTTGTTTAAAAGTTATATTGTATTATTTAGTATATTCGAATAAAATTGTTCGGTTGAATGTATTAATTTTTTAATGACCTATCATACGTAACTAATTATTTAAATAACAAAACAAGAGAAATTTTGATAGTGGGTCGAAGCGGACCGTCGTTCTGTAAACGTGTTCAGACGGTCCGCAACAAAGCAGATGAATCCAGGTCGGGTGCGGCACCCGGAGAGGGTCCGTGTATTTTTACTTATACACCAAGCGAACCGTCTCGGTCAGTGGCGTACCTAGGTTAACACCTAGGGGTTCGCCCGACCCCCATGAATTTTTCCGCGGTGTGTTAAATTTCCGATTTTTTACGAACCGAACCCCAAGAAATTTTGTGACCGAACCCCATAGAATCTTTACACCGACCCTCAACTTAAAAGAAAAAAAAATATGTCTTATTTTTTTTTTCTTCAAATCACTAATAATTAGTAATAATAAACTAAAAAAATCTTTTTAAAAAACTAAGAAAAAAGCCCAAATAATGACAAACTATAAATTATTTAAGCCCAAAAAAACTTAGAAAAAAGCCCAACATTAATTTAAGTCCAAAAATCTAAAAAAAATTGTAATTGGGGATGCGCTATGTACGTATTACGGCAGAAAGAAACGAGGAAAGGGGGTGTCTGAATTTCGATCGACGCTGCTACAGGGGCCAGGCCGCCAGGGGCAAGGGCGATCTCGCCGGAATCAATCTGGAAGCTCGCCGGAATCAAGCCAGATCGCCGCGTCGAAGGCTCCTGTGCACCGAAAATCCGGAATTCGCCACTGGACTAGGTTAGCCACTGATATCAAAATTTTTTGACAAATTGTTACTGTTTTATTATAGGTTTTGTATATGATTTTGTTTAGCCACTGTGTTTTTTTAACATTTAAGTTTGTTCTAAGTTTTTTATATTTTTGTTTTATTTTATAACTTTGTTCTCGAATGACGATTGACCCGTCACCCGACCCGACTTGACCCGAACCGAATCGGTCTAAAAATTTATTTGTATACAGGGTGGACAACAAAAAAACAAAAAAATTGTATATAGGGTGGACGGTCAAAAAAATTTATACACCTAAAATTTCCGAACCCCATAAATAATAATCCTGGATTCGCCACTGGTCTCGGTGCATTTTCAAAGGGGCAAACACAGGGGCGATTCTTACTTATTACCAGCAGGGACCTCGGTCACTGCTGGTTTTTTGTCCAGAGGTACCGAGTATACGTGTTTTACGAAGAAAATTTTTATATATACGTGTTTTACGTAGAAAATTTATATATATATCGTGTCGGTCACCACTAATTTTTTTTTTATATATCGATTAGATCAGCACTAATTTTCGGTCACCCACGAAAAAAAATTCAAGATCCGTCACTGGACAAACAGTCTGCATCGACTATGGACGATATAAACAATAGTCCTTCACAAATCTGCTCATTTCACCCAACTCTTTTCAAAGAAAACTCTCTCTCTCGTTCTTGAGCTCCAGAAGGTGTTCCTAAGGTCCAGAAACCGGATTGCTTGTGGATTTCATAATAAGGAAGCATTGGTAAGCTTCTAGACACCAAATTTCACATGTTATATGTGTGTAATGTTGAGCAGCGAACTCTATCTCACTTCGAATTTGGGTGTTTGAAAATCATGCATGGATGATCGACACTAGCCTGCAATGATAGGAAGTGTTCAATACTGAAAGTTAAGGTAAGGATCCTTGATTTCTTGTAGAAAACCCATTTGAGAGACAAATGGTGATGATCATGTGGTTTGATCATGTTGGATATTGCATGCAAGCTGTTCTTAGTGAACTTAGAGGATCTAAGAGTTTAGATAAGGGAAAAAGACGAAAATAGCCCCTTTGACCAAGTTTGGGACGAAAATAGCCCCATGAACATTTTTTCCCAACTTTTAGCCGTACCTTAACGGTCGCTAACGACCTCCATTTAAACCCAAAACGACCGTTCCTGATGACCAACCACGGTGCGACATGTGTCCACCACGGTCGTGAATACGTTGGAAAGGTCGTCGACGACCGTCGTTTTCCGTCAAACGACCGCCGACTACGTGTGTGGTCGCCAACGACCACGGTCGTTTGACGGAAAACGACGGTCGTCGACGACCTTTCCAACGTATTAACGACCGTGGTGGACACATGTCGCACGGTGGTTGGTCATCAGGAATGGTCGTTTTGGGTTTAAATGGAGGTCGTTAGCGACCGTTAAGGTAGGGCTAAAAATTGGGAAAAAAATTTCATGGGCTATTTTCGTCCCAAACTTGGTCAAATAGACTATTTTCGTCTTTTTCCCATTAGATCAGAAGTCAAGAAGCTAGAAGTTGGGTTATACAAGCTTGGAAGCTAAATGTATAAGGTCACACGGAGTGGCAGCGGCTTTCGCCGGTTTCAGTGGCTACACCGCCGCCACTCCAAAACTTCGTCCGGAGGCTTCACATTTCGGCTACTTCTAGCCGTTGGGCTTCCTTTTGATTTCCGAATGTTGACTGATTTTTCGAATGTTAGGGGCTTTAAAAGTATCTTTATATATATTTTTTATATTTCTACCTCCTATCTATATATATATAAAACCTTCATAGTTTTAAACTCACACACTCATTACTTTATCTTTTCTACTTCATCTCTATTTCTACATTCACCAACTCACTCAAACCGATCATGAACAAACATCTGAGTTCTTCCTTCAAACAAAGAAAAAAAAACCGCTCAAACCCGTAAGAAAACTCGACCCCGAGTTGCACACAAGGAATCCATGCCATCCTAAGAATTCACCCTAAGGGTCATTCCAATACCCGTATCAATTGGTTCCGAACATGCCGGTTCAAGTGGCACATGGTCAATTTGTTTACCCGACCTAAACCCAAACCCGTTTCATTCTCAACAATACCAACGTTACCGTGAACCATGACGTGAAGAAAATTATTCCGACGATGATGAAGAAGAGGCGGGCGATGAAACCTTTGTGAGCTTGGATGACGATGAGGTTGTTTTGGAAACGCAGTGTGGATAAAAAGAGAAATTCACTAACCGAACGGCCCGTCAAATTAGAATAGTGTGGAAGAGGTGGCATTGGTAAAGGCTTGGCTTAACACTTCCGAAGACCAGAGTATTGGAGATTAACAAAAATCCGATCATTTTGGGTGCGGGTTCTTGATCACTTCAACAAACAACGTGGTGGAACAACTAGAAGCGTCCACCAACTAAACTCGAAGTGACACAAAATGTTAACAAAGGTTAACAATTTCAATGGTCTTTACCAACAAATGGTATGTTTTTTTTTGTATTTTTTAGTAACTATTTTTGTATAACCTTTTAACTTACATACTAAAATAAATCTTTTATATTTTCAGAATTATACATGATCGAGTGGGTCATCGGGCGTGGATTTGATGAATAGGGCGTTGAAATAGTACAAAAATCTCTATGAGAGGCACGGTTTTACACACATTGAAGCTTGGAATGAGATGAAAGACTATTTAAAATGGTTGCCCCTTCGCAGGCGGGTGAGCCGGTTGGGGATGGCTCGAAAAGGGCAAGAAATACGGAGTCGGGAGATTTCTCAACTACAAACGACGGGTCTTTTTATGTTGATTTGCCCAACTTGAACAATGACTCCACACCAACCGGCCCGAGTTGTAAGGGGAAGAGATCGGTGGAGTCCGCGTCGAGCGGGAGTTCAAGTTTGGATGAGGAGGTGAAAGCTTTCAAGTTAATGAAGGAGGTGGAGATTGAGGACAAAAAGAAGGAACGATGGGAGATGCAGAAGTTGAGGCTTGCTCGTGAAAGGTCGGTGAAGAGTTGTAAATTCCCAACGGATATAGGTACTCCGATTAGCTCTATTCTGTCATTTTTATAAACAACAGATTTATTGTAAGTTGCTTCTTTTAGTCATCTCTTTTGATCGAACTTGAAGTGTTGTTTTGATTTCTTCCACGACTAAAAATGAAATGGTGTTTGTTATGTTACTTTTAGGCCTCTATTAAATGATGATAGTTTCATTAATTGTTGCAGATTTGTTAAAGCCTTATGGACAAAATGAATTGTTTCAATTGAAAGGTACATATTCTTTCTTCATATCAAAGTTTTTTTGTGTTTTATGCCTTTGTTATTGGAAGGATCTATGGGTTTGTTTCTCATCGAAGTTATGCCTTTGTTATTGGAAGGATCTGTGGGTTTGTTTCTTCATACCAAAGTTTTTTGTGTTTTATGGTTTGTTTCCTCATGTGGTCTCATGGTTACCTTAGGCCCTCTTTTACTTAATGTATATATGACCTTCTAATGCTCCTGTTGTTCTAGTCATGGATTAAATATGTTATGCTTAAATGTGGCATGGACTATAGAATTACTGTTGTTTCTTTTTCATATTTTTCCTTTCATTTATTAGTAATTTTCTTCTTATGGTCATGTGTTCCTGTTTATTTTTGTGTTTTGCAGAAGCTTTGCATACAAACCTTTGGTCGTTGTTCATGAAATCTGCTATGTAAGTTTTTGCCTGTTTGCTTATGTTGCGTTTAGGTTAATAAGTTAATTTCGGTGCTTATTTGTTTACTGGTTTATGAAATCTGTATTGCTTTTGTCTGTTGTCGTTCATTTTGCTGTATTTAGATTTTGATGTATTTAGAAAGATTGCGTGTCTCGCATTATGTGTTTTTCTTTATGTTTGGGTGTTAGTGCTATTTTTGAGGCACAACATGCGCGGATGTGTTCTTTATGAGCTATTTGCCCCAGCCTTTGTCTATATGTTAGATCCTTTACTTGACTATATATACTATCTATATCAATGTTATGTTGCCTAAATATCATGCTTTTAATGCTTTGCTTAGTTTATGGTCTTCTTAGTAAAACTGGTCCAATAGTATGGTCTTCTTAGCGAGGCACACAGTCAAACATCACCAAATTCACTTACCAACATAGTTATTTTTTTTACTTTGAAGTGGTCAAACATAAAACAATTCACTTAAAAAAAGTCACTTACAAACTCTTGAGCCAACTTCACATACAAAGAGAAAAGTTGTAAATGTGTGCCTCACTAGGAAGACCATAAAGTATAAAGAGCTGCAAAGTCAATGATATTGACTTGCAAACTCTTAGACTAGATTCAATGATATTGACTTTAAGCAGGTCAAACAGATGGTTCTTTAGTGAAAGTTGATGAATAGATAGTATAGTTGTGATGTTTAGAGGTATATGGCACTGCATGAGCTTTATATTTGTATGCCTATGCAGCTAAAATGAGTTCACGTATTTAGTGGTTGTGATATCTACAAGTATATGGCCAAGCCCTTTTAATTAGCAAATGAAACCATTTTACTTTAAAAAAAAATTAAAAATAGAAACATGGATTTAATGATGTAAAGCTTAACTAATAGATTAGCTTTTAATGGCTTGATAGAAGTTGCTTGGGTGTGCCGTTTGACTTTCACAGAGTCAAACAAATGGGTTTAGAAAGTACCAAACAAATGAGTTTTGTATGTGTAGTTTGACTTTAAAAAAGTTAAACAGGCACAAGGAGTTCAAGGTAGGCATAGTTATTAGATGTGCATCATAAGCAAGCTGGGACTTTGAAGAGGTCAAACATTAGAGTCAGTTATACAGTTTGGAATTGCAATGTTTCTATAGTTTGACTTTTAGTAGGACTTGCTTTTAATGGCTTGGTAGGAGTCAATTAGTAGCTTGACTTTAAAAAGGTCAAACAAACACAAGGAGTCCAAGGTAAGCATGGTTATAAGGTAGAGATATCTCCGGTTTGACTTTTAGGCAGTAAAACATAAAATGCTTGCATTTGATATGTGCTTTGGTTTAAAAGCTCAACTACAAGGTCTTCGATTGCCACTTTCCCTTTCAACAAATGGACGATAAATAGAACAACTTCACATCGTTTCGCGCAACGCGCGAATCTAGCTAGCTAGTTATGTAACATAAAAATAATGGATGCATTATGTATTTGTCAAACAACTTGTATTCTCATACATATACACATATATACACGAAATGCACCCACATATTTCATGACTATTTAACAAATCCATTTTTATCATTCTTGTATTTTTACATGAATGATTTTGGATATATGTTAATCCATATATTTGTAGAACAAAAAAGATGAGAAAGGCACATGCATGAACACAAATTAAATTTTGACACCACACATGCACACATATACATATACTCACGACACACACACATACACACACTACACCCACATAAAACCCACTTGAGAATGTCGATTTATTCATCACTCCAATCACCATTTTCATTAGTTTTTTATAACCCTTTTATTATGAAAACATTTTTATGAGTTGATTATGAAAATCAACAGTAACTTTCTCGAAGTGGGTGGTGGAGTGGAGCGGCCATTGTTGTAGGTGTAGTATAAAAGAAATGTCTCTACTCTTTTTGTCTTTTTAATTTGAAATTTGATGATTTACTTAATTTTTTTTATCTCTTTTCTTATTTGGTTTTTAGCCTTTTTTTTCTTACGGTGATTTGGATCATTGACAAGGCTTAAAGTTCTTCCACCCGATCATCTCCAACTCCAACTAGTGGTGATAGTAACTGACATGTCCTATAAGAGAAGCTTGTATATATTAGCCTTGCACATAACTGGGTCACAAATTCAGAAGGAAACTGGTCACTGCCAGAAAAACTCTCTGGAAGATCAGACCTATGACTTCTCAGTCACAAGCTCTATCCATCCCTCCAGGTCCATTGAACTTTTTCAATTTAATTCATATTATTAAGGCAAATTGGCCAGCAGAAGTCCTAACTTTCATTTTCGTTATTAGGAACAATCCTAGTAGCATAATCATCATACATTTACACTTGATTTTTTGCTCGTAATGATGAATCTGAACAAAATAAGGAAGCATAAAAGAAAAAACAAATGGAAAAGAAGTGTAAAATCATGTGTAAATGTATGATGTATCGGGACTAAGACTGCTTTTGATAACGAAGATAAAAGTTGGGACTACTGCTGGCCAAACTGATAGTTTGAATTATTATCGGTCAATAGGTCATAGTTTGGATTATTAGAATCCAATGTGCCTATTATTAACGCCACCCTAGTATTTATTAAATGGTCATTGAAATGCGGGCAATTATGTAAATTCAAGGGCGTCTAAATTTTAATCTTCATATAAATTACTATTTTGTTCACTTTTTGATAATTTTAACTAGTTTAGTTTAAAAAAATTAACATGTTATGCCTTATGGTATGCAATTTATAACACTTTTAGTCCATATGAGCGCTACCATTTCAGTTAACCTTTGGGTATTTTGGTATTTTACCCTATTCCCTTGATTAAAATATTAAAATAATAAAAAAACTAAAAAGAAACATGAGACATTATGTTTTTTTTCACATATGTTATTAAAATAAATTTGAGATATTTTTAAAAAAAATCACATATTTCTATTCTAATAAACAATTAATTTTATGAAAGTTTAATATTAATTTTATTTGGAGTAAGGTTTTTATTTTCTTGAAACATTTTGAATGTATGAGTTTCTTTTTTTTCTTTCTCTTGTATACAATTTCTTGTCAAATGTATTATTTTGTGTTATTTCATCTCCTTTGTTGTTTTGTCTATATATCATACCTAACAATGAAATTTAATTTCTTTTCATAAAATTAATCAATTTTACTACCTTTCATGTCATATATAAGTGTATAGTATGTTTGGCATGTTGTTTGGATGTGCACCCAAATCATATATTTCTTTTAACTGGATTTAGTTATCCTGACAATATTTTATTGAATTGTACATATTGTTTGTACCCATAACATATGTTTCTACTTTTTTGTCCATAATAATTTGAGAAAATAATATAATTCCGCTTCCTCGAGTATGAAATTGCAATCAACTGAAGAGTTTAAAGAACTTGTGCACCGATCTCTTTGTGCTCCTCGTAATGGTTGATTATTAGTTACAATAACATCTATTAAAATATCTTTTATGTGAATCTTAACCTGAATTATGCATTAACTTTTTAATAATTAAACTCGTGTAATACACAGGTTCTATCCTAGTGATTTATTAATTGATTAAGTTCCCTTTCATCTCAAAATTTATTCTTACTTATGTGAATCGAAAAAAAAAAGAAATATTGGCCGATAATAATTCATAATTCGTTTTTTTCTATAGTGAACTCATTTTTGATCATGTTGGAAATAAACAGATCGTCGTTAAAAATCACACTAACTCCGTTAAAAAAATTACTTTTTAATGATTGGGCATCACGGTAACGTCTTATGTGGCATGTTTTTATGTCTGCGAAGAAAAGATTTCAGAAAACAACCATCCAAATACAAAATTCTTCTACAACTGGATAAATTTTTTTTTTCATAGGATCAAAACATATAAAACCTTAAAAAACATCTGTTTGAGCCTATTCATCGAAAACATGCCACGTAAAATGCCACCATGATATCCAATCATCAAAAAGTAAAAAAAAAATATAATAACGAATTAGCGGCATTTTAACGACAGTCTGTTTATTACCAAGATGATTAAAAGGATGTTCATTATAAGAAAAAAATAAAATATGAAACATTATCATCCAATAAATAGACAATAGTTGAGGTTTTTAAAATCTAATTTTTAAAAAACAATTGTGTTTGAGCCTATTCATCGAAAACATGTTACATAAAACGCCACCATGATACCTAATCATCAAAAAGTATAAAAAAAATAACAGATTAGCGTCATTTTAACGACAACCTGTTTATTTCCAAGATGATTGAAAGGAGGTTCATTATAAGAAAAAAAAATATGAATTATTATCAGCCAATAAATAGACAATAGTTGAGTTATTAAAATCTAATTTTCTAAAGTTTTAAAAGGTAACTTCAAATACTGAGATATGCAAAAGTGTCTTTAGCTAAAAGCACTTATTAACTTATGACTTTTTTATAAGGAGTTTTAAAAAATTGCTTGTATTAGCTTTTGTGGTTGGAAAGTTAATAAACTGTTTTTAAAAAATATTTACCTATCTTATTCATGTAAAATGACCAAAATGGGAGAAATTGATGAGGTCTTGTGACTAAAAATGATGGCATATTAGTAATTTTCATTTTAAAACGTCAAAAGCACTTTGAAAAACCAAGTTTTCTTGGCTTTTGGAAGATAATTTTTTCTCCTTATCAAAAAGTCAAAATTAAAAGTGTTTTTAGATTACCCAAACAATATTTTTAACTTATTAGCTTTTTAAAAATTTAATCTCCTAATCTAATAAGTGAGTATTTCTTTTGTCACATGTCATTCTAAGGTTTAATGTTAAGCTCTTTTTCCCACCAAAATCTTTTAGGACCATTTATATTCTTCTATCTATTAAGTAAATTAATTTTTAATCAAATCTTATCTTACTATTAGCTTCAATAATTTTCTATCCGTTCTTACTCATTGCATATTCGTCGTTATTCTTTTGATGTTTTGATGTTTAATCTTTCGATAATGACAATCAAAAGGAGCATTTTCATACATTTAATTATATTTCTTATTTAACATAGACTTATGCTAAAGGCTAAAGCTTTTGCAACCTATTCTGAGTTACCAATTGGAAATTCATGAATAAAAAGTAAAGAAAATTTGAGATACAGCTACTCAATCAAAGAACTTATCACAAACAGTATATAAGAAGAATGCATGCTCAAAAGGGTAAATGATTGATGATTTTTTATTGGACACTAAAACAAGTGATCCCTAACATCTCCGTCAAATCCAATATTCACCATTCCCGTGTGTGTAGACGTTTGTATAAAAATAATGTTATGCATCAATTAATTGTGGTGTTGTGGTGGTTGTTTTAAAGGTTATGGTTAAACTTATGGTGGTTTTAATTCCCTTTTTAAAAAAAATCTTAAAGATTTATGCACCATAGTCTAGGCCTTCCAACCTCAATAACTAATATACAACAAGCTTGCTAAGGATTTATCCAATGTAGATTCTTTCGTAATAGAAAACCTGGAAAAATAATACATATAAAAAGATCGTTTGATATTGTAGTAAAACAAACAATAACTAACCATTAACATTCAATTATACATGCAAAGATTTAGTGACAACAATGTAAATCACGGTTTGCCAAAACTCAGGATTGGGAGAAGTAGAAGGATTCACAGTGATTGTCGAAAAGACGATCAACAAATTGGCATAAAGAATTTATAGAACAAAGCATGTGGAACATTATTGTAATGAATTTTATATAGGATATTCTAATGCATTTGATACATGAATTCTAACTCATGACTACGAGTCTATGACATTTTGCATGTATTGCATTTGAAGTATTTTGGTGGGACAATATGTATTTTTACACATCTATAACTATTTGTCGTATTATTCAGAGTTATAATGATAATGGTAGTGGAACTATTAATCTCAAATGTTGTATAAGTAATTGGAGATTTTTGAATTATAAGTCTAACTTTCAATTTTTTTTTTACTATTATATGTAATTTCTTTTATATAATTTGTTTGTTTATGCTTACTTATGCGCCCCGTGAGACATACGGGTTACAAACCTAGTAAGTCAATAAGGAGTTTTCAAATAGAATCCCAAACATGCTTTAAATAAAAAAAAATTACCGAATTAATCCCTTTAAAATGGATCATCCAAATTAGATGATGGATGGGCCAAATTTTCTAGTAGACAAGAATTGTTAACTTTTTTTTAACGGCGATTTCAGATCACTGAGGGGGGTGTTACCCATCCACCCGATCATCTCCACTCCTGGGGTGATAGTGACTGGCACGTCCCTTATGGGAAAACTAGCCCTGCACTCAACCAGGACACCAGTTCAAGGGGAAACTGGCCCGAAACTGGCCCACTACCAGAAAACCCCCTGTAAAGATTGAATCCCATGTATTGTGTCAAAATCATTTCTTGCTCTACATATGGTTCCAAACCCATAATCAATCGACCCTGCAAATATGTAATCCCAGACCTTCGTTTCAGCTTTAGTCACACATTTCCTTATACACTTTCCTGTCTATATGTGGAGAGCATAAGACGGTCGAAGCTTTCATTACTCTTTTCGCCTTCTTCTCGACCTTTTTTGTTCCGACATTGCTTACCATTTTTTCTTTGGTCGGTGGTGTATCACTATCTTGGGTCATCCCAAAACTGTAACTTGGTCCATCCATTGATTTCAATTTCGACTCCAACCTGAACTTACTTATTTTCGACTTTACCTCCTCACATATCATGCTCTTGACCAACACATATGACCTCTCTACATCTTCTGACATTACGATTGTTGATTGTGTAAATGGACCCGGTGTATCAGTAGGATGCACTGTTTGAATAGAAGTTATCACCCTTGCGCCACTTTCATGATCACACTGCAATTTGTTACAGCAGTGTAATAATTATGAAATTACTCTTATGTAAGAACTATATTATTTTTGTTACAGCAATGTGATAATTATAAAATTGCTCTTATGTAAGTACTATATTATTTGTTACAGTAAGTAAAGAACATACCACCTGCACGTTGGGGTTGACACTTGGTATATTTACTGCAACTTCACCGGCAGCATCAGTACTAAGTATGTCTACCTATATACTCACATGTAAATATATCTTATGTGAACTGTAAAGTTTAGGCAAGTTTCTTTTTACATATTTAGCAAACATTCCTATGCATGTCAATCACATGAACTCAATAATTAAAATACATCTCATTTGTTTCATTAGTTTATATTACCATATACATCTGATCCTAACTGAGCAAATATTAGAGAAAAAGGTAGATAATAAAAAAATATCATTTCACTTTGAGATATTTGCTGTTATGCTTAAAATCTGGTATCCTAACAGTGAAAGCAAGATTCCCAAGTAATATTATTGTTCCATTATAAAGATCTTTGTTCTGTGTTATGCTTCAAATGTTCACAGTAAAATCAAATCATGTAGTTTCATTCCTTTTATATATCTTAACTCTTAAACTCTATCCATTACACAAAAAGTTATAAATGACATTCTAAGGTTTTTACAATCCCAAAATCATATGCATGTCAATCACAATTATCACATGAACTCGATAATTAAAATTTAACCGTAATACTAGAGCCTAGAGGGCCAATGGTTTTCTTGATGAATTGAGATTTGTACTAATTTAACCTTGATGTTAGTCAGTTACTGTAAAAGCCTACCTAATCAAATTAAGCATACTTCTATCCATTTGAATTATCATGCAGATGACTAGTTTATAAAGTTAAAAGGATGACTAATTTATAAAGAAGATGACTAGTTTAATGAGGTGTATCCTTTTGTGACCGTTCATGATCAGCAATTGACGGGTCAGATCCTATAGTTGATGGCTTCCCGGTTACTACGTATTGTGGATCTAAATAACCAATTCCAAATATCCGTTTACCACGTCTTCCGTGTTTACCCACCCATAAATCAGAATCATCATGTTGCTTTCCATATTTCTTAAATATGCTAGTCTCGTACACACACTACAATTTGTTAAAACACGTGATTGTACTAAAAGTTAATAGCATATAAAATTAATTTGGTGAAGACAACTTACATATGTGTGTGCCTTGTTATGTTCTTTATGGGTAAGAAAATTAGACGTACTAATTCATAGCAACCGATGACACACATAAAAGCACACGTAATGAATCAATTAAAACATGTGTAGGTTTTAAGGATCGAAAATAAAGAATGGAAACATTATATTCACATAGTTTTAGTATCATAAAGAATTATTAATAGATTACCCATTGTTTTTTAGAAGTGTCTTAAAAGAACATAGCTTATATTTCCTTCGGTTTCAAGATGAACATCATGGTCAAAGACTATGTATAAACAGTTAAGCTAAATCAGATTACATGTGAGCAACCAAGGATGTATTTGCACCTTCATATACGTATGAACCTGATCTATCCTTATTTTTGCTAGAGTTAATAGGATCAAATGCCTAATAATGATCTTCTTTTCAGGTATAAACCTGATCTATAATTCTATCCTTGTGACTTGCTTCCATTTATGAAAGGCCACTTTTCCTTGTTATTGACAGTGGAGAAAGTAACACTTTTAAGGAGATTTGAACCTATGTGTCAAGAAGTTCATATGTGCTCTTTTTAAGATGATTATATATTGTTATGGAATCTGCCGGTAAATCGGTTTATTATTTTTAGGTTTTAAGAAGTTTGTTTTAGTTGAATAAATAAGACAATCTTCTTACCAGCACTTACTAGGTACCGTAGATCCAAGTACTCACTAACAATTAGAGTGTAATTCTCAATAAGTACCTAGACGTATACTAAATAATCTAGTGCGAAATTTTATATATATTTATTAATAATACAATAAAATTTGAAGATAAATAGTACATTTTTTATTTTTCATACTTTGGCCACGTGACTTTGGTACTTTGACGCTTTCTACCCCTAAACTTTTACAATTTGTTTTTTTAACGAAATATTAAACTTTTGGTTTTCATAGTTTGACCATATATGTTTCATACTTTTACGTTTTGTACCGTTTTACTTTTAATTTATTTTTAATTTTAAGGTTTGTTGTCTTCTATTTTGGCCATAAAACTTTTAACTTTTCTACTTTCATTTTTAGTATATTTTTATATCGTTTTTAGTATATTTTTATAGTTTTATACTTTCACTACAAGACTTTTAGACTTTTACGTTTTATACCTCTTAACTTTTTTACCCTCTAACTTTTAAACTTTTTTTTTGTTTTAAGTTTTGTTTTCTTCTACTATGGCCATAAAACCTTTAACTTTTCTACTTTTGTTTTTAGTATACTTTTATAGTTTTATCCTTTCACCACGAGACTTTTAGATTTTTACATTTTATACCACTTAACTTAGTATATTTTTATAGTTTTATATTTTCACCACAAGACTTTTAGACTTTTACGTTTTACACTCCTTAATTTTTTAAGGGTCTGGATATTAACACCTTCAATTTTGTTAAATTCACACCAAACCCACGATCGTGGGCTTCAAAACGGCCCATATCTATATATATATATTTTTTTTACTTTTTTATTTTATTTTTATGAAGGTTTTTAATTATTTAAATTTATAAACATTAAATCAATTTATTCATCATATCTGATAATAAAGTACATAAACGGACACAATAGTGACGTAAAATAATAAATTTTGAAATTCGGAGTCTTCGTTGAGACGGTCTCGATGCTTCTCGGCAAGTATATACTGGTGTTGGGTCTTCACGACTCATAGTTTTTTTTTTTATTTTCAAAAATTTTCATAACCTTTGAAAATTAAAAAAAAACTATTGGTCGTGAGGACCCAACACCAGTATAGGCTTGCCGAGAAGCATCGAGACCGTCTCAACAAAGATTTCGAGTTTCAAAATTTATTATTTACTTCACTATTGTGTTCGTTTAAGTACTTTATTATCATTACTTTATTATCAGATATGGTGAATAAATTGTTTTAATTTTTATAAATTTAAATAATAAAAAACATTTATAAAAAATATAAAAGTAAAAAAAAATATAGATTGGGCCGTTTTGAAGCCCACGATCGTGGGTATGGTGTGAATTTAACAAAATTGAAGGTGTTTTTATAATGACCCTTTTTTAACCCTCTAACTTTTAAAGTTTTTTTTTGTTTTAACTTATTTTGTCTTCTACTTTGGCCACGAAACTTTTAACTTTTTATACTTTCGCTTTTAGTATACTTCTATAGTTTTATACTTTCACCACGAGACTTTTAAAATTTTACGTTTTATACCACTTGACTTTTTTTACTTTCGTTCAGTATACAAATTCAACCCCGCAGCAACGCGTGGGGAGGGTAAACATCTCGTTACTTAAAACAGCCAAAGAACAAATCGAACATTCAGCCATATCTACGTCGTATTTCTTAAAAGTCATCCCTTGGCTTCGGGGATCTTAAACGGAACATTCATCGGAAATTCCTAGTATCTCGAAATTTCCTCGTAAAATTTATAATAATAATATGTACCTCGAGTTTTTCTGGGAAAATCCTTTTCTCGGTATTAATTATTGTAATAATAATAATAACTAGTTTAATACCCGGCCGTTGGCTGGGACGGTTTCCGTCGAACCTAATTTTATAGCGTAAATCATTATTCAACCAAATAAAAAGTCAAAACAACCATTAATATAAAAGTGTCAAAGGAAATATCCAAACAAACAAAACATCCAAATGCATAGTCCAAATAAAATAAAACCGAACGTAATTTCCAAGTTATAAACGTTCTCAAAATGATCATATTGCCAACCCAGATTCAACCTACACACAATTAATATAGTGATAATAAGCATAACCTTGTTTAATGACAATGATATTAGTGTCGAAAAACTATTAACACAAAACTGTTAAATGTACCTCTTGACATGATCATGTTCTATAACGAACTGGAGTCCTTACATTTCTCCTTGGCCTCAAACGGCCAACAGATCCACCTGACTCAACATCTGGGACAAAATCTGAAGTGTCTTCATCACGTGTATCAACTTCATTCACAACAGACACAGAGATGGGAGAAACAACATCAACCTCATTAGATGCATCAACCTATTATGTTTTTTTTTTATATTTCAAAAGTAAGGTAATGAATCAAAAAAGTACTATATATAAAGCACTTTAGTTATAAAATTCATTAGTAAAATGTACCATTGTCAAAGATGAATTCGATCCGATATATAAAGTACGTGGGTCCCACATAGCTTCATCTGCCAATTCCATTTCTTCTTCACTAATCTTTGAATAAAATTCTTTCTCCTCATCAATAGCACACTCCCCACCAATTACTGGTTCAACATGCACATCATCATTAGAACGGACAGCATCTGAGTCACTTAGAGCTAATATGGTCTAGTTGTTAGGAAAGTCATCATGATCACCAATGAGCTTTGACACGGTAAACCGACAAACATATATAATTTGGGGCCATATTATAATCATCGACCTTAATCCTAAACTTAGCCTCACGTGCGAGTAGGAGCTCTTTCAAAAAGTCAACCACCCATTCCGGATTATCACCACCCTAGCAAAACATTAAAAAAATATATAAATACGCATACGCAAATAAAAACAGAAAACAAATGTACATATATTACATAAAAATATACATAGGCATAGAAACAAAAGCGTTTATAGAAAGACACAAACCTCTAGATTACTCTTTTTAATCAACTCATCAACAGTGAAGCCAAGAAAAGGAATCGCAGAATCATCAAATAGAACAAAACTTGCTTGTACCCCACTTTCAATAACATTAAGAACCAATTTGTAACTGCAAAAAAAATATATAAATACAAGAAAAATATATCATTGATTGTTGTTGAGGACTTACCCTTGTCGTGGATTCATAACATTTTTTTGGCATTTAGAACAATAGTAATGTTTGTTCTCAAACGTAGACTTCTTACGACATATCAGACATCGCACATACTTCCAATTATTAGTGAAATCAACACCTATAACATTGACATAGATATTGTACATAGTCCCCTGACATAAAAAGAAGAACATATAATCAAAAATTAGTAAACAATATGATATCATAATAAGATACGACAAATACCTTAGGAACACCTTCTTGTAAATCTGTTAACAACTGTGACATGGAAGTGATATGCATACCAACATCAGTTTGGTTGGCTAGGTTGAACACAACATGATCCACATGACTACACATTAAGAAAATTAATATTAATAACAATAAGAATTCTTTAACGAATACAAATATACTATGAAAAATAAATTGATAAAAAAAGCGTACTTACATATTCTTGTAGATATGAAGCACAGACACCGGAAGATCGATATACAGTTGAGACGAAGCAGTCGTCCATAAACACAACGAACCTAATAATACAACACACAACACGAGAAAAATAATCAGACATTACACAATATAAAGATAAAATGATGTCAAAAGTACCTTTAAAACGACGAACTCGACAAGAACACAAAACAATGACAATATTAGGACTACCATGATTCCTAATGTCATCGTCACTAATCTGGCGAGCTAAGTTCCCCCATAATGAAACACTAACTTCCAAGCCCCTAAAAGAAATTTAGATCATTAGTACATAACGACAATATAATAGTGCAAGAAATTAAAGAAGACATTAGGTAAAGTACAAACATCTCATCCAATATAACAATATTGCGAACTTCATTGTTAGTTGACTTCACCGAATCAATTTATTCAACTACACCCCACTGACATAGCACACCAATAACATCTGCATGTATAATAAATAATATCAGGACATTATATCACTTAAAATATATAGATGAAAAATATTGGACCTGTCAAATATGTATCGCCATTTTCACGCTGAGCCAGTGAGTTAAATGGGACAAACTCAAAAACATGACGTGTAAATGAGGAAGACTGCAACATGGAAGCATGAATCATCGTTGACCGGATGAACTGAACAAATATATCACAGCGTAGTGGACGGTATTTAGACTTATAATGAAGCACAACAAACTTGTGAATCCGATAAACAGAACCCTCCACGAAACATCTTTGAAAGGATGCATCACGTTCGCCGGAATCTTCGCGTGTATCGAAAAACCCTAAAATAATTAAACACAGCATCATACAAACATAAATTAAAACAAAAATAATAAATTGTTGGCAAGTATATAAAGCATAAGACTTACATGTTCATCCGATAATATCATATCAATGGAGAGCAAACGACCAGAAATATGATTGAATGACTTCCAAATACGAGATATCATAACATTGATTTGCCATTTATCAGTAACATTTGGATGCAAGTCGGATATCTTATGATACGACATAACTGCATTACAACATAAACAATTTACAAAGTAAAACATATAAACTATCTATAATAACACATTACATGCATATTATCAAACGCATTATTAGTAATAAATTTAAAAGTGAAATATAAACTCAGACACAAAACAAAAAACATAAAATTGTCATACAATATTGAACAACAAAATAATACACACACAACTAAAAGTTAGTCAAAACAATATAAGTTACCAAAACACAATCTAACATAACAACTACTATAAATATATAGTTTTACAAAAATGTATATCAAACCATAGCCTGACCATTTATAATTGGCAAATTTTGAAAGACTTCCCTATAGACAATATTCTTAGTTAAGTTGTTATCACATTTTCCGTTGTTGTCAATATAGAACCGAAGCCCATTTGGTGAGGTAACTCGAGATGCAACAACATACAACTGCCCATGAGTAAATACAGATTGTTTCAAATATGCACAAACATTCTTAAAGGTTTGTCCTTGGCTCTTATTGATAGTCATCGCAAAGCAAACCTTTAATGGAAACTGTCTTCGTCTAAACTGAAACGACCATGCTGTAGTTCTTGGTGTCATATCAATCCTTCCAATAAAGGCCGTATCCCCAATATGTGTGCCACTAATAACTACAGCCTCAATAACGCGGCGAGTAGTTTGTGTAACAACTAAGCGAGTCCCATTACACAAACCTTTTTCCAAGTTTATGTTACGAAGTAATAGAACCGGTGCACCAACCTTCAACTGAAGAACGTGATTAGGTATACCCAAAAACTGAAACGTGTTCAAGAATTCAACAAAATACATGGCTCGCATGTCCTCTATGTTATTAGTACTCTCACAAATCTCATCGGCACTTAACAATTCATGCAATTCACCAGTAAGCTTCTCTAGAACACATAGGTTTACCTCATCAACCTCATCATTTGTCGGACACAAAACACAACGCTCCTGAAGATAACGATGGTCACTTATATTACTTTCAAGATCAGGAAACGTACTGGATAAGATGGACTCAACGGGAAGGTCAAAAACATGAATTAATAGATCAGTAGGTATAGTAATCCAAGACGCCTCAGTCTCATCAGGCAAAGCAATTGCAGGCAGTCGACCAGCACCCATGTCTAGAAGCCACTTATTAAACTCTTGCAAACGTCTTAACGCTGGACCGCATAAATTCGAAGAAGACAACCGCATATTGGTTTTCAAACTATAAACTTTACATGCACCCCATATAATTCGTGACGAGTTAATAACAGAGTCCACTAAATCAGAACGATTTCCATATGGCAGAACAGACAGAATTTGCCTAAAATCACCACCAAGCACAACAACCTTTCCACCAAAAACACGATTTACAGCGACACCGCTATCAGTATGGCACACATCTTTAAATGTGCGATCTACAGCTTCAAATACATTGTGCTCTTGTAAAGGCGCTTCATCCCTGATAATAAGAGCAGCTTCATTGATTAAACCATCAAGCTCAGAACCAACATCAATCGCACAACATGAGTCCTTTTCCAAATTAATAGGAATATGAAATCTGGAATGGGACGTTCGACCACCAGGTAAGAACAATGAAGCAATGCCAGAAGACGCAACAAATAAAACTATCATTCGACGAGAACGAAAGTACGAGATAAGAGTTCTCCATAAATAAGTTTTACTTGTGCCACCGCAACCTGATACAAAAAATACACCCCCGTTTCGCTCGTCAATCTCTTTTGACGCATCATCAAAAACAACACGCTGGCATGGATTCAAACCATGATGTAAATCATTAAAAAAGGACGAGTTCATCGACAACATTGTACATACGCTCAGACATAATTAACCTGTTCGAAATACGATTGCACAATCGAGGATCAACTCGTGGTAGGTCAGGGAATTCATCAAGCGATCTACCGTTGCTTATCAGTATTTTGTCTAACTCAATCATTATATAGGTTGCAATCTCTTCCGGAAGAATCTCAACATTCTCATTTTGTAGCAAGTTATGTTGTCTGCGTATAATATCCTCTGATAAAAAAGGAAGACATTCTGAAAAAAATTGCGCATAATCTGTAACCGTGCAAAACATTAAAATCGTGGCAAACAACTGACGTAGCTGATTCCCAAGTTTCCACTGCGACGCTTCATGTATAGACTCGACCCATTCAATATCATCACCTAATAAGTTCAAAGCTTTACATGCTGAACGGTACATAGGATGAAGAACACCATCAACAGTACGGATATCTTCGAGCGACAATGGGCCACGAACATGATTGAGTAACATTCGAAGGTAGTACCTCTCACCCATGGACGGGCATACAAAATAAATTCTACCAATGCTAATTCCACTCTTGCGAGGTCTCCATTCCCTCTCCTTATCATGCCATGTAAACATTGTAGGGTAATCTCTATACGTTAAACACCTACCCTCAGGATATAATCTGTTAGCTTGAAGCCATCCAGTAAACTTTGACATTGCAGCGGTTCGACGCTGAGCAACACTTCCAATGTCATCATCATCTCGAAAATAAACCCTGTTACGACCTTCTTCATGGAATGGCAACCTTTCCACAGCAACTGAGCGATAATGAATATCAAATGCAAAAAGCCTCCAACACGCTTCAGATGCCGATATATAACGACAATTCAGATATTGCTCAATCTCATTATCATGTTGAAGCAATGACGTATATGACTATGTTTTCTTATAATGATTTGAAAATTAATGTTATGTTGGTTTTGTGTTTGACTTGCTGTATATATGACTGTTATGTGTTGTTATGATTTTGAAAATGAATGTTATGCTTTTTGTGTGTTTGACTTAGTGTGTGCCAATTTATATTATTATCTTTCACACTATTGTAATTGGTGTTGGTCTCTAATCATAGTCAACCCTTGATCTGCCACATTAAGTGGTGTAAAAACCCGGATAAGGCTGTGATAGTGAGACTTACACCTAAAGTTTTTTCTTATTTCATTCTTGCTTCCATCTATTAATAGTATCCGCATAATGTTACTTATTTAATTGCCATCAATTTAGTGTGTGGCTATCTAACTAATGTTAAATTCCTATCTTTACTGATGTTATATGTCATACATGGCAGAATCTGTTTTTCAATTAATTTGATTAAATCTGTGTTATCTTTGCTCACTCTTATATGACATACATGGCAGAAACTGTATTAATTTGAAACATTGTAGGTCATAACCATAATTATGCATGGTAATCTAATCAGTTGTAGGCAATTTCAAATAAATCATAAGAAACTAAACATATTAAAGGGAAAAGAATACCTGCTTGAAAATCTTGTAAACTTTAACGGATAAACCCAAACCAGCTAACTTTCCTTTGCAAAGTTCCTTTCTGGTTTGTTTAAACAAACTGGTTTTTTTTGGACTTGTTAACCCATTTAATTTCAAATTGGGCTTGTTATTTTGTTTAAGGAAACTGGTTTCTTGTTAACAAATTTAATTTTGAAAAACAGGTTTTTTAAGATAAATAAAATATTGTTTTTTTTGTATATAAGTTAATTGAACATTTAATATTAGTACATATATTTAGCACATTAAATATGTAACTAACATTTTTTTATCTAATGTTTACAATATCAAATTAGTATGTTATCATTGAACACAAAAGTTTAGTTATATATATATATATATATATATATATATATATATATATATATATATATATATATATAAGTGGTAAATCTAATGTAATTTTTTTAATTGTCTGCAACTCTTATGATATTTATTATTATTTTTATATACTTGTTTTTTTTTTAAATTGGACTTCTTATATTGTTTAAACAAACTGGGTTATGTGGGCTTGTTTACCTATTTAAACTAAGCACATTTTTTCCAATTGTTTGAAACATAAACAGCTAAATTTAAATATGGTATGAAAAAACTATTATAAATCATTTAATATTATAACTCTAATAAAATTTATTTATTTTTTAAGTCAAGTCACAACTGCCATAAAACATAAAAAATTTAAGATTTTTTTAAACATCATTTAAATTAACAACATATATTTAGCACACCATGTATATAACCGACATTGAATTGATAAATTTTATTATAAGCTCATCTTTATATCCTATATAATCTGTGATATAAGATTTTTATTATCTACCTACTCTAATAAAAGATTACATATGTGCCACGTGTCGCTCCCATGCTCAATCTCACTTATATTTTACCGCCTAAAACTCTAAACCCATTTGTATCTAAAAATCACGTGGATCTTTTTATCTGATAGACTAACCCGACTTTGTTTTGGCTAGAACCCTAATTTTCTTTCATTCCTTCTATCGCAACTTTCCTATTCGCTGATTCATTGTGACCCTAACTTGATCAAGTTTACAAAGATCATTTACATTCCTACTCCATCGCTAATTAGTGGTAAATACAAATTACTCGTGATTCTATTTTGTGTTTCATTCTTTCGATTACTCAATTACTTATATAATTCATATATTATTTGTATGCTGGATGATGTCTACTCAATTTATGGTGATGGATGTGAAATTGTTTCCGCTGGGTTAGGGATGTAAAGGTCTGAATCAAATTCAGATTTTTAACTATGCTCGTATCACAACAGCTCTTAATTGGGTATTTTTATTCTTAATTTACAAGTTTTTTTGCCCTAATTTGCAATGAGCACTTGAACAAATAAACGGCAGGTATGAAGAAAATTGTAATGAATTCAGAAGATAACTGTTTTATGTGCCCTTAGGGGGGGGGGGGGGGGCAGTATGGAGAGGAGCCGGAGGCCGGTTCCAAAGGGAGCCGGGTGGCTCCATGTGGCTCACCATACCGCCTTATGCGGTTCCTCTTCCTGGCTTCTCTTCAGCGGTTCCACATGGCTCCTAGAAGCCCGCCTGAGCCGGGCCAAAGTATCCGTTGAAACCTATTTTTTTTTTTTTTTTTTTTACATACACACTCATACACACGGCTTGGATTTGAAGCCACACCACCACCATACCATGTGGTGTGGCTCCACATGGCTTCAAAAACACCTCATTTGAGTTGGCATGCTATGATTGGTTGGTGAACATGGCTTCTCCAAGCCATGCCACCACCATACCCCCTCCCCTTAGAGTTCTTTTCTGGTTCGGTTTGCACCCATCTACTCTTACATTGGAATTTATTCTTTATCCTTTCAACCTTTACATCATGTCCTAACCATTCTTTTTGTAGCATAACTTTTTTAATAATCGATTGACATGTTTGTGATTAATAGGAAAGCAAATCTACCACGTCATTGGCTAATGCGTTCAAATTGTCTTCTCTGCCCTAATTATTTTTATTCTAAAGTTCATTGATAATTGTTCTTTATTTCATTGGCTAATGAGATCTCTAGGAGTGTTTCTAATATATAATCCTTCAATGTTAATTTACAGTTATGAACCATACATTTTTTGGTGGTCGGTTGTCTTTAAATTTATAAATTCCTTGGAAGAAGGTGAAAACCAGAATGTCTGCTCTTACTGTGGTCAGTTACCTCAACTCGAATGTAATATAATCCTTCAACATTATCTTAAAATGACAAACTGAGAGGCACAAATACATAATATAATATTGGATAATAATGTTTTTGTAACTACATTTTCTGTTTCAAGTGGTTTATATATGACTTCATGAAGACCAAACATTTGATCTTTCCATGGTTTTGCACTTGTTGACGATTTTGTCATGGCATGAATCAAAAGGCTTTATGTGCATTGTATGTCATTTATTAGGATACTAGGCTATAAGACCTAATGCAGACTCTGGTTTCCTACCGTTGGATACAAAATTCTAAACATGTTGTGTTAGTGTGTTACAGACTTGCAGTCTTCACTCTGGCATAGTAGCACACTTAGATATTTGTATGATTAACATTTAACTAAAAGTAACGGTTACATGACTACGAGAATCATTTAGTACACCAACATATGGTTGTTATATTTTCATGACCTATAATGTTCTTAGACGACATACTTGTATCTAAATAAAATTTATTTTCAGACATATCGATGATGATGGTTTAGTGTCTATGAAAAGTTTAAATGCAGAGGACCTAAGCATTGTTTGATAACATATCTCAAGAAAAAGTTTAAAGTATTTTATTGTAAGTGGAACTGATAAGTGCATAAATTCTTAGAGGCTGGTATTGTTGGCAATATAACGGTCACATAACTACGAGAATCATTTAGTACACCAACACATGGATTTTATATTTTCATGACCTATAATGTTCTTAGACGACATATTTGTATCTAAATAAAATTTATTTTCAGACATATCGATGATGATGGTTCGATGTCTATGAAAAGTTTATATGCAGAGGACCTAAGCATCGTTTGACAACATATCTCAAGAGAAATTTTAAAGTATTTTATTGTAAGTGGAACTGATAAGTGCATAGATTCTTAGAGGCTGGTATTGTTGGCAATATAATTCTACGATTTCTTTTTACTAATTGAAGAGTACAGTTTTTTCCATTAAATAATACAGCGTTACTATTTGATGATGTTACTCTCGCTGCTGGCAATACTTATGAGAAAAACAATTCAAGTGTTGTGGAAAAGGTAGACACCTCTGAAGACGTACTATGTGTCAGCATACCAAGTTTTCACTACTGATTAATTAACTTATCAAACATAGCTCAACGACTCACTAGATATGAAGTATAGTATGTTAAGTTGTTTACATGTTGCATATATGCATATCATAGTATTTTCTTCTTTACTTTTGGTTTCATAACTTGACAACCATATTTTCAGTTTCATTAAGGATCATTTGATAACCATACTTTATATTTCTATTGCTTGCATTCTTGGAGTTGTTTACTATGAACACTTCTATTTCTGTTCAAGTGACTTCTATTTCTGTTCAAGTGACGAGGAATTGAAGACGATCAATATAAGTTCTCTGTGTCATGAAACATTGAAAATAGAAACATTGAAACATAAAGCTCAAATTAAAAAGGACTTTTTCATAAAACATGCACGTCCATTACTTCTCTTTGGTTTTTACGAGTTCACGAACTATAACTTAAATTTTGCTTGAATTCTTTCTTACAATAATCACCTGATACTTAGGAACTAAACATGTTTCTGTACTTCACTGAAGCTACAAACATATTCTACACTTTCAGTGGACACCTAACCATCCATAATACGAGTTATATATTTTTCCTGGTAGTAGAGGATAATACTGATTAGACTTGCATGTTTTTTTCAGGGAAATAATGCACGTGGAAACCATGTAAATTAAGTACATATATTTGTTTGCTACATTGTATGTATTCATATTAATACTCACATCAATAGAAATGATAATATACTATCATCATATCACCACATTTACTAAATGCTAATCGTTATATTAATTATCTATTATTATTATTATTTTAAATAAATTTTATAAAAAATTCAGGTTTACAGTACATGTTATACATAATTCCATTAATAAAAATATTAAATTGAATCACTAATAATATTTGTTAACGGTTAAACCCGTGTAATACACGGGTTCTAACCTAGTAATTTAATATATACTTATTCTTATTATATGGAGCTTTAAATTTTAATAAATTTGTATACTAAAACCTTAACCTTATACTAATTTAATACATACTTATTAATATATAGAAAATAAATAGAATTCGTCTACTAATACGATAATTAAGCCAAAACCGTAAGTTAACACTTGAATTATAAGCTGTCAATTGAAAAATAGATAAAAAGTTAATTAATAATAAAATACAAACAAAAACAATATAAAAAATGGTAAACACATTATTTTTTAAGACTATAGAAAATGATGAGAAGGAGGAAGATGGTAACAAACATGAGTACCATCTTCCTCCTTCTCATCATTTTCTTCTTCATTGTCCTTCATTGAATGTTGTTCATCATCAACTTCTTTGAGCCTTTTAAGGTGAGCCTTACTCTCTAAATGTTGATGAAGGTTTTTTTTACTTGTGGTAGATACTACACATAACAAACACCTGAACCCTCCATGCCGAAGACCTTCGATCCACTAAAAGTGTAGGATCGTGGTTAGGATCAACCAACCAGACAAGTTACCAAAGGTGTCAAACAAGAAAGGCGGAATCAGACTTGTTTGTGTTATAGTTTGAAATGGTTTGATCGAAACAGTAACTAGTAAACAAGAAGTAAAGTAGATAAACACAAGATATCAATTCCAAGCACTACTATATTTATACTTCCCAGTGTTTACAAAGAGTTACAGCTGATGAACAAAGAGATATTCGATCACCCTAAACAAAGAGGAAATACAACTAATATATATAGTGCAAGGAGGAAATAAAAGATATACTTTTATTTCCTTTTAGCTCCTAGGCTAAATAAACAAATAATATCTACTCCAGAGTTGTTGTAGTACAAGCATGCTTCTGTGAACAGTTGAGCAGACCTATCGGTGAACAGTGCACAGCATGGTGTAAAGTAAAACTGCTTTCTGACAGCTTTATGCATTGGAACTTGCAACAAGGGGATAAGTCAAAGTTCCGGAGTAACACTAAGAGAAGTTCCGGAGGAACTATTCAGTGTGAAGGAAGTTCCGGACTAACTTCCTTCGGAACTCTGACTTAGAGAATTTCTGCCAAGCAAAACATTCCCAACAGTCTCCCCCTAAGATGTTGCTACCAAAAACTGTTCTTCTGTCTGAATCTTCAAGATGCTTCAACTTGAGCTCTACACTGCCTTGTAGTTAGGAGTTCCCATTATAGCCATGATATCCATTTGATTCAACTTATCCCAGTCATCCATTTTTAAGTCAGGCTTCTTCCTGATTTCACCATTGCTCATGAAGAAGTAATACATGTTCTCACTCCTATGCTCTTCAATCCTTAGTATACAGGGATGAGTGACTTCAACATTTGCAGTTGGAGAATCTGAAGGTTCGGACTTTTCTTCTGAATCACTTACAGCTAACTTCTTTCTTTTGGCTAGGCGATTTTTACTAGCCATTGACTTCTTTCTTCCAGAATAAGAAAAGGGAATAGGCTGAGTGGGTGAAGGTTTCTGGGATGAGGATTCAGGCTCGGGTTGTGTAGGCTTAGGAATTTTGGGAGGTGGAGAAGATGGTGGAGATGGAATTGGTTGGTTTGGAGTTTGAAATGTAGGGGCAGTGGGTTGTGATGATGAGGTAAAGGGTTGTGATGAGGATGAGAGGTGAGGATCAGAAACAGTGTCAAACATTTGCTTGACAATGTTAATTCTGGGTTTCTTCTGTTGAGTAGCTGAGACAGGAGCTTTCCTTTTCTTCTCCTTGAGGTAACTGAGACCTTCAGGGTGAAGAGAGTCGAAAAGAGTATACATACCTGGTGGTCTTTTCTCACCAGTAGTTCTCTCCTTTTCTATTTGACTCTTCCTGATGGCATCAAGTTCAGTTCTCAGTCTAGGCAGTTTGCAAGAGTTGATTCTTTTAGGATTCTCCATTAGAATTTCTTTGAAATACCATTTGTGAATCAGCAAGTCATCTTCCTCAGACAATTTCTGGTATCTGGTACCTTGCTTCTCTTGTGCCTTCTCCTGCTCATAGCTACATTCAACAAACCTCTTAACATTTAGCTTCTTGGTCTCATCAGCTTGAATGGCAAGAATCATGTACATCCAGTTCACCAAGTCATTTCCCTTCATTTCATTTACCCATGCATCAGTGAAACACTCCTTGCTTCTGAGCATAACACTGAATTGACCAAGGAAAATCTTGTTGTCTTCATTGCTTTTCATACGGATTTTCCTGTAGTCATTCCCTAAGACCCTTTTGTACTTTTCAACCTTGTCTGAAAGACCTTGCTCTTCGGCTCTAGCAATCCTTTCTTTTATGTACAGGTCTGACCTTAGTCTAGCTCCATTAAT
The DNA here is from genome assembly GCA_039602395.1 of Deinandra increscens subsp. villosa. Lineage (NCBI taxonomy): Eukaryota > Viridiplantae > Streptophyta > Magnoliopsida > Asterales > Asteraceae > Deinandra > Deinandra increscens. Next base: position 4,842,225 of record JBCNJP010000023.1, read on the forward strand.
AAAGAACATCAGGTCTGAGTTATTGATAACATACTCATAAATACCTCCTTCAATGAGCAGTTGTTTCTGTTCTTCAAATACAGCAGCCTCCTTCTGTTCTTGGAACTTCTTATGTATTTCAACATTCTCCTTCTCCAATTGATCAATCAGAGCCTTTGTAACAGGGTCCATTTCGTCATTTTGACCGCCTGTGCTCTGATTATCATCATCCAAATCAGTGAAACCAGATATGCTTCTCTCATCAAGAGAATCACCATCAGCAGGCTTTGAAGACTCAGGAAGTGAAGTTGTAGCATTTAGACTGGCTTCCGAGGTAACTTGCTCAGGAATAGTCTTAGTGCCAGGTTCCGAAGTAACTACCTTAGGACTGACTTCCGGAGCAATTGGTTCCGAAATAGTCTTAGGCAATTCCTTGGAAACAACTTCCGAAGTAACTTCCTTCTGAACATTCTCAGTGGTGAGAAGTTCTTCCGGAGTAACTTCCTTCGGAATCTCCTTAGCCAAGGTTGATTCTTCCGGAGTAACATCCTTCGGAGTTTCATCAGTGATGATTAGCTCCTCCGGAGTAACTTCCTTCGGAATTTCAGTGTTAGAGGCAAATTCCTCCGGAACAACATCCTTTGGAATTTCCTCTGTTACAACCTTTGCTGCAGAAGATGTAGGACTCTTTAGGTTCAGTAAAGCTTCTGTAACTTCTATATCAAACAGATCTTCTTGCTGAGTCACATCTTCTACTGGTTTACTCTCAGGTGTATCAACCTGTTCTTCACTTCTTTCTCCTCCTTCAGCCTCAAACTGTTCTACACCTGTTTGAAGATACTCTTGCTCTTTTGTCAAGTAGACATTGGATATAAAGCTTCTGACTTCTGCAATGTTTTGAGGGTGAGCACCTGAAGCAGCCATCACGAATCTTAGGAATTCCATGTGATTGACTTTGCATTCTTCAGGTGTTGCCTGCATCAGCTGATCCATGTGAACATTAAGCAAACCTTCTATTGGGTTGAAGGGCTTAATTCCACAGATTTTGAATAGCTTTGTCTTCATCTTCTCAGGTATCCTCTCATTGTGATCAAAGTCAATTTCAGAAGAGCTAACAGAGTCTTCAGTTGGCTTACTTTTAGCAGAAAAATTTTGGATAGGTGTTGAAGAGCTAGCTTTCTCCCCCTTTTTGGTAGCAACAGCTTCACCAGTTGGGTTTGATGCACTAACCTTCTCCTGCTTAAGCCTTTCAATCAAGGTGTCCTGCTGTTGAATAGTGTGAAGCAGGGATTGCATCTGTTTCTGCAATTCAGTTTGATTAGCCGTCAATTCCATAAGTAAAGCACTGCCCTCAACTGATTTCTCAGTATCCTTGGGCGAAGAAGAGCCATCAAGCCTAGCTTGATCAAGCTCAACACCCTGGTTGTCTTGGCTCCTGGGATTCCCTGCAAGCACAGTTGTTGCCTCAGGTTCCATTTCTGGTTCCTTTGGTTCAAACTGGCTGCTGGTTGCCATAGATTGGGTCTTAAGAATGTTACTACTGTCCAATTGTTCCAGTGGGGAACCAATTGTAGTAGCAGCCCTTTCTACATGAACATCTTCATCACTCCTGATGTTCAACTCCTTAGTGGGTGAATGGGGGTTAGGAGAAGCATAATCAAGATCCATCCAATCATCTTCATGAGGTGAGGTTGATGAGAAGATATTGTCATTTGGATTTAGATCAGGTTCTCCATCATTCACAGGGAGATCTAGGTTTAGGTCTATGGAGGTAAACAAGAGGGATGAGGGTTGTACATCCAATCTAATAGAAGATGAGGTCTCAAGTGAGAGATCATCAGCAATATGGCTTAACCCTTGGCTTTGATGTTGAGCAGACAGTGGGTCATGCTCAAGGTTTTCAGGTTGGGTGGCAGTAGGATACACAGGTGGAGTAGACCCTGTCTCCTTTTCAACAACTTTTGATGGAGTAGGTGAGGAAGTTTTGGTTGTAGTTTTTGAGTGCTTGACCTTCTTTCTGATATAAGTGATGTTCACAGGTAGTTTATTAAGAAGGTCAGTTTCAGGTGTGGGTTCAACAACTGATGGTGTAGGTTCAGTGTTGTCACCTGGAGCAGGTTGCTCAGATGGTTCTTGAACAGCAACTGGTTGCTCTTGCACCCTAGGTGCAGGAATAACTCTTGGATCGGGTAGTGGATGGTCATTTTCCACACCAAGACAGTTTGAAATTGCAGATTTTGAAAGCAAGTAAGAAAAAATTTTCTCAGTTAAGTTCTTTTGGTGAAAAATGGTTCCAGCTCTGGGAACTTCAGGGAATTGTGTATCCAGAATGTGTTGCAAAAACCGGGGATACATATTAAAAGGTTTTTCACAATTCTCCCTGAGCCCATCAAAAATCATTTTTGAAAAATTAAAACAATCTCCCCTGATCACAGCATGAAGAGTCAGTGGCATGGACTTCACCAAGTTCCTCATGAGATCTTCTGGGAGTTAGGCATACCATCAGAGTATGAGCAAGGAATCTCCAAACAGGTGGAATGTGACATTTCTTCACCGTTTTGCTTTTGGGGTTTCCTCCATATCCTATGCCCATCAGAGTAAATTGGTAATCTTCCTTGGGAACAGTAAGAATACCATCTCTGTCTTGTAACTTCAAATGATTTCTGATCATTTCTTCAGTGACGAACACATTTCTACCATGAACCTGGCTTTCAATTTGCATCACCTGCTTCCCGTCTTCACTGCCGGCACCTACTACAGCATTTGCCCAGAACTGAGTGATAGTTTCATCGTAAATTGTGGGATTTACAGTTAGGGCAAAGCTAAGCTCTGACGCTGTAAGGAAGTCGATCATTCCATCGAACGGAGCAGACTTCTCTGTTTTCTCAAGAAAAGCCCTTTGATTGTGCTCGTTGTGAAATGCGAATGCTGCCATTTGTTCTGTACCGAGTGATTGCTTGAGAGATTCAGATGAAATTTGATGAAATTGAGAAAAAATCGAGAGCGATTGAAGGGAATTTGGGATTTAGGTTTTGTAAGTGAAAGGGTTTCTCTGGAATTGACAGTTAAAGGGTGAGGAGAGAGGGAAGTGACGTTAACGGAAAAGGTGGAGTTAGTGGGGCCACCAGTTAACCGTCACTGTTAAAGTTTGAAATAAAGGGTCCCACTTAATCCAATTAAAAAGATTAAGTCAATAAAGTTTAACTTCCTTCGGAACAATTAAGTTCCTTCGGAAGAGTGAAGTTCCCTCGGAACTTATTCCCTTAGAAATTTTCATCACCTCTCCTGAAATACTTCCGCAGGAAGTTCCTTCGGAGTTTCAAAATTTACTCCGGAACACCTGAAACACTTAGAAAACACTTGAAATCTATTAGAAACATTAGAGAGTTCCCTCGGAACTTCTCTTGAGAAGGGAAAACTTCAGGAGTAAGTTCCTCCGGAACAATGTTGTTCCCTTGGAATTTACTTAGAAGCATCAAAAAGTTCAGAAATGCTCATAACTTTGGAAGTTTTTCAAAAATTATCAGTTATAAGAACATTTCTTGAAAGAGTTCTCATGATTTTGAAGAGATGGATGTTAAGAACACAAACACATAAGGTGATAGAAAAATTTATGTACACAAAAGCAACAATTGACAGCAAAAGTTAACCAAAGTTCATCATCCCAATAGCAGTGATAAGAAAGAAAAATCTTGCTTCATCGAATGCCTTTGTGAAAAGGTCAGCTAATTGAAGATCAGTATGAACCTTGTGTAACTTAATCAATTTCTTTTCTGCACAATCTCTAATGAAATGGTACCTTATTTCGATGTGCTTTGTCTTAGAGTGCTTCACAGGATTGTTGGTGATGGAAATGGCACTGGTGTTGTCTGCATACATAGGAGTTTCCAGAAATGTGATTCCATAATCCAGCATTTGATTCTGAATCCAAAGCACTTGACCACAGCAACTTGAAGCAGCAATGTACTCAGCTTCAGCAGTTGAAGTAGAAACACAGGTCTGTTTCTTGCATTGCCATGATACAAGCCTATTTCCTAGAAATTGACATCCTCCTGAAGTTGATTTCTTATCCAGGTAGCAGCCACCATAGTCACTGTCAGTGTAGGCAACAAGAGAAAAGTCATTGTTCTTTGCATACCACAACCCAAGTTTTGGTTGACCTTTGAGGTATTTAAAGATTCTCTTTACTGCCTTCAAGTGGGATTCTTTGGGAGCCGATTGATATCTAGAGCATAAGCATACACTGAACATGATATCAGGTCTACTAGCTGTTAAGTACATCAGAGATCCAATCATTGCCCTGTAAGTGTGCTGATCAACAGGTTCACTTTCTGATTCTGAATTCAGATTGTGAGAGGTTGAGATAGGAGTTTTTGCAGAAGAGGAAGATAGCATATCAAACCTCTTGAGCATATCTTGAATATATTTTGACTGATTCAAGAAGATGCCATCTGCAGTTTGTTTAACTTGGAGACCCAGAAAGAAGTTAAGTTCACCCATTGAACTCATTTCAAATTGATCTTGCATCAGGGTCTCAAACTCCTTGCACAACTTAGGATTGGTAGATCCAAAGATAATATCATCCATATAAATCTGAACAAGCAACTTATCTTTTCCAACTTTCCTTATGAAGAGAGTTTTATCAATGGCTCCTCTTCTATATCCATGGCCAAGCAGGTAATTTGACAGAGTCTCATACCAAGTTCTTGGTGCTTGCTTGAGACCATAGAGAGCCTTGATTAGTTTATACACCTTGTTAGGATGGTGTGGGTCTTCAAACCCTGGTGGTTGACAGACATAAACCTCTTCCTTCAGTTTCCCATAAAGGAAAGCACTCTTGACATCCATTTGATAAACAGTGAAGTTCTTGTACGCTGCATAGGCAAGGAAGATTCTGATTGCCTCTAATCTTGCAACTGGAGCAAAAACCTCATCGTAGTCTATCCCTTCTTCTTGAGAATATCCCTGAACAACAAGCCTAGCTTTGTTCTTGACAACAATTCCTCTTTCATCCTTCTTGTTTCTAAAAACCCATTTTGTTCCAATTGGTTGAGCATGTACTGGTAAATCAACCAGTTCCCAAACCTGTTGTTTGTTGATTTGGAACAATTCCTCTTGCATAGCTTCAATCCAATGATTGTCTTTAAGTGCTTTCTCCACTTGTTTTGGTTCTTCTTGAGACAGGAAGCATGCAAATAAACAGATGTTTGCATCAGCAGATTTGCTTCTTGTAAGAACAGGAGCATTTACTTCACCAATCACATTCTTAATGGGATGAGTTTTGCTGACATTGGTATTCTGAAAACTTGGAAATTCGTGACTTTGAACTTGCCTAGTTGGTGGAATAATTGGGGGCAATAGGACACTAAGCTCAATTCCTGGCAATCTTTGTGAAGGGGGTAAATTTGATGTAGTTGCAGCAGAGACATGTTGATCACTTGAGTTGTTAGCAGAGTTGATGGTATCTCCAAGAGATGAGTCATTGAAATTTGACTCATGAGAACCGTCATGATCACCATGTAAGTTATCATTAGAAGAATGCTGCAAGCTCCCATCATCACTGGTGTCTGAGACATAACCATCCTGTTGTGATTGAGAGTCACTTGACTCAGTTTCAACCAAATTCACTGGAGTGGGATCAGTGACTTGTTGAATTGCAACAGTTGGCATGGCAGGTGGTTTGAAAGGTTGAGTGCTGACAGAGGAGTAGAAATGACCAAATTTGTAGCCATCCTTCTTTGCATTTGAATTCTCCCCCTGAGACTGCACATACTCACTAAAGGACTTATCAACAGTAAAGTTGAAAGCATTGGTTAGTGAATCAATATCAAATAACCATGAGGGTTCAGAACTAAACTTATTTGTTGATTTTTCATTGAAAAACACATTAATTGACTCTTCAATGATTTTAGTTCTGAGATTGTATACTCTGTATGCCTTGGCAACACCTGAGTAACCAACCATGAAGCCATCATCTGCCTTTTCATCAAACTTAGCTAAATTCTCACTGGTTATTAATATTGTAACAGGACAACCAAAAACTTTGAGAAAGTGTATACTTGGTTTTCTTTTTCTCCAAAGTTCATATGGTGTCTTGTTTTTACCTTTGACCACAAGCACCCTGTTCTGAACATAGCAGGCAGTGTTCACTGCTTCAGCCCAGAAAGTTACAGGGAGCTTGGACTCAGCCAGCATTGATCTAGCAGCTTCAATCAGTGTTCTATTTCTCCTCTCAGCTACTCCATTTTGCTGAGGAGTTCTAGCAACACTAAACTGCCTAGATATCCCCTTTTCTTCACAAAAAGAATTTAAAACATGATTTTTAAATTCTGTGCCATTGTCACTTCTAATTGTTTTGACTTTGAAATTTGACTGATTTTCAAGTTGAGTGATTAAGGATTTTAAAATCTCAGGTGTTTCATCCTTAGTTCTTAGGAAGAAAACCCATGTGTATCTTGAAAAGTCATCAGTAATTACAAAACAATATGATTTCTTTCCCAAACTCATCACCCTTGTGGGACCAAAGAGATCCATATGCAACAATTCTAAGGGTTGAGAAATTGAGTTTTCAGTTTTGGACTTATGAGAAGACTTGTGTTGCTTGCCCTTCAAGCAGGCAGTACAATGCTCATTACAGTTAAAGTGTTTTTGAGGCAAACCATTGACCAAACCTAAATTAACAAGTTTGTTCATGGTTTTGTAATTAACATGTACAAGTCTTCTGTGCCAAAGGTCAGACTCATCAACAGAAGCTCTTGATATCAAACAAGTATTGCCATCAAGAGATTTGGCACTTGCCATATCAAGCAAGTGTTGGGTTTTAAGAACTTTATCAAAGCCATTTTAACTCCTTAAAATGTAAAACGCAGCGGAAATTCAAAACTATAGTTTGATTAGTTGATGTTAAAACCGATTTTAACACTTGATTATAAAACCCAAAACCAAGGATCCAAACATGTATGCATGCTATCAAAACTAAAACCAACCATAGGGGGTTTTAGATATACCTTCTTCCAAGCTCAAGATTGTGAAGAAGATGATGTGGATGAACCGGCTTGCTATCTTACTTGAAAGCCTCAAGTGATGATACCCACGAGCTCAAGCAACAACCACCCTTGTTGCTAGGATTTCTTGAAGACCAATGCACCTTTTACCTTTGCTTGAATCCGTATTCAAGGTTCTTCTTCTATGTCCTTTTTGAATCCAAATTCAAGAGGAGTATCTTCCTATAGAAGTGGTTTAGCTCTCATAAAGATCTTAGAGAGAGAGAGAGAGGAGTGGTGTGTCTAACAAGTTAGGGCAATGAATGGGAGGCACATTTAAAGATGCAAGCCTTGGAAAAACACACCCAACCACCTCATTATGAGTGGTTGGCCGGACTCAAGGAGAAAAAGGGGGAAAATGGGGTTTGAAACCATTTGAACTTCCCTCCAATGCATCTAGTCTTGTTCTCATTCAAGGTACATTTTGGTCATGTCTTACATGACCCATGTAACATGTTATTTTATATGTAACATGTCCTAAAACACAATGTAACATATAACTTATTATATGTTGCGTGACAATTTATTTAACCACTTAAATAATATTGTTACCATACTTCTCTAATTTAAATCATCCATATGATTTAATCATAAGTGCAATTATTTAGAAACTCACTTCTAAATATCTTCTTTAGGTGATATTTATTTAATTGATCATATCTAAATAAATATCCATTTGGGTGTTTGTCTAGCTCGTTATTGGGTATGACCCGTCTTGGATCATAACGTACTAGCCACATCAATCTAGTATGTGTCTTGGGCAGACCGAGTCCAACAATCTCCCACTTGCACAAGATTCATAGAAGATTGATGCAAGTAGCAAATACCGCCTAACAACGGTTTGTTACCCCTAATACGTATGACTTAGTGCCATTCAATAACATCATCTCCTTCAAGTCGCCACTTGAAATGTTTTAGGTGAAACAATCATTTATCCTTTTGTCACAAATGTCATGTTAAATCCTAGAGACATAGAGTGATCACTCTCTATTAGATTTAACTTAATTCAGGCCTTAGACATTTAACTCTCAACGAATAAGAGGGACAAATTCCATCTTGACTACATACGTCTCTCACAATCACCTAGTATCATACCTGACTTTAGCCTTATGTACTGTCATGTTTCAGAGCAGCGACGAACTAGGTCAAGGCATAACATAGATGAATATCAAGACCCAATATGTATCTCAGGTCGAAGGATACAAATGATATTCTCCTTTACTCAAGCTTACTTATGATCAATCAATTAAGATTCCATGGGGTAAGTCTTGAGAGCGGGTCGTCCAATATTTGTCTCCCACAAATATCTATGAACTCTGGTAGCAACCTATTGCTCCATATTCATACGTTATGAATATCCACCAATCCAAGTTCATAATAGTCTTACCTTCATATTTGTTCCCACAAATATGATCGACTACGGACATTTAGAATAAGTAACTTATTCACGGATTTAAACATGCAAAAATGGAACACTACACAATTTAAATGAAATCCCACATTCATATAAAAGTGTCAAAATAAACATTGTTCCGATATCCAAATACAAAATATAAATCATATCCAATCACTAGAATGTCGAAGTCCCATAGCACAAACATGACCCTCATGCTTTGGGCGTTCTAGGAGCTTCGTGAGTGGATCGGCGACGTTGTCATCGGTGTGAACTTTGCGAATACATATCTTTCCTTTTGCAACTTCATCCCTTATGTAGTTGAATCTCCGCTCGATGTGCCTCACCTTTTGATGATCACGAGGTTCTTTGATTTGAGCAATCGCTCCCTCGTTATCACAAAGGATCTCTAGGGGTCCTTGAATGGTAGGAACAACCCCTAGTTCGGCAATAAATTTCTTCAACCATGCGGCTTCTTGCGCGGCCAAAGATGCGGCGATGTATTCTGATTCCGTAGTGGACAATGCAACCACATCTTGCTTTGAGCTCTTCCAAGAGACCGCCCCTCCATTTAAAATGAAGATATACCCCGATTGTGATCGAGAATCATCTCGATCCGTTTGGAAGCTCGCATCCGTGTAACCCCTTACAACGAGTTCCTTCTCATCGGATCCATATATTAAGAACATATCCTTAGACCTTCTAAGATATTTCAATATACTTTTGACAGCCATCCAATGGCTATTTCCTGGATTTTGTTGGTATCTACTTGTCATGCTTAAGGCGCATGACACGTCCGGTCTAGTGCATATCATAGCATACATAATTGATCCAATAGCAGACGCATATGGGATTCCTTTCATTTTGTCTTGCTCAACCTTTGAGCTTGGACATTGAGTCCTACTCAATATAGTCCCTCTTTGAATAGGTACCAAACCTTTCTTAGAGTTCTCCATCTTGAACCTTTTCAAGACTTTGTCAATGTATGCACTTTGATTCAAGCCTATCAGGCGCCTTGATCTATCCCTATAGATCTTTATTCCCAAAATATAGGTGGCTTCACCAAGATCCTTGATGGAAAAGCAACTTCCAAGCCAGGTTTTTACACCTTCCAAGGTTGGAATGTCATTCCCAAATAGTAGTATGTCATCTACATACAATACTAGAAAAGTTATTATACTCCCACTAGCCTTCTTATACACACAAGCCTCATCCTCGTTCTTGATGAAGCCAAATTTCTTTATTTCTTCATCAAAACGCTGATTCCAACTCCTTGATGCTTGTTTCAATCCATAGATTGATTTCTTTAACTTACACACTTTATTAGGATGTTTTGGATCGACAAAACCCTCGGGCTGAGCCATATAGACATCTTCCTCAAGATATCCATTTAGGAAAGCTGTTTTGACATCCAATTGCCATATCTCATAATCATAATGGGCGGCTATGGCAAATAATATCCTTATCGACTTTAGCATTGCCACCGGGGAGAAAGTTTCATCATAATCAACCCCTTGAGTTTGAGTGAAACCTTTTGCTACAAGTCGAGCTTTAAATGTGTCTAAGTTCCCATGCATGTCGGTTTTCTTCTTGAAAACCCACTTACTTCCAACTACCTTGGAGTTAGGAGGTCGCACTACCAAGTCCCATACTTGGTTGGCATGCATGGATTGCATCTCAACGTTCATGGCTTCCAGCCATTTGTCCGATTCGGAATCGGTCATTGCATCATGGTAAGTGGTTGGTTCATCTGAATCTACCACATAGCATCCCTCCATGAAAAATCCATATCTTTCAGGTGGACTACTAGTTCTACCAGATCTACGAACGTTGTGTGTGTCTTGATCAACCATTTGATCATCTCCAACAATTTCTTGTAGAGGGCTAGTTTCAACCAAACGTGTATCGGCTTGTGGTTCTTGATCCTCCTCAAGTTCCACCGCTCTTGCACTAGTTCCTTCCATAAGGAACTTAGTTTCCAAGAACTCGGCCTTTCTAGCAATAAATACCTTTTGCTCTGTTGGATTGTAGAAGTAATATCCTATACAATCTTTAGGATATCCTACAAATATACACTTAGTGGACCGGGGATCTAGCTTGTTTGAAGCATCATGCTTTACATAAGCTTCACAACCCCACACCTTTAGATAAGATAAGGATGGAACCCTTCCATGCCATAACTCAAAAGGTGTCCTTTCCACTTTCTTGGTTGGGGCCATATTCAAAATACGGGCCGCTGAGAGTAGGGCATAACCCCAAAATGATAGAGGTAAGGAACTTCTACTCATCATAGATCGAACCATATCCAATAGGGTTCGATTCCTCCTCTCCGATACACCATTATGTTGTGGTGTTCGAGGTGGACTAAGTTGTGAGACAATCCCACAACTCCGAAGATAGTTTTGAAATTCATTGCTAAGGTATTCACCTCCTCTATCCGAACGAAGGATCTTTATTGTCTTGTTGAGTTGATTTTCTACTTCATTCTTGAAGATTTTGAACATTTCAAAAGCTTCATCCTTGTGTGCTAACAAGTACACATACCCATAGCGACTATAGTCGTCGGTAAAGGTGATGAAGTATCTTTCACCATTCCTAGATGTTGGCTTAAAAGGTCCACATACATCCGAATGTATGATCCCTAGAAAATCTTTTGCTCTTTCGGTGGTGCTACTAAAAGGTGCCTTAGTCATCTTGCCTTGTAGGCAAGATTCGCATACTTCATAGGAATCATTATCATTTGTTTTCAAAAGACCACTCTTTTGTAACGCTAGTATGCGGTTCTTATTTATGTGACCAAGGCGGCAATGCCAAATGTAGGTGTCACTCAAATCTCCTTTGAGTCTCTTGGTGTTAGTTTGATACATTGAGCTATTGTATGATGTGTTTTCATGAACCAATTCATAAATACCATTTAAAGGGCTAGCTTTAAAATAAAACACGTCATTCATTGAAACATGGATATCATTGTTAACAAATTTAAAATCATATCCAAAATGTCTTAAACGGGAAACGGAAATTATGTTCCTAGTCAAACTAGGAGCATATAATACATTATTCAAAATTACTTCCAAACCACTTGGAAGTTCCAAAATGTAGTCTCCTTGGGCTTCAACTTGAACTTTCGCTCCATTGCCCATGAAGAGACTAACTTCTCCCGCCTTTAATTGCCTATTTCTTTTGAACCCCTGCAACATATTACATATATGAGTTCCACATCCGGTATCCAATACCCATGTGTTAGAAGAAATGGCATTAAGCTCAATATAAATCATAAAGGTCTTACCCGAGGTTTGACCTTCATTTTTCTTTTCTTTCAACCCTTTGAGATAGGTTGGACAATTCCTCTTCCAATGTCCTACCTCACCACACTCAAAGCATGGATCATTTGAAGCAATCTTTTGCTTCTTCTCCTTCGGTTTGGGGTTTTCTTTCTTGCCCTTCCCCTTGACGAATCCCTTTCCTTTGGCAACCTTTGCCTTTGAGGAACTAGAGGTAGAGCGAGACCTTTTCTTGCTACTACCTTCATTGATCGTTAGAACGGGCACAACACTTTTGCCCATCCCTTGCTCGGCCGTTTTGAGCATCCCATGAAGCTCGGGAATGGTCTTCTCCCAACCATTCATATTGTAATTCAATACAAAAGTGTCAAACTTCTTTGACAAAGAGTTGAGGATCAAATCCGTAGCCAACTCTTTTGAAACGGGACAATTGAGCCTTTCAAGACGATCAATGAGGCTCTTCATCTTAAGAACATAGGATGAAACCGTTTGTGACTCGTCCATACGACATGCATGGAGTGCTCGAACCGTTTCGAAGCGCTCGGTTCTTGCCTTTTGTTGGAACATTTCCTTCAATTGGCATATCATGTCGTATGCCCCATGATTCTCTAAATCCTTTTGTAGCTCGGGGATCATACTTGCTAGCATGAGGCATGAAACTTGGACGGAGTCCTCGGTGTACTTCACCCAATCGGCATAAGCCTCAACGTCTTCGACATCGGGTTCGTCGGGGATAGGATCGTCCAACACATAAGACTTCTTTTCTTGTTTGAGAACAATTCTCAAGTTGCGGTACCAATCCACAAAGTTGTCTTGGTTGAGACGATTCTTGTCTAAGATGGATCTTAGCGATAGGTTATGGACGTTTGTGGCGGGGATGATTTCGTTATTATTATTGGCCATCTACAAAATTTAACAAAGTTCTATTAAGTATCTTTGATATCAATATTAACCTTTTAATTTAATTAATACCCTTTTATGTCTCATAGACAATTAATAAATTAAAACCTAGAATCCAACGTTACATTTAAGTTGTGGTTAGGTGACCTTTATCCCATGACTTAAATTAACAAGGTAGTCAACATTTGACAATTGCAACTCTTTGCAACTTCTAGTAGTATGGGATCGATTAAACATCTTATGTTTAGTTGGCATGTTTAATCCCATCAATGCCTTTGGTTCCCCATGCTTCGGTGACCCTATTCACATGGTCCCCAAATCAAGTTGTCCTACTTATACACACGTGTAAATTTACATATGTAAGTGGTTAGGTGACCTTTATCCCACATACATGGTAAACCTACCTCAAATATACAAGTTCCCTCAAATACGGTTAGGTGACCTTTATCCCATAAAGAGTTTACAAGCAAATTGAGTGTTGTACAAAAGGATGGCGTTTAAACTTGTTTTCAAAAGGGTCGTTTTTGTTTTCATAATTCTAGTGTAGAAAACTCTATGTACCATACAATTCACATGCATTCAAATGTATGGTACCCTAGTGTTGTTTGAAATCCATATTTCATGGTTCTTTTTAATAAAACCCATTTTATTGATAAATCATCATCAACTTAATAAAACCCATTTTATTAGTCTTTGTTAATGATATTTTAAGAACCGGTTTTAGCTTGTTAATGTTTATTAGTTTGTTTTAGCATGCATATCCAAATATCATCCAAACATAAAAATAAACAACCACACAAGCATAATAAAATAGGTGCATAGCCATAGCCAACTATTGACAACACCTGCTAGCCGTAACAGGAGTGTGTCATGGACAACACCTTTTAGCAGTAACAGGGGTGTTTCTGGGACAGCACCTGTTACCTGTAGCAGGGGTGCAGAAGCACTCCTGCTATTTAAAAGGAGTGTCTCGGTCTCTCCTAAGGGACAAAACACAAGTGATGTGTTGTGAACTCCCACTTGACCCCGCATCCAAATGCTTCAAGTGACCTCCTTTGGTTGTGTTTTGCTTGACTCCTTTTGGGCATCCAAGATCCTCCATCTTGTGCATTCTTCCCTTTTACAAAATATGGATCCTAATACATTTTTCTAGTAAAACAAAATGCTCCTAATCTATTACATTACATACCAAATGAAATAAATAGATTACATGCCCAAAATGAGGAACTTGAAATTATTACAACTTTTGAATAATTACAACAAGCACAAACATTCACCACAAACAATCACAAGGTCTTTTGGCTAGGCTTTATGCACCAAACATATATCTAAAAATACATCCATATGTACAAATGGTTCCCTTTTAACCCATTTCCCTTTTCGGTCCAACACAAAACCGAAAACGTGGGTTTGTTGTCCAAACAACAAAAACAACAAAATGATAAAATGCTTTAATCTTTCAAGATAACCACATGCATGTTAGTGAAGCATCTTGAAAGACAAAGGGAAACCATGAACAAAACTTTCGGTTTGTGGTATGAGGAACCAAAACCAAGAGTTTTGTGGAGCTAACCAACTAGCTCTTTGAAGCATGCATCCATATAAGCGGCTCTAGATGCCATTGTTGGGTTTTAAGAACTTTATCAAAGCCATTTTAACTCCTTAAAATGTAAAACGCAGCGGAAATTCAAAACTATAGTTTGATTAGTTGATGTTAAAACCGATTTTAACACTTGATTATAAAACCCAAAACCAAGGATCCAAACATGTATGCATGCTATCAAAACTAAAACCAACCATAGGGGGTTTTAGATATACCTTCTTCCAAGCTCAAGATTGTGAAGAAGATGATGTGGATGAACCGGCTTGCTATCTTACTTGAAAGCCTCAAGTGATGATACCCACGAGCTCAAGCAACAACCACCCTTGTTGCTAGGATTTCTTGAAGACCAATGCACCTTTTACCTTTGCTTGAATCCGTATTCAAGGTTCTTCTTCTATGTCCTTTTTGAATCCAAATTCAAGAGGAGTATCTTCCTATAGAAGTGGTTTAGCTCTCATAAAGATCTTAGAGAGAGAGAGAGAGGAGTGGTGTGTCTAACAAGTTAGGGCAATGAATGGGAGGCACATTTAAAGATGCAAGCCTTGGAAAAACACACCCAACCACCTCATTATGAGTGGTTGGCCGGACTCAAGGAGAAAAAGGGGGAAAATGGGGTTTGAAACCATTTGAACTTCCCTCCAATGCATCTAGTCTTGTTCTCATTCAAGGTACATTTTGGTCATGTCTTACATGACCCATGTAACATGTTATTTTATATGTAACATGTCCTAAAACACAATGTAACATATAACTTATTATATGTTGCGTGACAATTTATTTAACCACTTAAATAATATTGTTACCATACTTCTCTAATTTAAATCATCCATATGATTTAATCATAAGTGCAATTATTTAGAAACTCACTTCTAAATATCTTCTTTAGGTGATATTTATTTAATTGATCATATCTAAATAAATATCCATTTGGGTGTTTGTCTAGCTCGTTATTGGGTATGACCCGTCTTGGATCATAACGTACTAGCCACATCAATCTAGTATGTGTCTTGGGCAGACCGAGTCCAACAGCAAGTACAAGCCATCCTGTCTTTTTGCTTTTATCAAGATCATTTCATTAGGAATTTTTAGACCAGGCTTAAGTACTAGGGCTTCTTCATCATTGAACAGAACATTCATCTTTTTATCACAAATTTGTGATACACTCAGCAAATTAAAATTCAGAACATTAACAAGACTTACCTTGTCAAGAGTAAAACTTCCATTTGATACATTACCAAGTGCTGTAATGTACCCTTCATTGCTTCCAAAAGCAACGGGACCGCCATCATATCTTTTTGTATTTTCTAGAAGGTTTTTATTACCTGTCATGTGACTGGAGCACCCACTATCTACAACCCAAACATTTGCTTGAGATTTATTAGGTGACCCCTACACAGGTAAAGAACATGATCAGTTGGAGTATGGGACCCAAGCCTTTGTGGTCTTGGGTCTTCCCATGGCATCATTATAAGAGTAGTTTCCTAACACAAGTTGTTCTGCAGGAAAATCATCATACTCAGAAAAATCACCATTTTTCTCATTTAAGTTTCTGTTATAACTCTGCCATTTGGGAAAACCATGTTTCTTAATAAAAGCCTTCTTTTCCCTAAACTTTCTGTTGCTTCTTTGCCTTGCATTTTCAAGTTTTGGTTGTGCAGCAACTTTGAAAGTTTCAGTATGAGGATGCTGAGTTCCGTAGGAACTCACTTGTGCAGGATAATCATGCACTTCATACTGTTCAAAAACTTGTTTTCTTTCACGAGGAGCAGATTTTGCTCGTGAATTTCCTTTGAAAGATGGGTGAATTTGATTAATGAACTCAGTGGATTGAAACTCAGGTCTTTGTTTTGAAGGTTTAGAAGACCTGATGTTGTTAAAATGTTCCGAGGGAACTGTATTTCTTCCGGAGGAATTTTCTCCCGGAAGATATGAAGTTCCTGCGGAATGTTGTTCCTTAGAAAAATTGTTTCTTTTAACATATGAAAAGCTGTTATTCTTCTCATTTCCAATCCAAACCTTTTGAGTTTTTCCAGAAATCTTTTGATCAACATGTGATCCTTTTGGTGACATGTTCCTGCTATCCTTTAAATTCCTTGAATTTAACAGATTTTGGTTTCTCCTTGGAGAGGTTCTGACATTGTTAATTATCTGTTTGAAAGGATTGTAGGAACAGTTGACAGCAACATGTCCTAATTCACCACAAATTATGCATTCTTTCATGGAATTGTGAGAATTTTGTTTTAATGACACTGAAACAGTTTTTGCTTTTCCACCTTTTTGAGTAATAGAATTTGACAAGAAAGATCCATCATTTTCTAAACTCAATGTTTTGGTGTCTTTAAGAATTGGCTTTGAAATTTTTGATTTATCAACCTCAGCAGAAATGCTGGTTGAATCAGTTGTGACACCAGGAAAGCCAATAAAACTTTCAGTTCTCATGTCATCACTCTCTTTCAGACTTTCAGCTTCTTTGGAAAGGTCCTTAATTACAGTACCATTTGCCAGTGGGTCAGGAGATAAGGGAACACTTGTTTCTTTAATAGTTAAGGTTTCAAGACAAGTGTATGAATCAGGGTTTTCAACAATTTTAAAAGATACCCTTCCCTTCCCATGTGTGTGCTCATGCCATAACTTTTCTGCTTTTTCACTTGCAATTTGAAATTTATCAGCATTGCACATGGCTTCCCTTAGCTGATCTTTTAGGGTTTGAATGTCAAGCACATATTCCACATTTTGTTTCTTTGAAATATTTAGTTGCTCAACCACATCATCCATTTGAGTTATAAAATTTGTTTGTTGATGTTTCAAAATCCCTATTGTTTGTCTGAGTTCATCAGTTTTGGTTGAGTAAGCTATATCAGCCCTTCTTGAGTACTCTTTCAACTCATTTAGATTTTTAAGTTCATCTACAAGTAACTGATTGTGCTTTTTGTAACTTTCAACCAGTTCAATACACTTAGGTGTACATAGCACATTCTCAGGTTCAGTGTTGGAGTTAGAGTTTACCTCTGCAGATGCAGGTGAAGAACCACTTGCCATCAAGGCATGGTTAGTTGGAGCAAACTCATGCATCACTTCTTCCCAGTCAACAAACCCTGTTTGGTTTGCTACAGCAGCAGTTGCTTGGCTTTGGGTGTTGTAAGAGGGCTTTGGTGGAGTAGGACCAGAGGAAGAGCTTGGTTTGGTATATTCTTGTTTCTTCTCAGCATTGTTACCAGTGTCTTTCCTTGGCTGAGAACACTCCCTGGCAAAATGTCCCAACTGATGACAGTTGTAACACTTGACCTTTGATTTGTCAAGACCAATAGGAGCATTCTTGGCTCCATTGTATTTTCTCCCGGTTCTCTTGTAGAACCTTTGAGCCCTAAGTGACACCATTGCAAGTTGGGTAGTGATGTCAATCTCCTCTAGATCATCTGCACTGATGCACTCAAGATCTGATCTAGTGAAACCTGTATAAGAACTGTTAGCAACATTAGCAAAGTTTTGGTAGTATGAAGCTTCATGTCCTTTAGGAGACTCAGGAAAGGATACATATGGTTCAGGTTCAGAATAGTTCTCTGAGTGAGCAGTAATGAGGGCCAAAGTGCCTCTGGAAGATGATGTCTGGTTCGATGATACACCAGACTTCTCATTCATTTCCATCTCATGTGCACTCAGCATTCCATAGAGATCTCCTAATTTCAAGGTTTTAAGGTCTTTGTTGTACTTAATACTGACTGTATAGACAGTCCAAACTTCAGGTAATGATCTTAAAAATTTTCTGATTATATCAGCATTGTCAATTTTTACATCTGCACCCTGTAGTTCATCTATAAGTCGAACATATCTTAAGTACTGCTCAGACATTGATTCACCTCTTTTATGACAGAAATTTTCATATCTTTGTTTTAAAATGTCTTTCTTGTTCTCTTTCACCTCATCTGTTCCCTCATACATTTCAATAAGTGCTTTCCAAAGATCATGTGCAGTTTTGCATCTCTTAAAGCCTATTAGTATGGAATTAGGAAGAGCTGCCTGGAGTGCCCACAAAGCTTTGTAGTCACATTCACAGGCCTTATGATCATCATCAGAATAATTCTCATACGCTTTGATAAGGTCAACAACAGGTTGAGTAGCAGATGGGGTGGTAATGACTTTTGGTCCATTGACAATGGAAGCCCACATTTTGTGGTCAGTGTTTTTACAGAAAATCTCCATTCTAAGTTTCCATGTGTCAAAGTCATCAGGAGTGAAGGTTGGAGGTTTGTTAGTGCTGCCATTCCTTAGTTCACTCATTTTCAGAGATCAAGAATCGAAACAGTCTTATCCAAAGCAAACAAATACACCTTCAGTGGAAAAAGTTTTAGAAAATGAAATTTAAAAACTTTTAAACACAAGAGCCAAGGCTCTGATACCACTTGTAGGATCGTGGTTAGGATCAACCAACCAGACAAGTTACCAAAGGTGTCAAACAAGAAAGGCGGAATCAGACTTGTTTGTGTTATAGTTTGAAATGGTTTGATCGAAACAGTAACTAGTAAACAAGAAGTAAAGTAGATAAACACAAGATATCAATTCCAAGCACTACTATATTTATACTTCACAGTGTTTACAAAGAGTTACAGCTGATGAACAAAGAGATATTCGATCACAGTAAACAAGAGGAAATACAACTAATATATATAGTGCAAGGAGGAAATAAAAGATCTACTTTTATTTCCTTTTAGCTCCTAAGGCTAAATAAACAAATAATATCTACTCCAGAGTTGTTGTAGTACAAGCATGCTTCTGTGAACAGTTGAGCAGACCTATCGGTGAACAGTGCACAGCATGGTGTAAAGTAAAACTGCTTTCTGACAGCTTTATGCATTGGAACTTGCAACAAGGGGATAAGTCAAAGTTCCGGAGTAACACTAAGAGAAGTTCCGGAGGAACTACTCAGTGTGAAGGAAGTTCCGGACTAACTTCCTTCGGAACTCTGACTTAGAGAATTTCTGCCAAGCAAAACATTCCCAACAAAAAGCATGAAAATATAGCATAAACAGTTAAGTAATAACATTGAATATTATGAATTAAATTAAAATAATAACAAAACCTACATTTTTTTAATGCTTCTCACTTGAAAAATGTTTATCAAATGATGTTGCATCCGTTGAATAAACATCACAACGAACACAATGTTTAATGCAGTTTGCATTTACACCATTCATTATCATTTGTTTCTTCTTAGACTCCATTCTTAAAAAGTCAATAAACCAAAAAGAATACATAAGTCTTCAATCATATGAGACAGATTGTTACATATGAATATATGAAAATTTTAGAATGAAATATAGTAAATCAAGAGAAATTACCTGCTAATACTTTCACGAAACTATGAGCATGTTACGTTCATAGGTTTAATTATATATAAGGCAAATACTGTTATAATGACAGTATCTATAGGCGATAAATGTGGTTGATTGTGTATGAATATTATCTTTTAATTTTTTTTAAATATATTATTAAGATAAATGTGGTTGATTGTGGTTGATTCGACAACTATTTTAATTGATATGTATTCAAATAAATTACTATATAATCCATACATATAGCTTGGGTTGTTATTCACGGTCAAATGTAACTGATTCTTAAAATTTAAAAACTTATTATTTATTTATTAACTTTAATTGATATATATACAAATAAATTACTTTAATTCATAAAAACCACTTAATTCTGCTATTAAGGATGTCAAACTAACTATGAACTTTAAGTGATCATCTTTAATTAAGGTTATGTTTTGTTTTAGTTAATTACTTGGTGGAGTTAATTACTTGGTGGAGTTAATTAGCTATGAACTCAAAGATGTTTTATACTAACATGACACGTAAACTAAATATTATCAAAATATAAACTAAAACAAATACCATTTGTTTTTCCAAACTTCATAAAAACCATTTAAACAAACGGATAAGAAAAACACATTTGTTTTCCAGACGTCATAAAAACCACTTAAACAAACGGATAAGAAAAACACATGTAGGGAACATTGCATAGCTAAGAAAAAACGAAATTAAAACAACATAATCAGTTCAAACATGAAAAAACCTATTACGGCTTCTTAATTTGATTTCTGGAACCTTGATGTTACTAATAAAGTTTTCCAACGAATAAGTTGTGTCAGCCAACTCATCTTCGATATTTAAATCTGGTTGTGCATCTTCATTTGCGATTGTCAGATCAATGATTTCTTTTTCTCTTTCACTTAAACACATGTCAATAGTATTATCCCAATCCCAATTCAACCGAGACAAAAATCGTTTATGTGCTCGGGCAGATTCACGAAGCTGCAAAAAAAAAGAGTAATAATATATCTAAACATACATTTGAATATCTCTATAAATGACTAAATTAATATTGTCGATTAATGAAAAAGTATGCAAGTATATTCCTTTTACCTCATCACTTAGTTGCCTAGCCAGCTGTGATTTGTAAGGGCTGAAGTAAGGCGAATGTTCAAATACCTCAACACTATTGTCACTCACCTACATTAACATAGTTGAGACTTACTATAACGTATAAATTAATACTATATATTGAAAACTATATGCCAATTTATACCTTTTCAGAAGTTTTAACTACAACCACTTCCTTTGCATCCATTACCTTTGCTTTTGAAGGCACGTCATACCAGACACCAACCTGCCATTTTTTTAAATAAGTAAACAATTAAAATATATTAAAACAACATAATCAGTTCAAACATGAAAAAACCTATTACGGCTTCTTAATTTGATTTCTGGAACCTTGATGCTACTAATAAAGTTTTCCAACCAATCAGCTGTGTCAGCCAACTCATCTTCGATATTTAAATCTGGTGGTGCATCTTCATTTGCGATTGTCAGATCAATGACTTCTTTTTCTCCTTCACTTGAACACAGGTCAATAGTATTATCCCAATCCCAATTCAACCGAGACAAAAATCGTTTATGTGCTCAGGCAGATTCACGAAGCTGCAAAAAAAAGAATAATAATATATTTAAACATTTATTTGAATATCTCTATAAATGACTAAATTAATAATGTCGATTAATGAAAAAGTATGCAGGTATATTCCTTTTACCTCGTCACTTAGTTGCCTAGCGAGCTGTGTTGGGAATTTCCGAGTTCGACGAGTTCGAGATTTGGTTAGATGAAACTCAACGTACCACTTACCGTTTGACCGTTTGCACAACATGCGGTGAAGTTCATGACTCGAGACTCTCATTAACCGAAGACTTGGCATTAGTGACTTTATTATTTATTGTTGTATTATTTATGTCACTTCTAGTTGTGTTATTTACTAGTTTGCCCTTGGTCTTAGTTAGGTTAATATATATGTCTTTCTCATGTGAAAGACAAGTATGAGTGAATGTATGAGTGAGAGAGCTTTTGTCATGTATCTTTGAAGTTGTGTGGGTTCATGAACTCTTGTTCATGAACCTATAGCATGTGTGGGATAGGTAAACATGTAATCATTCGACTCCATATATGATTTCACTTATCTTCATCTTGTTTATCACTACTTCTATTTTATCCTCATCATCATCATCACATCTCAAACACCCAAGTAGAAGATCCGGTTCGTAATGTTCTTCCGGGTGCATATTTGTTCTACAAAGACGAAGCTCACAAAGTCACCGATCCGCTTCCGCTGTGCCATCGGGGTTTGGCTTGGCTCACCGACCCCGGTTTCTACAATTGGCATCAGAGCCATGGTCGAAGAAAACGCAACGATTCGGTTGGTTTCTTCAACTTTGTGTTATCTTGCTTGTCGATGTAACAAATAGAGATGTTTTTATCTTTTGAACTTTGGGTTTTGTGTTAGAAATAGTCACACATATAATATGAGTTCTTGAGTATCTTCAAACTCATCCCATTTGTTCATATGTTTTCCCAGATTCTCAAGATTGAAGATTGATAAGTTAGTCATTTACTTGATTGATTTAATTGGAAAACAAATTAAAACCCAAAAAGGTGAATAGTGTAAGGATTGTAGCCATACCACTTTACTGACTTTGTGTAAAGTAGCAACCCTTTTGTTCACTTTTTGTCAACCACCCTAATTTGTTTCTCTCTCCTCTTACACACATCACCTAAACACTCAACCCTTTATTCAACTCTATAGCAGATTTTATTTTGGTTGATTCTTAGTGTTTAAGTTAATTTATTTTAACAAGTGATGAAGAACAAAAATCACGAGACTGCAGCTCGTAATACAGATTTTTACGGGTTCGTATTTGAGAGAAAAGGGGTTATTACAACATGTTGACATCCGGGTTTTATCAGTGAGTTCGAGCTTCGGGTTTCCGTCATGATATATGACGAGGGTGGTGGATATTATGGTTCATCGATGTTTTTATATGGGTTTATATTGATGATGACGACGAAGGTTGGATAATATTCTGGGATTCACAAATTCTTTTAAACAAAGGTTGTTTTACTTTTTGAAAGAAAAAGAAAAATGGAGCATACATTTTGTCGTGAAGCATAAAAAGAAAGCTGACATCTACTTTCTTTCCTGACAACAAAAAAGAAATAGAAAAGTCTTATGTCTCCATCAACAACTGTTTGCAAGTCTTATGTCTCCATCAATATACCCGGTTTACACACTTACGAGAGAACTTGAAGTTCCGAGGGAACTCGATTGTTCCGAGGCAACCATACTCGAGACCACCGCCACAGTTTGCTCCGAGGGAAATCAAAAGTTCCGGAGTAACCTGCAACAGTTCCGAGGGAACCTAAATGTTCCGGAGTAACCGAATTTGCTTCGAAGGAACTTGTTTCGTTCCGAGAGAACCCCTCCGACAGAACTCTCAGTTCCGGAGTAACTTCGAATGTTCCGGAGTAACTCTCTTCCGAGAACCTGCAACTGTTCCGTAGATCAAAAGTTCCGGAGTAACTCGACATGATATTCCGGAGTAATCTGTTGGTTCCGGGTAACCAAATAGTTCCGGAGGAACTCAACCTCCATGATGATCTGCTGTCAGAAGTTCCGGAGTAATCACTTGGTGTAACCGGAAAAGTTCCGGAGTAAACAAAAGTTCCGGAGGAACTCCGAAACTTCCGGAGGAACACCCTTGGTCGCTCGTTCTTGCTTCTGCTCAACCCTTCTCACCGGAATTTGCTCTTCAGTAACCGGAATTGGTCTCCACTCAGAACAGGTCGCCGGAAAATCTAGCTTCTGATCGCCGGCTCTTAGTTCTGCGTGCGAAGGAAGCTGCTACGGCTGCTGGTTCTGTGTACTGTGTTTAGGGCACAAAAAAAGGGAGAACATCTCTTTTAATGGGAAATGGGCTGTTGTCTTCATTTATCACATGCTGGGCCATGCAGAATTCGTTTTGGGCCTGCATCCTTTAATTCTGTTATTGGGCTGCTAGTTTATATAAATGAATTGGGCCTGATCAGATTTGAAGACAAATTGGAGCAGAATTATCTAACAGTATGCTACTGTTATATTGCTGAAAATTACCACGAGTCTAACGGAGTGTAAGCCGTTAAATCCATTGCAACAAATTGGTGTACAACCAAGGTACACTTGTAGAAACAAACTTAATTTTCTTTTTGATACTTGCTTTGTTATAAGCAGACGTGTTTAGAAGCCGGTTCAAAATTGAAGAAAATATGCTAGTTTGGATTTTTCTTTCTACATTGAAGATTTGTTTGCGATCGTTGGATTAAGTTCTAATTCTCGAAGAGTCCTTGAGCCATCGTTGTTATGGTAAAAACAAAGGCAAAGTTAGAAGCTTGTGACTTGTTGAGGTAATTTATTCGAAGTGGTATTATCTTTGGGTGATGCATCGGTTTGGTATTCTTGGCAAGTATTTTCAAGACGGTTGAATTATGGGATCAATTCTCTAATTTTTCTTTGATCCTTTATCTTGTTTACCTTTAACTACACTGAGGATGATGGTGGCATCCTTAAACATAGTGTGCATGTTATAAGTGGTAAACACCCTATAGTGCCTCGCGGAAAAGGTCGGAAGAATCAAAACTCTTCATCGTAGGGGGAGCTTCACAAAGGGGAGAAGAAAAGTGAAAGATTTGAAATCGTTTGAAGATTGTTTTGAAGTCATGTTGCTAGAATACAAGGGAACCGATTGTCACAAGAGTTGAGTTATTTATCCGTTTGTTCATCTACCAAATAGGGGGAGATTGTTGGGAATTTCCGAGTTCGACGAGTTCGAGATTTGGTTAGATGAAACTCAACGTACCACTTACCGTTTGACCGTTTGCACAACATGCGGTGAAGTTCATGACTCGAGACTCTCATTAACCGAAGACTTGGCATTAGTGACTTTATTATTTATTGTTGTATTATTTATGTCACTTCTAGTTGTGTTATTTACTAGTTTGCCCTTGGTCTTAGTTAGGTTAATATATATGTCTTTCTCATGTGAAAGACAAGTATGAGTGAATGTATGAGTGAGAGAGCTTTTGTCATGTATCTTTGAAGTTGTGTGGGTTCATGAACTCTTGTTCATGAACCTATAGCATGTGTGGGATAGGTAAACATGTAATCATTCGACTCCATATATGATTTCACTTATCTTCATCTTGTTTATCACTACTTCTATTTTATCCTCATCATCATCATCACATCTCAAACACCCAAGTAGAAGATCCGGTTCGTAATGTTCTTCCGGGTGCATATTTGTTCTACAAAGACGAAGCTCACAAAGTCACCGATCCGCTTCCGCTGTGCCATCGGGGTTTGGCTTGGCTCACCGACCCCGGTTTCTACAAGCTGTGATTTGTAAGGGCTGAAATAAGGCGAATGTTCAAATATCTAAACACTATTGTCACTCACCTACATTAACATAGTTGAGACTTGCTATAACGTATAAATTAATACTATATATTGAAAACTATATGCCAATTTATACCTTTTCAGAATTTTTAACTACAACCACTTCCTTTGCATCCGTTACCTTTGCTTTTGAAGGCATGTCATACCAGACACCAACCTGCCATTTTTTTTAAATAAGTAAACAAATAAAAATATATTAAAATAACATAATCAGTACAAACATGAAAAAACCTATTACGGCTTCTTAATTTGATTTCTGGAACCTTGATGCTACTGATAAAGTTTTCCAACGAATCAGCAGTGTCAGCCAACTCATCTTCGATATTTAAACCTGGTGGTGCATCTTCATTTGCGATTGTCAGATCAATGATTTCTTTTTCTCCTTCACATGAACACAGGTCAATAGTATTATCCCAATCCCAATTCAACCGAGACAAAAATCGTTTATGTGCTCGGGCAGATTCACGAAGCTGCAAAAAAAAAAGAATAATAATATATTTAAACATACATTTGAATATCTCTATAAATGACTAAATTAATATTATCGATTAATGAAAAAGTATGCAGGTATATTCCTTTTACCTCATCACTTAGTTGCCTAGCCAGCTGTGATTTGTAAGGGGTGAAGTAAGGCGAATGTTCAAATACCTCAACACTATTGTCACTCACCTTCATTAACATAGTTGAGACTTACTATAACGTATAAATTAATACTATATATTGAAAATTATATGCCAATTTATACATTTTCAGAATTTTTAACTATAACCACTTCCTTTGCATCCGTTACCTTTGCTTTTGAAGGCACGTCATACCAGACACCAACCTGCCATTTCTTTAAATAAGTAAACAAATAAAAATATATTAAAGTTAAAGTAACAAATAGAACACCACCTTCCGGCTAGCATAATCAACATGTTGTGGCTTTTTCCTTTTAGTATCACATGCCTGCTAAATAAAAAGTTATCATTTTTACAATGCATAAAAATAATGTATAATTAACTGAAAGTTATTAAATAAAATTCTATAACTACATACGTATATCTTATTTTTTATTTAAATTTCAAACCTTTTCCGCTGTAGAATTCTCGTTGACTGAATAGATCCCATTTGGGACTGTTTCCATGCCCTGACCATTACCTGGTGATAACCTTTTTGGGACTGTTTCCATGCCCTGAACATTACCTGGTGATACGCTTGATGGACTTTGACCCAGTATCTTGTTGTCCACAGCTACCCATTGCCAGTCGGAACCGGGTGCCTTCGTCGGGTTATGAACATGGTCTTTGTGTCTTTTTTCAGCTTCAGTTTGTGTGTAAACCTACTGAACTTTCTACAAAACAATGTGCAAAAACATATATGTTTGCATAAGTCAACATCTTTAAAATAAAGAACAACATAGCAATATGTCATTAATAAATGGTATACTTTCTCAGAATGTAGTTCAATGTTGAACTCGTCATCAAAGTTTGGGAATTGTTCACAAGTTGGTGCATTTTTGGCTTTGTATTTCTGTAAAATAAATTCAAACCCCATTCATGATAAAATTTTGCATGTTAATTGGGTAAAATATCATTTGTTATACTAATACCTCTGTTGAACGTAAGTCTTTAGTCAATTAGGAAATCTGTGTAAAAAAGTAGTACCGTAAAGTGTTTAAGTGATTCGTGTTTATACATTATCAATAAAAATATGAAATACCTTTTCGGGAGTAGCATTGTTAATCACCCAAATTGAACCGTCAGGACCTATGACCTTAGCTTGCCCATCAGCTAGTACGACCTCCACATCAACCATTCTGATGTTCTTAGTTGAGAGAAAAAACAACAATAAAAAATGGTAAAACAGGTTACTATTTATAGGCATCATGTACAATAACTTACTTGCTAAAAATATGGAGCAAAAGCCACACACAACCCACGATTACAAACTGCCAAAAAAAAAAACTAGAAAAAAAAAACTGACCACGTTTCAGATTAGTTTTCTCACAATTTATTTTCTACTCACCTGGAAAATAGGAATTTGATTTTATCAAGAACTGGACACATAGAATGTGAATTTGTTTTCTATAGTGTCTTGATCTGATTATATTAATTAGATCATTTATTTTGACTTGCACAGGTAAAATATGGAAGCACTTAAAGGGGAAGCAGCTGTTTTGTGAACTTTTTTTGGTTAATTTTGTTTTCACTTTTATAGTTCATGGTGTGTAATAAGCTGGCCTGTTAATTATATTTTTTTCGTTCAGCGTTAGTTTAGTTATTTAAGGTGCATAAGATCTAGATTTTGGCGGCTGTATGTAGGCAGACATAAACTGGGACAAATCCCAGATTCAAGTTGCAAAAAATCTAGATTTTACCGGTGTTATAACCTGCTGTTTGTAGCACACATGAACTGGGCCAAAACCCCCCATCGACCAGCAGTTACAAAGCATAAATTTAGGGGACAAAAGTGGGGAACATGGAGGTAAACTGACCTCCATGATCTCCATGGTTTTTGACAGTTTAAAATTTTAAAATTAACCTCTCAAACTGCAAATTTACGGTTTCTAAAAATGATCAAGGGCGGAGATCATTCGGAGAAGACACTTTTAACTAGGGGTGTTCGCGGTCCGATTTACGGTTTTTGGGTCAAACCGTAAACCAAACCGTTAGTTACGGTTTTTAATAATCGAAAACCTAAACCGAACCGTTAAAAATTAAAATCGAACCAAACCGAACCGTTACTTCCGGTTTGGTTTCGGTTTGGTTTCACGGTTTAGGATATTTAGGCTTTCAATATAAGTTTAGAATATAAAATTTAAACTAAAAGAAAATTCGAAATCAACTTTATCGAATGTGGGAATGAGAATATGTGCTAGTCTACTATACTTGTCATCTCTAATTTGTTAATACAAAATCCACCTCTAAATAGAACATGTAACCTCTAAAACATTATGCAAAAATAAAGTTCATAATATAAACAATAGCATACTAAATTTCCAGGATGAAAACATGTCTAAATTTCTAGATTTTTTGTTATCAAACGTTGAAACCCAAAATCTCATTACAAAAAACAAGTCAATATAATTTTTATATACATATATATATATATATATACACTATATATTATTTATTATATATGTACATGGTCCGGTCCGGTTTTTTACGACCGGTTTTTCATATAAACCGTAAACCAAACCGTTCACAACGGTTTAAAATTTTCGAAACCGACCGACCGTTCGTTAAGATAAAAAACCGACCGCGAAACCGAACCGATGACCGGTTTGGACGGTTTCGCGGTTTGAAACCGAACCATGAACACCCCTACTTTTAACGATGATGAGGTGTGCCAGCAAAGGTAATAGATCTATAATAATTATAATAACATACCTGCTCCTCGAAATTTTCTCAAAAATATTTATTATCTTTTTTATATGTTTTTTTTTAATTAA
The DNA here is from genome assembly GCA_039602395.1 of Deinandra increscens subsp. villosa. Taxonomy (NCBI): domain Eukaryota; kingdom Viridiplantae; phylum Streptophyta; class Magnoliopsida; order Asterales; family Asteraceae; genus Deinandra; species Deinandra increscens. Next base: position 4,870,670 of record JBCNJP010000023.1, read on the forward strand.
ATATGTTCTTGAAAAAAAATATATTTATTTCATATTCGTAACAAACTCGTCTGAAATTCCAACCAGCTTATTTTGGTCAGAAAATTTCGTAGAAAATTTTGCAGTTTTCTACAAGTGTGAAGTTCCGATTCATAATATTCAAAGATGATGCATTACGATTTCTATCAAGTATTAATTGTACTGATCACAAGATGATAATAATTTCTGCAATCTATCAGGATTAGATAACTCACATTTATAAAGCATAGAAAAACATCATAGTTGACGGGTCTCTGTATCGATGATGATGATGTTCAATTAGACGCCATTGTAGATTTGCTTGACGGATCCTAATAAACCTCATCCTTTTTAACGAATTCACCTATAATTCACCTGTAAGAAGTCACATATAAAGTAACTTATGATTTGATTTTTTTCTTTTAATCATACTTTTGTAATTCTACAAACATCGTTAAAAAACAAAATCTGAGTGTTAAATAACATACATATTTATTTCAAAGGCAAACACAACAAGAAAATGGCAGATTTGGAACTGTGAAGATGAATATGGCGGCGGGAAGGGAGAAAAATGACGGTAGCAAACGAATTAGGGTTTTGATGAGGAGAGCATCAGATGATCAGAGTTTATAGGGTAACGTAAGTTAGTTAACCGTGGTAAGTTTGAATATGAACTATAGTATGGTTAGTATTGGAAATGGAAAGACCTTTTTAGTCAAAAATCAAAATTCAAGAGTAACTTTAATTTAGTATTTTTTATATATACCGGCCCGTATAACATACAGATAGAGGTGCAAATCCCAAACCGGTTTGGGCTCTCAAACTGGTTTTTAAACCGGTTCTCAAACTGGTCAAAACCGGTTTTGACCAACCCAGTTTCCAAACCGGTCAAACCGAACCGGTTTCTATCGGTTAGGGGGTTTTGTGAAGAAACCGGTTTTCAAACCGGTTTGGTCAAACCGGTTTGAAACCGGTTTGGCCAAACCGGTTTGAAACCGGTTTGGCCCAAACCGGTTTCTTCACATCACTTTTAAGCAACTTTTCTAGCCGTTTCTAGTCGATTTGAGCCTAAAAATTGGTATATATACCCCCTTTATGTGTTATAAACATTACCCCACTTCCCAATCTCTAAAAAAACTCTTAAATTTATAATAATGCTTAAATACTGGTTAAAATAATTTGTATTTTCTTTCAAATTAGGTACTTTTGCAATCGTTTAGGTGTGAACTTATTCTCTTTTGTAATGTTTTATGTTTTTTTTCAATAAAAAGTATGTTTTTTTTTAGTTTTTATAAAGTTTAAAATATATATATATATATATATATATATATATATATATACAAAACCGGTTCAAACCGGTTTGAGATCCCAAACCGGTTCGGTTTGAAACCGAAACCGGTTTCATCGGTTTCCAGTATTCGTGCTTCAAACCGGTTTGAGAACCGAACCGGTTTGGCCTCAAACCGGTTTTAACCAAAACCGATTTTGGTCAAAACCGGTTTGAGAACCGAACCGGTTTGGGTTTCAAACCGGTTTTTGCACCTCTACATACAGCTATCAAAAACTATACAATAATATTGAGATTTCATCTTAAATCAAACAAATAACCAAATTAATCCATTTAAAATTGGATTACTCAAATTAGATGATGGATAGAGGTGCACAAAAAAACCGGTTAAGGAACCGGTTAGAAAAAATAACCGAAAATCGGTTAGGCTTATAACCGGTTAGACATGAAACCGGTTCGGTTTCTAACCTAACCGCCGGTTAGGGATCGGTTAGGGTTTCGGACGGAGTAACCGGTTACGTAACCGGTTATAAAAACCGGTTAGAAAAACCGAATAAAAAAACCGGTTACAAACCGGTTAGAACGAGCTGTGCATGTAACGGCTATATAGCCGTTGAACTAGCCGTTGGGGGCTTTTTGTGACCGTTTTTTTGCCATTTTCTTGCATATTTGACCCCCCTTAACTAGTATAAATAGTCCTTGAGTGTTGGGGTTGATCCACACACACTTCTTTACTCTCTCTAATCTCTCAAACACTAAAAAATCAATCAAAACTCTCAAAATCTCAAATGGCTTCGGCAAGTTCTAACACCACTCAAGCTTGCGGTAGTAATGAACTTCCCGAGAACATCGTTCTTGAAGTCGTTACAACGAATCGAAAGAAGGACCTTTGGCAACATTTTGATATGTGCAAAATGATGGTGGGTCCAAATAAAGCTCGTTGCAAGTTGTGCGGGAAGTTATTGGGAATCTCGGCAAACTCGACTTTGAGGCTACACATCGAGCATCCTCATTGTCAAGTTCTCAAGGCGCGACTAGTTCAAGGTCAAGCAACGATGTCTAATGAAGGAGGAATGTTCATCTACGATCTTGAGCAAACTAGACAAGCAATGGCAAGTTTTGTTATTCAACAAAGTTTGCCTTTCAACCATTTCGACAACGACCGCTTGACTCGGCTCATTCAAAAGCATCTTCAACCCCGCTACACCCACGTAAGTCGCACCACTCTTAGACGTGATTGCTTGAAACTTTGGAAAATGGCAAAAAATGATTTAATTGGAGGTTTTTCAAAATTAGAAGCACGCGTGAACTTAACTAGCGATTGTTGGTCCACTCCTCATGGTTCTCCCGAATCTTTTATTTGTGTGACCGCTCATTGGATCATGCCGGATGAATGGCAAATGATGAAAAGAACAATAGCTTTTGAACAACTTGATTTTCCCCATACGGGTCAAAATATATTTCATAAAATCGACAAAGTTATTCGGGTTTTTGGTTTACAAGATAAATTATTTTCAATCTCTTTTGATAACGCGTCGAATAACACGCGTGCCATTACACAACTAGGACTAAAATATAAACCAATTTGTGAAGGTAAATTTTTTCATAGTCGTTGTGTTGCACACATAATCAACTTATGTGTGCAAGATGGTTTAAAGATTGTTGACCCAATAATTCAAACTTTTAGAAAAATGATGTCGGATGTCTTTAGTAAACCAAGTAGGCATAGTGCCTATAGAAAATATTGTAAACAAGCAAATGCCGTTTGTTTAGGTCCAAATTGGGACGTGCCTACTAGATGGAACTCGACTTGTAACATGTTCGAGAAGGCACTCCAACAAAAAGATAGTTTAAGGTCATATCACAACGATCTTTGTTCAAGGCATTCTAAACTTGTGCCATTTACTCTTGAACAATGGTCCCTTATTGAAAGATTAACAAACTTACTACATGTTTTCAAAACATCAACAACCTTACTTTCGGGGGTTTATTACCCAACTAGTCCATTGGTTTTAAACCAATTGTATGTGATGTCCAAACAATTAAACGATTTTTCATATATGGAGCCACCTTTTCCCGATATGGTAAAACCAATGAAAGAAAAGTTTACCAAGTATTTTTTTGAGATGCTGGCGGTTATTACTTGTGCCGCCGCATTACACCCTTGCATAAATGCGGGTGGAACCGAATCTTTGATTGAAAATATATGTTACTCTTTGGATTTGTATACCATTGACGAAAACATTGGTACAAATTTAATAAATAAATTTAACAAAGAGCTTACGGATTTGTTTGATGTGTATGTTGCTAAGTATGGTCAAACATCAACCATTCACGAAGCTATGAGGCAACAAACACAACATTCGGGTGCGGGTGCTAGTAGTAGCAACGACCAATTTGTAGACTTGTACAACATGTTTTCAAGCAATATTGCTAAGAGGCAAAGGGGTAACACTCCGAGTAGCGAACTCGGAAGGTATATGGGGACCGATTTTCTATCGGGGATTGGGATGGCGGGTTTTAAAACCTTTGATACGTTGGCTTGGTGGAAAGCAAAGAAAGATAATTTTCCCGTGCTTTCCATCATGGCCCGAGATTTACTAACGGTCCAAGCTTCCACGGTAGCTTCGGAGTCGGCTTTTTCTGTTAGTGGCAGGGTGATATCGGTGAGGAGGACAAGGCTTACTCCGGCTTCGGTTGAGATGTCCATATGTTTGAAGGATTACTTGGATGGTGTTGAAAGGATTCAAAACGTTGCACAACTCGATGGACTTGAAGGTGAGCTAGAGTACGAAGCCAACTTGTACGATGAGGAAGTTGCTACCGGATTGACCGCGGGAATGACCGATGATGAAGCCGGATGGGACTACTACTTGAGGTCCGGTTCATCTAGCTCGGGTTCATCAAACGAGTAAACGAAACCGATTTGCAACGCCAACGAAGAATAAAGATAAATTAGTTTTTTTTTTCATGTTTCGTGTTGAATGTTATGAGTTTTAAACTCATTCTATGTTTGTCTTTCATGTTTGGACGTTTTGGTGTGTTCTCTATTCAAGTATGCAATAAAAAGTGAAGCTTTTTTATGTTTTTTTATAAGTTTGTGTTGATTTTTAAAAAAACAAAAAAACAAAAAAAACGATCAGCTCCTTTATAACCGAAAAACCGGTTATAAAAACCGGTTCTCCTTAACCGGTTCCTAACCGGTCCCTAACCGGTTTCAATCGGGGGGTATTTTTTTGGTCTGTAACCGGTTTGTACCCTAACCGGTTATTGGAAAAACCGGTTTTTGTGCCCAAATTTTGTAACCGGAACCGGTTAGTAACCGTAACCGGTTACGGAAATTAACCGGTTTGTGCACCTCTAATGATGGATGGGCATATTTTTGAGTGACAAAAATCTATAGCACTATTAAACATGAATTTTTAAAATCGAAATAACATGTTTTAAAATATGTCATATAAGATTTTGATTAGTTATCATTTTCTTATAAGTTCAAATTAAAAAATTAAAATCATATTATAAAAGTCACGGATCATAAAATTTCAAATAAAAATATTAACTTCTTTTTGTATAAAGATTATCAATATTTTCTTTACAATACCACAACTTTGATTCACCATATCTCCTTCATTTCTCAACGAAAGTTCGATCCATAAATTGTTCTGGATTTGTGAGAAAAAAACCTGACAAAACTATATCCATATTCCTTTGAATTTGAGAATTATTTTTATTTTATATAAATATAAACTTTTATTAAACATTTAAATCTATATAATGTGTTACCAATTAATTGTTAAAACATTTTACCAGTATGTGTTATCGTATTGTATTCCCCGACGCATCACACTAGCATATACAAATAGATCCTACCTAAGTATTAAACAAAACCTATCAAGTGTATTTGGTATCCATTAATGTTGTCCACATGTATACTTGCCTAGGTGACACTCTAAAATCTCTTTAAAAGCTGATGTGTAATTTTAAGGTTTTTTTTTTTAAATAATTCGTTTAATTATTCTAAACTAAATGCGCGTATTCGGGTATGACCCGTTTATGTATCGAGATTTTTTGACCCGCATATATAGGGTTGCGAGAAACCCATCTGCTCATTTGTGTTGTTTTCGTCTAGGGTTTTCACCCTTTTCTCTCTTCATCCTCCGCTCATCTGATCATCACCGATTTGATTTCTTATCCGGTGAGTAATCATCTTCAAGAAACTTTGTATCTCAAAGTTTATTTACTGCTTTCTGATTTCGGATATTGCTTCTGATTTGTTTGGTTTTTTGCGATTAGGGTTTTTTGTTCTTTTTCTTCTTCGCCTCCGCTGCAATCCGGACTCTTCAAGCTTCGATTTTTAATACAGTAATCAATTAATGTCTAATACAAGTTCTCATTCGTTTTTTCTTTTCATGTCTGTGTGGAACTCGAACGGTTTCTGCGATTTTATCTTTGTCTTCTATCGTTTTCATCACATTGTTTTGCGCATATGTGTCTTTTTTGTTAATCGGTTAACAATTGGTATGTGGATCTGCATGGATCTACAATTTAGGTTATGCCGATCAAGAATCCGTTTAGGGTTTTTAATATACATCTATCAAGCAGTTTTTTATTTTTTACTGTTTGTTTCTAATGCATGTATAAGTTAAGTTCAATCTTTTGTTGGTTATATGTTAATAAACTGATTTTATGATGATGCTGAATTGTTATATTGAAATGATAAATGTTTGAATGGAATGGCTGAATCATTCAAAAATACAGATCAAAACCTTATTAGTATTCTTTATTGTTAATAACAGTCCCAAAATTAATTTGAAGACAAACTTTATTTTCCTTAACTTACGGAATTAATAACTAATAGTCATTAATTCAAATTTTAAATTGAAAATCATCTTATATTGGTTTAGATATAATCGGTTACATGTTACGATTTTTATGGTACCTAATTTGAACTAAAATTTCGATTTTATTGGATTTGAATTTCAAATCAAATCAATCTATCCATAAATATTTACACTTTTGAAAAATATAGCTCTTTTATTTACGTAATAATTTTTTACCGATTTATTTTTCTAAAATTAAACTAAATCATATACTTTGAAGATATAATTTCTATTATATCATATATGATAGGTATGTTTTGTTATATGAAACCGAATTTTTAACTAAAAATAGCGTTTTTATTTGATTTGATTTTCAAATCAAATTAATCTATCCATAAATAACCATAATTTCCGTAATTAAATTTAATTTATTTAGGTGTTTGATTTTATCCATATTAGTTATTTTAACTTAATTAAAACCCGATTTATCTATAAATAAATGAATTTTCAAATTTATTTAGTTTTTTTTATTTCAATTATCTATAATTGTAATATATTTTATAATATCGACTAAAAAATAATAATAATTTATTTAGGTAGTATTGATATGATATTAATTGATTAATTGATTAATTCATATGATAATATCAAAAAAATTTGAACTTTGATTTTTTCTGAAATTAATTTTGATCTCCTTTTATATATTTTCAAAAATTTTCATTCGAGTTCTCCACATTATCATACGAACTCAGAGTAAACATTCAAGGTAGACTGTGAGTTTCTTTATCTCCTTAATTTTATTTTACATGGTTAATAGTTAATTCTTCCATTTGTTTTTCTTCTATAATTTAGTTTAACTTTACTTTAATTTATTTAGATTCATTGGTTACAATCCCATCAAATATCTCAATGTAAGTCGTGAAAATTTTGTTCTTAAACTTCGTGTATTGAAGGTTTGGAGAAGGACGCAGTATTGGGATAAGACTAAACAATATTCAATTGAGATGGTAATGGTGGATGAGGAGGTAATAATTATTCTTTTTTTTCTTAGTCGACATTTTTATTCATTGTATATATAATTACTTATGTGATTTAATGATTCTTCAGGGTGACAGAATTCAATCTAATTGTTTGCCCAAATGGTATGCTCGGTTTGAGAAAATTTTCGAGGATTCAGTACTTATCATTAAAACCCAACTTTCATTGGTTCCAACAGATAAAAGAGTTGTTTATCAGTTTGAGAGAAGACAGTTTCCGCTCTCTGTTTGTTTTGCTATGACTATAAACAAAAGCTAAAGTCAATCTCTTTCGAGAGTTGGATTGTACTTGAAAGATCCCGTCTTCTCTCATGGTCAATTATATGTTGCTTTATCAAAGGTGAAGAGCAAAAAGGGTCTGAAGATCTTGATTTTGGATGAAGACGGTCGTCCAACCAATGTAACAAGAAATATAGTGTATAAATCTATCTTCTCAAATTTGTAATTGTTATTGAATTTTTTTTATTATTATTGAATATTTTTTTACCGATAAGAATTTTTTGGATAACATATATATCTATATTTTTTTTACGTTTTAGACCCGGGTATTTACCCGGGTAAGTGGCTAGTAAGGCATTATATTAATACTAATTTTAGGTTAACCTAACGCATTTAATATATAAAAATATAGAAATACGTATTATATTAATACGGAATGTCACATTTGGTCATCGATGCCAATTGTAACTAGTTTTATATCTCTTCCAATCCAGGTAGTGTAACGTAATCATATAAAAACTATGTTTCTTTCTTATTGTTTAGTACATATCCACTCATTGAAATTATTAGCTTTTTCATAGTTGTACTCGAAATAAAACTAACACCGTGAAATTATGAAAATAAACTGTATGCAAACAAATAGGATATTATACAAGTGTTTCATCTAACATGGGCATCTTACAAACATTATACAATTTATAAGTCATCTAGCAATTTATGAACCACTAATAAGATGGTTCTATCCATTATAAGTTTTACGATTTTTAAATAAATGGTGAAATTCGTATTTGGGGTTTCACTACCCAATATCTTGCTACTTGCTTCACAAAATTGAACATGCAAGCTTCCATAATGCATTATCAACATCATATAACATAAACATCATAAAGATTTCAGCATCAAAACATAAATTTGACCTATAATTCGAAATCTTTAGTACGAAGCTTTGTGGGTTTTACTTACATGAACTCTTCCATGAGTCTAGGTAATCAAAATAGCTTCCACTCTTTGTGTTATGTATAAAAATCACAGCCCTAGCCCCCTTCTGCATTCCGAATTTTGATTTACAAGGCTTCTATGGTGGAGGTCGCAAGGCTTGGATCGACATGCGATCTCCAGACCTTCCCCCATCATTTCTTTTCTTTTCTTTTTATTTTTTTTGTTGTCCAAATTTCCCATTTGATAATTCATCCCCAAAAATTTACTTAAGCTAAGTTACACGTTTAGCCCTTCTAGTTGCTATTTAGGTTATTTAAACCTAAACCTCATATTTACACAATAGTTCCTTAGACTATAACATAATAATAATAAGTGGCACATAAGCTAGAGGTGCCCTTAATACAAATTGACTCTTAACATGAATTTAACGGATTTTTTTTCATATAGAAAATCGAGATGTTACAACTGATAAGTGATAGCATCAGCTGTTGATTCTACTAATAAGTAACTGTTTGTTCTATGTATGCTGATGTAGACCTGTTTTTACATGTAAACATGTGCTGAAATTATTTTTATGAGATTGGTGAATTGTGCAATATTACATATAATGTCTTTCTGTTACCTTATGCATTTTTAAATGTTAGCATATAATAGTTTCTGTTCCTTTTTTATTATTTAGTTTTTTTTTTTTTTGCAACAGGTAGTGTGTATAGTCGTATCTTCATGTCTCCCAATTGGTCTAAATTTTATAAACCCGATGTTCATATCGAGTTTAAACCGGTCCTGGACACTATTTACACCAAATGGGATGATGTTGTTACCATGTATGACACGTATGCCGAGAAGGCTGGTTTTTCGACACGTCTAGGCACTAACCAGCAACGTCCAGGTGCTACGAGTTACTGGTTGATCGATCCATAGCAATCGGTATGGGAAACCGAGGTTGGGAAACTATAGTATGTCTAACCGTTATGAAAACTCGAGAAAGAGATCCAGCCATGTGAAACTATCAAACTTCTCGGTGTGCATTAGGCTAAAAATACTTCCAGATACGACGAATTATGTCCTATACGATTTTGTTGAGAAGCATAACCACCCGCTTATTGGCCAAGAGTTTATGGATTTCAGTAAGAAGAAACGTGTTATTACGTATTTTGAACAACACTTGATACACTCGCTTAGTGTCACAACCCCCGCCGCGGCCGCCACAGCGGGGAGGGTGTGGGACTGGTTGCCCGTACCAGAACACGCGAAGTAAACAGATACCTTATCTCAGCACGGGCTGACCAGTCCAACAATGAAACGATAAGACATACCCAAGCGTCAATCACAATAATAGAAGGGCTTTCATTTCCAAGCCCAACGGTGCACTATTGTATTCTCTGTGTTTCATTGGGCCCCGGGTTCTCTAAGACTGGTACAACACCGTAGACCGCGAACTTAGGCCACCCCAACTGCTAGGTCTTGCACACATCAAGTATAGCCCATCCCCGCCTATCCTTCAAATCAATCTAGTAGTTACTTACCTGCATATGAACCAAAAACACGTCAACAACAAACGTTGTTGGTGAGTCGTAGCAGTTGATTCCAAAAATAGTCTAAAAACATTTCCAATACACAGTGCCTGTGATAATACCATTAGGGTCAAACCAGCAATCGGAGGAAAGTCAGAGCGACTTTCCCGAGCCCATTCCTCATGTCTCAAACATATACAACATCACCCGTTCAACCAACACAAGTAACCAAAAAAAGGGGCCCAAAAAAACGGGTATGCGACACCTTGATCTACCTACACAGCTGTGAGGATACGCATATGCCTCGTGGCCTTGCTCCTCAATTCCATGAACAAAACAAGAACGGACTTAATTGACCCAACGCTTCCCAAACGCAGTAACACCGCATGTACCGAAACATAAACGCGGTGGGATTCCGCCGGCACCTCAAGTAACGATATATATAACACAGCACAGTATTAAACACAAAAACAATGTTTAGACACAGTTCATATGCACCCCAAAAACATGATAAGTAAAATAGGGGAAACTACAACTCACAGTCGATCCAACATACAAATGGAAGGTTAGGCATTTGCTCAACAATTCATCAAGCTCGAAGAATCTGATGACCTAAACAAACATAGGTACCTTTAATTTAACACAGCAATAATACTGGTTAGGCTCGGTTGTGCTCCGCGCCCAATATATACGATACGTCCGTAGGTTGAAGTCCCGATACGACCGGATGTCCCAATACAGTCATACGGCTTAAACCCGGATACGATCGTATTTTATCTGTCTGTTTCTAAATAGAAAGTTTCTGTCGGACACGGTGGTATTGCCCTCAGTGGCAATACGACCGTGTGGCTTTATTGACAGATTAATTATTCTAACGAAACTCTCGGATCTCGAACGGTTATATTTTATAAACCCATAGAATATTTCCTGAAGTCATAACCTGAATATCTATACATGGATACTTATTTGATTACATTTCTCATGAGGTCATAGCTTTTATAAAGGTAATCTTGTAACTTTTATACAACATAAAATCATAGATTTTAGAAAAATTGGATTTTAATAATCCCAAGTTTTGAGGTTTGGCAGTAATAATCCCACTTTTAATAATCACTTCCAGTGGTCCCAACTTTCATCTTATTTACTATTAATGGTCCCGCCGTTAAAAAACTTAACAGCGTTAAGTTTTTGCTGATGTGGCATCTGAGTTGGATATTTATTATTTATTTACTTTTTTAACTCCTTCCACATTATATTTTCTAGCTGCCACATCATATTTTATAGCCCCTCTTTGTGTGTTTCGAGGGAAACATAAGAGAATGAGAAGAAAAACATAAGAGAAGAAGAAGAAATCCGACGACTGTCGTGACCATCCGGCACCCTCAGCCACGTCCGGCAACCATCCGCCGGCTACCCAACATCCATCCTATAGTTTTCGGAAAGAAAATCCGTCTTTCTCGTCCACCACCCTCAGTCGTCGGCGTTCGACAGCCATCTGGTAGCCACCCTCTGTCGGAGAAAATCGGCGATGGCCGGTGATCGATCGTAGGGCTTTGATTTCTTCGCGTTTGTGGGACAGAAAAGTGAAATTAAAATTAAACACGTCGCCAACCGACCTCCATGTGATATTGGCTACTACTCTCTCTTTAGGTAACCGTAGATCTTCATAGCTCGCGATTTCGTCAGGTAATCATAGATCTTCTTCGCAGTTGCATTAATTCCAAATACGATGCTCGGAATTATAATCCCCAAATTCGTGATCTGTCTGTAAGAATTCGTGATTTTGATAATTCGTTGAAGTTGCGAAAACATTAGAATCGTAGTAACCATAATCATGGTGATAGGTTTCATATGTTTGAGAAAATTAAAGAGGAACGGAAAAAGAAGATAAAAAAATCTGGTGGCGGTGGGGTAATTTGGTGATTTGGAAATTAATGATAAAAAAGAAACGAAAAAAAATATAAAAAGGAACATGAATGCAAGTTTGTTTGTTTATGTGACGTGGAAATTAGGTAATTAAAAAAATAAGTCAGCGCCACATAGTAATAAAAACTAACAGTGTTAGTTTTCTAGACGGCGGGACCATTATAAATAATTAAGTGAAAAGTTGGGACCGTTATGGGTTATATTAAAAAGTGTGATTATTGTAGGCCAATACTCAAAAGTTGGGATTTATTTAATTCCAATTTTCCTAGATTTTATTATATAAAATCATCACTCGTATTTATATATCTATATAAATATTATTTGTATATGATTTTTATAAAATCATAAGTTTTATCCACTACAATATCATAATGTTATTTACATGAAATCACAATTTCGTTTACATAATCATAGGTTTTATATATATGAAATCATAACTTTTATATTTTTCCGAAACCGGACGTTATATATATTTACCAATTCTTCTGTCATTGTTTAGTTTTATGTTTTATAAAACCTTACGAAGCTCACATAAATTGTTGACTTTTATGTATATATGTTAACACATTTGCAATCCACATAAAATCATAGAATTTATTACAAGATATCATATATTTTATTTTCAAAGGCTCATAATCTTTATTATTATAAAAACCTTAGTTTTTATTTATATAAAATGATAACCCCAATTATTCTAAACTTATGATAATTATTATCCTTAACAACAACCAAAACTTTATATATATTTTTCTTTGTTATCACTATTTTATATACAATGATACTTTTCGTATTACAACACGTTCCTCACACGACACGTATTTAATATCATTAAAAATGATAACAAGATAGCAACACGGTTATTCCTTTCGATCGGTACGCGAACCCGGACCCGGTTGACCGTAAAATGTGTCGTTTATCCGAAAACGACGAATGAGTAGTCCATCTCGCACAGTTTTTCTCCACAAACAATAATCCGGAGTCGGTTTTCTGATTTGACAATGTTTGACCAGTCAAAATCTTTGACCAGAATGTTTGACCAAGTTGACTCGGTTAACTCGGTACCGAGTTGACTCAAAACCATCCAAAATGCATCCAAACACAAGCAACACATTTCTATAGCCAAACACCACCATATACAAAGCTTCTCCGGCGGCCGGAGTCCATGGCCGCCGTCGATCGGCATACCACCGCCGTGAATCCACCATCATTATCATACAAAGCCATAATCAACTAGAATCTAATAAACAATTTCATTACTTAAAGGACACAATTACAAAGCAGTGGGGGGTAGTCGGGCAAAAAGCTGCGCCGCAACCCCCTTCTTGATAGCGAAACCAATCCTACTAAAAATAGAATTTTGAGCTTTTAGCAACGACAAATTACAATGTACAACCCGCTGAACCCTGCGGAGGAATACGACCGCCTCCGGAGCAAGAAACCCAAAGGTGTCGAAAACGAAGGGGATAAACACGTGTTGATTTTCAATGCAGGCTTTCTCGTGTTTAGCAACTTTGTCGGATTTCGCCTTCAAAGCTGCTTGTCCCGCAGTGAACCCGTTGTCTCGAAGCCCGATAAGAGGGGACACACTAGTAAGGTCAACGCAGACATGCTTCCCCCCGACCCAACCAAACACCAGAACATCAGTCGGTCTTAAAGTAGATCTCCCTTCCCCCGGATCTATCAGAAAGTTCACCGGGGCCTCCTTTTTAGCAGAAATCCCCGTGCGTTTCAGAACGTCAAACAAAACATCCCTAACCCAATTGTGTCTGTATTTGAAACCAGGCATCTCCTTACAGTGGACGGCATGCTCACCAAAGATGTCCAAACACGCTTTATGGCACACGGGACAAGGTTCATCGACAGGGAAGATGGGGATCATAAGTCGGTACTTAAGGATAACTCGAATATGTACATGCATGTATAGATCGAAAGACTTAGAAAGGGTAAACAAGCTAGAAACTGGAAATACATAAAATCAGAAAAGAGGTCCAAGATTTCAACACCCCCACTTACCAATCGATGATCTTGAGTCGAGGGTTGCTAGGCATGGGTCGCCGGGGCACTGCGGTGAACGGCGACAGCCCCAAGTCCCCACCGAGTAGGTCCAGAGAAGTAAAAGAAACAAGTGTGGCGTCGCCGGTGTTCACCCGCCCACCACCATTGTCGCTGACAATGGCTTTTGTCACCGGAAATGCGACCTAGGGTCGTCAAGTTTACGACCGGGAGCTGGGAGAAAGGAGCCGCCGCCGCCGGATAATGCAAGAACAACAGTAGCGCCACCGCCACCAGGCGGAACCCTAGCCGTCGCGTGCTACTGCCGCTGCTGGTTCACGGAGTCCGCGACCAAGGGCGACCCCAAGAGTCTCGGTTCATACACGGGAGAGGAAGGAGAAGAAGTTTGCAGTAAAATGGGAGGTCGCCATCGTGCGCCGTCGGTCACCGGTCGGAATCCGGTCGCCGGAAAAACGGGGTAAAACCCCCCCTCCTCTTGGCTGCTCTCCCGAACACACACATTGTGTGTGTTTTTCTTTCTTTAGCTCGAATGAAAGGAAAAAGAGAGTTTTTCTTTCTTTAGCTCGAATGAAAGGAAAAAGAGAGGATAAAGATTTTTATATGTGAGGTTTTATTGTGTGGTCATAAGTTAAATGAACTGGTATATACCGCGTTATCTGACCACGTTAAACTGTAAACGTCACGTAAATTATTTGTGATAATTCCAATGCAACTGAAATATTATAAAACCCATATCAACATTCTCGGAATGTTTAAAACGTCATATTAAACATACTCTGGTGAACGTTCGGTTAAACTCGCGGTATAAAGTGCGTATACGGCGCGTGTACCGTTTACCTCTGTTTCGCGAACCGAATATATCTACATGACTGTTATTCTTAGTAAACACTCAGGAAAGTGTTTATAACTTCACAAAATCGTTAGAACCATCTTAAACAATTAAACAATCAATTTCAGTGATTCTCGCGTAACCGAACGGTTTACCAATTTCACCGTTTCTCGTACCGTTTCATACGGTTATCCTTTCTAATGACCAGAACATCAATGATCAAGTGTCTGATCATTCCATACACTCTAATCCGGCCTCAGCGACCCTTATGTAACTACTGGTGACTTACGCGCGTTAAGCGTCATTTGTCGTTTCTGTTCGCACACACCACATGTAACCATCTGAACGGATAATCTGTCAAATACTAACATCCATATTAATATATCCATTATCATAATCACTCGAACCAACGCATTTACAATAACGTCTGGTTATCCGACACGTTTACCGATTAAACAACGAACTTAGCCAGTTTACACCGAATTCAGGTGTTATCGCTCCACAATGTCTCTAATAGCATAACAATCAATCTGAATACTTCCAATAACTTATCCGAACATCGAAAATATGAGTTGGGCCTTTGTTGGGCCATAAATCTCTTAATGGGCCTAACAGGCCTAACTGGGATCAACAGTCCAGCTTATTAATTAGGAAAATTCCCCTCCAATTTAGCAGAATAAACCAGGTGTTACACTTAGCATACATAATCTTGACTCGAACATATCTCATAAAGTAAAATCTACGCTAAAGGAAGAGCACCACAACGTTCGTGGCAAGACTACTGATTTCAAAAACTTTAGTCGTGATATCCGTCTGTATTCGGAGAAAGGGATGCCCAACTGAGTGTTGACACGCTTACGTCTCGTACCAAAACACAACTACTTTTTTTATTACTTTGTCGTCAAAACCGAGGTTAGAGCTTTGTTTTGGGCGGATGATGTTTCGAGGTGTCACTATTAGGCATTTGATGATGTTCTTGCCTATGATGCGACGTATAAAACTAACAAGCAATGTTATCTTCTTTGTTTTCATTACTATGTTTATGCATGCTTATACGATATTTATCAATTAGATTTATTTGTCAACTATATAGTGTTGCATGTATGCATTACTTTAAACTTGTTACGTTCTGCATTCTATTTAATCTGTATACAAGTGTGTCACTTTTTTAGCTAGTGAATTTGTTAAATATGTAATTATTGTTTCAGGTATAAGATTATTTTTATTCCGTTTACGGGTGTTGATCGTCACAAAAACTGCATTACATTTGGTGTCGGCTTACTGTGCGATGAAACCAGTGGCGAACCCAGGAATTTTTTTTATGGGGTTCGGAATTTTTCGGTGTGTAAATTTTTTTTGTTCGTCCACCCTATATACATTTTTTTTGTCTTTTTTATCGTCCCCCTATATACAAATAATATTTTAGACCATTTCGGTTCGGTTCGGGTCGGGTCGGGTCGGTGATGGATCAATCGGCATTCGATAACAAAATTACAAAACAAGACAATAATATAAAAAAGTTAGAACAGAAAATCACAACTTCACAAGATACCTTGATCACTGATCAGTGGCGGAACCGGGGAAGAATGAGGCGAGGCGAGAACCGGCGGGGGTGGCTTGATTCCGGCGGGCGGCAGCTTGATTCCGGCGGGCGGCGGACAGTGGCGAACGTCTTCGATCAAAGATCCGTGTGATCTCCGGGCTCCGTCGACCGTCGATCGAAATTCTGATTGGCTGAATGGCTGATCGCACGGTCGCCGACACTCCCAAATCCCAATCCTCCCGCTCTTTGTTTCTTCTGCGACCGACCACGGACTACAAGCCCAAGTCAACAATTCCTTTTTTTTTGGGCCTGAACATTAGAAGTGGGCCTTTATTTAATTTCTATTAATATATATAGATTGTTTTTTTAATAGTTTTTTGAATAGATTTCTAATTTATGATTATTAATTATTAGTGATTTAAAAAAAAAATTAAACATATATATATATATATATATATATATTTATGTTGAGGGTCGGTGTAAAAATTCTATGGGGTTCGGTCACAAAATTTCTTGGGGTTCGGTTCGTAAAAAATCAGAAAAATAGCACACCGCGGAAAAAATTCATAGTTGTCGGGCGAACCCGTAGCTCACTACCTATGTCCGCCACTGGATGAAACCACCGAATCTTATGTATGGTTGCTCGAAACGTTCCGAAAAGCTCATAAGAAACAACCCAACCTTGTTTTGACTAACAAGACGCCGTGATGAAGGAAGCCATCGATCGTATTTTCAACGGGTCTAAACACCGCCTGTGCATGTGGCATATCATGAGGAAACTGCCTTCTAAGGTATGTGATTCTGCGGTATATTATTGCAACGATGCACTACAAACTGAAACTTATTCAACTTCCATTTTTGCAGAATAAAGGTAGTGACGTAAACAATAATGAACTGAGAACTGGCATCCATAAATTGGTTTGGGATCTTATAATCGACACGCATACCTTCGAAGAAAGGTGGGTCACGCTCATGGATGAATACGACCTGAACGACCATGAATGGCTTAGTCATATGTATGCAATCAGGCATCGGTGGGTCCAATGTTATTTTAGGCATATTGATATGTGTTGTTTGATGAAAACAACATCTAGATGTGAAAGCTCCAACGCGATGTTTAAGGTTAACTCTAGTAAGTCGAACGCTCTACTACAATTTCTTATGTGTTTCGACACCGTGATCGACGGGCGGCTACACAAGCAGCGTGAGCTTGAGTTTGACACGATGACTACAACGCCGTTATTAAAGACCTATTCTCCTATTGAGTGACACGCATCTGAAGTGTACACGACCTCGTTATTTCGTGAATTGCCAAAGGAGATAGATAGGGGTTGGTATTCTTGTTCGATAGGTCCAACCACCGTCGGTGGTGAAATCAAGTTGTATACGGTGGTCCAATACAATAAAGAATTTGTGCCTGTGTGCGAATTTGAGGTGATATTATTACCTGTTGAATTCTAGTTTTTTGTCCCTTTTAATAATGATGCACTGTGTAACAATGTGTAATTGTCTATTGGTGCATTTATGCATCAATATAGTAGTGTCATTTTTTTTAATAATTGACTATGTTTTTTTCATTTTTCTTATCCAGGTCACCTTCAATGTACAAGACAAATCAGCGACATGTACTTGTATGCGTTTTACACGCATTGGTTATCTATGTAGGCACGTTTTTTTGCGTATTTAAATACACACAAGTACACAACATACCTAACCGTTACATTTCTAAGTGTTGGGGCGTGATTCTCTACCGAGGAGGGTTTACGACATTTCAAACATGTATTTTGTTGACAACCGTGAAGAAACCATATTGAGGAATGAGGTTTTGGACACGGTTGGACTCTGTGTGGACCGTTTACAGCGCAACCCTACCCAGCTTTTGGCCCTTTGCGAACAGCTCAGAGAACTCAAGCTTAAAATATTCACTGAAGTCCCGTACAACCCAGAGTGTAGTAGGACGAATGATGTTGTTAGTGATCTTCTACGTGTTCCTGAAACCGGGTGTGCGACACTTGTTATGCCTCAAGGGATCAGAACTAAGGGTTGCGGCAGTGACAAAGGTGACAAAAGTGACAAAGGTGACAATAGTGACAAACGTTTCGTTGGGCCGAGTGAGAAGACCATTAATAGATATAAAAAAAGGTAAAACCCCAAGACAATGTGGTAAATGCAAGAAGCTGATGCCTGACCACAAAGCGCAAACGTGTTAAAGGGTACAAGAAACTGTTTATTTTTTACTATGTGAACAGGTACAAGCTGCAAAGGCCTCGGCTACTGCTGCAAAGGCCTCGGCTGCTGCCGCAAAGGCTTCTGCTGCTGTTGGTTCGTCTATTTCTGCGGTCGACGCTCATAGCTCTGTTGATGCATCGACTTTTGACTGTTCACGACTAGCAGCTGACCTTTACTCTGCCACTAGTCCACTGTCTATGACGTGTCCACTTGATATGTCATCCTCCCGATCATCAGATTCCCGTCAACATATGCATTCTACCAGTTCGACTTCCGATACGACAACACACGGAGTCTAAACCACTTAATTTGATCGTTATTTTTATTTTTCGCATCACGGATCTAATTGCAATAAGCTTACCGAGTTATACATTTCCTTCTTATTTTTATATATGTGTACTATACAGATTTAGGGTAAGGATCATGTAAAAACCACATCTTTTTGCGAAAACCTAAAAACTAATACTAAAACACTTATAACTTTTTTCATACGTTCATATTTTCTAAAAAAAAATGCACCAAAAAACCTTAGAATTATGAGTTCTTTAATTCTGGAAAAAAAATTAAAAAAAAACTTTAACATCTCGTCGTCTTTTTATTAGTGCCATGTGCACTAATAATAAAACTTATAAATATAGTACGCGTTAATATATTTTTTAGAAAAATCACACCAAATACATTATAATGTTGTTAGCTTTTCATGGTTTTTTATTAGTGCACATGTGCACTAATAAAAAACACTTTATACGTGTCGTATACATTAATATTTTAAAAAAGAAATTACATAATAAATCTTATAATTGTGTTATCTTTAACTATGAAAATAGATTTAACGTTTTAAATTTTTATAAAATTTTATGCTACACATGTGCACTATAACAAATAGTTATAGTGCATATGTATAATTATCATTAGTTCTATAAATATTTTAGTGTTTTTAAATGTTTTTTAAATTTTTTTAACTTAAACAATATTTTTTTCGCATGACAATTCTCTTTGTGTAGTACTAAAAAAATGGTGCACATGTGCATTAATAAATTTTTTTTCGAAATATCATTTTCTTTTCCAGAATCAAAGACAATGGAATTTTAAGATTTTTGATGCAAGATTTATAGAAAAATATTAATGTATGTAAAAGTATGAAGGTTTTAGTGTTAGTTTTTAGGTTTTCGCAAAAAAAATAAGAGTTTTCACAGGATCCTTACCCTACAGATTTATACTGTTGTTTGACTGAATTTTATGCATTTTGGCGATTTTCATTATTATAATCTGTCTATTTTTTTGTTTGTGTGTTTTGAATATCCATTTAACATGTTTTAATGCATTTGTGCATCATAATAGTTTTGTATTTATGCAGTTGTTTGCTCTTTTGTTTTATTTTCCTATACATCGTGCAACATTAACTATTAATCTTATAAACAACTCATGCACCTTTGCAACATTAACTTATAAACCTTGAATGTCGTTTTTCATTAACTTATAATGTTAAAAACCAATCATGCACCTTCACAACATTAACTTATAAATATTCAATGTCGTTTTCAAACAGATTAAAAAAGTATTCATGTTGTAACTTGTATGGCATCCTAATCATATACATGTCCCGGATTTACATGTTTTTACTATCAGACAAGTATTCATCTATAATTAATGTGAAAAAAACGTGTTTCAGCTCACTGTAAAAACGAAAACAATTGCAATTTAAACTGTTAATATTGCATCAACTTGATACTGTTGCATTGTGCATCAAAAGTTTAATTAAAAAAAAGGAAATGTATCCTAATAAACATTTTACTTCTAACATAGATTCATTAATGATTACATAACCCCAAAACAATCGCTACCGACTCTATGCTTCAAACGTTACCCTCTTGCACTTTAACTTTTCCGTCTTTTTCCCTACTGCAACACCGGTTAATACTTTTTTTGGCGCCCCGACATTTTCCAACTTCACTGTCACAGCAGCCTTTCCGGCTGCAGCAGGCTTGCCGGCTTTTGCAACCTTGCCGGCTTCTTCCAAGTTAGTCTCGGCTTCTTCCGTTTCTTGAGAACTTTGAGATTGCGACAACAAATCGAATGATGGCATTGAAGGATTCTTGACTTTGTCCTTCACCTTTTATGCTCATTTTGCCGGCTCTTTGCTTTATCCTCATTTCTTTCAACTTCCACACGCCTTTAAAAACTGAATTGTACTTTTCCGCATACATCTTCACCTCATTGTCATCCGAAAACTTTGCCAATGCGTGCTCCAATATATCAATGCATTCCTGATACATACATATAAACAAAACTAGTTTTTTCAATAATGGTGCACTATGCAACAGTATTATAATGCAACAGTTTTTTCAATACTATACTCTAACTTTCAACTTATACATAATCCTAATCATGTACTACTACTGTAGATATGTATTCTTAATCCTGATCATATACTACAAGTATTCAATGCACCAACTAACTATAAATAATAACGTACCATTAGATTGTCGGCTTTTTGGTTCTTCCTCCTCAACGTCGCTTGCTTTTCCTTTGTCATCAATGAAAAACTCTCTTGTTTTGCCAATACCACCCCCCCCCCCCCCCGGTTCTCCATTTCATATGTTTCTCTAGCGACCAGGCTCATCTTTGTCCAGAATCTGATAGGAGGGGGTGACTCGTTCTTTCGGAGACGCCTGGCATGTTGTTCCATCCACGTACACCATCTGCGTGTTTTATAAACATTTGTAAGTTATTAACATGTACTTATTGTTGATTATGGTAATATCAGTTTTAAACATAGTATCGAATGACATACCGTTAGAAGCGTTAGGGGACCCGCGAATCTCGAATCATTATTATCTCTGATCCACCGTTTTTTGCATACCTTTCGCGACCTGACTATGAACTTGCACCGGTTAATGTTGTCCAGATCTGTATTGTCCAATATGCTCGCCATATAGTCGATCTTCAAATTCCCTTGCTTTTGTGTGTACGCCATGGTGCCGACCAATAGTGCTATGAAGTCTAGCTTGAAAAACTTATTGTCGGGTGTTCTTCTTTCTTTCGTTATCATATCGTCTGAAACTTCAATTGGTGATACATATTTTTTTGGGTAACGGTTCCTCCAATTTGTTGCCACCTTATCTCACTTCCTTTTCTTAGATTCTATCAAAACATCACTACTGTTTGGCAATCCCATAATCTTTGTATCAGCCTCTTCATCTACCTTTATCTTCACCTTACCCAATCTATCTTCATTATTTTTGGGTTGAACTTGTCGACCATAAAATGCCCTATTTTTGTAGGGATTTCATTCACTTTAAACATTAACAGATGTCCCAGCCTCATTTTTCTTACTATGTCCCATTGAAAATTACACTATAAGTAAATACTTACATAATCTTCCTCAGCTAGTGGCTCCTAAAAATTCCCATCTTTGTCAGTATGCGCAGCTTTGAGTGCCTCAAGTTTGCTCTTGCTCTATTTAACAGATAAAAAAATAGGTTACATATACAGGGTTAGGTTACATTGAGAATCATTTATTTTAAAAACTTTTGAAAACCAATCCCAACAACTAATTTTAGGGGGGGGGGGGGACTCAAATTCATGGGATGGGTTTTTCCTAATATATAACTAGTGGCTCAGAATGGTTCTTAAAAATTTTCAAAATCAAATGGTTCTTAAAAGTTTTTAAAATCAAATGGTTCTCAAACAATAATTCTAATTTTGATAAATATATGACATTTTAATAAATTTTGATCAAACATTAACAACACAACATAAGGAACGGTAAAAAAGTTAGGGTTTCAAATTTTTTATTAAGAAAACATAAACAGATAAATAGATTTTAAGGATTAACACAATGCAATGTTGATAAAAGGTTACTCTATTAGAACCCCATAGATGTTGAATAGATTATAGAGCAATGAGCTGATGTTCATCACGAAGTACTAATCTTTTAAACGACGATTTTTATACTTTCGTTTTAATATACTTTTTATAGTTTTATACTTTAACCACGAAACTTTTAAAATTTTACGTTTTAAACCCCTTAACTTTTGTACCTTCGTTTTTAGTATATACTTATAGAATTTTCGACTTTGACCATGATTCTTTTATAATTTTATACTTTAACCACGAAACTTTTAAACTTTTACGTTTTATGTCCCTTAGCTTTTCTACTTTCGTTTTTATTTTACTTTTTATAGTTTTATACTTTAACCACGAAGCTTTTAGACTTTTCTGTTATATATCCCTTAACTTTTATACTTTTATTTTTAGTATACTTTTTAAAGTTTTCGACTTTGACCACTATTTTTTTATTGTTTAATACTTTGACCACATTAATATGTCTATAACATAAACTGACGAGTAAATGGGTGGCACACCGCAAAACGTTTTATACTCCTTAATTTTTCTATTTTCTTTTATTATTATATTTTTAAAGTTTTGGACTTTAGCCACGACTTCTTTATAGTTTTATACTTTGACCACACTAAAATCTTTTTTACTTAGACTAACTGGTAATAAGTGGCACGTCGCGAAACGAAAACAAATCACCAACTTGTTTTTAACAAAGACAAAAGACAAAAGACTTTAATTCCCAACAACAAGAGAGCCTTTGTGAAAATATATTTGTTCGTAAGACCCCCCGCATCGATCGTACGTAAGCCACGTACGTACGGCCACGTACGTACGTAAGCCGATGTGGCGTACGTACGTTGGCTCGTACGTACGTACATACATACACCCACGTACCGACTTTTTGTGGGACCCGCAAAATTCGTTTTCTTTTTCTTTTTTCCTTTAACGGCTATATTTTTAAATATTCAAATTTTTTTGTTTTATTTTAACATTTAATAATTCAAATAAAATATAAATAAATTTAAAAAAATCAGAAAAAATTTCTAAAATTCATAATTAAATAAAACATTAAATTTAATAATTTTTTAAAAAAAAACGACTAGTTTTTTTTGTCTTACTATAACGGCTAGTTTTTTCAAAAAGTCTATGAATACCACTTCATTTATTCATTTCATTCACACATCAAACTTCTCATTTCTCTCTCAAATTTCTGCAAACTCAAACTTCCAAATGGATCACAACAACTCAAACTCAAACTCAACCCCAAACAGAAACTCAAACCGACCATCATTCACGTCTATGTTTCCAGACTATGATGGTACAAGCATGGCCCAGCTTCTTAACCAATCTTCACCACCTTCACAAATGTATCCACCACCTTCACAAATGTATCCACCACCTCCACTCATGAACCCACATCATCAACCACGACAAATGGATCCACAAACATACTTTCACATGCAACAAATGTGGATGTTCCAACAACAACAAATGGCGGGGATGCAACATCAACAGCAACAACAACAAACCCAAACTCAACAACCCCCACAAGCAACTCAATCACAACCACCACAGTCCGAGGATGGCCCCTCACAGGGAAGGGTTAGGGGGAGAGGCAGAGGCAGAACTACTACCACTAAGGCTTCTCGTACTAAATGGCCACAATCAGATGAAGTCCTGATGGCAGAGGCCATATATGAGTGTTCGGAGAACAGTGTTATTTCCACCAACCAAAACACTCATGATTTTTGGTTCAGAGTGCACGAACACTATTCTAGTTCAAACCCCAAAGTGCCTAGGGATCAACACAACCTGAAAGCTCATTGGCACATGGTCAAATCAAAGGTGGCCAGATTCAATGACTTATACTTGAGGGTCAAGGGTTCTAACTCCAGTGGGTGGTCTGATAACATGTGGTTGCTTGAAGCAAGGAAGCTCTTTAATGCTGATCAAGAGACAAATTTCAAATATGAACATATTTGGAATAAAGTGAAAGACAAGTTGAAGTACAACAGTGCTGAAGCTTGTGCGGCCAACCAAGGCCCCAAAAGAAACAAGACCAACACAGGACCGCTTTCAAAACTTCTTTCTTCTTGTTCTCGCCCGCATCTGATTCTGGTGTGCTCTGTGATGATGATAGCAGCTCGAAACTTGGGATCGAAGGGTCTTTTACACACTTTCTCTTCTTGGACATCTTCGAACTTTTCGGATGTTCTTCGACTTCTGTAACCGTCCTCGCAATGTTTGCTACTACCTCATCAAGAGAATGGTGAACATTTTGCGGCTCGGCTTCAGGTTCGTTAACAAATGTTGTTTCACGAATTGTTTCGGTGATGTCATCTACGCATGCGAAGAAACTATTGTATCTTTGTAAAAAATCATCAACTTTCTTCTCATTCTTAAACTTCGCCACTACTGCTTTCAACACCTTCACGACTCTTCCCTTTCCGCATTCCATCTGATCGAACGCGTCCTCCAGCTCATCAATACAACTCTGTTTCACATGTTTAAACATGATATAAATATTTTAGCATATTTTAGTAGTAGTGCATAATGCAACATTTCGCATGCTATTCTTGATTGTTCCTAAAAAAAATTAAAAAAAAATAAAAAAAAAATAAAAATCATAATATAATACTGCATAATGCAACAGTTCACGTAACAATATTTGATTGTGCTTGAAAACATGTAACATACTGTTACATGTTACATCATTGTTTTTCTGATGCATTGTTGCATGATGCAACATTGTATACGTTATACTTTTTTAATTTTTCTATCTTTAAATTGAATTAATATATATCGTGAAATGATGAACTATGCAATATTTGTACGTATATTTACAGTCTTGCATAATGCAACCTTTTTGTAATACCTTTGGAGTTGTTGGGTCCTCTTCAACTTCACTCTCGTCGCCTTTTTCATCAACATACAGATCCCTCTTTTTGCCTTTACCAAACCCGTCGTTTTCTAACTCATATCTCTGTCTGGCGTCTAGCTTCTCTTTCGTCCAAAACGTCATTGGTGGAACCACACGGTCTTGTGGGAACGCGCCGCATGTTGTTCCGTCAACGTATACCAAATGCGTTTTTTATATTTAAGGATTAAAACGATATATATTAAATGTAAACGACATGTATTGAATGTTTGTGAATCAATTACGTACCACCAGACATGTAAGAGGGCCTACGAACCATGAATTCATACCGTCCCTTTTCCAACCTTTTTTGCATTCCTTCAGTGAACTGAGCATGAATTTACACCAATTTATGTTTCCTAAGTCGGTGTTATCATCAATGGATTTCATGTAATCAAGCATCATGCTTCCTAATCTCATTGCGTAGAATAGAGTTCCTACCATCAGAGATATGAAGTCGAGCTTGAAATACTCGTTTTGTGTATGTTTGCGCTTGGCTTTTATCATCTTAGATACTTGATTCGGACTAATGTAGGTGGTCCCATACCACGCCTTCCAACCTGCTACTAACGTACTCGTACTCTTTTTCTCTGAACTTTCTAGCAATACGCCGCTATTTGGCAGCCCTAAACCTTCACGACCGCATCAGCATTAATGTGCAACTTTGTTTCACCCAAATCAATCACCATATCCTTCGGGTCGAATCTGTCAACGACAAAGTGTGCCAACTTTTTCGGTATCTCGTCCATTCGTAACTTCAAAAGATGACCTAGCCTTAACTTTCTGACCTCCGCCCTTTGAGACTTTGTTAGGACGTTGATTGTTTCATACAGCTTCTTTGACGACATCCTTGTGTCGATTGACAACCATGTTGTCTTCGGGGGGGCTTTGTTTACTTCGTCATGTGCTGTTTTCTTCGATGAACCTGGCTTTGTACCTATTAAATAACACAACGTTTTCTTTTTTGTTAATTGTTACATAATGCATAAGTGTTCAACAATGTTGCATGATGCAACATGCTAATATTGCATGACATACTACAATTGAATGCTACATTACCTGCTCTCTTCGGCTTCACATTCCTTGTAATAACCCGGTTCCTATTTGGTTTCTTTGATTTTCTTTGTGTTGTACCTGTTAATCAACACAATGGGGTTTTTAAAACTGTTGCCTGATGCATACATGACCATATAATCAAACCAGACAATAACAGTCATTCGTTTCGATATCGTTGCATAATGCATCATTTTAAAATTGCGTAATCTATAACGGATCATATCACTACTTTGTAACATAACGTACTAATATTGAATATTGCATTAATAAGTGCTAAATACCTTCATCATCTGATACACTTTCCGGGACATACTCATCGCTTCCGTCGCTCTCGTCCACCAACCCATAAGCTTTCTCGTCTTTGTTTACCTTCGATCTTGTCCTTGTGGACGACCCAATATCATTGTTGTTTGATTTTTTCGCTGCATATGTAACACGATCATACACAATTAATAAATGTTAACACTTGTCATTGTAATTAAACTTAATATAATATACCTCTGCGGCTCATCATAATATCAGATTCTTCGTCCTTGTCTTCTTCTTTGTTGTCAGATTTGTCACTTTCACCAACACTTTCTTCTTCGTCCTCAGCTTCTTCATATTTACCCTCTTCCTCTGATTCGGATTTGTTTTCGTCTTCATCGACGTCTTCATCTTCCCCATCGGTTCCATCTTTTGTATCTTCACCTTCTTCTTCATTTTCACTATCTTCTTTGATCTCTTTATCACTTTCACCATCTTCTTCATTTTCACTATCTTCTTCGCTCTCTCTATCACTTTCACCATCTTCATGATTTTCTTTCTCACTTTCAACTGGTGGATGTCTCTGTTTAAACTCGAACGTTGCGTTGTTCAATTTAGAAATTTGTTAACATATTGTTGCATGATGCATTATTAAACTTTCTGTTATTATGTATTACCAGCTGTGTCTTCTTGCGTTCCATTATCTGATTCTAACTGCGTATTTATCGGTATATCAGCAGCTGATTCACAATGTTCACCTGTTTCTTGATTTGTATCTAGAGCATATTCATCTCCTCCCACTGATGGTTCTTCGCGCATGATATCGCGCGCATATTTAACCATCTTTTTCCGGCTTTTAAGTGCTTTCCCCTCATCATCTGGTTTCTTCTATGTAGCGAACACACTCGACAAACGTTTTCCTCGCTTTTCTGTTAATCATTATATAGTTAAAACACGGTCGTGTATGCAAAATATAGTAATCATGCTCTTACCGTATAATTTCATCTGTTTCTTTTGTCCTTGCTCACCGTCCATTATTGCAGAATATTCGTGTTACTGTAAATTGGAATTGATAAAACGATACATCATTACACCAACACACATATGTACGTTAACACATACTATCCACTAATGCATCATGCAACATTATAAACACGATCATTCTAAACAACCTTCTGCTGTTATACGTGTATCTAGTGTACATATTAACAAGTTGTACCATGTTTTATACCATTAAACTGCTTATTATTGCAATATGCAACATTATATCATTACAACAAACACATGTATACATTACCATTTTAAACAACGTTTTACCATGATACATGTATCCAATGTACATATTAACAAGTTGCACCATTAAACTATCTCACTTCAACACAAATTTCAGTTGCAAACCTAGGTATGTTTAGGAGTTAAACCTAGGTATGACCTTCAAAACATTGCCTAATTAACTCATAACACAATCTTGTCTTCCAATGTGATGATTAAGTGGACATAATCCACCTTACGAACAAACGAAATCTAGACAAAGTCAAACCCATGGATATTCGCAAATTAGAACGAAATCTGGACATAATCCACATAACAAACAAGGGGACTCTAACAAACACGTGTATACATTAACATCTACTATCCACTGATGCATTATGCAACAATATAAACATGATCATTTTAAACAACATTTTGTTGTGATACATGTATCTAATGTACAGATTAACAAGTTGTACCATTAAATTATATCACTTCAACACTAGTTTCAGTTGAAACCTAGATATGTTTAGGAGTTAGACCTAGGTATGATTTCAACACCAAAATTAAACCCAATGAATATTCACAATAGTTGTACATTCAATTTATCAATATCATTCATATCCAAAATAGTTGTACATGCAATTTATCAATATCATTCAGATTTCTGTCATGAATAGTTGTATACTAACCTCTTAAGATGAAATCTGAATGAGATTTCGCAGAGGCGGAGGGCAGACGACGATAATCCTTCACTCTGGTGGAAGACGGCCGAGCAGGGACGACGCTACGACGGTCTGATTGTTATATCGGAAATCGATCGCAAGTAACAGGTGACGAACTAGGGTTTAGCAGCGAGAGAGAGATAGTCACAATTTTTTGGGGCAAATTGTGAAGAACTTTGTGTTTTTACGGGTTTTGTATTTTTTACAATTATGCCCCTCTGACTTTTTTCAATTAAAAAGTGTTAGCTTTTTGGTTTTTTAACATTTTCAGTCCCTCCACTTACAGATTAGTCTTAAATCTCTTTGGTTTTTTGGTTTTTTGTAAAATCTTGGTTTTTTATAGAACCCAACCCTAATTATAAAAAAATATATATAACAAATATAGACAATCCATATTTGATATTACCCTATATATACAAATTACAACCCATGGTACAATCTCTAAAACATGTTGTACAATCCATATATGCATTGGCTTACAACTCCTAATGCAGACATGTTTATTGTACCAATTTTGAAGCATCTGATACATCCATTAAAGCCTTATTTACAAGACAATATTGCATGCCTTATAAGGAGGCAAGTTCTCCTTCATGTGGGCCCATCTCCACGTGAAGTTCAGCATAAATTTAAAAGCAAGGTGCAAGTTACTTTGCTATATGTACAACCCATCTGCTTTTTCCACAACCACCACTCACCAGTACTACAATTCAATAATTCAATGAAGAGAAGCATGTCTGCATCCTCATCTACACGCAACAGATCTGAATCCCTAAATTTCTTCTCTGCCCTCGCCGTTCTTCCTCTCTGATGATGAAACGTATTTTGGTATCGTTGGTTGCCACCATCGTCTTCTTTCTTTGTTGTGCGCCGGATACTGTAAATCCGGTGTGTAGCGACCCTTTAAAGGGTTTTCTGGTTGCTGTCGTTTGTCTTCATGGTGGCGAAGAGAGGTGTGGTGGGGTAACGACGCATCGCCTTCATGAATCTGTTACTGTCCTAAAGATCCTCGCATCCATGAATTAGGTTTGTCATTTTCATTCGTTTTTAGGGTTTTTGGTTCCTTTTTACTGCTCTAAATATCCTCGCATCCCTTTTTTTTTGAATTGATGAGGTAATTGTTCCCTTTCTTTCTTACATTGTCAATACAGAGTTTTTGTTTTCGATTATGCAGGTCTGTTATTTATCGTGGACCACTCTTCATTTTCGATTTACTATAACAACATTTTTTTTATTCACATCGCAAATGCCCGGAGACAAGTTTAATGGGCCGTTGATTTGCTTCCACGGATTTACTATCCTAATATGCGTTTGATCCATCCATATGTTACTAATCATAAGTTTGGAAAATGACATGCTACCAGTTTCCCTGATGTCACATTGATGTTGAGCTTTATTCAGTTTTAGACTTGAACTCAACTGATTTACTTGGTCACTTCTACCTTGAGATGTATTGCAGGTTCATATGTCAAGCACTTATATGTTAATACTAACATAAGATAAAAGGCAAGAGACATGTAATATTCTAATTTGGTTGTTTAACCCCTTTGACAGGGATGGGAAGTATGGCCACACATGGGTAGTCCCTCTCCAAAACGGTTCACTAAGCAATGGTTCAAGACATGTATATGTAATCGTTGCCTTTTAGTTTATTTTAGATACTTATTGGTATTAGTTTATGATTAAATTGTAAGTTTGAGATAAAGTTAGATTAGGACAAAATAGGGATTTGGTAGAAACTATGATAGGGTTCCCATGTCTATACATCCTTGCTTATTTTGATATGTCATCAGCATATAACAACCTAATATTTTGGTTTTCTCAAGTTCTCCCATCAGCATTTTTCACCTTTTTGAGTTTTCTTTGTTGATACAATCAAATGGAAAGATTTAGATATTTAAGTTCTAAATTTTTGCAGTTTTGTTTGTCGGGTCTTAAAGTTGTAACCTCAATTCATTTAATTTTTGTAACTATATCCTATTAAACATAAATTAATTTCTCAAATTTATTTTCTCTAAGCTAATTTATAACCTCAGTTCATTTAATTTGTTTGTAGCTTATTCCAGCGAAGGTGGTTTGGCTTGCCGGATTTGATGCTGGAAGGAGTTTAAACGTTCAATTTCAAGGTGGTGAGGTCTCATTGATGGATGTTAGGGCTGAGATGTCTACCACAGATAAGAGGTAATTTATACTATCTAAGTTCATTGTCAATAGTATAATTTTAACAATCTTGCATTGTATTCTGTTACAACATTCGTTTTATTATAGATTTTTATTGCTATTTATTATGTATGCGCTTAAGGAATAGGGTGCGTTTATGGCTGATAATGGGATTCATGTAGGCAACGAGTAAGGTTCAGGTATTCGGTAGATGAGCATGTCTTTGATGTCGCAGTTGTGGTAGATGATGTTGTTTGATACGGTATGGTTTTTGATTGTTAGCAAAGCATAGGTAATGTTTTCAGTTTTTATGTTCATGGTCTTAATTCACCACTGTTGCAGGTGTGGATTTGGGACACATATAGTTGTTTTCATTTTTGTGTTTCTTATGTTTAGATATTGATGTACCCAAAGGAATCATTGATGTCGTTAATGGTGGTCCGTGGACAAATAGATATCCTCACGGAATCGAAATATAGCATTCTCAATCCGTCTTTTCTCGGTAAGTTCATTGGATCTAACCATCAGTTGATGTGTACATGAGATACTATTTTGATGTGTACAAACTGATTTATTTGATACATTTCTGTTGCAGCTTATTAGGTATCAGATTGTTATTCATGAATGCATTTTAACATAGATGGAGCTGGAATATTTGTAGGTGCCGCTCAATATTGTTGCTGCTCCAACAAAACATATACTTTTTTTTCCCTTCGGCAGTGCTTGAAACCTAATGATAGTTCTTATTCAATTTTAAAGTTTGAGGTTTGTACCGGCATTGTCTAGATGGTAGTTATGACTATTTTTTAGTTTTTTAAGATCTTTCAACTTATTTTTGTAGGTTTAATCTAGCAGGTCAGTGAAAGATAGTATATATTTGAAACAACATAACCATCACAATATTTTGAAATGTACATATCATTTTGTGCTACTATTTGGTTTTGTTTTGGAGGTGTTGAGATTAGAGCATATGGCCTGGTGTATCATTCCAAATAGGTAAAACGTAACTATGGTTCGATTTGTTATAATTTAATGTCACAATTGATTTCCATGAACAACAAGAAATGATTACAAAAGCATTCAATGTCACAGGGTTAGGGCATTTGTTGTTTCGTTTTCCCAACCCTCTTTTTATATTCTTATGGTTTGGCTAACCGACTTTCTAAAACGGTTCGACTCCGCCGCGAAGCGCGGGTCGACCCACTTGTTTTTAACAAAGACACAAAATAAAATTAGCATAAAAAGGTCTAAAGACTTTAATTCTCAATAACAAGAGACATTTTACCCCATTTTACCCTCAAATAGAGAACCGATCTGTTTAAGGTTTGATGTATTTGTCTCTAGCCAAATGAATGTGATTCAATTCCAATACTATAGAACAAATAAAATATTCTGACAATAGATCATTTTAAATAATAAATGTAGGGGTAGATCAGATATAAGAGATGCAGAGACCATGAAATACGATTCAAATAATATGAGTTTTAGAAAAAAAAAATATACCTTTTATTTTTAAAAGCTTAGAAAAACGTCATATAGATGGATCTTTTAAAATCGATGATGTTTAATAAGACGCCATTGATGATTTGCTCGACTAATCCTAATATATCTCATCCTTGTTCACGATTCTGCGTGTAAAAAACGTATAAAGTAAATAGAGATTAGATTTATCACCACCATACTTTGTAATATCTATGGACATTATAATAATAACAAAATCTAGTAAAGTGTTAAAAACATACAAATACTAGATCACCGTAGTTTCGTGATGGTGAAGAAGGCGGCGGCCGGTAAATAGAGATGACGGCGGAGGAGTGTGAGCAAAAATAAATTAGGTTTTTTTATGATGAGAGGATCGGAGATTAAAGGGGATATAAGTTAACCGTGGTCAACTTTATATGAACTAAGGTTACTATTTGAATAAAATGCTTTTATTAGTCGAAGTACATAGTACATAGTAACTACGTGGAAGTTGGTGCACCTATAAAACTT
Organism: Deinandra increscens subsp. villosa; assembly: GCA_039602395.1. Lineage (NCBI taxonomy): Eukaryota > Viridiplantae > Streptophyta > Magnoliopsida > Asterales > Asteraceae > Deinandra > Deinandra increscens. The sequence goes on from JBCNJP010000023.1 coordinate 4,903,214, forward strand.
GTTTGCTCTTCTAATTGAACTCTTTAAGTTAAGATTTAAATCTTAAATCTTCAACTAAGAGAGGTGAAAGACTTTACAAAATAGGCTAGTCATACAATTAAAATACTAAGAGCATTCACAGCAGCATGTGTAAATTCATCTTTATCTTCAAATTTAAAACAAAAATTAACTTTTTCCCTATTTTCACCTCTACATCAGCCTCTCTATCTCTATCCCCTATCTTTATAATTTGAAGAATATGTAAATAAATCCCTAAATTTACACATCCCATATCAATATCCTATCTCAACCAACGCCTCCCCTCCCTCCTTTTTCTCCCCTCTCTCTCTTTCCATCAGATCATCGCCATCTCCTTTCTTTCCCAAAGATTATTTTACATAACATGATTATTGAAGATGAACGTGATAATAGTGATGATGATGATGACTTTGAGTATGATCAAGTTGATGATGTTTTACCAGAATTATCACGCGATCATACAACTGAGTTTATGGAGTTCATTGAACGTCATCATCAGATTAGAGATAGCTCGACACATCATCAACTTCAAGAAGATCTAATTGAACATCAATGGCTACTCTATTCCCAACAATAACAAGTTATGTAATGTTTTGGTTTTCTCCTCATGTTATGAGTTTGAGTTATGAACTTGTTATGTAATATTTTGGAATGGCAAGAACCTTTCTTTTGATCATTTGGAATGGGAAGAACATTTCTAATGTATTTGGTCATTTGCTAATATTTGAATATTTTTAATTATTTTGTTATTTTAAGTCGTCTCATCCTAATCCGAATCATAAGACTATTTTTTAGATGGACTCGCTTTGATCCCGAAGTTGTGATCTTAAACTATTAAAATTAAAGTTTGGAAGAAAAAGATAATAAGACAAAATAGTTAGTAGTTAATATTGTAATGGAAGAGGGAGAAAGAAATAATAAAAAAAGAATATAGAGATAAGGATAAAGAACCTGATGTGGAGGTTTTCTATAAAGTAGAACTTAAATATAAGAAATGAGAGTTTTTTGGTAAATTATAAAGATAAGGATAAAGATGCTGCCGTGAATGCTCTAAATGTTAGTTTATTACATGTTAGATCGTTAGTTATTAGTTTTAGTAAATATAAAAAATATTAAGAGGCGGTTTGTTTTTTCTTAAAACATCTTTATAGGAGGTATGTCTACAAGTGCGCAGACATAAACCCTTAATACTTTTTATTTTTTAAATTTATATCTCTCTCTTTATTTCATCTTCACAATCTCTAAAAAAAAAAATTAAAAAAGAGATGTGCGCACCTGCTCCGCTCAATCCATCTCCACCCTTCCACCCTTGCTCCGCTCCCTTCCCTTTGAACCGTCGCCGCAACCGGCCACCCTGCACCGCCCGACGCCAGTCACCCAGCGCCGCTCTACGTCATGTTAGTTTTTTTTCTTCTTTCTTCTTGTTCTCATGGTTCAAGGGTTAAAAGCCTAATTTAGGTTCTACCAACTTCAATTTTGATATCTGAAAAAAGTTTACGTTATATATTTCCAGTCTTACAAACAGTATCATATTTTCAGATAGTAGACCTTCAGACCACGTCTTTAGCTGCAAATATGAAATCATATGAAATAAGACTGCAGACAGTTATTGCCTGCAAAAACAAACAGCCTCTAAATGAGAAAACTCTAAAATCACCTTAACACAACTGAAATCACCTTCAAAACTAATATCAACAAAATCGAATCATCTGAAGTAAGATTTTCGATGAACCAACCCGACCCACTCCGAAATAAAAACATTCAGATGACCCCACGTGATAAATGTATTTCTTGATAAAAAACAGTAGGAAAAATTTCTAGATTCGCTATTGACTGCTACGACATGACGTGAAGAGTGTGTGGTGGTATGGAGCGTCATCCTATAGAAATTTTCATTGGGTTTACACATATTACAGCTTTGGTTTCTACTATTAAAAAGTGTCAATGTAGTCCAGAATTTTGATAAGATTGTTGCATGATTATTTCCCATCTTGGATGAGCATTAAGTTTCCCTGTTAAGTAGGTATAAAATAATTAAAATTAACATTGGCCTACAATAATCCCAATTATCTGGGTCTTGGAATTCATTGGGCCGCCGTTAATTTTTCACTAACTCCGTTAGTTGTGTGCTGAAGTGGCATGTGCCACGTCAGCAAGTATGATGCCACATCACCTGCCACGTCAGCAAAAATGATGCCACATCACCTGCCACATCAGCAAGTACTAGCGGAGTTAGTGAAAAATTAACGGCGACCCAATGAATTCCAATACCCAAATAATTGGGATTATTGTAGGCCAATATTGGAACTCGGATTATTATCCGCCAATACCCAATAACTTGGATTATTTCATTCCAATTTTCCTAAAATAAAATTACCAATTTTCATTTGGGGCCTTTTAGGGATACACCATACCCTATTACTCATGCATCAAGAATACGGGTCGCATCGATGGATATTACCCATATCCCTACATTGGTCGTATGTGTAGATATCGCCCGTATGGATATTGACTATATATAGCAGTTATATTGTCAGTATCTTTTTTAAGATACTAGTCGTATTGGTCAATATTGTTTGTATATTTGGTTTGAAGATGCTAGTCATATGTGTCAATATTGCTCGTATCAACTTTCAAATTTTGAATTTTAGTTTTACTAGCGACGTACTTACCCTCAATGTGTGTCGGTTATAATTTGAATTGATATTTTCTTCCTTCAAAACTTTTTATATAAATTATATCTTAAACCATTTCTTCATTTCATGATTTTTGGCTATGAAGGCACATACATATTGTTTATTCAGGCGTGCTTTTACTAATGGCCAATCGTTAGTATTCTGCAAGCTTCGAAGATTAAAGTAATGCTGCAAAATCAACTTATTATTTAGAAAAGCATATAAATGTAGTTATGAACCTGAAATACAAATAAAGTAATACATTGTGTACTGAATTACCTGCAATGTGCTGTAAATTGCTAACTCTAATGCTACTAGGGACTTTGGACCATGCTTAATGGTGGAAATCAACGTGTGCTTCTACCTTGGAGGAAAGTTATGGACCATACATTGAGCTCTAATCTCTAACTATTTTAAATGTGTCACTCTCGAACTGGTAAAACACTGGAGCGGCATGTTCCTGTTCTTCTTAGATGTCTTTTCTAGTTTAATGTTGGTGTTTTTACCATGCCCCTTTTTGTTAGCTACATTGATGTATTAAATTTAGAAGTTATCACCCTGTTTTTTTTAATAATGCATATTTGACAAAAACAGTTAACTTACTGCAAGAAGCCTCACACTGAGAGAGAATCATAGATGGTCGCCCGTCATCATCGTTGTCTCCCCCAGGGTACCATGAAGACACGTCAGCCATCAGAGATGTCACAACAATGATAAGCATCAATAACGTCAACATGTTAACTAATTAAGATCATCATTAACATTACACATATATGTGTTAGAAACCATATAGTTCAATACACATAAATTTAATAAATAAAACACAATAACATATAGATACACATAAATTTAACGAATAAAACACAAATAGCATATACGTACTCATAAATTTAACAAATAAGACACAAATAGCATATACATACCCTGTCAATTTTAATCATTAATAGAATCATTGTTAATCTCATCAGACTTATTATCAATATCATCAACCTCTTAAGACTCATGGATATTATCACTATCAATCTCAATCTCAATGTCATTATCATCAATATCGATCGCACGAGACTTATTAGTAGTATTGTCGCCAATCTCCTTATCCCAATGTGAACTTGATGTTGATTTACCAACTTCACACCCTACCTCGACGACCAACTGATAATCAGATGATTGGGTTTCATGAAATACATATATCTCATTTTCATTATTGATACTTGGATGATCCACGTTTTCCAATGATGAACTTCTTCCACAACCTTCTAATTTTTCCTTCGAGTGAGATCTTGGGTGTAATATACTTGTTTAGCTCGTGCATCTAAAATTAATCAATCACTATCGTACGATGGTTTGCCAACATAAATTGATGGCTAACGTCGATGTATATGGTATTGTTTTTTATACTAATCCCCCTATACGTTGTGTGGTGAACCATTTAGGACGAAAGATTAGAACATAGTAGTCATAGAGGTAGTCCAATAACAAAAATTCTTCTGGTTGACCATACAATTGTGTGTCGTCTTCTCCCAATGAACCAACACCACTATTTTGAGTAGTACGTTAGACATCATAACTATATACCACAAATCTAATGCCATTAACTATGCAAGCATTATAAGAACTGACGCTCATAATACCACGTTCCAAAGAATTTATTTCTTTGGTGGAGTTTGGAGACATAGCCACCCTGTCGACGAATGGTGAAGCTCCATATATTGGGAATCACTAAATTTAAACCTCCATATTATATATATAACAATGAAATTTAGAAAATTAATAGTATACTTTTCATTTCTTATAGTTTGGTCACAACACTTTGGAGCTTTGACGTTTTCTACCCCTTAAACTTTTAAAATTTGTTTTTTTTAACGAAATAGTAAACTTTTGGTTTTCATTGTTTGGCCACTTATGTTTCATACTCTTACGTTTTGTATCCTTTAACTTTTAAAGTTTTTTTTTTTGTTTTAAGTTTTGTTGTCTTCTACTTTGGCCATGAAACTTTTAACTTTTCTACTTTCGTTTTTAGTATATTTTTATAGTTTTATACTTTCACTACAAGACTTTTAAACTTTTACGTTTTATACGCCTTCACTTTTTTACCCTCTAACTTTTAAAGATTTTTTTTTAAGTTTTGTTTTCTCCTACTTTGGCCTCGAAACTTTAAACTTTTCTACTTTCACTTTTAGTATACTTTTATAGTTTTATACTTTCACCACGAGACTTTTAGACTTTTAGGTTTTATACCCCTTAACTTAGTATATTTTTATGGTTTTATACTTTCACCACGAGACTTTTAGACTTTTACGTTTTATACTCTTTAACTTTTTAATCCTCAAACTTTTATTATTTTTTTTGTTTTAAGTTTTTTTGTCTTCTACTTTTGCCACAAAACTTTTGACTTTTTTTACTTTCGCTTTTAGTATACTTTTATAGTTTTATACTTTCACCATGAGACTTTTAAACTTTTACGTTTTAGATCACTTAACTTTTTGACTTTCGTTCAGTATAGAAATTCAACCCCACAACAACGCGCGGGTAAACATCTCATTTTGAATATGGGAATTGAGATGGAGATTGGGATAGCAAAGAAAAATATAAGAAATCTTCAAAATTTAGAAATAAAGATAATTATAAAGAATGAGTTGTCAATGCTCTTAGATAATAATAGATCAAATTACTCATATGTCACACGTAAGCTTTTCAGACCACTTCCCATCTCATCATTTTCTTGTATTTCTTTTGTATTAAATGTCAATCTTCTTTTATATTAAATGCTAATAATTTTAATTAATTAGATATAAAATTAAATATAAAAAATATAACTTTTTTTATTTTAATAATTTTGTACAACTTAATATATTATATAATAAGATTCTATTCGTATGTTATCTAAAAATACAATATTATAATTCTTAAATATTCATTAGTTGTTAATTGTTATTTATATGATTATAAATATTAGTTTTTTATTTCAATTGTTATATTTATCCCTTAAAGTAAACACAAGTTCATTCTAATTTACATAAAATTATATACATGATGGATATAACGAAAGTTAAAAAAATAATCAAGCAACATATTCGTTATTTTTTGATATATTTTCCTAATTTTTCTCCATTCGTAATATAGAAGTCCAACATTCTTTCTCATTTATGAAATTATTTTTTTAATTATCCTGGATTCTATAATTATCAAGTTTCATGTTTTATAAATTTAAAATTTTATTTTCATAATTTTCCACATCTAAAATAATTATCTTGCTATTTTGTTTCATAACTCAGTGGTTGTATATACACATGATATACAATGCCATTATACGTTTAAGTTTAAGCTAATGCTTAAAAAAATATCAATAAATACATACGAAGCTATTAATAATATAATTTTTAAGACATCCCATATAATATACGAATCAAATATAAATAGTTGAAATATTAAGCAAACTAACAAAGTGTAAAGCAAATAAATAAGTAGGTACCTAACGGCTAACCGGGTTATGTGTGGATCAAAATTATGTATAGGGATTACAGACTAGCGGGTCTGAGCCCAATGGCATACGCTAAACTTAAAATCAAAGTCCAACTCATAGTTGACCCAATAACCTTAATGGGCCGGCCTGCCATCTATTTGTATTGTAAATTTGTAATTGTAGTTTATCATGTCTTGCTTAAGATAATATTAGTAAATTACACTTCTAAAACATATTTAACGTATGAAAACTAATATATTTATTAGAGTATCCATAACATATTTGTGTTAATAGATAATACTCACAATTTTAGACATATAATTTGAATAGACATCTTGTTTGTTCTCCCTATTTCCACGGTAAAAACGAATTTATAAAATAAAAATAACCAAAACAAATCTAAATTTAAATTTTGAAATGGATTTGTATATCACCAAAACTCTACCACCTGACTCCACTATATATTCGTTGCCCTAATTCAATTCACTCCCAAAGTTCCAATAGTCCTAACAATTATGGCGTCAAGAAAGCTTTCAGATTTCGATCTTGAATCCTGCATGGAACCAAGAACTCGCCCCCGCCTTGATCTCGAGCCGCGGTTAGGTTTCCACTTGCCGTCACAACCGCCGTTAAACACCATGTTTTTCTACATCCAACCGCCACCGCAACCACCACAACCACCACAACCACCGCTAAACAAATATCAAGAATCCGACCCGGAAACCGAACTCACCATGTACTCCTCCTACCGCCAAAAAACGCCACCGCCGCAACTCCCGATGCCGCCGCCATCCGCCCCACGCCGCCACCGTAAAAAACCGACCCATGCACCACGACCCGATAAACCCCTAGTCATAAACCCGCCGTACCCGTGGGCAACGGACCGCCGGGCCCACGTCCACTCTTTAAAGTATCTAACCGAAAACCTAAAGATCAAGACCGTCTCGGGAGACGTGGCATGCAAGCGTTGCCAGAAAACGTGCCAGATCGAATTCGATCTGGCACAAAAGAACAAGGAAGTGTTTGAATACGTGGCGACGAACAGCTACGACTTCCGGGACCGGGCTCCTCCGGAGTGGATGAGCCCGGTCCTGCCGAAGTGCCAGTTCTGTAACCAGGAGAACTGCATGAAACCGGTGGTGGTGAAGAAGAAGAAAGCGATAAACTGGTTGTTTTTGTTTTTGGGGCAGATGATTGGGTGTTGTACGTTGGAGCAGTTGAAGTATTTTTGTAAGCATACCGGGAACCATCGAACCGGGGCTAAAGATCGGCTTCTGTTTTTGACGTATGTTGAGTTGTGCAAGCAGGTCAACGGTCAACCTGATCGATGAACATGATAATAAGGTATTTGTTTAGATTTGTTTAGATTTGTTTTGGATTTGTAAATGGTAAAATTACTACGTACATTTCTTTCTATGTGAATGATCTATGATTCTAATTAGGGTTTAATTTTCATGTTGTTTGGTGTTTTCAGATTGTGATTTGGTTTTGTGTTTTCGATTTTTTTTCGTTTCGAAAAATTATTGTTTGATTGATATGAAGGATCAAATTATAATAACGTGAATCTAAAGTTCGTTTACGTGTTCATATGGAATTTACGGTGTTCATTATTTGAATCAAATGAAATTTAATTTACGAAGAATTTCGTTTCCGAGTTACGATCCGCATGGAATTACGGAATTGATTTTCTAATAGAATTCTAATTTACGACCTTTTATTGCATTTTCAATCTTTAGGTATAACAAAATTCAAATTTATATATTGTAAATATCGGCATGGAATTAGCGATTTGGTTTTTTAATCGAATTCTCTAATTTATGACTTTTTATTGCATTTTTAATCTTTAGGTATAATAAAATTCAAACTGGTATATTGTAATATCGGTATGTTAGTTAGTTAGTTACAGCATCTGATAGACCGATATGGATAAAACGAATTAATATATATTTTCAACGTATTAAAGTATTAATATATTATATATGATATAAAATGAACAAAACTTACTGAAAAATCGGGTTTTCCTACAAGTATCGAGGATGTTGTTTATGGTTTTCGATGTTTGATTGTTAAAAATTTCTAAAAAGATTTCCTACCACTCGGAACCTGATGTTGAACACGTTGTAATGATAGATATAAAATCCTAAATATTCAATTGTGAGATTTTAGTAGATTTCAATATAATTGGAACATGAATTCTATTTCATAATACGTTACGCAAGACTTGTAGGTCAAATGCTTCAATGTTCAATCGACGTTTTTCAAATCATTTCAAGTTTCTAGTAAATTTTACTTCGATTAGCATTCACATAGTCTTGTAGGTTAAATGGTTCAATCCACGTAAATCACTCTAATGCATGCTTCTACAAACTCGTCCAATCACAGATTTTACATTTTGAGTGAAATGTTACTGGGAACGTTTATATATTTGTTCGAAGAGATTGACCAACCCGACCCCATGCTAGCCCATCCATTTCCACAACTAGACAATGAAAATAAGACGGCATCACACAATGGCATACATCCATGATGGATGTGCCTTATGTATGTTTGTTGCCCTTCACCAATCCTCATTGGGATGGTAAGAGTTTAGGAGGTTTGTGAGGGGTAGAGAATTAATGAATATTGTAATCATAACCTTATATTGTAAAACCATGTCCCATATCTTGAATCCTATTGTGTTATCGATGAAATCGAATATGAACAAATTGAACTGAATTAAGAATCGAAACAGAAATCAGATGATCATATATCAAACAAAATTACAAAGGAATTTGGGAAATACAAACAAGAAGAAAGATCGCCCAAATCTGAGACGATTATCACTACTAAAGCAGCTAACAACCGATTTACAAACTAATTTCTCTATCAGCCCTCCAAGATTAAACTTTAACACAAATAACCCTTATACTTTCAACCAAAAGTTGATATTGACCCAAACTCCCTTATTAATTAAAGAGTAGTTAACCCATATACACGTTGATTGGCACTGACTTGATCACTATCACTAACAATCTCCACCTTAATGCCAAGTTAACACTTAGAATTATTAACAGCAACCCAAAGTCAATCTAACAATGCTAAAACAATAACTCTACATCATCAAGTACTAGTGATATAAAGGATTGTGTATCTAATGTGCGAAGCCACCATTAGCAAAATTAGACAACTTGGTATATCATACTAATTGAATCAGTCAACCAATATTCAACATGTCCAAGCAAAACTTAAACTTTGACAAAGGTAGAACCTTTGTTAACATGTCAGAGGCATTTTTCAATGTGTCCACCTCCTTTATCACAAACTCTTTTGTCCTTAAAATGTAACTAATTTATTCCTCTCATGATGCACCTGATTTTTGGTCAATTGGACTGCACTTTGATTATCACATGTTACCACAACATAAACCGGACTTATTCCAAATTCAATCAAGAACTTTCTAAGCCAAATACACTTTTTTTGCACCTTCAATCAAAATGCCACATCTCTGACTCAGGTGTTGGAAGAGACACAATGTGCTGCAAAGATGCTTTCCAACTTACCATAGAAACATGCACAATAAAATCATATCCTGTTCTAGACTTACCATTATCCAAATCTCTTGCAAAGTTTGCATCACTATATCTTATTACCAAATAATCTTCATGAGATAAATGACCAAGTATTAAACCAACATTTCTGGTTCCTTGCAAATATCTAAGATCCATTGCACAACATTTCAATGATCCTTACCAGCATTCGAGATAAACCTACTAAACAGTGACACTGCATATCCAAAGTCAGGCCTTATGCAAGTCATAAGATACAACAGACTCCCCACAAGATTTGAATAAGGCATATCATGACTCATGTATTCCTTTTCTTCAATTATTTTAGGAGTATTTTCAAATGACAACTTGAAATGAGCAGCCAAAGGTGTACTTACAGATTTACAGTTAACCATATTGAAATTATTCCAAACCTTCTCAACATAGGATAACTGAGATAAATTTAACTGATCTTTACTTCTGTCGCTGATTATTTCAATCCCCAATATCATTCTTGCAGGTCCAAGCTTTTTCATTTCAAACTCCCTTTTTAACATATCTTTAGTTTCTTGAATAATGAGTAGATATATGTACTCATGATCATCATATTTTCTAAAATAGACACATCTATCATACATACTTTTAGTAAACCCATAAGCAATCATATGCTCATCAAATCTAAATCTATGATACCACTGTCTTGGGGACTGTTTAAGTCCATACAAGGACTTCAACAATAAATATACATTGTCTTCTTGACCTTGTACCTCAAAATTCAAATCCCTTTAGCTGATTGTTGTGCTTTAAATTACACATCATTTTATTAGTTAAACACCCACGAATGTTAATAGTTTATGCATTATTTTGGTCTATTTTACTCTTGTTTGCTATGAAATGTCATAAACAGGTAATTCAAAGGGGCCAAAGTGATATTTGAGGATTTTACGAAGTTTTGGGGCTGAAATGAACAAAATTCGAAGATCTGACTTTTTTGTCCACGTCACGACCCGTGATGGTCATCACGGCCCGTTCAAAGGATAACCGAAGAAACTCTAATTCGTTAATTCATGGCGGCGCTTACGGCTCGTGACCGCGTAACGAGCCGTTACGACCGACTTCCGAAACCCAAATTTTCACTATAAATACCTAACCATGTGGTCATTTCAAAGTTTACACGTTAGAGACCAGTATCGTTCGGTTCCAGAGGAGTCCAGAGGCTAGAAGTCACAGAATTCAAGGCCATAAGGGGAGGGGGTATGGTTGTGGCATGGCTTGGTGAAGCCATTCTTACCAACCAATCATAGCGTGACAATTCAAATTAGTGATTTTGAGCATGGCTTGGAGCCACACCACATGGTATGGTTGTGGTGTGGCTTGGGGAAGCCACCGAAATTTCATCTTTTTTTTTTTTTTAATTTTAACAACTTTTAATAAAATAAACAATAATAAAAGTAAACAATATTCATTAAAATAAAAATAAAATTACAACTTAAACAAAATTAAACACTAGTAAACTTAAACAACATTCATTACCTTGTCCAATATTGGTTTAAGAACAAAAAGTCTATTTTTTTTCTTTCATTTAGCTTGTCCCACATTGGTGTGAGAACTAAAACATTGCTAGCTTATATATGAAAACCTAGGGGGGGTGCAAATTTGGCAAAATTGCATTCCCATACGCACGACCTGCGGACACGAATGCAGCTCCAAAAACCGGGGTCGAGCACAAAATTAGTTTTTGTTTCATTCCCGTTTTTTAGCAAGGCCGTTTTTTGGTGTTTGGTGGGTGTGTATATTAGTTTTTGTTTGGGAGTGTATATATAGTATGGTGTGGTTATTTGGGAGTGTGTATATATAGTAATTAAAAAACAAAACAAAAAAGAGGGAAAGAGTCCGGCTCTCGCCGGTTTCACTAAACCATGCGGCACCAAAATTTCGAGTCGTGGGGATGGAACCGCGCCACGCGGTGTCGTTGCCACATGAAACCGGGCGGCTCCCTTGAAGCCGGGTGAGGGAGCCGACCCTCATACCGCCCCCCCCCCCCCCCCTAAGTGTTCGATTGATCGAGATATCAAGTTATTCCAAAGATTCGGCTATTGATCGACTTTGGCTTGCGTTTACAATCATGTTTACTCATATTTTATTTGTTGTTTTCTTTAGTTTAGCTATGAGATGCTAACTCTTTTGATGTCATCTGAGACAATGTGATCTATTTACTGTTTTACCTATGATTTGACATTGACAATGTTTTACATAATGATTTTAGTATAACGGTTATGATTCCTTTTGCATGTTAAAGATGTGTTGTTGAATGATGTGTTTGATCCTTTCCTAGTAGTATTTGGTTTGGTTGGTAAGATAAACATATTCTGTTTATTAAATTGATGCTATTTCTTAGTTCGTAATCTAGCGATATCGATATGTGTTTAGGAACTCTAGCGAGCCTAGATAGGAAATGGTGAGGATGCATGTTCAATAATTTGTCTTGTTTAAAGTATGTCTTTGTGTTTGGTCGTGAATCTTAGCTTCCATGTCTTGGGTAAAAGGAATAGTGAAATGACTAAGTGTATTGCATATGTTATGGCATGTAATTGGGTTATAAGTTATTAGTCTATCATGGTTAATCAAAATAGGATTGGTCTATGGTCCTAGGTCTTAGATCATGTGTTTAGTGTCCTATAGCTAGGTCATTAATTCGTGAATACTTCATTATAGTTGTGGTTTAAATTGCTGATTTATGAGTTTAACGACTATAAATCTATTAGACGGTTTCTTACAAATGTCAATGTCAGGTCTAGGTAATGCATGAAAAGTGATCAGTCTTAGATGATATTTGTTCTTTATTCTGATTTTACATCTACTTCGCTATTGCTACCTTCAATCTGTTTTCTTATTTACTTTCTAACAGTTATTAGGAATTATGACATAATCCTGATGATGATAACTAGGTTTAGATTGATTACACCATTGCTTCCTTAGGTCGACCCTGAGTTTCTTTTTGTGCTACCATACGATAGCTCCATTTCCTATATATGCATGCGTAGTCATAAGATAATTTAGGTTTATAAATTTAAAGGTCATATTTGCATGTTTATATATATACTCCTGTGCATCAACTGACTCATATAAATTTGTTCATCTAGATACCCATGTAAAATGACGTTTTCACATCCAACTGCTCTAACTCACAATTCCTAACTGCAATAAGAGTTAATATTAATATGATAGAGGTGTGCTATACCACAAGTGAGAATATCTCATGAAAAGCAACTCCTGACTTTTGAGTAAACTCTTTTGGCCACCAGCTTTGCCTTGTACCTAGGCATCTCACCTGGCATTCCTTCCTTTATCTTATACAACCACTTATAAGATACCAACTTTTGATTACAAGGCTTATCAACAAGTGTCCAAGTACCATTGAGATTCAAAGAGTCCATTTTTTTCCTCCACTGCTTTAATCAACTTCTCTTTATTAATGGAGGATATCGCATCTTCAAAGGAAACGGGATCATTAGAACTCTCATATTCTGCCACATTAAACACAAAAGCAGACATGTCTTGACTGGTTCTAAACCTGACAGGTGGCACTATCTGCCTTCTTCCTCTATTCCTTGCAATAGAATAACTTATAGAAGGACATTGACCTTCAACTTCAACTGATACACATTAGATATTGATGTACTTGTGTCATCATTACTAGTACTCTCCACGTGCTCCACCTAAATTTGAGCACCCCCATCTTCCTCTTTACTACTGCCATTGTCACCTATCACATCCCTATACATCTCATATTCCTTAAACACAACATTTGTGCTCAACATAATTCTAGGACTACCCTTATCAAGACCCCATAGCCTATAGCCCTTGACACCCTCTGGATATCCTAACATAATGCATCTTTGAGCCCTTGGTTCAAGCTTACCTTGACTGATGTGAGAGTATGCCAAACAACCAAACACCTTCAAATCATTATAATTGACAGGTGTTCCAGACCATTTCTCCATAGGCACCATCATACCAATGGCGGATGATGGTGATCTATTAATCAAATACACAGCTATTGACACTGCCTCAGCCCTGAATGTTTTTGGCAATCCTAATGAACACAACATGCACCTAACCTTCTCCATAATGGTCCTATTCATCCTTTCTACCAAACCATTCTATCGTGGCGCAAAAGTTACCAAACAACCCTTTAGTGATTAATTTTTTTTACATACGTTTATATGTTTTTTTATTTTTTTTAGAAAACTATATATATATTTTTTTCTTTCTTAGGTATTTTTCCCATTATTCGTAGTATTACGTATCCACTTTCTTTGAATATATCTTTTTCTAAATCATGTCGACCTTCGCCGCGTAAGGTATTTACCTTTTGTAACTCTGATATGATTTTGCTTTTAATGTAGCGGTATAGATTTCTTAAGAACGAGTCATGCACCATGTAAGATTTTATTAATTACTATTGCATGTGCCGATGGTATTTGTGTTGCTATTATTTTTGTGTTTTCATTTTAATCACGTTACATTTTGTATCTTACTTTTAGGTTTATTCTATTTGCCCACTTACTTTTCTTCTTCTTCTTTTTTTTTTGGCAACACTTGTTTTTCTTTTCAGAATAGTACACTTCTAATTTTTTTTTTTAACATAGCTTTGTCTTTTTATATAAAGGAAGATTTACATATTTCCCCTTGTTAAGGCCATTAATTATATATTTCCCCAAGCTAAATATTTAATTACATATTTCCCCTTTCTCATATCAAATTACTCTTTTACCCCTTTTGAATCCCTTTTTAATTTAAGATATTTAACATAAATCAAATGAAAACATACCCCTTTTTAATCCTGGATTATTGCTTTGATTCGTTTAAACCCCCAAATCAAACCCTGCGAATATTTAAACCCTGCGAATGTTCAAACCCCTAAAACTTTGAAGATGCATATCGAGAACGGCAACGAATTTTGTGATGGAGATAGTGGAGATGGTTTCTTTCGACGATGACCTGGCATGCAGTTAAATCTAAGTCCGATTTTCTTTGTGACGTTTGGAAGAGAGGACTCTCATCCAACGGTGAAGTAACGATGGTGAAAGCGGCGGAGGATTTTGAAGTAACTACAGCATTTGAAATTCATTGAAATGAAAAAATAAGGTTATAAAGCCAAGAGATTTGAAGGAACGGAGAAGACGGTTTTTAAAATAATATATAAATTGGAATCCTCAGATCTTCGTTACATCATCGATTTGAAACAATTTTGAAATGTGTGTATGTAAATATCTTCCAATCTTCATTTGAGAAGTTGCTTCTCGTTTGCTTTGTCGTATGTGAAGAACGACCTCTTACACACACTAGTATGTTTTTCGATCTTCCAAATGGAGCAGGAAACCAATAGATTGATTTGTAGATGTTGGAAAAAAATAGTTGTTTAAACTTTAGAGAGTTAATTTTAATGAAACGGGTCTGTAATATATGAACTTTAAGAAAATATGTAATTGAATTGTAATTAATGATATAAGAATGGAGAAAATATGTAAATATTAATAAGGGTATAATAGTCATTTAATAATCTATTTTAAATAAATTGGGTAAATATGTAATATATATGGTTTAGGAAGGGGATATATGTAATTAAACTTTAGGCTTGGGTAAATATGTAATAAAATGAGTTAATAAGGGGATATATGTAAATGCCCCTTATATAAAAGGTCTCACAACCGTAATATGCTAATATTTTTTTCTATATTTATTATGCTATGTTTTGTTATCAATGTTACGATATGCATTTTTTTAAGGGGTAACTTTGTAGAAACATAAGTTGGTTATGTTTCTATGAAATTTTCCCTTTTTCTAATATCAAACCCTACGAGATTTCATTAGTTAGTTTGCTCCGTCACAACATACGGGGTGTTAATTAAACACCAAGAAATAGGCCTATAGAACTCCGGCTATATCTATTATCTTGTTTGCCCTTAGCAAACCCTAAATTCGCAACCCCTGCCCATTCCAGTAACCATTGGGTTTTCTCTACAAATCAACAAACCTCTCAAGTTTCAACAAGAATTCATGGCGAACGGAATGAAGAATCAAGTCACAGATTTGGTGATCAAATGCAAACAACTCGAAACCAACTTCAAGAACTGGCTAGCCAATCCGCCGTTAGTGGTCGAGGCGGCCATCGCCACCGTCATCAACGGCCACCGTGGTGCCACCGCTAGTCTTTTGTTAGATGCTATTAACCTCTATTTTGGTTCCACTTTTCCCACTCTTCCACCGCAAGTCATCTCCTCAAAGGCTAATAATCTAGCAATACATTTGATCAGAGCGCGAAATGGTGCGATTTGGACCGGAGCTTATGCTGGTTTAACGTGTGTCATGAAAAAGATACGAGGAAAGGAGGATGTTCAAACTAGGTTATCATGTTATTGTTTTATGATTATATTATAACTATAGGGAAAATTCTCATTTTGTCCATTTTGAAAAAAAATTCTAAGCTTGTTCCTCATTATTTCATGTTTTGCGTTTTTCCCCTCCCGTATAATTTAGGTTAGTCTGACCCTTCACCCAAAGCCGCCACTTCAAAGGAAACCTCATTTTTTCCAAAACCGAATCCACAAAATCCCACTCAAGGCAATCATAGACTTTCCAGAAGTCCACTTGAAGCTATGTTACTTATTCGTATAATAAATAGCATTGATTTGATAGCATGCATCTGGCACGTGTTATACTTTAGCTAGGTATAACTCTTCACGTGTTGTGATGGAAACATTAGCCTTGTTACAAATAGCATTCACATTATAATAAAATGCATACATTTAAAAGGTATTAAGCATTGTAATAGTTTAGATATTATGATTCAGCCAAACAATTCACATTATATTACTTCAGGTTAATTTACTCCTTAGTATGACCGTATGTCTAGCCTATTTACTATTTCATATCAGGCTAATAAGAACAAAGGTGGCAGTAAGTTGCATAATATACACCACAAATTGCAAAACCTTTGATATGATCTTCCACAAGCTCCTATGGAACTATCCTAGCTAGTGGCATTCATATAAATTCAACTATAAACCATGCGAACTTCATTTTTAACAAGTTAATACAAGAACAGATTTGCACTTTACTTACATTTGTGCTCTTCAATTTTTTTGTGTCAACTCAAGTTTATAAGTTCTTATACAAATCACTGTGAGATATAGTTAACTTGTTTCCACGTGATTAACATAGTGAAGTGATTCTTGTTAAGGTTATTAGTTAACCATGATCCTACAAGCGGTATCAGAGTTTTGACTATTGTCTTAAAGATTTTATTTTCTTCCAGAACTAATATTACTCACATCAACTCTCAAGGTTTACCTGTTTTCCTTCAAAATTTCTCAAGATGTCACTAAACAATCCGAATGATTATGAGAATGGCGGTAGCACCAAACCACATACGCGTGTTTACTCTCGATGACTTTGACACATGGAAGCTCAGGATGGAAGGGTTCATTCGATACCAGGACTACAAGATGTGGATGTCCATAATCGAAGACATCTGTGAAGATAGTTAAAGAATTTTCAAAGTACTCTGAAGAAGATCACAAGGTGTGTGAGGTGGATTCCAAGGCGGTGTGGCTACTGCAAACCTCTCTTCCTAACATAGAAACTTTCCAGAATTAGAAAGTTAAACCAAACGAACCAACACAAGTGTTAAACGAGTCACCAACGTGTCATCAGACCTGATTTGGGTCAGTTAGGTTGTCATACAGTGTGGTCTCACACGCACTTCCATTTTAGGTGATTCTTAGAAAGTCATCTTTGTTCGTTTCACAAACTCTTGCCGAACTCTCAAAGGTGAGTTCTTGAACTCTCTCTCTCTCTCTCTAAATATCTTCTCAGGAGTGAAGCATGCTACAAATAATCTAACTAGTTATAATGTTAAATTACTTTCACTAATGTGCTGAACTCAACACATGGAAACTCCTTACGATATCGGACCGTTAATTTCGTAGATAGCGAGGCAATTCTAAGTAGTACTACTGGGTTTGGCAAACCCTACCTGCGTTAGTTGCTCTAACTCGACTAGAGTTCGAACGGATGTAAAATTAGCCTAACAGTATCACCATGCGTTAGATGTGGTGGAAGGTAGAACAAACATAAACAGTCAGCTTCGGTTGCGGAACACATAGTGACAGTTTTACATGGCCTAGCTATATATATATATATATATATATATATATATATATATATATGTATATGACATTATTGATATTTTCAAACATTAGATCTTACATTATGGTTACGTTATGAACTCAGCACCTTTACGCTGACACAAATACCATGTCTTTTGCATGTATCTAGATACGTAGCACGATTAAGCAGCATGCATTTCGTTGGGTTTATGAACGGTTTTTAAATCCCCAATGATTTATTTTCATAATGGTTTTGGGTGCGTGTTTTGTGCATATTGTCTGGTTTAATTTACTTTTACTCTTTCGCAAAACTAAATAGTGTTTTCACAAAAGGGTTGAGTAAAACCAAATAGATTTTTCCAAATTCGTTTAGAGGTCGTTCGGTATTGCTAATGACTTCGGTCCTGGTTTGTCATGCATCTCATGACAAGATCCTTGCAAGCGGATTTTAAGGGTGTGACACATAGTGCTCATATTGCTGAACAAAGACATAATAGGTAAAAACTCCCATCCCTTATTTCCATCTTAATAGGCAATATATATGCGAGCCAGAAAATTTCAATCTCTAGGATTAACACAGACCATAAAAATATTTGTTTCATCAAACATGACAAGTTTAACTAGATAATACTTGTCTCATATCAAAGTACGTTATAGGGCAATTCATCACATTTATAACCAAATCATTTTTTCAAATTTCCCAAAAATAGGTGTTCGGTTCTTATTATCTCGGTTTGACATTAACCCGACACCGCTAATCATCACATGCCATAATTTACTAGTAACTGTTAACCGATAATATATTTATATATTATTGGTTTATTTATTTGTAATATATTGTGTATCTTCTATTTAGTTGGTAGTATTCTAGTTTCCTTATTAAGGTACAACAATTGTATTATATATCCTTTGTAAATCTTTTGTAAAGGAATGAGAAACTTACGTATTCACATGGTATCATACCAACCCTAACACCCTCACCGGTTTCCTCCTTTTTCCTCACGGAAATCCTTCTTCTCCGTCGTTACGATGACGGATAAACCTGTCTCCACCACCGTCGACACCACCAAAGCCGCCAGCCTTCACCCCGCATACACCCTCACTAACATACTCCACAAAGTCCGTGTTCTTGATGGCGTTAAGGTCACCTACAACACATGGGTGAAGCTGTTTCAAATTAACGCCATGTCTTACGACGTTCTAAATCATATCGACGGTACTCCGTCGCCGGACTCCTCTGCCGACGACTATCCCGCTTGGAAAAAGATCGACTCCATTGTTGTACAATGGATTTACGGCACTCTCACGGACGAACTCCTGGTTCGTGTTTTGGAAAACCCCACAACCGCACGTAAGGCTTGGCTCAAAGTGGAGACTATCTTCCTTAATAATAAGGGATCACGCGCAGCCGCCTTGGACTACGAACTCAGCAACATTAGTCTCAAGGCGTTCTCGTCTCTTGAAGCTTACTGTCAGCGACTGAAAGATCTCGCTGATCATCTTGATGCCGTTGATTGTCCCGTCTCTGAACAACGGCGTGTGCTTCTTCTGGTCCGCGGTTTACCTCCGGAATACGACGGTGTGGCGTCGTATTTGAACCAGACTATCCCCTCTTGGGAGAATGCCTGCAACCAACTGCACCTGGAGATGCAGCGACAGCAGGCCCGGGAACATCTCGCTCCAGTTCCGACTGCCCCACTAGTAGCTGCTGCCACCAACGACCCACCGGCGACACGTGATCAGCGCCGGCCTCCTGGAACTACTCAAAATCGGCGCCCTCATCAGCCTCGCAGAGACTCCAACTTCGGACGCAATAATAAGACCAACAGAGACTCCAGGCAAGCTGATCAGGCCCAACAACGCCCAATGGGCCGCAACTCGGGCCACTCAGCAGGCTATCCCCCTCATTTTCCCTTCTGGGCCCCGTCTCCCTATTGGGTTCCACCGCCCTGCCCGTTTCCTGTAGGTCCTGAAATCTCCCAAAACACACGATATACTAATCTAACACGAGTGCGGAATCCTCGTGAGAGATTGATTCAAGAAAATAGTAGAAGAAGAGAATCAATCGATGAGAAAGATTGATTCTTGAATGAAAACCGTCTACTATGAAGCTTCACAATCTGATCGTAAACACACAATAAGATGAAGAAATCGTAAACTCAAATGGAAGGCTTACCTTGATCATAAACATGAGGTGGTATTTATACCACCTCTTACAACCTAATGGGCTAATCATAAACCCAATTAGCCCAATCATAAACCCAAGCCCATGCCCAATCTAATAGAAAACTAGCCTAAACATAATAAAACTAGCCTACTAATCTAATTAAACCCTCTAAGCCCAGCCCAACTTATTTAATATTACAAGCCTCATAATCTAGCCTCTACAATCTTCCCCTAGGCTTGTGATATTAAACGTCTTCAATCTTTGAAATTCTTCTTCTTGACTGGCTGGCAAAGACGTTGATGAAGATTCTTTCCGCAGAAATCTTCAATGGGTTTCATGACGGGCACTTGGGACTTTCTCTTGATCAGCATCAGCTCGAACTTCTTGAATTTGAACAAGCAATGAAATGGAGGACTCTCATTGACTTGCTTCTTTTGAAAGCACTAGTTCTTGCTGAATCTTCGGTAACTGTCTTGAATCTTCAAAACAGTTAGAGGTTAAATTTTGAAAAGCCTCTAACTGTGAAGACCTTGATTGTTGAACTTCAAACTTCATGATCTCTGACTGCTCTCTGTATCATTTTCTTTTTCAAAGAATTGAATTGAGATCTTCAGCTTCCCCTAAACTTGTGGGCATTTTCTTTGAAAAATTTTTGACATTTTTGGATACTTGTAAAGACACCAACAACTTCCCCTGAACAGTTGCTTTTCAGATGGAAGTCTTGACCGGCTGGTTCTTTAACTTTGAGCAGCAGCAGCTTCTTTTTATCATCAACCTGTCTGACACACATTTGAAAAAAAAATACTCCACCAGACATTTGATGACTGGTCTTTGGGTTAGAGGGTAAATATCATCTGTTCAGATGATTCAAATTAACATTATTTTAATCAAAAACCCTAATATAGATTACGGGTTTTCTTATAAAACTTCCCCTGAACCCAAGACCTCTAAAGACTTCCCCTTAGCTGATTACTTCCCCTCAGCTAAGGACTTCCCCTGAGATAATACATATTATCTTCGAGTTCCCTTCAGATACTATGTATTATGGAAGTCTTTTCATTAGATAATAAGTATCATCCTCGAGTTCCCTTCGGATAATACTTATTATCCTCTCTCCTTCCCCTAAAAATTTGTCAAGATCTGACGGAGGAAGTCTTTTCCATTAGATAATAAGTATCATCCTCGAGTTCCCTTCGGATAATACTTATTATCCCATACTCCTTCCCCTAAAAATTTGGCAAGATCTGCCGGGGGCATATGATCATGCATTAAAACCCTTGAAAAACATATTTTGACTTCTCAAATCAACCTGGCCAAGACGAAAACACACCAAAAAGAACTTAAGGACTCACACACGAAAGATAAAAATAAACAAATACTTACCAAAAACAAGCATGAGAAAGTTTACTAGGGATCAAACCATATGAATCTGACTGAGGAACCCTTTTCAGCTTCAGTTACTCGACTAGTCCAGGTGATTGCCGGTATGTTTGTCCGCTTTAAACTCAAACCCGTTTAATCCCAACCGAATGCGTCATGCTTAATATAGTACATTATTACCGTCGTGTTTAATTGTCCCCACACCCAAGCGTACACAGCAAAACCTACCCAACCTCAGAGTTTATTGAGGATTCACAAACCCCCAACTTGAGGAACCATGCAACACTGCTTTGACTACCACTTATTTCTGTTTTTCATACATTATCAGTTGATGATCAGGTCGGCCGCATAAGCACGCAGAGAAGACCAACTGAATAATTTTATTTTCTTTTCTTTTTCTTTTTCAGAATTTTCAATTTTGAATTCTTTGAATTCTTTTTCTTTTTCTTGTGGTGTTGTCTTATACAGTGTAAGCATGGCGTGTGAGAGAGTGAATACTAGGTATAATTACCACTCTCAACCCGTTTTTGCTGGGACTCAGTCTTTTAAACCATGCAACCTAGGATGGGAAACTAAACATATATATCTTTTAAGTTTACTGCACTTTCATTGGTGGTCATACGTTTAGGTCGAGCCTACCGAGCATATCACCGTGGAGCTTGCCTTTCACTTCCGCCTTACGCGTGTCAGCCATCTCCAACTCGGGACATTCGTTTTACTTCCCCTAAACTTCTCAAAAACAAGACACAAACAATTAAAAATTGAAAAGCACACTATTTTTGAGGGGTCAACGTTTTCTTCATCTTTACATTTCTTCCCCTTGCTTTTTGATTTTTAATGTCACAATTTTGTGAACATCATTATTTTTTTTTTTTAAATAAAACACACAAACACACTTAAAAGAACAAAACACAAAATTTGAAGATATCTGGCCAAGCTGACTTTCAAAGTATTGATTTGAAAATTTAAGAAAATAGGGTTTCATGACATGCACACTAAATTGCATTAGGAGTCAAACACTTAATCAATCAACAGCTTAATTGAAACTTTAATGAAACAGGTTTGACTCAAAAGACCCTTTGCTGCCTCATCATTCAAACAATCAAGTTAAGAACAGTACCTTTCATGCTGAAATTTACCTTTTACCTCTCAAAGAGACATACCTTCCATTGTATAGGTTGCTTGACATGACATGAAGATACGTCTCCTAAACTGTGCCTGGAACAATCACTTATCAACAAACAAATTAGTAATAAAAACGTTAGTGATAATCCTCCTTGATCGTTCCTGCACAGAGTGAGAGATTAGTTAGCTAAAAGTACCCAGGCCATTGTTTTTCTGGGTACTCCTGAGGAGTCAGTGAATGAAATTTCCTTTAAAAACATTCCTTTTGAAACATCAGGAAGTTGGGATGGAACTGCCTTGGTTTTTGGTTTCCAAATTCCATGTGATTTAACATTTGTTTTAGTCACCTTTGGAGTTGTGACTTTAGGTATTTCATCAACCTTCTTCGTTTTAGATTCACTTTTCAAAACAGGTTTTGTTTTAGTCACCTTTGGAGCTGTGACTTTAGGTATTTCAACCTTCTTCGTTTTAGATTCATTTTTTAAAGCAGTTTTAGTTACCTTATGAGGGGTAACTATGGGTTTTTCAAATTTTGATTGCTTTGAAAAAGGTTTCTTCACCTGTTTCTGAAAACTTTGGTAACTTGGAAAGTTGTTGTTTTGATTTAAAGATTTTCTTTCAGCTTTGGCAGCACCCCAATGTTGATCAGAAGGTTTAACCTTAGGAGTAATAGTCTTCATTGCCTTAGGTTTCTGCACCATCATCGGCTTAGACTCAACTGACTCCTGAGATGAAACCCTTTGACTTTGCGGATAGTAGGGTTCATATTGGCGATAAAGACAGTTTCTAGCAATATGACCAGCAATGCCACAATTAAAGCAAGTCTGCTTCTTTAGATAGAAGTCAGACGTGTACCCATTTGTCTTTGGTGGCATATATGGAGCTGGTTTGCCTTGTGCCTGCTTCTTTGCTTTGTCTGCAACACCAGGTTTGACTTTCTGCTGGTTTGTCGAAGCCTGTGTTGAACCTGTCCTCATCGTCTTTGTGCTCTCTGGATTCTTTGACGTTGAAGCATCATTCTTGCAATCACAACGGCAACTGCATGATCCAACTGAAGAAATGGGAGACACAGCTACTCCCTTGAGTTTTTCATTCTTCACTCCAGCTGTTGGCTTCACACTCGGATGCTTGATGGTGATCTTTGGCTTCTCAACTTTGGCTTCACCGACCACTCCATCAGTTATTCCCTTGAACTTGGAGGAGAAGGATGGTAAGTCATACCCAACATCTGGTTCTTGGTCAAACATAGATCCAGATGTCATAAAGATCTTCCCCTCAGGCCGGGTCGTCAAGATCACCTTTTCCCTTTTGACTTTGTCAATTACTTTGAAGCATGGGGTTTCAATTTTAGGGTATGGTTTCAACTCTACCCCAGCTTCATCAGACTTGGAGCTATGACATCTGTTATACTCCTGGCACTCAGCATCATCTCTTGATACATCCTCTATTCTCCCTTCACCATATGTCATGTTTGCCTCGTTGTCTATTTCCTCTTGAGTCAATGGTGTAGTTCCAACCAAGACACTATCAATAGGAGGAGCAGCTTCTTTATAATCTGACTTGGTTCGTTCAACTTGATCCTCACTAAGAAGTATTCCTATAATGTCTCTGGGAACTGGGGGAGGAATAATGTTGTTTGCAGCCAAGGCCTTATCAGTCTTTTCTGATCCAAATCCAGGTGTGTGTTTCCCAACTTGACCAGTCACAACAGCATGTGACAATTCCTTTCCAGCATCAAGCATTCTTTTGCTTCTCATTTGATTCATATCAAGTTTTACTTGCAACTCATTGTTTTTATGCTTAAGTTCATCTATCTGCTTACTAAGCTCAGCTATTTCTAACTTAGCGTTGTCATACAGATAAGCGTTCTCAGTTGCTAGTTTCTGATATTTCACTATGTCTAGTTTCTGAGCTTTTACCTTATCCTCATTCTTTTGCCATCTACCCTTAAAAGAACTCCTTTCGCATTTTACCTCAAACAGTTCTGACTGAAAATTTTTACAGATTTGCCTAAGTCCAGGAATTATACGAGCACAAGTAGGATTGGGGCATATCTCAGCATCTTCGTCCTCAAATATATTCTTTTCTTCAACCACTGAACTCATTTTCTTTCTTCTGAAAATCTTGAAAAATCTGCAAAAACGGCAAAAACGGCAAAAGTACTATTCAAAGAATAGTGTCAAAAACTTAAAACTGAAAAACGGAGGCCTTCGGAGTGGAATTTGGGGGTCAAAACGAGCTCCCCTGGACGTTAGTCTGGGGTGATTCTGGGGCTTGATGTCACGAACGTCGTGTTCAAATTTGAGCTTCTAACTCCAAACGAGTCAAAAGTTACGCCCGTTTTCGTGAAAGTGAGAAAATGAGACTTTTTGCCGCAAACTAGATTACGATCGTAAACACTGTTCTCGATCGTAAACCCTGTTTCCGATCACACGTCAAAGTCGTAAACACTCTAACCGCCTCAAACAGTCGTAAACACCGATTACGAACACAGTTTACGACTCCGCCAATCGTAAACACCTGATCCCGATTAGAACAAGTCGTAAACACCCTTTTACGACTTTGCAAGGTCGTAAACACCAGTACACGAACAAGTACACTCGTAAACACCAACTACAGACTCGTAAACAAGCAATCTTCAACAGAAATGGATCGTAAACACCTCGAATACCCAGAAAAAGCGAAGAACAGCAGCACCGAAGGTCGTAAACTCCCAAAAACCTTCAAATCTTCAAGCAAAACTCGAAAACAAACCCAGAAAACGCTTGAATCTATATCGTGAGAGCCTTGAATCTAAGATTCTTGGCTCTGATACCAATTGTAGGTCCTGAAATCTCCCAAAACACACGATATACTAATCTAACACGAGTGCGGAATCCTCGTGAGAGATTGATTCAAGAAAATAGTAGAAGAAGAGAATCAATCGATGAGAAAGATTGATTCTTGAATGAAAACCGTCTACTATGAAGCTTCACAATCTGATCGTAAACACACAATAAGATGAAGAAATCGTAAACTCAAATGGAAGGCTTACCTTGATCATAAACATGAGGTGGTATTTATACCACCTCTTACAACCTAATGGGCTAATCATAAACCCAATTAGCCCAATCATAAACCCAAGCCCATGCCCAATCTAATAGAAAACTAGCCTAAACATAATAAAACTAGCCTACTAATCTAATTAAACCCTCTAAGCCCAGCCCAACTTATTTAATATTACAAGCCTCATAATCTAGCCTCTACATTTCCGACCCAAGGTAATTGGGCCCCGTGGCAACAATCCTCCTCCTCCTGGCAGCAACCTCCATCTGGCGCCGGTCCGTCCTCGCAACCTCCTGCTGCAAATGTCAATCTAGCGGAATGTGATCCGTTGGAGCCCACACAATTGGAGAATGCATTCCAAGGCCTCTCGATGACTCAAGAAGATGATAGTTGGCATTTGGACACCGGCGCCACAAATCATGTCACTTATGACTCAGGTAAACTAACCAATTTTTCATCGTATTCGCCAATAGCGTCAATATTTGTAGGCAATGGTAACAAAGTACCAGTTCTTGGATCGGGACACACTACCCTTCCCTCGGCCTCAAAACCTCTTCACCTTAAAAACGTCCTTTTTAACCCTAAAATTATCAAAAACCTTATTTCTGTCCGTCAGTTTAATATTGATAATTTTACTTCCATTGAATTTGATCCCTTTGGATTTTCTGTGAAGGATTTCAAGGATGGTACGGTCCTCAGTCGCCATAACAGTTCCGGCTCTCTCTACCCGCTCACCAACAATGCTTCCGCAACTGCTTGTTTCTCCTCCGCTCAAGCCCCCAAGTTTTGGCACAATCGTCTCGGTCATCCGGGACACACTATTTTAGAATTTTTACGTTCTCATCAATTTATTTCTTGTAATAAACCTTGCAATGATTCTGTTTGTCACTCTTGCCAATTATCCAAAAATAAAAGATTGCCCTTTGCTGATTCCATTACAAACACTTCTAAACCATTTAGCATAATTCATTGTGATCTGTGGACCTCACCTGTTACGAGCCACAATGGCTATAAATATTATATGGTTTTGATTGATGATTTCACTCAATTTACTTGGGTTTACCCTCTAAAGTTTAAATCCGAAACGTTCACAAAATTTTCCATGTTTCATTCCTATATTCACACTCAATTTAACATGAAAATTCAATCTTTTCAATGTGATATGGGAGGGGAATTCGACAATCATCAATTCAAAAATTTTGCAGCCCAACACGGTCTACACCTTCGTTTCTCTTGCCCAAACACTTCCCAGCAAAACGGGAAGTCTGAACGTATGATTCGTCGTTTGAACGAAATTATGTTCACACTCCTTACCCATGCTTCTCTCCCTAACACCTTTTGGGTGGAAGCACTTCACACCGCTTCGTACCTACACAACATTCTACCCACCAAACTTCACCGTCACCTCACCCCTACCGCCATTCTATATCATCGTCACCCGTCTTATAACCACTTACGTGTCTTTGGGTGTGCATGTTACCCTAACACCTCCGCCACTCGCTCTCACAAACTCGACACACGCTCCACATTGTGTGTCTTTCTTGGCTATCCCGCCAACACTCGTGGCTACCGGTGTCTCAATCTTTCCACCGGCAAGACTATCTTCTCCCGCCATGTTATTTTCGACGAAACCCATTTCCCCTACGCGACTAACAACGCGCCACCACCTGATAATTCTTTCCTTGAAACACCCTCTCCAGCTCTCCTACACCCTTCCGTCCGTTTCCCTTCTCCACCCACTACGGACCAGCCCACAACCCCCTCAAGCCCAACTACAACTCCTCTTTCCCAGCCCAGCCCAAATCTCCAACATACCACTCCCCAACCCAGCCCAACTTCTCAAAATATGGCCAACTCTCCACCCGATACCCCACCAGATACTTCCCCACCACCTACTCCACCCGTTACAGTACCTCACTCCCCTCCCCCTCCGCCTCCACTCCCAACCCGTACCCACTCTATGGTCACACGCACCCGAACCGGCTCCCTCAAACCTCGCACCCCGTTTAACCTTCATACTCATACATCTCCGTCCATCTCACCACTTCCAAAATCCCACCTAGCCGCCTTAAACGATCCAAACTGGAAAAGTGCCATGCTAACCGAATATGAAGCTCTATTGGCTAACAATACATGGGAATTGGTTCCTCGCCCGGACAATGTTCCGGTCATCCGTTGCATGTGGCTCTTTAAACATAAGTTTCATTCTAATGGGACATTGGAGCGTTATAAAGCACGCTTAGTTGTGAACGGTAAAAGTCAAACGGTGGGGATCGATTGTGAGGATACGTTTAGCCCCGTGGTCAAACCGACCACCATACGGACCGTTCTCAGTCTTGCCATTTCACGTTCATGGCCGATACATCAGTTGGACGTCAAGAATGCGTTCCTTCACGGGAACTTAAAGGAGACTGTCTACATGTTTCAACCACCGGGGTTTGCCGACGTACACAATCCGAAATTTGTTTGTAAGTTAAATAAGTCTCTTTATGGCTTGAAGCAAGCCCCTCGGGCGTGGTACCACCGTTTTGCTAGTTTCATCACCAAATGTGGTTTTAAAAGCAGCATAAGTGATTCGTCCCTGTTCATATATCAACGTGGCTCACAGATTGCTTACCTATTATTATACGTTGATGACATTGTGCTCACAGCATCCACCGATCAGCTTCTTCGTGATATTATACGATCCTTATCTTCGGAATTCAAAATGACCGACTTGGGAAAACTTCACCACTTTTTAGGAATTAATGTTACAAGTCGCAATCAGGGGCTCTTTCTTTCACAGTCCACATATGCTACGGAAATTCTATCACGGGCGCAAATGCTTAATTGCAACTCGGTAAGTACACCTGTTGAGACTGGTTCGAAGTTAAGTGCTTCCGTTGGTCCTCCTGTCGCCGATGCTGCTTTATACCGGAGTTTGGCCGGGGCGTTGCAGTATTTAACAATCACGCGGCCTGATATTTCCTATGCGGTTCAACAAATCTGTTTATTCATGCACGATCCTCGTGAACCACATCTTCAGCTTCTCAAGCGCATCCTACGTTATGTTAAAGGTACACTTCACCTTGGTCTTCAACTCACCCCTTCCACCTCTACTAAGCTTACTGCCTACTCTGATGCGGACTGGGGTGGTTGTCCGGATTCTCGTCGATCTACATCCGGGTTTTGTGTTTTTCTTGGGAGCAACTTAATCTCTTGGTCGTCCAAGCGCCAACCGACCATCTCTCGCTCTAGTGCCGAGGCCGAATACCGTGGTGTTGCCAACGCGGTTGCCGAGACGAGTTGGATTCGCAACTTACTGCTTGAACTTCATGTTCCCACTCGGCATGCTACTCTAGTTTATTGTGATAATATATCGGCTGTGTACCTGTCTGAAAATCCTGTTCAACATCAACGCACCAAACATGTGGAAATGGACATACATTTTGTGCGTGACAAGGTTCGTATTGGGGATGTCAAAGTTCTTCACGTTCCGGCTGACTACCAGTATGCCGACATTTTTACCAAGGGACTTCCCAAACAGCTCTTTCTCAGATTTCGCTCCAGTTTGTGCCTTCGTTAACCCGACGCTCAAACTGCGGGGGGCTGTTAACCGATAATATATTTATATATTATTGGTTTATTTATTTGTAATATATTGTGTATCTTCTATTTAGTTGGTAGTATTCTAGTTTCCTTATTAAGGTACAACAATTGTATTATATATCCTTTGTAAATCTTTTGTAAAGGAATGAGAAACTTACGTATTCACAGTAACGTGTTAGCAAACAATGGTCTGATAGTATTTGACACACTAGAAAGCTTGAAATAAGCAAAACAAGTAACATTTCAAAAATGGGTTTTAGGCGTATCGTCTAAATACTCTCCTTGAAACAAGTGTATCGCATGCTGGTTCAGGCGAATCGATTTTTTTGAGGCTTGGTTTTAGGCAATACGCCTAAAACCACATTTCCAACGGCAAGCTTAAATTTTTATAGTTTTCATACTTAGCCAAATTTTACAGATTTTCAGTTTGGTTGCAAAAACTCCATTCTTTACTAATGCTTTTGACCATACGTCAACTAAGACAACAATCAATCAACTAAGCATAAATTCTCATCTATTTCTACGGATTCAACGAATGGGATTCAATTTGCAAAATCCTAACTCGTTTCCCCCCTTTTATGACGGATAACCAAATTGGTCATTTTTTACCCCTCCCACTTACCCCCTTTCTAGTGTAACCATATTAATTCTCCATAACAATCATATGATTATATTGAATGGAGAATTCACATTCAATAATACAATCTAGCTTATTTCCTACGTATCATTATTCTTAGCATAAATTTAATTACATTAAACTCACTTTTCACCCAAAGGTACACACTTGGAATTATAGCAAGTATAATTTCCATCTTACCCGACGGTTCACACTGGTTTAGTCTTTCCACCACCATCTTACCCAAACGAGTCATTTTTCCATCTTTCAAACCATGCATACTCATTGGATGTTTAACCCAACCCACAATATTGTCAATCATGTATCATACATCATAAGTAACATGATACACACTTACTAATTAGGATATAGTTACCCACACTTAAGAATGAATAATCGAAGCATCTCTTATATATGTTACCTCAAGAGTTTAGGTTTTAGCTTTCCCGTCACGTTGGTGGCTTGAGTCTCCACTTGTTTCACCTATAATATCATGGTTATTAGATTAACCATCCAGGTTTACATACTTCATAAATGCTAACTCCACAGTACCAATTTCATAAGCAATGTTGGGCCTACTTAATTCTCTATTTTCATATACGCATTTCGTCAAACACTTGGTAAACATCATGTGATCTAGTCATTCCATGGCATCCTATCATACCCTATTCACCAATTTACGTCCACATTGCATATTACACCATTTTGGCATAAAGAACTACATAATAAATTTTACTAGTTTCACTTAGCATTTTATCAGACACCTAGTGTGCATTCATGGTGTTATAATTAACACATAGCATACAACCTACCCTTTCACCCCATCTATGACCTCAAGTGTATCAAATTCACAATTTAAGGAAAATTTAACAATTTCATTATACTACCCAGCTTTCTTATCGTCAAATTAGCCAAACCAAACCTCTCATACTTATCAAAAATCCATATTCCATGTGATGGGTTCAGACCCCATCACAACTTCTAACAAAATTGTAAGAATATGAGCATGCAAGGTAAATTCATGCATCATGTAGGCATAGAAACACATATACAACAATCTCTCTACATCACTTTGACCTACAAATGAACTCCACGAAATCACACAGCTTAAAAACCCACTTACTTAAAGGAACCCAGATTAGAGAGTGAAAACGTGATCTAGGAGTAGACGTGACCAAAAAAACCGGTTAGGCAACCGGTTAGGAAGTAGTAACCGGAACCGGTTGGTGATATAACCGGTTAGGGACATAACCGGACCGGTTATAACCGACCCAACGGTTAGGGACCGGTTAGAGATTTTCAGCAGTGTACCCGGTTAGGTAACCGGTTAGAAAAACCGGTTTGTAACCGGTTAGAGCGACCTGTGCATGAAAACGGTAATATTACCATTAATGTGACTGTTGGGGGTTGAACTTGACCTTTTTTTTGTTTTTTTTTTTGCAACTTTACCACCCTTAAAGTGGTATAAATACATGGGTTATGTTTTGGTTGATCCACACACATTTCTCAACTCTCTTTAATCTCTGAATCTCTCAAAAAACGCTCGAAATGGCATCATCAAGCGCTACCGTTAACACCAACACCGACACACCCGAAACCACCATTCTTGAAGTTATTCCAACCTCCCGAAACCCAAATATTTGGCAACATTTTTATATGTGCGTATGAAGGCAGGTGGAAAGAAAGCTCAGTGCAAATATTGCGGTAAGCTAATCGGAAACGAAGCGAACTCGACCTTAAGGCTACATGGCAACTTTCCCAGTGTGAGGTTCTCCAAGCTAGACAAAATGGGAATCAAGCAATGATGTCCACGAAGGAGGAGTCTTTGCATATGATATTGAGGCAACTCGGAATGCAAAGGCAAGTTTTGTTATTCAACAAAGTTTGCCTTTCAACCATTTCGACAATGCTCTCACAAACTTATATGATACATATGTTGCTAAGTATGTAAAACATCAACCATACACGAGTCTATGAGGCAACATCAAGCAGGTGTGGGTGCAAGTAGTAGCTCGGATGGTTACGTTAACCTTTTCAACATGTCTTCAACCAACAATGCTAAAAAGGCAAGGGGTAACACTCCGAGTAGTGAACTCGGAAGGTATATTGGGACCGATTTTCTAGCGGGGATTGGGATGGATGGTTTCAACGAGTTTGATTTGTTGGCTTGGTGAAAAGGAAAGGAAAAAGATTTTCCCGTGTTTTCCTTCATGGCCCGAGATTTAAACACCGTCCAAGCTTCCACAGTAGCTTCGGAGTCGGCTTTTTCTATTAGTGGCAGGGTCATATCGGTGAGGAGGACAAGGCTAACTCCGGCATCGGTGGAAATGTCGATTTGCTTGAAAGATTACTTGGATGCGGCAGAGAGGATTCAAAACATTGCTACACTTGAAGGAGTTGAAGGAGAGATGGAATACGAATGCCAATTGTACGAGGAGGAGGTTGCGGGTGGATTAACCCCGGGAATGACCGATGATGAAGCCGGTTGGGACTACTACGTGAGGTCCGGTTCATCAAGCTCAGGCTCTCCAAACAACGGTTAAAGTTAAACGACTACGACAGAACGAAACCGGAAGAAAAAAATCGAAGAATAAGTTTAATTTAGTTTGTTTTCAAATTTTTCCGAATTCGATGTAATGAATTTAAAAACTCCTTTTTTATGTTTTTCAAGTTTGATGTGCTTCTTATGTTATCCCAATGAATAAAATGTGAAAATGTGAAAATGTGAAAATGTGAAAATTTTGTTGTTTTTTACGTTTTTAAATAAAATCACAGCAGCAAAACAGTAAGCAAAAAGCTGAGTTTATTATTATTATTTTTTTGAATTCTAACCGGCCTAATCGGTTTTTATAACCGGTTTCTAACCGGTTACCACCAGTTACCATTTTTTCCAACCGAAACCGGTTACCACTCAAGAAAATCCTAACCGGTTTTGGTTACACATTTTAACCGGTTTGTGCATGTCTATCTAGGAGGCTCTCTATGCCCAAATTCAACTTCCCTCTTCTTAAATCTTTATTTAATTAACTTCATTTTAGAAATAATAATTGTATTATTATTTCACCGAAAATTATTATTAACGTTTTAATAATGAAATTTCTGCTAGTTATTATTAATAAATTAACAGAGCCGGTCCTGAGAATCTCAAAAAATTACTGGGCCCGGGGCGAATTTTTTTTTGGACCCTTAACATACAAAGTCAGTAAGATAAAAGTAAATAAAATAACGATAATTATAATAAGAATAATACAAATTAAAATATTGTTGCAAAACGTTTTGTTCTAAATACTTGAACAAATCGTGAACTATAATGTTTTTTATAAATATATAATAAAAATTTTAAAAATCTCGGGCCCTTCAAAAGGTTAGGCCCTCGGCGGTCGCCCACCTTGCCCATGTTACAGGGGCACCCCTGTAAATTAATAATTACATCTATTGACTAAATAATTATTTATAACTATATAAATAATATTTATATCAATTACGTTTTCGTAGAATATCGGTTAATTGTTTAAGCAAATTCATTTCTCGTTGTCTTAAGTGTAACTTTTACAGATCACAACTGGATCGAGTCTGTAATTTTGTCGGGTGTAGACATCCAATATTCAACAATCTCATATGGCACATATCATGGATATGATCATATTAAGACGTACGGTCATATGTATCTTCCCAGATACAACCTCTGACCATATTCTTCAACGTTAGTTAACTGACTCACTAAAGATACGAGTATACGAGGGGGAAGCTTAGAAGAGACGGGAGGGGGCGATCGCCCCCTCGGTTTTTTCGTCCACAAGTACATATTTTTATGATTTTATGTACAAGTATTTATATATATTACGTATCGCCCCCTCGAATATATTGAGCATCACCCCTTCTATAGAATTTTTAAACTCCGCCCCCTCGAGGTTTTCTTTCAAGCTTCGCCATTACGAGTATATACATATTTATCATATGGCCATATTAACTCATTCTCCAAAACTTAAAATCATTTAACTCTCGATAACGGCGTATTATTCTTAACAACATACGGTCTATTTCGTACCGCTCATTTTGATAAAATCTCCAAAGTTTCCAAAAATGTAATTTAGCCACGTTTCATGTTGAGTTTTTTTTAGATTGATTATAGAGAAACTCAGTGAGTTTACTAGAGAAACCCTATTTTTACGGTCGTTTTGCCCAAAACGGTCGTTTCAGACAAAACGAGGTGACGTGTCGCGACGACGACAACCTTAAAATTCAGGGAGCCCTCTTTTCCACAAATCGTATTGAGGTCGTTTTATTTGAAACAATTGTTTTGGGGTCGTTTCACATAAAACGACCGTGGAAAATAGGTGAATATATTAATTTGATGGGTTGATATATATATATCTAAAGACTTTTTTTATGAGTTGTAATTTCAAATAGTTATTATGGGTTTTAAAGGACCCCACTATTGCTCCCCTTCAAAAGACAACGTTCTCCATAAACCGTAAATTTGCAGGTTCTGGCCAATATCCATCGTCTATAAACCCCTAAAATCTCTCCTCAAATTACCAGAAAAAAAAAATTCATGGCGGATGACAAAGAAAACCTTTCAATGCCGTTTAACAACAAAAACCCACTAAAACTTTTTTTAGCAACTAAATGGAAAGAGTTCCAGACCAGCCTGAAAAACCTGCCGCCGGTACTGCTAGAGTCGGCCGTCGCCGCCGTCGACCGCGGCGTCCACGGCGCCGTCTTTAGTTACTATCTACAAACTGTTTCCGTCCTCGTGTTTGCTTCTTCCGCCGTTCCTCCGCCGCGATTCATCTCCCTGAAGGCCACTCAAAAAGCACGGTTGATGACGGCACGTGACATGGCGGTTTTGATGGGAACAGATGCGGGTGTGTCACGTGCCATGATAAGGATGCAAGGGAAGGAGAATCAGGATGTTCGGACCAGGTAGTCCTGTTTAATTAATTTACGATTATACTATTTTTATTTTCTTATTACAAATTTACGTTTTTTTTAAAAAAATTTTGGTGTGTTATTTTGCAGGATGGTTTCAGGGTTTATTGCTGGGGTGCTGTTCTCTATTGTGCGCCGTGAACCACCGGCGCGGGTTATCTTCAATGGTGTTTTGCTTGCCCTTGCAAAAAATCTGGAATCTTTAACTTTAAATCAAATCCGGAAGAAAGATATTTGAAAGGAAATGGGTTTTCGGGTGATCCGAATAACCGGGCGGTTTGACCTTAAGAAAATGACCCGTTTTGACTTGACCCATTTGCATGTAATATGGGAGAACATTTTGAAGAAAGAAGCATGAAGAAGTGTAATTGTATTATGTGTTTCTGAATCAGCATGAAGAAGTGTAATTGTATTTTGGGTTAAATATGGGTATTTTGAAGTTATGAATTGTAAGTGTGGATAAGATATGTGATAATTTGATGTTTTAAAAGTTCTTCATTCTACCTTTTAAACATAGTATTATTTAAGTTTAAGTTCGGCTTGCTTATTGTTAAATTATTTTATTTATATACTTTAATAATTAAATTTATATATATCACATAATAATACATATTATATAATTATTGTATCATAATTTGATATATAATAATAATTATTTTTTTACAATATATTAAATAAATAAAATAAAAATTATATAAATAAGAGATTTGTTAAGGCTTGCGAGCTATCTCGAGCTCGTCTAATAAGCGAAATATATATTAAGGCTTGAACTTGGCTCAAGCTCAATAAAGATCAACTCTTTTTAAGTTTTCTTTTCAAGTTAATCTCGAGTAGTTTGCAAAGTGAATGATCTTTACACCCCTAGTACTACTATAAACAAAAAGAATATTATATAAAAAATTATTTATAATTTGAAGATTGATTGACTGAAATGGTGAGCATGACTGCCTAGGATTGATAATTTAGTGACGGTTTGAAGTTGAGGGGCCCCTATCAGCTTTTTATTTCCAAGGTTGATGGTAAACGGTTTTTATTCATCAGTTTTAATGGACTTCAGCGGCGGATGTTTGGGCGATTTTCTGCTTAGTTTTTTCATTCAACTTCAAAAACAAAATACATAAGGTAATGAGAGTAACTATTTGCATCAAATCAAGGGAGATCATGGGTTTATGGAATAAACCTAAAATAACTGGAAATTCTAAAGTTACGATTGCATATTTGCATGGAACTGAAATGATGGAGTAGTGAGTACTGAGTAGTGGCTGCAATTCTTGGACTTTATAGCTGGTTGTAGCTAGTGATGGGCCTTCTCGTATTATCATACATTATAGGGTTCTTCAAGGAATCAAATTTCAAAGACTTAACTAATCGAATTGAGTTATTCAAATTTTAGTTCTGAAAACCTGGATTTGAATTCGAAGTAGATTCGAATAATTCGATACGAATTCGAAGTAGATTCGAACAATTCGATACGAATTCGAAATAGGAATCTCATTAAAATTCGATTTGATTTGTATTCACTTTTCGAATTCGAATGGAATATTAATCAAATACGAATGAATTCAAAAGTATTTGATTAAGAAAATACAAATCTATAAAACTAATAAACGGGCGAACATAAGTGACAAAAATTATACTTTGACATTCAAACTGGAAATGTTCAAATTAGACAAAGTAACTTAACATTCAAAATAATCGTATTTAAAGCAACTTTGCTAAGTCATTATTATGGTGGCCAACTTATCATTATATATATATATACAAAAAGAAATGAGTGGTCAAGAGAGAAAATCCACTATTTATATGGTAAACCAATAGGAACATGACACGTGTCATGTTCCACCAATAATAACATGACACGTGTCATGTTCATTAAATAATAGATTGGTTACGTGGCCTGACACGTGTCCGCGTGTCATATGTAGATCAATGCTTTTGCGACACGTGGTCATGTGTTAGGTCACGTATGACGATACGTGGCTACGTGTTAGGCCAATGTTTTTACGATACGTGGTTAACATTTAATTCACTTTTAGAGTTTTCGACTTTGACCATGGCGTTTCGGAAAATGGGTGGCCCGCCGCGAAGGGTCATTTTAAGGTGACCCGCCGCAACACGCGGTGGTCAACTTTCAGACCACTTTTAGAGTTTTTGACTTTGCTCACAGCGTTTTAAAAAATGGGTATTTGGCCGCGTGTCATGTACATGTGGTATTTTTTTTCAGATTTAAGCGTAAGTGGTCAACTTTTAAATCACTTTTAGAGTTTTCGACTTTGGCCACGGCGTTTTGGAAAATGGGTGGCTCGCCGCGAAGCGCGGACGGGTCACCATCTTGTTCATAACAAACAACTTTAATATCTCTAAAACACACATGATTTATAATTTTATTATACATCCAAATAACAAAATAATTATAGTACATAATACCATTAAGTCATTTGAAAAGATGACTCCACATACTACCATGTTTTGAGACATGAGTTAGAGAACGAATGCTTTCAAATTATGAATATATGTATGAATATTTATATTTTTATATACATATTAAATGTATAATATATACATATATATATATATGGATAATTATTAGAATTCGGAATAAAACTCGAATTTATAATTGATTCGAGTTCGATTAGAAATTCGAATTCAAAAATCAAATCGAATCAAACTCAAATTTGAAATTTCGAATCGAACTTTGAACATGTGATTTTCAAACCAAATAGAATCAAACTTTAATTTTTTTTTAATTTGATTCGAATATTGGACACACATATCACACATGACCCCTTGTTTTTGTTATCTCCACTAAAAAATAACTAATGGGCCACCGTTTATATGATAAAGAAGATAATGTTGGTTCTTACACGTCAAATGCACCAATATTATGTACAAACCCCCGCCTATAACAACATTTTTTTGACCGGTACCCCCGTATTGAATCTTTTATGTACCTAAAGTAGAGGTGTAAATTCTTAACCGGTTACTACTAACTAATTTCTCTAACCGATCCTAATTGGTTACTAACCGATTCTAACAACACGTTACTAACCGGTTAAAGGTTTTCAAACACTAACCGGTTAGTGTTTATACACATAGATATACACTAATACACATGCATATAAATATAGACTAACACACACACACACACACATATATATATATATATACACTAATACATATACATATACATATACACATACATATATATATACTAATATACATAAATTTAAAAAAAATGTCTATGTTCGTAATATTTTGTCTAGAGCCCCTTTGTATTTGTAATACTTTTAGTTATATGTATTACATACTTTTTCATTTCACCAAACTATAAAGACACACACACGATTCAATGAAAAGTATTTTATTAGTTTATATAATGTTTTTAATGAGTACCATATTAATAGTACTAACTGGTACCTGACAGGTTATGGCCAGTAACCAGTTAGGTTACTAACCATGCCCGGTTAGGTCAGTTAGAGATTTTAGGCTCAGTAACCGTTAGGCTAATAACCGATTTAGTTAAAAACCAGTTTGATTACCAACAGATTACTGAAAATAACCAATTTTTGCACCTCCAACCTGAAGTAAATCCTGGATAAAAAAAAGGGCTAGTTTTCCCTTAAGTGAAACTCAGGACAAAACATTTTTATTTTCTTTCTCTTTCCTTCCTTAAGTGAAACTCAGAAACCAAAAAGTTTTTACATTTCTTTTCCATTCCTTTCTTTTAACTCCATAAGTGAACTCGGGAACACCGTGTTAGAGTCACATCTGGGTATTAAAATAGGGGTGCAAAAGAGTTGAGTCGAGCTTAGCTCGTGAGAAATTAATTAAGCTCGGACGCAACTCGTTTATTATTAAATTATTATATATTTATAATAATACAATTTATATATAACATAGTATATATTATTTAATTGGTTTATCACAATTCTATATATAATTATATTTATTTTTCTAAAATAAATTTAACAAAACTAAATAAAAATTTTATAAATAAAAGGCTCGAACTCATTTATATTAAACGAGCCATATATATATCTTAAGACTTAAGCCCGACTCAAGTTCAATACGGCTCAACTCTTTTCAAGCTTTTACAAAGAGTTAATTACGATTTGCGTCTCTGAGGTTTGGTGATTTTTGCTACTTGAGTCCAAATGTTTAAAAATTATCATATATCGGTCTGACGTTTGCAGTCCTTAACCATTTGAGTCCTTTTAGCTAACGGAGTTAAAATTTTCTGTTAACTTAAGGGGTATTTCAGTCATTTTACAGATAAGGACTAGTTATATAATATATATGTTGTTTATAAGTAGAAGGACTAACAATGTAAATTTGTCATATTTAATAAAATTAACAGTGTTTTAATCATTGAATTTAATTGGAAAAAAAAACAAATCATCTCTGCATAGTCACCCTATCTTCCTCCGACGAATTCCCAACCGATGCCGAAGTTGGTGAAACGCCTCTACAATCAACGGCGTTCCCGGGCTTAGCACCAACGACGGCAAATCAAGAATGCTCAGAGAAAGAATCTTGTGGGATCGAGGCATGACTTGATATGGGGAAAATGAACCGATATGAACACGAGTCACGAAGTGCCAATTATCAACAACATTTACGAGCTGATGTGTAGCGGTTGGGCGAGCGAGGAAAGCGATGTGAACATTCAAGACAAAGCTATTGTCGAGTACCAAGGGAGTCGAGCCCCGGTTCTATACCTCAAGTGTAGGAAACTACTTCACACAAGTCCCAAGTGGGCGAGCAAACAAACTTCACAACGAGGACAAGACGACCCTCAAAAAAGTCAAAAACGTCTTTTTCGGAAGATTCTGAGAGTCAAGATTCTGGACAATTGGGTTTTTTTTGTAACCTCTAAAAATTAATAAAGTAACAGACTTAATAATTTGAATACTTATTCGGTTTATTTTTATAACGTTTAAAATACTTAAATGATTTTTCTTTATGTCAGTCTGATCATGATTTTATGGGGTTGGTTTGAAAATTTCATAGAAGTTGTCAAAATTTCTTGGAGATCGATCGGAATTGAATCATACATATCTACGATAAAAAAAAGTTTAGGGTACACCCATGTTGTATGTCTTTATACATTAGGGTGGGAGGTATGCTTGCCTAAGGCATGCCTTAGGCATCAAATTCTAACCAATGAGGTGATGTTAAGAGGAGAGAGAAGATTGATGTAGAATTGATGTAGAATTGGTGGGTATGCATGATTTGTAAGTGGGTACCATAAAATCTCGGTAAACATGGAAGTGGGCACCACCTCACACACACAAAAATCTCGGCATACTTCGGCATTAGTTTGCCGAAAATCAAAAGATCCATGCCGATGCCAAACTCCATGCGCTGCGCGGTATGCTCGTTTCTTCTTGTTTCATCGACGCCGATTACATGCCGAGGGTGGCGACATGTATACCGCCCACCCTTATCATTCTATACTCTTGGTTAGTTGTTTTTAATAGTTTGAAACTGCCGGCCAAAAAAAGAAAAAGAAGAAGAAATGATCATATGACCATTTGACTTGACTGCTTGGGATGGACACGTTAATGATCATTTTAAGTTTGAAAGGTTTACATGTCAATGAGTATCCCTACCCTCAAACCTAACTACCTAAGTACTATTTAGTATTTCCAACGTTGATAGAAGGGATTTTAGTCTGATTCTCGGGTATGATCTATTGATCATGTCAATGTGTGACAGAAAGGTGTACATGTCAGTGTGTGAACAATTAAACAAAAAGTGTTGTTTAAGGGTGAAAATGGTGGAAGTTTCAACAATGAAGTTTAATCCGATAAAAAAGTCATTTTATTTTCACCATTAAAGTATACGGTATTTTATTCGTGGTGGTGTGAGTTCATTCATAGCGTGAAACACTATCCCGATGTGATGTGAGTGCTTTGCGTGGGTTGGTGGCGTGGTTTTTTCACGCGGTGGAAGCCAAGCAACGTTTAAAAATATGACCGTTTCTAACGGTCAAATTCATTTAAATTTTTTACTATTTAAACTCATTTATTCCGCAACTATTTTACACAATTTCACATCTGTTTTTATCATTTTCAAACATTCAATATTATTCCACATGTTGAGTTTCAAAAACTTTCTATGAAGGATGTTTAGTTTTTTTATGTACTCTTTTTCTCTTTTTAACGAAGGACACAATGACGAGTAAAAAGACTCAATGGCACTAGAAAACCCTCAGAGTAATTATATATAAATTAACAGTATACACGTTTTAAATATAAAAAACCCTCTTTTTAAAGGTATAACTTTAAAATGTAATTAATGTAATGTGTAAAAGTTACGAAAGTTTAAAAAAATAAAACAACTTGATAAAAACTTAATGAAAATAGCTAAAACTAAAATGTCTCTTCATTATTTTTTTCCCACCAAATTAATCTCAACCATTAGTTAAATCTTAATAACAAATCTAATAGCCTCAAATCCTTCTCTGTCTTATTAGATTTATCATATTTTTTCTTAGCCTTAATAGTTTTATTATATATTTTTTTTAAGATAATTTGACTTTCAAAGATAATACATATTTATAAAAAAGGAATCATCCCTGATTAAAAGTAGAATCTTTTCTTTCTACTCTAATAAACAATTACAACTTTTGACACATGTCAACACTAGAATCATTCTCACAAAAGTTTTTCCCTCCCAAATCTACCCATAATAAATTATTTTCTTATTGGAAATTATATCCTATTTTATAAACATGTTATATTTGTATTTATTTATATATATGGAATTATGACAATAACATTCTCACAAAAGTTTTCTCTCCCAAATCTACCCATAATAAATTATTTTCTTATTGGAAATTATATCCTATTTTATAAACATGTTATATTTGTATTTATTTATATATATGGAATTATGACAATAACATATTAATTTGCATCTTATTTTTATTTCGAATTATTTTTTAAACTATTATTGTTTTTGTTTTAATAAATATTTATAA
This sequence comes from Deinandra increscens subsp. villosa, assembly GCA_039602395.1. NCBI lineage: Eukaryota > Viridiplantae > Streptophyta > Magnoliopsida > Asterales > Asteraceae > Deinandra > Deinandra increscens. The sequence goes on from JBCNJP010000023.1 coordinate 4,944,906, forward strand.
AACCTATAAATACCAATAAAGACTTTTTTGATAAAAAATGTAAAGTCACCAATATCATATTATGAAGATAATTTTAGTTTTTTATTGTAATACATTATTCCGGTAATAAAAAGAGTATGCATAAATTATCAGATATATATATTATTTACTAATTTAAATCGTATAACATACGGGATCTATCTTAGTTATTTACTAAATTTATCATTCTTTTTTATAATTTTGTCTTTAGCGTTATAGAATTCCCGCTATTTCTATTGGCTTGCTTCCCCTCACACGGCAACGTTCTCTGTGATTCTGTCACAATCAGCCCTGTGTGTAAACCCTAATTTTGCAGGTTTTGTGATTATTGTTGATTTCATTTCAAATCCTACAGGTTTACTAAAAGCTTTGAAGGTAAATTCCGTTCAAATTTCATGTCCAGTTTTTCATGATCTCACCCTCTCGAGTTAGTTTTCGTGGAATTAGTTTCGATTTTGACGGTTTCTCATTTCTGGAATGTTTGTTTTAGAATTTATGAAATTAGTTTTGATTTGATTAGATTTCAAAAATCGTACAGGTTTCGTGCTAATCAAGCATTCAAGCCTCGTTCGCTCTGCATTTCTGAAAGCTTCGAAGGTAGATCTTCATTTAAGCTTCATTTCATGATCTAACCGTCTCGAGTTAGGGTTTCGTGGAATTTGTTTCAATTTCTCACAGTTTCTGGACTGTTTGTTTTAGAATTTTTTGAAATTGGTTATGATTTTGTACTTTTGAGAGCAGAAAACAACGAATTCATGGAGAACCGGAAGCAAAACGGTACGATTAAGAAGAATCGAGTCACAGTTATCGAGAGTAAATGGAAAGAACTCGAGAAGAACTTGAAGAACTGGCTGGACATACCGCCGGTAATAGTGGAGGCGGCCGCCGCCGCCGTGAGCATAGGCGTCACCGGTGCTTTCATCTGTCTCGTTTTGGATACTCTCTCCGGCCAATTCTGCTCTGATTTTCCCTTTCTTCCACCTCTTAAGGTTTACCCCTGTTTATGAAATTTCTGCATCTTCAAATTGTTATAATCGAGATACAATTGAATCAACACATGAAAGGAATCGAGAACCAAATTATTATTGAACAAAAATAGAAAATCAAAACTATGAAAGATTACAATTCTCAAGCTCTAATATATCGAACTACTAGCTAACCTAATAGGAGCTAACAACCATTAACAGAAATGAAAACAGATTACTAACATTTACACTAACAACCCCTCGAAAACTCGAAAATGAGAATTGACAATATTAGTCCTCGAACTTTAATTTGACTTTGGTTGACCAGCAGAATTGCACTATTAACACAAATGTATAGTACAATTGTGCTCTGTTTACAAACTAAATCCTGGATTTGACTTTTGAAAATTGTTTTATTGGATCTAAAGGTTGTTCCAGTCACACGGTTGATTGATCCACTTCATTCTGAATCCAGGTTTTCATTTTTTATGGTTATATTCTAACATTTACATATTCTTCAGTTTGATTTGGTAATGATGAATGTATTTATGGATGTGAAATTGTGAATATGTTATTGCAGAAATTGCAGAATGGCTGCAGGGTTAAAGAAGGATGTTAAACTCAGGTTATCATGTTTTATGATTATATTTTAACAAATACATGTTTTTTTTTTAGTTTCATTTGGTAATGGTGAATGTGTATGTTCTTGCAGAATGGCTGCAGGGTTTGGTTCTGGGACCCTGTCCTCCATTGTTGCTCGTGATCCACTTGCTCATGTCGTTTTGAGTGGTGTTTTCTTTGCAAAGGTCAGCAGGAAGAAAACACTACGAAACGAGCATGTTCAATACAGGTTATCCTGTTACAACAATTACATGTTTTCCATCCGGTTTGAATTTGTAATGGTGTTTGTAACTATATGTATGAATGTGTATACTTTATTGCAGAATGGTTGTAGCGTTTGCTGCTGGGATTTTGTCTTCCATTTGTCGTGGTGATCCACCTGCGAAAGTCATCTTGAATGGTGTTTTCTTTGTGCTCGTTGTAGCCGCAGTCTATCAGGTCATCATGTTTAGCAATTTTGACCACTTTATTTATAAATTGACAATCAAGATTATGTTTTATATTACTATTACAAAAAGAGTTAGATCATGAAAAAAGGTTATTGATATTTTCGGGTGATTTGAACGGCCTGTCTATACTTGCTCAGAAAAGGACTCATTTTGAGTTTTTGACCGGCTACTTGCAGGCAGCGGAGAACTAGTTGAAAAACAAGCATGAAGAAGGTGAAGAAGTTAACATGTGAATTACTTACTTTTGACTATGGCATTGGTGATTTATGGAAATCAATCTATATATATTACGTCTTAAAAAACCTCCTCTAATTGCACCAAGTTAAGAATGTGTAGGTGTTGGGAACCTAATTTTGAGTCCGAACTTGTTTCGTGATTACAACTCACTAGTCGATTTACTTTTGTGGTGGGCAAAACTGTGTCTAGATTAGATTGATCATATAAGTATTGGAATATGTTACTAGTTTACGATTGATTATTATTAAGATTGAGCCTACATGCCAAATTAAGTTTCTAGGATTACTTATCATCTTTATATATTGTAACCTAACCTATTCAATCAGGACCGACTCAATATTATTGGAGGCACAAAGTGAAGTATAAAATCGGGGCCTCTTATAAAAAAAATTATTTGAGTCATACGGTTATAATTTATGCGGGATGTTCATACTCAGTTTTGGTTAAACGATATCGAATAAGTGAAAAAAAAAATAGATTAAAAAGATGGTAGGTGTCTAAATAACCAACATATAAAAAGAATATGATTTAAATAACCAACATATAAAAAGAATATGATTTAAATAACCAACATATAAAAAGAGTATGAATTATTAAAAAGGAATACTGATGCCATGTTTTGAACTCAGGTACTAACAGAAATGAAAGTGGGATAGTTACCATTGAACTAAACTCATATTATCTTTTGCGGTTATGAAAGTATAGTTTATGTCACACTATTGGCAAACTTTTTCTAAATGGCACCCCCAAAATTTGGAGGCCCCAAGCGGTTGCTTGGGTTTGTTACACTATTAAGGCGACTATGTATTCAATAATATCAATTCACTTATTTTATTATTTTACATGGTATCACAGCTTAAACGATCTAAACCTTATTCGTCGTCATCAAGTTCAAACTCTAGACAAAACGGTGTGCCACCACCGTCGCCGCCCTATCTCAGCTTCTTTTGTTCCGTTTAGTTTATTCTTGTATTTTTTTGTTTCCATTCGAATAAAACTTCCTTTTCTATTAAAGGTTACCACTCGGGTGTCATCCATCTTTGTGTTGTTCAATTGGTTGGATATTGGGGAGTGAAAGTGAAGTTGCACTTTATGATTTGTTTCGTGACGTCTCTATTAATTGTAAGCCTAGCCGCTAACAATATTCTTTGGTTTCTCCATTCTAATGTCGCTGCTTTTTCAGCGACCGCCTTCATCCGTCGTTAATTCCTCTTCAATGACCGTCGTCGTTAATAATTCTTGAGCGATTTTGTATTACTATCTTTAATACAACCCATTTCCACCCTCCAAACGAATACAATAGCATTTGTATTCCGTTGGAATCGCTATTCCTTTTCCACTTGTCATTTGTTCAAGTTAGTATCACATGATTTAACATAGGACACGTATCCAATTCATTTAGTTGGACAACCCACAAGGAATCGAAATGACGAGTATATGACACAATGATAAGTATTTGAAACAATAATGTATTAGAAAATCGAAAGAGTAAAAAAATTATATAGCAACACTGTGTGTAATTATTTAAAAAAAAAATAATGTCGTATGTACAAATTATGAAGGATTTTAAAAATGAGGAAACTAAATAAAATGTCAACAAAATGAATAAGATTAAAATGTCTATTCATAATTCTTTTTCTCCATCATTTAATTTAGAACCATAAATCTTTATTTAATTGATTATCCAGGGTGAGATGGCTTCTTAGCTTACTACAACTTCTTAGTATAACCCCTCTCTCTTTTTAGAGTTAATTACAAAAATGGTTCGTGTGGTTTGGTATAAATAACAGATTCATGCACTAATTGTTTTTAGTAACATTAAGTCTCGTAGTTTTTGAGTTGTCACATACGAAATATGGAATATGATGGAATGATAACAAGACAACGGCTCGAGCTACTTTCTGTTCCACTAAGGAAAGATTTTAAACATCTCGAGCCTTGACTTGATCATGATTAAAAATCATCGTAAGTGGTCGAGGATGTAACATGTTATTTTTGTTATGTTTCTATTTTAGTTTAGTTATTGAGTAAATTACGGCTTTCGTCCCTGTGATTTGCACGTTTTACGCCTATGGTCCTCAAGCTTCACTTATTACGGCTTTAGTCCTCAAAGTTTAACGACTCCTTACATCTGTCGTCCCTGAGGCTAACAAACGTTAAAAGTTTCTGTTAAATGTGTGTGAAAAGACCACTATACCCTCCTTTAAAAAAACCAATATAAATATAAATTAAAGAAAATCAAATATAAAAGAAAAGAAAACATAAAGGTTCACCCCCAATCTCTGTCGTTCCCTCTTCGTCCGCCAATTCCGGTCATCACCGCCGCCATCATTTCCGACCATCAATATCATCTACATCATCATCATCGGTTCGAGCATCTGTGGTCTGACCAGGTGTGACACAACGTCACGCGTATCCCCCACTTCACGGCGACCATTCCGGCACTTCAATCGAACCGATACATCCTTCATGCTCACCGGGGTTTTTGGAACTGAATGATATATGGTGGTGCTTGTGGATGAAGAAATGGTGAAGCCGATGAAGAAATGTGGTGGTACTTGTGGATGAAGACATGGTGGGGATAGAGCTTAAAGGACGATCCTTTTAAGGTGGAGAGAAGATGGTCGGAGGGGTGGGTAACTCGCCGGTGAAGATGACCGAAGGGATGGATAACTCGCTGGAGATGGAGGTGACACATGAAGAAGATAAGGGTGGGGTAGAATGGTAATTTTATATTTGTTTTTGTTTTTGTTTTTTAAATATAGGGGTAGAAATGTCATTTCAAAAAAGATAACATAATTTTTTAACGCCTGTTAGTCCCAGGGACCAAAGCCGTAACGAGCCGTTAAACTTTGAGGACTAAAGCCGTAATAAGTGAAGTTTGAGGACCATAGACGTAAAACGTGCAAACCATATGGACGAAAGCCATAATTTACTCTTAGTTATATAATGTTTTAATTTTTATTCTAATTATGGCTTGTTTTCAAAAGGACACTTTGATTATAAAACACTTTGATGGTAAAAGGGAGTACTTTTCAACCAAGAAATATAGATACAGATTTTAACCATTAAAAAATAGGGTTTATATCTTATATATCAATTATCATGGTTATTAAAAATTATTTTTACTTTTGGCACTAAAACTATACTAATATATTTAATTAATGAAACCAAAAACACAAAAACGAATAGTTTCAATATCAGAGATGTTCTATTGATTGATTTGGTAGTTGGTACGATACGGCAATACTGGTTGGATCATCCTGATTAAAAGTATAATTATTTATAAAACTTAAAGTAAAATACGAGAATCATCCATGTGGCTAATTTTACTTTTTGTTTTGAGGTTTGAAAAATTACGGTTATAGTCTCAACGTTCATAAATGGTAAAATGTTTTTAAACCTAATGACGAAATGTAAAATTCATCAAAAACAAACTATTTTACAATTTGTTAAACCTAAGGACCAAATATGAAATTCATGAATAGCACAAGGATGTTTCCTGTAACTTAGAGAATTCACAGCAGCTTCCCCATCCCCATCCGTATAATTTATATTTTTATAATTATTTTTTCTTTCTCTTCCTTTCACAACCACAATTAAATAATACGTTTTTATACCCTTATCATTACCTTTTCTATCTTTTTCAATCACATCAAACATCAAATTTTACAAAATCACTAGTTTTCCCTCAAATTTAAGGATGAACAGTAACTTTTTCTCTCTTCTCCACTCACAACCACTTACAACCACACCCTAAAATTTATGGGTTACACTCACAAAATTTGTTTTATTGGTTTTTTTATATTTTGTTAAACCTAAGGACCAACGATGAAATTCATGAATAGAACAGGGATGTTTACTCTATAAAAATTTGTTTTATTGTTTTTTTTTTTATATTTTGTTAAACCTAAGGACCAACGATGAAATTCATGAATAGAACAGGGATGTTTCCTGTAACTTACTCTAAAAAAATTTGTTTTATTAGTTTTTTTTTTTTATAATTTTGTCTTTAGCGTTATAGAATTCCCGCTATTGCTATTGGCTTGCTTCCCCTCACACGGCAACGTTCTCTGTCACATTCGGCCTTCTGTGTGTATTGTGTGTATAGGAGAGGAGACATTCTCATATATGGTACAGTCGTAAACCCTAATTTTGCAGGTTTTGTGCTTATTGTTGATTTTATTTCAAATCCTACAGGTTTCGTGCTAATCAAGCTCCATTCGCTCTCCATTACTAAAAGCCTCTGAAGGTAAATTTCATCCAAATTTCATGTCCAGTTCCTCATGATCTCACCGTCTCGAGTTAGTTTTCGTGGAATTCATTTCGATTTTTGACGGTTTATGGACTGTTTGTTTTAGAATTTATGAAATTAGTTTTGATTTGATTTTATTTCAAAATTGTACAGGTTTCGAGCTAATCAAGCCTCATTCGATCTGTATTTCTGAGAGCTTCGAAGGTAGATCTTCATTTGAGCTTCATTTGAGCTTCATTTCATGATCTAACCGTCTCGAGTTAGGGTTTTGTGGAATTTGTTTCGATTATATACAGTTTCTACACTGTTTGTGTTAGAATCTCTTAAATTAGTTATGATTTTGATTTTTTGAGAGCAGAAAACAACAAATTCATGGAGAAGGGGAAGCAAAACGGTCCAGAGGCGATTGAGGTTACGGTTAAGAAGAATCGAGTCACAGTTATTGAGACTAAATGGAAAGAGCTCGAGAGGAACTTGAACAACTGGCTAGACAAACCGCCGGTAGTGGTGGAGGCTGCCATCGCCGCCGTGGACAAAGGTGTCACCGGTGCTTTCATCTGTCTCGTTTTGGATACTCTCGCCGGCCGTTTCTGCTCTGCTTTTCCGTTTCTTCCTCCTCTTAAGGTTTCGTTTATGAAATTTCTGCATCTTCAAATGTGCAATTGTGCTCCGTTTACAAATATTTCATGGATTTGACTTTTGAAAATTGTTTTATTGAATCTAAAGGCTGTTCCAGTCAAACGGTTGATTGATCCACTTTATTATGCATCTTCAAATGTGAATTTGTGCTTGTTTACAAACAAATCATGGTTTTGAGTTCTGAAAATTGTTTTGTTGAATCTAAAGGCTGTTCCAGTCAAACGGTTGATTGATCCACTTTATATGGGCGTATTGATTGGATCTGATGCTGGTATAAGATGTTTCATGAAGAAAACACAAGGAAAGAAGGCTGTTAAATCCAGGTTATCCTGTTTAATGGTTATATTCTAACATTTATAAGTTTTTTTCCAGTTTGATTAGGTAATGATTGATGGAATAATCTTGATTTTAATGTTTATGTTATCTAGTTTATTTATTTTTATTATTATTTGTTTAGGAAATCAATTGTCAGTAGGCTTGCTTCCTAGATTTTAGTTAAGTCGGTCAAGTACTTTTATATAATGGGTCACCACAATATTCAACAGAAAGTTGATTTCAAATAAGTTCGAGCAAGTTTTATGGAGAAATCTTTTTGTTTCAATTTTCGATCAAGTTAGCCAATTTTGTTTCCGATTATTCTCCAACAATGATGAATGTATTTATGGATGTGAATATGTTATTGCAGAAAATGCAGAATGGCTGCAGGGTTTGGTGCTGGGATCCTGTCCTCCATTGTTGCTCGTGATCCACCTGCTAAAGTCGTTTTGAATGGTGTTGGTTTTGCACTCGCGAGAGCTGCAGTCTCCAAAATCGACATTATGAGAGCACTAGAAAGGGGGGGTGTTCAAAGCAGGTTATCTTGTTTTATGATTCTATTATAACACTTCATAGTTACATGGTCTTTTTTTTTTTTTTAATCCGGTTTGATTTGGTAATGGTGTATGTAACTTTGTATGAATGTGTATTTGTGTTATTGAAGATTGGTTTTCGGATTTGGTGTTGGGATTCTGGCTTCAGTTGTTCGTGGTGATCCACCTGCGCATATCGTTTTGAATGGTGCTTTCTTTGGGCTTGTGGGAGCTGCAGCCTTTAAGGTCATCATCTTGTTTCTACCTTTGTCATATTTAACAATTTTGTCCTGCATATTTATAAATTGAACAATCAAGATTATGTTTTAGTTTATAATCACAAAAAGAAAAGAAAATTAAACTAAGATACATAAATGGTTTTTCCTGTTCAATAAATTAGATCATGAAAAAAGATTACTAATAGTTTTAGGTGATCTTAACGTACATCCCGTTTTTACTTGCAGGCAGCGGAGAACGAGTTGAAGAAACAAGCATGAAGAAGGTGAAGAAGTTGAGATACGGAATTACCTACTTTTGACTATGTTACTTGTTAAAATACCTCCTCTAATTGCATCTTATGAACTTATGATAGTAGATTAGTAGTTACTAGTTGAGAATGTCTATGATTTGGGAATCTAATTTTGTGTCCGAATTTGTTTTGTGGTTACAAGTTACTAATCGAAATAGTTGTGGTGGGCGAAAGCCGTGAAACTGTGTCTAGAATGATTGAACCGTTGCTCAGATATGAGTCCTGCCCAACCAGGAAACACGGTTCATCGGTCTTGTGTTTTGCCAAAACACCGGTTTGGTTACTGATATGGTCATATGGGTCAAAACCGGTTTTGTTACTGATATGGTCATATGGTTTAGGAGTTAGGACTTTAGGCCTATGAATCTGAAGCTGTGTTTTGAGGCCCATCAAATAAAAAGAAAGGAAAAACATGTTAGTTAAGGGTAACTAGTTTACTTTATGGGGAAAAAAATCAAAAGAATAGTAATTAATTTTGATGGATTGGTGTTTTCTCAAAATTTATGTGAGTAGGATAATTAAAAAAACAGTAAGGTGGTGTAGTATTTTATATTAGGAGTTTCTAGAAAGAACTTTGAATAGTTCATTTTGGTTTCAATCAAACTTATTTTGATGGTATTTCAAAGTGTTTAATCGTATAAGACAAATGTGACAACAAGATTGTTATTTATGATATTAGTACTTTACCAACAAATTCATACATAAATTTCGATTTAAAACAATAACAAGGTATAAACTTTTATATCACTACTATACCGTTAAGCGTCTTTGGCCCCGACAGAGAGAGATCCTGTTCCCCTCACCCACTCAAGGCAAGGTCATTCTCCTGCTATTCAAGTCCTCCCTTTCTCGATCTCTCTTCTTGTCGAGGTCATATTCCATCCCCCCTTATCATGAAGAAAAACGATATTCGTATATAAACAAAATGCAATGCAATATGAACGGTAAGAACTTATAGTGGACCATGTCTTGACATTGGGTGGTTGACACATAGAGCTGGCAAAACAGGTCTAAATGTGTTACATAAGGCAGACATAATAATATATGATTAACAGTGGTACTAAACATGAACACGACACGATTAACTAATCATGTCATTTTCTTCAAACGTGAACACAGACTTGTTTATAAACGTATTACACGACACGACTTATTTAGACACGATTAATATCCTGAGAATGGGAACAAAAAATAAATTAACGAACATAAAATGAAAAAGGTTGATAGTTTTGAAGAATTTAAGTTATCAAAGTTGATAGGACGGTGAAAACCAAAAGGTAAAGGTTAGACGATGTGAAATCTGTTTAGACACGGTTCTAATCGTGTTGACATGTTTATAACACGAAACCTGATTAATTTAAACCCAAAGATGGTTAACTCCGTGTCTTATTGTGTTGTGTTAACATGTCCCCATCAGAAACTACCAGCCCTATTGACACATGACATGTAATTTCTTTTATATTTTTATCTAATCGTGAAAAATTCAACACATTAGTTTGTTGTGTAATATGTAGAGTCGTGTAACATATCGTTAACTGTTTTGTACACCTTTGTTATCTAAGTGGCAACTCATGGGCATGGTAAAATATATATTTTTTTACTGTTTATTTTAAATATAATTTAAGATAATACATATAACGTTTAATGAATTAGTGTTAATAATAATTTAAAAATTGTTTGATCGTTTTAAAAAGGGACCTACTATCCGTACCAGCGTTTGTCTATCTGCACCGCTCAATATGCCGCATATATAACTAAATGGGGCGTTTTGAAACAAAACAAAAAACCAAAACGCTGCATTTAGGAGGAAACGCGGCGTTTTAGTTGCAGACACGCGTGTACTTTAAAGTGAACTGCTTTCTTTGACCGACCGGACGAAAGATGCTTTGAAATGGCGCATCTTGCCCTAGATGCCGCGTTTTGAGTTTTTTTGTACTTTAGTTAAATGCCCCATCTAATTCTATATGCCGCATTTTGGGGTCTATAAATAGTTGAGTTCTCTCATTGATTTTTTTGCACTATTCATTCGTATGAATGCAAATCATTTTCCAAATGTATCATCTCTGTCTAACTTGTGAAGAAAAATAGTAGCGGTTAAGATGTCTTATTATGACTTCATTTTCGGTGATGATTTTGTTGACGATTCTTTTTCTGACCCGACGTGGGTTTCAGAATCAAACCAGGTAACTATTTAGTTTCTTCAAGTATTTTATTTATTTATCTTAAAATAGTAATGTTTTGTGTTTCTTGAGCAGTATGATGACTTTCAATCGTCTAACAAGCCGGTTCCAGAAATTAAGGAGCAGTTGTTTGATTTGAATCAAGTGAGATATTTAGTGAATTTTATTGAGATAATTTCATATGTATCCTTTTAAACTTTTAAAATATTATATATATAATATATATATATATATATATATATATATATATATATATAGTGAAAAGTTCATTGTAGACACCCCCATAAGTGTAGACAGGTAGACACCCTTTTTCACCATTAGACCTCTTGATCTAATGGTTGTGATTAATTTTCTTTTTTCTTTTTTTCATTTGTCTCATTAATTAGAAACTTTCACATGTGAAAAAGAGCTATTTCACATGTGAAAGTGTCTACAATGAACCTCACCCTATATATAGGTGAGGTTCATTGTAGACACTTTCACATGTGAAATAGCTCTTTTTCACATGTGAAAGTTTCTAATTAATGAGACAAATGAAAAAAAGAAAAAAGAAAATTAATCACAACCATTAGATCAAGAGGTCTAATGGTGAAAAAGAGTGTCTACCTGTCTACACTTATGGGGGTGTCTACAATGAACTTTTCACTATATATATATATATATATATATATATATATATATATATATATATCAACTCCAAACTTAAAATATCATATATATCCTTCTTTTTTATGAAATGTTTATCTATGACAATTTTACCATTTAGGATATTTACGGTTCACAATCATCGGAATGGAGTCAACCTCAAGCCAACCAGGCATCACAACCTTCATGGGTCCCTAATGTCGGTTCTGATTATGTCCCGCAACCGCAATCAAATGAGCAGTATTCGTATGGTAAACTATGTTTTTTTTATTTGATTCGAAGATGCATATATTCACTTTGGTTGCTTAGAATCCGCAGGTATTATATTCAACCATAAAACTACTATAGTAAACTATGTTTTTTTTTTTTTTACAATTTTCAAGTCTCTCTTAATTTAATTTGTGTCATCTAGTCTAGTTATGGGCTGTGATTGATTCACCTCACCTACTAGGCACACATCAAAATGAAAGGATAGATGGGGATATACCTGTGGTTTTTTTTTAACTTTTCAACACAGATTCTAAGTATAAAAAGTTTGATGCTTTGTTATGATCATAAGAGTTCAAGTATAAAATTATATTCAACCATGTTGTAGAATTGTTATTTATATTCAATCAATATTGGATTTTTTTGCAGGTATTATGGAGAATGTGATTCATGAGGGAGAACCTATTCATGAGAGTTATACTTATATGCATTACGAGGCAGGCAGCGAGACTTATGAAAGGTGCAAGAAGATTCTGGAGATGGGCTTCGATCGTTCTTATGGGGCTGATTGGGCGTTTCTAGAGGAGTGTCAAGCGATGGATAGACTAGAGGCGATCGTCGGGGATCTAGCCACCTCGCCGTGGAGGCGGTTATTCGATAACCAACTATTTGAGTCGTACAGAGAGCTCACAGTGGAGTTCCTTACTACATTCGAGTACAGTTTACGTACTACAGGCCCGCCACAGATGGTATCGCAGCCCCCTGAGGATGATCCGGTGCAGATTATTTTTTGTATGTTTGGGAGTGAGTACGAGATGACCCTTCGTCAGTTCGCGGTTATGTCCGGCATATACACGGAGGAGGAGACTCTTACGCCGCTCTACACACTGGGGGTTACAGGGTATAGAGATGAGGATATGGAGGCGTGGTGGGGACAGATAGCGACACACCCGTTCGGTATAGAGGAGCCGAGCAAGGGGAGGGTCACACATATCCGAGACCCTATTATTCGATATGTGCATCGGCTGATTACTGCATCCATCACATGTCGTGGCATGAGTCAGGAGATGTGCACGAGTACAGATCTCTTTTATCTGTACTCTCTGATGACAGGGAGGGTGAGGGTCGCCCTAGCGGCCTGTCTAGCCGAGTATTTCTGCAGTTTTAGTGGTAGACAGGCGCGCAGCACTATCTTCTGTGGGTCATTCGTCACGTACATTGCACGCAAGTTAGGGATGTTAGATAGACATTTACACCAGATGTCCCCACCGCTACCAGCGAGGAGGCTCGGACAGAACGCGATGTTCGGGATGAAAATCTTGGGCAAGTTCGGGCATCGTGGCGCCTATTACTACAGGTTGAGTACCGTGAAGGGGGTGATATATGTGCCGGAACAAGCGCCAGTGCAGGGGGTGGCAGGAGGTATAAATGATGATGAGATGGATGACATGGCAAATCTGTTACACGACGACGAGGACCATGGGGAGGTGCACGGAGGGGAACAACATGCCGATGCAGCCGGCGGTGCGGGAGGAGAGGAGCCGGTACAACCACAGCTACAACCGGAGAGAGGACATGTTCGTCGTATGTTCAGGACTATGAGGCTACCTGGGTCAGTGACCCTCGCTTTACATCAGCTGCGTCAGAGCTCCCGCGATACAGCTCATGCCCTTCGCGCCCTGTCACGTCGTCTAGATCGACAGGACGATATTCAGGGTTGGCTAGTCCAGACGGAGTACATGCGTCTGCAGAGGGACGGACTGGACGCTCCTCCTTTTCCAGCTCCTCGAGACTATCCAGATGACGATTAGTTGGTGTAGATTATGTTATTTTATTTTCAGTTGTACTGTTCTGAACCTGCAGACATCTTTTGAAATGTATTGAAACAAATTTTTTGGTTCTGAAGGAAAAATCTTAATGGTGGTTTGTATAGTTTTTTTATATTGCTAAGAATGTTGTCTATGATTGTTTTTATTTTTCATTTGTGAGTTTGTATGTTTGATTGCTTCGTTTATATGTTCAATTGGTAAGGTTTTTTATTTCTGTCGCCTAAGATGCCCCATTTTGTACTATATGCCGCATTTTGGTTTTGTCTTATTCAAAATGCCGCATATATAAATATGTGCCGCATCTTGAGTGGTGTAGATAGAATTTGTGGGTGGTGCTTATAGAGACTTTTGTCTTATTCAAGATGCAGCATATATGAGTATGTGCCGCGTTTTGAGTGGTGTAGATAGAATTTGGGGTGGTGTGTATAGAACATCCGTTTAAAAATAATTTGAAAGAAAACATTCGAACAAACTGTACAGTCAGTTAGTCGTGCACCCTCAATTTGCAATTTTGCAGGTTTTCGTAGCCCTGCAAAATATCCTCTAACGAAGCGTTAATGGTTTTCTCTACATATTTACAATTCTTCCGTGAAATAATAGTTGAGCGTTCTTTGTAGTAGAAGAAGTTAGGGTATGAATATCTGCTCCCGCTTTCCATCCTCGAAAACAATTTCGTTTCATTTCATTTGGAGAAACTGGATCTGATTTGTTGATTTGTGTGATTTGATTTTAAAACCCTGCAGGTTTTGTGTTTATCGAGCTTCATTCGGTGCCATTACTGAACATTTTCAAGGTAAAATCACTAACTAAATCTCCATTGATGTTTCATGTTGAGCTCTACACGATTCAACGATTCAACGTTAGGGTTTATCGAGTTAGTTCCGATTTGAGATGATTTGTTCTCAATTTTTCTGAAACTAGGTTTGATTTGGGATCCTCTATTCACATTACTTCTGAACCTAGCTTTGATTTCGGATGCTCTGTTCTTATTATTCTAAATCTGTTTTTGAATTGGGATGCTCTGTTCTTATTATATCTAAAACTAGTTTTGGTTTGGGATGCTCTGTTCTTATTATTTCTGAAACTAGGTTTGATTTGGGATGCTCTGTTCTTATTATTTCTGAAATTAATTGTGATTTGAGATGCTCTGTTCATATTATTTCTGAAACTAGTTTTGATTGAATTTCGGTGCACTTAGAATTTCCAAACAAATATTTTGATTTGGGATGCTCTGTTCTCATGGTTTCAGAAACTAGTTTTGATTTGGGATTCTCTGTTCTTATTATTTCTGAAACTAATTTCAATTCTGAACATAATTATAACATTGAAGAAAAAGAATCCATGGAGAAGAAAGGAGTTTCAATAGCCTTTACAAAGAACAAAGTAACAGAGTTGTTGTATAACTACAAAAAAATGGAGACCAATTTGAAAAACTGGCTAGCCAAACCTCCATCGACAATGCCGCCTATGGTGCTGCCGCTAGTCTTGTTTTAGACGAGATCTGCATCGGCATCTGCTCTGCCTTTCACATCCCTCCACCTCTCATGGTTTACTTTCTTTTTTGTATTTGATGCATCCTCATTCTGTTTTTCTGTTTACAAATCATGGTTTTTGAAAATTATCTTGTTGCATTGCATCGAAAGGCGGTTCCAGAACGGTTGATTGAAGCACAAAAGTTGGCTGTTTTGATAGGAGCTGAAGCTGGTATAACATGTATCATGAAAAGAACAAGAGGAAAGGAAGATGTTCAAACCAGGTTATCATCCTTTTTTATGATGATTCAATTGTAACAGTTTTATTCAGTTGGTTTTGGTGTTTATTTTGCAGGATGGTTGCAGGGTTTGGTGTTATCGATTGCTAGTCGTGATCCGCCTGCGGGTGTCATCGCGAGTGGTGTTTTCTTTGCCCTCATGAAAGCTGCAGTGTTTAAGGTGATCATGTTGCTTCTTCCTTCTGGTTTTCTTGATAATATGTTAGATTTAGAAGTTTTGACCCTTTTATGTGGGTGGGTTGTGTTTTGGATGAAAATGTTGGATTGGGTTGTTTGCAGGCAAAGGAGAACTTCTTGCAGTAACAAGCATGCAGAAGGTTAGAAGGTGAAGAAGTATTATAAGTTTTAGATTCAGAATTAGTTAAGATACTACATCCACTTGACTGTTAAAAGTATGGCATAGGTGATAGATGGTTTATTGTAGGGGTGTGTATGGGTTGGTTTGGTTTGGTTTTGGCTCTTAACCGTAACCATAACCGACTTTTCGGTTAATCAAAAAACCTTAACCATAACCATCGGTTAAGTCGGTTTCGGTTAATCGGTTTCCTTTACTAGTGCGGGTCGGTTATGGGTCGGTTAACCAACTTTTTAAAATTTAAACTTCTAATTAAATTATAGCCTAAATACTTGTTTGGACTCCTAACCAAACAAGTTGAAAAATTCTAGCTACTTAGATTCTAGTTTTATAAGCCATGAATCACTTAAACTTTCATATATCTAACTATGTGGGATTTGAATTTAATTTATAAGCATAGCTTTCACTTGTTTACCATAACAAACAAGTGAAACGGGTAGGGGTTTTTTATGAGTCTTGAGAATAGTAGCGATTGTCACGGAATTGGAAACACAAACAAAAGCCTCAAACAAGAACTAAGTACGTAAATTTCAATTGTTTATTGAAACTGGATTTGTGAATGTCATTTGCACAGGTGATCAGAAGAAAAAAAAGTAAACTTATTTTCTATCGGGAACCGACTTTTTTTGGGTACATGAACGATGGGTATTATACCCTTTATTTACAATTTATTTATAATTGTTTAATTTTTGCATAGCAATAATCCATTGACCAACTCAACTAAAAGCAAAATTTAACATAATAACACTATGGACTCTCACTTTTAGACTAAATTAATATTAACTCACTATTTTATGATCTCCACCGTAACCACCGCTCGAGATGTTCATACCACCCTTATAGTACTTGTGTAACATTGATTTATTTTAACATAATGTACCATAGACATACACCTTATTCCAAAGATCAAGTTAAAGAATTATGACATGCCACGACTATTAATTTACCATAGCAACATATATGGTTATATATAAAATCGATTCGGTTCGGTTATGCTCGGTTATTTGAAAATGATTAACCGTAACCGAACCGCAAATATCGGTTTCGGTTATTTCGGTTCGGTTATTTTTGGTTTTTTGTTCGGTTCGGTTATTTTCGGTTTGGTTTTATCGGTTAATTCGGTTTTTGTTCGGTTAATTCGGTTTCTTGCACACCCCTAGTTTATTGATATCATTCTATTTTAGTTGTTAAAGTACCTTTTATAGTTAATAGTTTTCTAATCAAACGGTCTTTGGTTAGTATTTTTATATGATAAGGGTTTAATTAAAATCTTATAGGTGACAAAAAATAAAAGCCGTTAAGAAAAAATGTTTTTTTTTTGAAGAAAGGCATTGTGTAATTAAGGCCTAAGGGCTAGTAACTCAATATTTTACGAATAAGTAAGGGTGTAAGTAAGTCAAGTTTACCTTAAACTTTACTTATTCATCCTGAAGAGGGGTTTTAAGTATTAATTTTATAGTCAGATCACCTTATTTACACCCTTCATAATACGTTTCATAGTCCATCCAATTGAGCTATGCTGCTATGGATCTTGAGCTATGTCTAAGTAAAAGTTTTCACGATAGAAGGGATGTTGGCTAGTGTTTCATAAAGTATTTTGAACAAAATGCGACGATAACTAGTAGTAGCGTAATGTTTAGTATGTCTTAAAAATAACAAACCTATAAGCCAAAGAAATAAAGCTAAACATAAAATTGATAGTTATATTTTATGTTTTGATAATCTTAATATATAAATTTTAGAACTTATAATGACAGTTCTTGTACAAAATACCTTACATATAACTTGCCTATAGATTTTGGTAATTATTTTGGGAACTTTTGGCTGAATTCTTACACAAGTATAAAATCCCAAAAATAGTGGATATAAAATATTATCATGACATGTCTATAGCTGACCCACATAGCTATTAAAATAGTTAAATGGTGATTTGTTTTTGTAATGCTATTAGTTGTATTTTGGAATCAAAGATTACAAATTGTGTAAATGTAACTATGAATTAATTATCTCTATATAATTGTTAAATCAATAACTTTTAATTTACAATAATGGTAATTATATAAATGGCATAAAGTCAAACGTTTTTATTTTTCTTATTCAACAGTTATTAAATTCTACTTTTACACTATTTTAAGAAAGAATTTGAATACTCAACCTCAACCGCTAATGCTACCACTAGAAAAAGATTACTCACCTACATACAATTAAATTTAGAGCCATTAGCAATGGCTTTCTAGCCTAGTAGTATGGAGTTTCCTCCACGTTATAAGTGGCCAGGTTTAAATACTTGAAAATTTAAAGTTTTGTGTAATTTGTGAAGAAAAAATTTACTATTTAAAAAATAATATAAAATAAAAAATTTAGAAGCCATATTCATGATTATTAATTCAAAAGGATTTTTGTACTTGATTGCTTAAACTATATTTCTACTTGTAAAAATCTTATTGATTTAATTTCTTAATTTAATGTTTTAATATTACGGTGGTGTAATAAACTTTTTTGTTTGAGCGTTTTGTCGTTACATCTTTTTTGTATTCCTTATTCTTTACATATTTTTTTTATTTCTTATTTTTTACGTAACATTACAACAATTCAACTGTTTTATGTACCCGCGTTATCCCGATATCAACATGCTACAAAATTTAGTATTAGTTAAATTTTAAATTAGAAGTTTGTTTTATATAAACTTTTTATATTTCAAAAATATATTAAAAAAAATATATCTTATTTTATTTTTTGCCAGCGAAGTTTCCCCATTAACAATATTCCAATTCAAGTCATCACCTCCATCCCCACCACCACATCACAATTTTCAGGTCAAACTCCATCTTCACAATCAGATCAAGAATTTGATCAATTTGATCAATTCTTGATCAAAATTAGGGTTCTTCAACCCCAATTTGCCTATGCTAATCAACAATTCAATCAATTCCTGATGGGTAAAGGCGGTGGATGTTTCCCCAGCAAAAACAGAGCACCCTCAATCGCCGAATCGGACCCGGATCCGGATCCAAATCCCGCCCCAATTCCGGTCATAAACAACGAACACCCAATTCCAATTCCACAAATCACACCGCCGGTCGAAAACGAAACCAGAAAATTGAGAATTTTTATAGTGTTTTACTCCATGTACGGCCACGTGGAGAGTCTCGCGAGGAATATTAAAAAAGGGGTGGATGAAATTGAGGGGGTAGAAGGGGTTTTGTTTAGGGTTTCCGAGACGTTATCGCCGGAGACTCTGGCGGCGATGAAGGTTCCGGTGAGAGGTGATGAGATTCCGGAGATATCGGCGGGGGAATTGGCGGAGGCGGATGGGTTGTTGTTTGGGTTTCCGACGAGATTCGGGTGTATGGCGGCGCAAATGAAGGCGTTTTTTGATTCTACCGGTGGGTTGTGGAGGGAGCAGAGGCTCGCCGGAGTTCCGGCCGGGTTTTTTGTCAGCTCCGGCACGCAAGGCGGCGGCCAGGAAACCACGGCGTAAGTTAGCTTCTTTGTTGATTCACAAGTATTGCATTTTCATGCCTAGAAATTAGTGTCTTTATTTCACAAATTTATATTTCTAAATGTTTTCATAAATTAAGCAAAAATTACACGAGTTTGTTCTATCGGTGGACGATTTAAGAACCGGATGACACCATAAATTTAAAGTAAAAATTGAAATATAAAGTTAAAATTGACCCGACGGTTTACCCGTTCAAAGGAAAATGGTTAAAATAGACTAACAAGATCGGTTAAATACCTGGTTCTTAGTCCAGCTGGCTAGTCTAGTTTGCTTTTGAAATCATCGATAAATATTTGAAAATTATTATTAAACTGCTTGCATTAACGTTAATTATTCTTGGACGGGTTGTTTTGGTTGCAGATGGACGGCAATTACACAATTAGCACATCACGGGATGCTATATGTTCCAATTGGATATACATTTGGGGCCGGAATGTTCAAGATGGACTCGATCCGAGGTGGTTCACCGTATGGTGCTGGTGTGTTTTCAGGAGATGGGAGTAGGGAACCGAGTGAAAAGGAACTTGAACTTGCACAACATCAGGGTAAGTATATGGCCATGATCGTTAAAAGGTTCGAGTCTCACTCAAAGCCTTGAAGAAATGGGTAATACGAGAAAGTTATATCTTTTAATGCATAAATTACTAAGTAATCGGTACACACATTTAGTTATTGTTTTACAAAATGGTTTAGTGAGGTAAACCCCTTCTAATTTCCAATTTATTTGTCATCCATTTTGTTGATAACACCGTTATACTATATGCAAGAGTTGTATCAAGTATTTATTTATTTATTTTTCAATCGTATTGTAATTTTAATATTTATAATGAATATAGGATGCATTCTATGACTAATCTTAAAGTATAAAACTGTAATGAACTTCAAAACTTATAATTATATGTTGATTATATGTAACATGAGAGAAATAAATATAATAACATATTTATCATGACTAAAGCAATACATATAACCTACATAAAAGGCCCATATGTCACATAATCATAATAAAAGAGCCGAAAGACCTATGATGGTTGAAAACTATATAAGCTCAAAGCATCATGAAGCTGATAAATAGCAAGTGGGAAACTCATATTCTTAGAACACCATATCATTCTATGAGCATGACAACGAATGCAGGGCGCAGTTTTTAAGGGGTGGGAGGGGGCGTCCGACCCCCGAAATTTTTTTTTGCGATGTAGGAGGTATATAATTTTCGTGTAGAAAATTTCGATATACTCCGGTTTCGACCCCCCATTTATCCAAAAATTGGCGTTCGAAAATTTTTTTTAGATCCAGACCCCCCACTTGATATTTTCAAGCTTCGCCACTGAACGGATGTGCTAATGGCCTTAAATGATATATGGAATGATGATTTGTCATCACAGGCTATAGTGTATAAATGTAACGTATTTATGTTAGCGAATCTATAATTAAAAAAAAATAGAACCTCCTTCCATAAACTCCTTAACAAAGAAAATGGCAAATACTATAAAGAAAAATATTATTTTTGTTTCACAAAAATCCGTTAACAAAACTTTACGGATTAAAAACCAATATACTTTTAATTTTGTGTCATAAAAACCCATCAATAACATTTTACACAACAAACTCCCTTCACACGTTGAATTTGAACGATATTATGATTTTTCTTTTTTTTTGAATTTTTTATATGAATAACTATTATACGTATAAGTATATTTATAATTTTTAGGGGTGAGCGATATCTGATCGGACTCATGAAACCCATAAACCCGACCCATAAAAATTGTATTTTCATTCAAATTTAATATGTAAAAGGACTATAATATGGAAAAAAAATTATTTGAGAGACTTTTATTAGACAAAGAAAAAGTAAGTTGTTTTTACATGTAAAGAGTTATTAGAAAACTTCAGTGTAAAAAGAAAATTTATTGGTTTTTATAATATTTATCTAAAAAAAAAGTTAAAACTTAAAAGTGGATGTATTTTACCCGAATATTTAACATCAACATTCGTGTGGCCACAATATCCCCGCGAAACTTTATACACATAACCGAAAAAACAAATCTCCCATTTTTGGATAAGTTGGTGGATAGAGTAATGTTGGGGATAAATTGTGACACCTACATGAAATTTGTTACAAAAAATGGCCTATGGTTAAGAAGGACAGAACTTAATTTGAGGATATTACTGTAGGTTTATATATGGCCGAGATCGGGGATTCGGAGCCCTGCATCTATTGGATGAAATGGACAAATAATGAAATGTTCATCAGCCCCGTCCCCTAGGCCTCTTAATCTTATACCCGGTGAACCGCTTCCCGTTGGGTCCAAGATCTGGGAAGGGTGGGAGACGTTTGAGGTCGTAGCCCGCCTCCCTCAGATGCCGTCTAAAAAGCTGAAACGTAAATTCCTTTGCATCATCGCTGCCGTAGTCTTTACCAGATCGAATCATCCAATCCTCGAAAATAGCCCTCTCTTCCTCTTCTGAGCGTGTGCGCACAGAGGGGGAAGGAGAAGAAGAAGAATATGCGCCTCGCAGAAGAAACAATTAAAAAAGTCATGCGTGGGAATACTGCAACATCTAGATTGAAGAATGTTGTTTTTATACGGTTAGGGTTTGCTATTTAAAAAGGGTTGGCGGCGCAACTTGTTGCCCGCCTTTCCTTCGGTTTAATATGAAAATATGTGATTTGTAAGGCTATCCGTAGTGGATGGAGCCCCGTGTGGGCGTTACGCGCCATGTGGCGTACACGTCATCAAGAGGGGCTCCATGGAAAAAGTGGTGTAGTGGTAACCCCTCATAACGCCCCTCTAATTATTACCCAATTATATTATATATATTATTTTTAAATATCCAAACAATAAATGTATCCAATAAAAAAAAAGAATGAAAAAAATCAACCAATGAAGAATGAGGGGGAGGGGCGTGATGTTAATAACGCCGGAGAACAAATTTGCTAACATGGAGCCCCTGCGTAGTGGTGTGGGGCGCTATAAGGGGCTCCATGTTAAAAAAAATTTGGTGATGGCGCCCCGTTACGGGTAGGCTAACAAAAATTTCATAAGATTAAACTAAATTGAAAAATTAAAAATTAAAAAAAAATGAATCAATCAATCAAAGTGAGAAAAAGATCCAAGGACGGTTATTGAATCATCATCGATCGATTATATATATATATATGTATATATAATACCTCTTGACTGAATAAAACAACGAGAAATGGTGGTCGAAGAAGAAGAAGAAGATCCTCCTCCTCCTCCTCCTCTTCGTATGGGAACGAATAACGATTTCTTCAATAGCGGGAGCGCCATTATTGAACGAACGGACGGACTTGTTGTTGATCTCCTTCAATTCGAATCCACGATTTATCAAATGCAATGCAGGCAGGGAGAATGGCGGTGGACCACGATTTAACCCTATAACTAATTATGCACCGGATTCTTTTTACCTTTTTTAAGTTTGAGAACATTATATTTATTTTATGTCTTTAAAAAATTACTTAAATTTTACTTTTCGTACTTAAAATTAATAAAAATTAATAAAAAATGTCTTTTATGTTTAAACTTTGTTACACATTACGTCTCATGCAATAAGATAAACTTTTGACGTTGAATGAGGTCATATGCGTCTTGCACATGAAGGTATTTTGGACATTCTACACTTATAACTTATAAGGGGTGATTTTGTAATTTAAGACATACATGGGACCATTCTTGTTTAAAATAATTATTATTTACTTTTAGACCTCATTTTTTTGTCTTTTTATAATCTTAGCTCTTCTATGTGAAATAAAAAGTTAAAATCTTATTCCAACGACTTGACCCGACGGTTCACCCGTTCAAAGGAAAATGGTTAAAATAGACTAACAAGATCGGTTAAATACCTGGTTCTTAGTCCAGCTGGCTAGTCTAGTTTGCTTTTGAAATCATCGATAAATATTTGAAAATTCTTATTAAACTGCTTGCATTAACGTTAATTATTCTTGGACGGGTTGTTTTGGTTGCAGATGGACGACAATTACGCAATTAGCGCATCACGGGATGCTATATGTTCCAATTGGATATACATTTGGGGCCGGAATGTTCAAGATGGACTCGATCCGAGGTGGTTCACCATATGGTGCTGGTGTGTTTTCAGGAGATGGGAGTAGGGAACCGAGTGAAAAGGAACTTGAACTTGCACAACATCAGGGTAAGTACATGGCCATGATCGTTAAAAAGTTCGAGTCTCGCTCGAAGCCTTGAAGAAAAGGGTAATACAGGGAAAGTTACATCTTTCAATGCATAAATTATGAGTAATTGGTACACACATTTAGTTATTGTTTTAAAAAATGGGTAAGTGAGGTAAACCCCTTTTAATTTCCATTTATTTGTCACCCATTTTGTTAATTGTACTTGTTTTGATAACACCTTGATACTATATGCAAGAGTTGTATCATGTATTTATTTATTTTTTCAATCCTATTGTAATTTCAATATGTATAATGAATATAGGATGCAGTCTATGACTATTCTTAAAGTATAAAACTGTAATAAACTTCAAAACTTATAATTATATGTTGATTATTTGTGACATGAGAGAAATAAATACAACAAAAGTTATCTTAATTATCATCTCTAAAGCAATACATATAAGTATAACCTACATAGAAGGCCAATATGCCACATAATCATAATAAAATAGTTTAAAGACCTATGATTGACCTATGATACTTGAAAACTATAAAAGGTGAAAGCATCATGAAGCTTGAAGCTATTAACTTTTGTATTAACTTTTGTAACAAGTGGAAAACTTATATTCTTATACATCATTCTATGAGCATGACAACGGATGTGCTACTTGCCTTAAAAGTATATATGGAACCTCCTTCCATAAACTCCTTAACAAAGAAAATGTAAAAAATGTTATTTATGTTTTTTTTTTCATAAAAATCCCTTAACAAAATTTTACAGATAAAAAACCGATATACTTTTAATAAAAAAAAAATAATAAAAAAAAATAATAAAAAAAAATAATAAAAAAAAAAAATTTGTATTGTAAAAGCCTATCAACAACTTTTTATAAAACCAACTCCCTTCACACGTTGAATTTGAATGAAATTGTGTTTTTTTTAGAAAATTTTTATATTTATAACCATTATATGTATAGAGATATGATCATTTGAGAACTTTTGAGAATCAAATCTCAACCATTAATTTCAGAAGGGGGGGGGGGGGGGGGGCATTATAATTAATGGAGGGGGTATATACATAAATAAAACTAATGCCTTAAAATGGTTCTAAAAAATTCTCAAACACAATTTGATTCTCAAACGATCATCTCACTATATGTATATGTATATGTATATTTATAATTTTTAGGGTGAGCAAATCTGATC
The DNA here is from genome assembly GCA_039602395.1 of Deinandra increscens subsp. villosa. Lineage (NCBI taxonomy): Eukaryota > Viridiplantae > Streptophyta > Magnoliopsida > Asterales > Asteraceae > Deinandra > Deinandra increscens. The sequence goes on from JBCNJP010000023.1 coordinate 4,969,315, forward strand.
TCACCCGTGAAACTCATAAACCTGACCCATAAATATTGTAATATAATAGTTGTAAATATAAAATATATAAAAAAAATTACAATTTCATTCAAATTTAATATGTAAAATGACTTTAATATGAAAAAAAAGATTATTTGACTTTTATTTGACAAAGAAAAAGTATGTTGTTTTTACATGTAAAGAGTTATTAGAAAACTTTTGTGTAAAAACAAAAAAAATTATTATTATTTTTTTATTATTTATCGGAAAGAAAAAGTTAAAAGTGGATGTATTTTAGTATTTTACCCGAATATTTAACATCAACATTCGTGTGGTCACAATATCCCCGCGAAACTTTATACACATAACCGAAAAAACAAATCTCCCATTTTGGATAAAATAAAAACCAATCTTTGCTCCAAGCTCAACTCCTCACTAGCGATCGTTATGCATAAAAAGTTCTAAAATTCTCCATTCCTCAACAATGGAGACTCTTCTAACCCTTAACCCCTTAAAACCCCAAACCCATCTCCTAAAACTCCCCAATTTCCCAATTTACCCTCGAATCAGCACCCACAGATGTTCTTTTTCCCCAATTTCATGTAAGCTCACTTCACAGCCCTCAAAAGACACGACAAATAGCAAGATTGTGGTCCCTGGTGCAGCTCCTTCTCTATCGGAGGAAAAAGAACCTCCGGCGGCGCCGGCGGAGGGTTCCCGGCGGAAGGACGCCGGCGGGGTGGTGGTGAAAAGGCTGACCAAAAAGGTTTTGTCTTTTCTTGCTAATTTGCCTCTGGCGATTGGTGAGATGTTTGCCATTGCTGCTTTGATGGCTTTGGGTAAGTTATAAGTAGTCTTTTTAATTTTTAGTTTTTTCCCTAAATCTTGAATTGCCTATTTTGACTTTGCTAGTTTGACTTTATTTGTGATATGAGTTTTGCATAGTTTCTTAAAATCTGCTAGCTATATATGTGTCTAACAATGTGATAAGTTGGTGAATAGAGTAATTTTGGGGATAAATTGTGACACCTACATGAAATTTGTAACAAAAAATGGCCTATGGTTTCAGCTTTCAAGTTATATCATATGTCCCATAGAACAAGGATACATTTTGACTTTTGAGTTTTTGGATAATTTTCACCTTTAACATTACATTATTTTAAGAAATTATTACTTATATTACACGGGTTGAATCATTGCAAAATACATTTAATACTTCACTTAATGTTATTCTTATTATTGGAATTGCCTATTACATTACATTAAATAAGTTTCTATTTTGATGTCTCTATTATTGAATGAATAACATATATAGATAAGGTGTTGAAAATGAAATCTTTAAAATGTTGTGTTTTAGAAATAAAAAGATTGAAATAATAATTAAATACTTTGGGGTGAAAGAATTTGGGTGGGAAATTTTTTGTGAGGTGGAATGTGGTTTATCAGGTAGTAAATTAAACATTGGTAAGACTATTAATGGATTAATTTGTTACAAAGTCTACAATGAATTTGAGTTTGTAGATTACTAAATTATAAATGTGGCAATTTTGTTCCATATACTTATGAATGGTCGATGTGGTTTGTGTTTTATCTCGGACAAGTCAAGTGTGTTAAATGAAAAAAAAGTTAGCTAAACGGGGGACGGGCAAATGGTTTAAACAGGTTGAAAGACGCACAAAGTGTATTTCTAGTCCACACACCCTCCTTATTTTATTCAATGATTTCGATTATTAAATATAATAATCATGTTTTATGATCATAGTTAACACATAGATTACCTATGGAAGTTTTCTAAAATATGACTCATTGCAACCGGCCCGTTTTATCAACCTCTACTGAATTATATATCCAACTGTTTATGTAGGCACTGCAATAGATCAAGGTGAGAAGCCGGAATACTATTTCCAAAAATACCCCGAAGATAATCCAATTCTAGGATTCTTCTCATGGAGATGGATACTTACCCTAGGGTTTGATCATATGTTTTCGTCCCCGGTTTTTCTTGGAACTTTAATTCTATTGGGAGCATCTCTTATGGCTTGCACATACACCACACAAATACCCATGGTTAAAGTGGCAAGAAGGTAAATGTTATATTTTGATGCTACTATATAAACTTACTTCCATTTGAATTAACAATCTTGTTGTACTTTTGAATTGTCAATTTCAAATCAAGAGATAGTAGAATGATTTATGATACTATTTTATGTAATTGTTATGGAGTCATTTGCATCTTACAAACGGTAGAAAAACTCGCAATTTCATAATAAAAAAATATACTTTATTGGCTTTTTTTTACTAAATACCTAACAATTTACATGACCTATTTTACAGATGGTCTTTCTTACATTCAGCTAATACAATTAAAAAGCTGGAATACTCAGATTCTCTGCCCAAAGCTTCAATTCAGGATTTAGGTGTCGTTTTATCAGGAGCTGGATACGAGGTATATAAAGGGATTCTTGAGTTTGCATTTTGAAACTGATTATTTCTTTCGAGTTTATACAGGATTCTGATTATTCCGTATCACATGAGTACTTTTAAAACAAACACTCAAAGCACCAACTGAAAGTTGTAACATTTTTTGTTTGGGACACTCCATAAAGATTCAACTTTCCATTTCTTGGTAACTTTAATCCAAATTTTACTATTTTACCTATTGTCATCATTAAAAACAATTTATAATATTGATTCGGGTCTACAAGAATCCCCAAATTTTGATATTATTAGTGGAAATTGAAGATATTTGGTAATGATCAGGCATTTCTTATTAGGTTTTTCTGAAAGGACCATCTTTATATGCCTTCAAAGGGCTGGCAGGGCGGTTTGCTCCAATCGGTGTGCATTTAGCGTTACTCTTGATAATGAGTGGCGGGACCTATACCGCTACCGGAAGTTTTAAAGGTTCTGTAACAGTCCCACAGGGCCTGAATTTTGTCATGGGAGATGTATTAGGCCCGAGCGGGTTCCTTTCTACTCCTACTGAAGCTTTTAACACGGAGGTTCATGTTAACCGGTTCTCCATGGATTACTATGATAGTGGAGAGGTGAGAAAAGTTGTATTTTCAGTGGTAAATAGGTAAATAGGTAAATGAACAATTTTTTTAGGCTTTCTTTTTTATAAAATTTAACGGGTCAAGGAGGTAAATAGAAAAAGGAAACTGGTCAAATGGGTATGGAAGTATCCCAAAATGTATTTTTAATACTTCAAATTTTCCAAATCATTTTTTTTTCAAAAGATTGGATTGTCATTGCATAAATACAACTTTTCATAATCATATTGGAAACTTAACTTGTTTAGAGAATAAAAACAAATTTTGGACAAATGATTTTTCGGGCCAACCAGAACTATACCGAAAAAAATACATTTTTTTACTTGAACCCATTTTGACCCGTTACCTGAATTGCAAGACCCACCAATTTTTCCACTTCTAATTCTTAGTTTTTCATAGCACTTTAACAATCAAATATCCTGTTAACATGTGATGTTTCATTATTGCGGTATAGGTTTCACAGTTCCACACAGATCTTTCTTTATTTGATATTGATGGGAAGGAAGTGATGAGGAAAACAATAAGTGTAAATGATCCCTTAAGATATGAAGGGGTTACCATATATCAAACGGATTGGAGCATTTCTGCGATTCAAATACTTAAAGATGGCGAAGGCCCGTTTAATTTAGCAGTTGCACCTTTGACTGTGAATGGAGATAAGAAGCTTTATGGAAGCTTTTTGCCTATCGGAAATGCAGATTCTACAAATGTCAAGGGAATGTAAGATTGTTTTTTAAATCTTTTTAGCAAATTAACACTTAAGGCTCATTTTGATTGAATTTCTATCTACACTTTATAATTTTTCATTGGAAATGATTGAATGTTTTTTTTTTGGTCTGTTGAACCAGATCGATGCTTCTTCGTGATCTTCAGTCGGTTGTGTTATATGATCAAGAAGGGAAGTTTGCTGGGGTTCGTCGGCCTAACTCTAAGCTTCCAATTGAGATTGATGGTACAAAAATAGAAATTGTGGATGCAATTGGCAGTAGTGGACTTGATATGAAGGTAATACTGCAGTTTTAGATGCAAAATGGGCAGGTCAAAACGGGTCCTTCGGATTTTCGCTACACATTTTTTTTCCAGATATATATATCAACAGTAATCAATCCTTTAATAAATAGATTTAGAAGGTTCCATGCTTTAGAAAAAAAAAATATTTGGCTTGACCCGTTTGACCCGTTTGACCCGTTTCTAGTGCTGGTAAAATAGCTCTGAATGTATTAAACGGACCAGACACGACACGATTAATACATGTACTGAACACGAACATGATTGTTTAACTGAACGTGTCAATTACCCAAACACGGACCTGTTAATAAACACGTTACCACGAACATGACTGGTTTAACATGAATAAATATAACTTGTTCAGTAACACGACATGACCCGACCCGTTTAACATGGTTAATAAACAACAAAATAACATAAAAGTCACCAGTGAAGACAATTGACCTAACTAAGATGAGGCGATGACAATCGATGATGAGGAATTAATCATTCGGAACGAGAATCTAAGAGAGAGGGTGACCATACAAGGAAAGATAAGCGAACGGCTAAGGTTAAGCGTGAAATATAGATTGACCAAAATATATATTTAATTATTTTAAAAAAATATATATAAACGGGTTAAGACCTGTTTAAACACGATTTTAATCGTGTTATAAACGTGTTGGGCTCTTTATCACACAAAAACTATTTAACTCCGTGTCGTGTTGTGTTTGTAAAAAATTGTTCTCCCTACCCGTGTCTTGTTGACCCATTAGACTCGATTTTAATCGTATTATAAACGTTTCCAGCTGTTTATAACACGAAACCTGTTTAGCTCCGTGTCATGTCGTGTTAACAGACCCGTGTCAGAAATTATCAGTTCTACCTGTTTCTTGTTTCCATTAGCGAGACTAAACTGCATCTGTACAGACTGATCCTGGCGTGCCGATCGTTTATGCCGGATTCGGTGCATTAATGCTTACAACATGCATCAGTTATCTATCACACACACAGGTATGAATCTTGAAAACAGTTGAACGAAATGTCAAAACACATTTGATTTTTTTTTTTTTTACTTCTGAAAGTAAAACTATACATTTGGTTTTGGCAGATATGGGCTTTACAAGATGGAACAACTGTAGTAGTTGGAGGGAAGACTAACCGAGCCAAGATCGAGTTCCCGGATGAGATGAACCGCGTGCTAGATCGAGTCCCGGAAATAAACCAACCATCTGATGTTATTTGTGGTTAAATGCAATCAATTTTCCAGAAGCAAGAAAGGATGATCCTTTTTTTAGAGATTTGATTTAATCAAATACAGAAATGTGTATATACATATACGAGATCCATAAAGATTTTGGTTGGAAAATATATAAAAAAAAGCGCCTAAATTTAAAAAAAAAAGAAGGGATACATACGCGCCAGGTAGGGGTCGAACCTACGACTTTCTGCTTAGGAAACAGACGCTCTATCCACTGAGCTACAGGCGCTGATATGTTAGTTAAATACAAAACCGCATATTATTTCTAATTTTGATCTTATAAAGAAATATTAGATTACTTTGTTTATATGCCTATAATATTATTAAATTATATATCCTATTTACATACTTTAATCCCAACTAGATTTTAACCCTCCGCGTTTTGCGCGGAGGTGTTCAAGAATAACGTCATGATGTTATCAAAATTACGACATTGTTGCGTTAGTTCTATTAGCTTAGCTTGTTGTTTGTTTTACATAGAGTGAGCTTCACAAAAGATCATAGCTTCGTTCATCACAATGCGGTCTCGTTTGGTTGCGTTCTTTTTGTTTTAATTGTTCAGATAACATGGGTAGATAAAATAGTTAAACTGCTACACCACCAAGTCACCAACAACAAGATTAACGTGGGGATAATGCAAAAACACAAAACCAATGCATTGTTTTAAGGATACGTGGAGGAAAAACGAAAAAAGAAAACATTAAACGACCAAAATCACTTATAAAATTATAAACAAATAATATTTAGCATTTAAAAGTTTACGTATTACACACCAAAACAAATATATAAAAAGTAAAAAAAATTATAAAATTAAATAATCCAAATGGAGGTTATCGCCGGGATAACGCAAACACACAAAACCAATACAATGGAGGTTACCATTGCGATAACGTGAATATTGCATTTGTAATATGCAAACATAATATAAGTTGTTGGTAATCGATGGAAGTTACCACTGGGAATAACGCGAACACATAAAATCGGTGGTCAATGAAGGTTACCGTTGGAATAACGTAAACAAAAAAAACTATTTCACTGCTTTAACGCTGCGTGTATGAAAAGAATCATAAATATTATTTAATAAATTCAAAATATAATTATATTAATAAATTTAAAAAAAATCGTAATAGATCAAAAAATATTGTAATTGAATTTAATAGATCAAATAATATTATAATCAAATAAATTGATTAAAATAATATAAACCTAATAAAATATTCAAAAAATGTTCGTAATTGTAATATAGTAGAATTATACGTAGACTATAAACGATATCAAGCTAATATGAATAGTTCACGCAGCTCATTACTTCACATAGAGGCCAACTAATATATTTTCTTTTTATCTTTGATCCAGACGTGATACATTTGACACGATAGTTAGTGGTTTAATGAGTACACTCGTGTACTATTAACATTTAGTTTTCATTTCAATTTCAATGTTGTTACGTAGTTTCTTTGTATCTCCGTTTTTTTAAGTTGCGTTATAAGAATGTAAACGTTTTGTATGCCAGTGTTATTCTCAGAACAACGCACAAATAGTTAATCTAGTTATTTATAATAATAAGATTTGTATTGTAATAACTATTTATCATATTAAATAATAACTTTTATATTTCTATAGAATAGAATTGTTTAGAATCATGATTCTTAGTCAAGTATGATATATGGAGTATGGTTCGATGTGATCTTTTATTGAGACGATCTCAGAATAAGTTATCAAATTGGTTCATTCACTTAGTTTATATTTTTAAATATTAGATAATAGGATAAAAACAAAAATATGTATCCAACAACAAACTTGAAAGACTTTTTTCATTCCTAAATCTCAACCAAACATGATATCAATCATTTCATTCTTTTGTCGATCTCAACCAAACATGATTAAAAATATAACCCAATCATTCATTCTTTCTTCGTTGATTCGGTTACCTCTTTCGTATCTAGTTTGTTATTTCATTTATTTATTTTGTCGATCTGGTTACCACTAACCACTCATTGATGACTGGTGGCGGTCCCTAAACAAAATTTTCTAAAAGATCGATATTTATATAATCCGTAATAACAAATTGACTGGTGGCGGTCCCAAACTATGGATCACTGGCTGATAATAATTTGTATTAACAAATTGACTGGTGGCGATCCTACTTTCACTTTCCTGACATAAAACAATCCAATTCTACGAAAATGTAACTAGTCAAGTGTTTTAAATGTTTCTGATGACTTGACATTGACGTAATTATAACGTAGAAGGATGCTTGGTAGTCGCCAACTCAAAAGAAACAAACAATACTTTTTTTTGTTAGTGAGATTGCTTTGGGCTAGATAAATAAAAGTTAACATTGTCATTAGTCAAATTATTAATACGTATTATCAACTGCCAATGATTTATAGTTTTGATTTAAAATCCAATTTGCCATATAATAAAGTTAAACTTTATAACATTATTTTGTAATATAAGGATAGTTCATAGTTCATTGATCACATCTACTTTTAGTGTGACACTTGATTTAAATTTGAAAAAAAAAAAACAATCAATCTTTTCTAAAGTAGGGATAGAAACACATCCAAGCTTTTCCAAAACCACCACCACCAACTATTGTCTAAATTTAAAAATCCGTGCCTTTGGCCTGTTAAACGGTCCCTCCATTTACATAATCATTTTCGAAATTTCGGATGATAACAATAATGCTTATTACTTTTATTGTAGTAGTTAACAATATTATCATTAATAAAGTTTTGTTATTCAAAAGTTTTATAATTTTATTTAAAAGGGTGAATGACATGTTTAAAATTATAGTTTTAACATTTCTAGAGAACTTCCAATAAGGGTTAGTGCGCGTATAAATACGGTTGATATATAGCAACCCGTACAATACGGTTGAGGTATTCGAAAGATACTGGAAAGAACCACAAGAACTGTGAACAAAAACGGTCTAGAAAACTAAACCCAATGCGTAGTCTTCTTAGTAAACATACATGATGTGGCCGAGTTGACTCAACAAATCCCGGATGATATCCCATCCAAAGAAATGCACCGAATAATACTAAGCGAGTATTAGTAGGTTTTGATCACGAGGTAAAATATCTGAGCGTATTGAATAAGTATTGAATACGCTCAGTATGATGAAATCCCTTTACAACAACCCGGGTTTTAGATCGAGTAACATATTTATCAAAGTTAAACTTATTCATGTCGACCTCTACAACCGACAATCATGTTATTTATTTTATAGTAAGGATTTTTCGTTGTTAGCAACTTATTAAATAAAATATTAAGTTGGTGGTTTATTGTCATCTTCATTACTTTATAATATAGTATATTAGATTGATCAATTTGGTGTTGTGTACTACATCATTTTATGTATTTTTACTAACAATTATATATTTTAGAACAAATTACTATTTGCGTCCCTGAGGTTTGGACTATATTGCCACATGCGTCCATTTTTTAATTTTTTCCCCTACGTTGCCCAACGTTTCACTTTTATTGCCATATGTACCCCTTTCACTAACTGCCGTTAGAGAATCCCGTTAAGTGTACCCCATGTGCCATGCACATGAGGGCATTTCTGTCTTTTCGCCCAACCCCCCAACTTGTACCGAATAGTTTAACCCTAATGTCACTTTCGTCTCCCCCACATTTCGATTTGTTTATCGGATTAGGTTACTGAAAATTACACACACTCCTTCCCGATTTCGTCATCATTCTCATGCAGGTTGAAGCTTGAAATATCAAAGACTTGAAGATGGTGGTTAGGCTATGGCATTTGCGCCCCGATGACCTCGGACGAGTCGATGAATCTGAGATTTACGGTAACATCTCATCACAAAGTTCAAAATTGTTTACCTTTTTGTGTTTTTTGTTCTGTAAAGTTCATAATTTTAGCGATATTTTTTCTTAATCACAGCTAACGAGCCTACAATGTTTTCACTGAAACTCTATCATGGTGGACAGTTTATTGAGAACCCTGGTGTTGGGTTATAAAACTTTTATCAAAACACGAGTACGCAGCGGAAAGAATCCTATGAATTAATCTAATTAACCGGTATTAGAACGTGTACCTTTTTAGCTCGGCAAGACTTGATCTCTTGGAGGATTTGAAGTAAATCCCTCTACGATCGCACACACGACACACCAATGCTATGTGCTAGCAATGATCACGAATTCCTCTTGATGTAGCTTGGTCGAACCACACAAGAAATCGCAACTCCCTTGGGATTTCTTGTTGCCGTAAATCGAGAGAGAAGAGAGAGAGTTTTAGGGTTTGGACTTTTGTCAAGTCAATCCAGCAACTAAACCTTAAACCCCTGAGGATCTATTTATAGGTTTAAAAGACTTGATAACCAAGTTAGGGATTGTGATAATCCCCTAAACCGAATTTGGCCTAAAGGGCTTATCACAAAGCCCATCCCAATTGTAATCCAATTACAACTCTTTCTAATTACAACTAACACCCCTGTTAACAATTAACTTGTCAGTTTTTAACGAAACCTCGTTAAATATCCGTGATAAATATTAATTAACCATTAATTAATATTAATACATTTGGTGTCGAGACGTGTGACCCCGTAGGCTTAAATAATATCCGGACATACGCTTACTATTACATGATCATATCCCTACAGCTCCCACTTGAGCTTGCAATAGTAAAGGTAATAACATTGGTTAGCGTCTAGCAACACGTCAATGCTCCCAGAAATATTTAAGTACAGTTTCTCAAAGTGTATTTAAATGGTACAGTCATTTACTATCCCTTTGTTACCGATACCGTGTTAAATATGGATATGGATCAAAGTCATCCCATACTTTAACGATTCTGTTTCTCATTCTCACAACTAACTTAAGATTACCAAATTGCAAATCGAGACACCTCTAGATTTCATTTGGGCACGGCCATGCAAACATCTTAATTAGTCCAATGAGGGGCCCAGTGGTATCTGCTTCAGCACAAAGCTGAAGGAACAAATCCTCTTGACTACACGTGTCAAGTCACATACTTCACTACACTTACTGAAAATAGCCCTTTTGTACTACCTTATTCAGGATAGTTAGACCTATATCAAGTAAGTGCAATCCATACATGCATGACCTGCTTGTATCTCAAGTCTAAGGATAAATAAAGCAACCATTTACGAATTTTACTTAATGACGCCGATCCATAAAGTGACAATTCGTTAGTGGGTCAGTCCAGTATGCATCCAATGAATACCATGTGAGTTTGGTGGGACCATCCAAACCAATCACTCAGATTTTGTCTTAGTTTAACTATACTCCCATATAGTTAATCGACAATGGACAATTTAGAATACTTGACAAGTACTCAAGGATTAAACATGCAAATATAGGACACAACTTAACCATTAAATGAAATCAAACATATCAAATACTTTATTTCATTATATAAACAGAAATTGCTTAACGTCCTTTATCCAAATACCGAACATCAGACATACATGATTTAACCAGCCAATTTAAGTCCCATGCCCTCGGCATGCCTTTCAAGTTTCGGTCTCGATAGAGCTTTCGTGAAAGGATCAGCTAAGTTAATATCTGTGTGAACTTTGAGTAATTTGATTTCACCTATTTCGATTTGCTCACGAACATAGTGATATCTCCTGGCATAGTGTCTGGCGCCCTTCTGAACTCCAGGTTCTTTGGCTATGACTAATGCACCCGAGTTATCGCAGTACATGTCAATAGGCAAGTTACTTGTGGGGATCACATCAAGCCCACAAATATACTTCCTTATCCAGACAGCCTCCATTGCTGCTTCCGAAGCAGCAATGTACTCAGACTCTGTTGCAGACATAGCAACTGTGGTTTGTTTCTTGCTTTTCCAATCCACAGCGCCTCCATTCATAACGAAGACGTACCCAGACTGAGACTTCGTGTCATCTCTATCAGTCTGAAATCCAGCATCACAGTATCCGGTCACTTTGAGCTCTTGATCTGGATTTCCCCCATATACCAAAAACAAATCTCTAGTAGCCCGTAGGTACTTGAGAATGGTCTTAACAGCAGTCCAGTGACTTTCACCTGGATTCTGTTGATAACGGCTAACGATATTCTGCGCGAACGCTATATCTGGTCTAGTGCATCTCACCGCATACATTATAGAGCCTACAACCGAAGCATAAGGGACTCTTTGCATACGCTTCACCTCATCAGGTGTAGAAGCACCTTGTTTGACCGACAGACCAAGTCCTTCCTGCATAGGTACATTACCACGCTTGGAATTCTCCATCTTGAATCGCTTCAAGATCTTATCAATATAAGCACTTTGACTTAGTCCAATCAACCGCTTAGTTCTATCTCTATAGATCTTGATTCCAAGAATGAATGCTGCTTCTCCCAAGTCTTTCATGGCAAAACACTTTCCAAGATGGGATTTTACATCTTGCAACATTGGAATGTGTTTTCCTATAATCAATATGTCATCTACATATAAGACAAGGAAAGTAACATTACTCCCACTAGCTTTGCGATATACACATGGCTCATCGGGATTCTGAACGAAACCAAACTTTTTGATTTCTTCATCAAACCGTTTATTTCAACTCCTCGATGCTTGCTTTAGTCCATAAATGGACCTTTGAAGCTTGCATACTTGGTTGGGATGTTTTGGATCAATGAACCCTTCAGGTTGATCCATATAGACTTCTTCATCCAAGTAACCATTTAAGAAGGCAGTCTTAACATCCATTTGCCATATCTCAAAGTCATAGTACGCTGCTATGGCTAAGAGAATCCTAATAGCTCTAATGTCTGCTACTGGTGAAAAGGTCTCATCATAGTCAACGCCAAAACGTTAAGTATAACCTTTCGCCACGAGACGAGCTTTATAGGTGTGTACATTTCCATCCATGTCGGTCTTCTTCTTGAAGAGCCATTTGCTCCCAACGGTTCTAGCGTTAGGAGGAAGATCAACCAGGGTCCAAACGTGGTTATCTTGCATGGATTTCATTTCCACATTCGCAGCTTCAAGCCAATTGTCAGATTCCGGATCTGATAATGCAGCTTTGAAGTTCGGAGGCTCATTGAGATCTCCTGATACGTTATCCTCGGATTCGACTAGACCAATCCATCTATCCGGTTCACGTACGACCCTTTCGGATCTACGAAGTGGAATCGCAACATCATCGACTTGAGGTTCATCTCTTTGAACATTTCCCCCCCCCCCAAGTTGATGATTGCTAGTTGTTTCAGAAGGTGACACATCTTCTAGTAGTTCTACAATTGATGTGTTGCAAACACATCCTATTTTTAGTGTCTTTTATATATTAGTTTGAGTTAGTTTGAGTCAGTTTTGCATTTGTTTTAAGTGTTTTATTAAAGTTAGAGTCCTTGAGTCTTTTATTTATGTTTTTGCAAGTTTTGTAGGTTTTTAATAAAGTCCCGAGGCATGAGAGAAGTTAAGAAGAAAAAAATGAAGAAGTGCTGAACAAGAGGGTCCAGGCGTATCGCCTGGAACCTAATGGACGATAAGCGATACGCTTGGGGAGTGAAGGTCAACCAAAGTCAAAGGCGGTGACGCCCGATTAAATTGTCGCCTAGCGGGTCCGCGCGTATCGCGCCCAAGTCTAAGGCTTCCAAGCGATACGCTTGGAGGTGTGTTTTCCGGAAAGATTGCTTAGTCGATATAAATTCGACTTTAGGGTTCTAATTCGAACAAAACACGACTTCCAGACGACAGAGGAGCGATCTGAGACGATTTTCAGAGCCAAGGAAGGTTACGATTCAAGGGGAAAGGCTGAAGATCAAGCATTCGACTTCGGTTACGTGTCGGGTTTTTCGTCTAACCTTTTGTCTTGTGATTATTTGCTACGTCTAGTCATGATTTCTGTTAAAGATTCAGTTTATATCTGTGTTCTTGATTGGATTATGTTTCTAGGCTAAACTTTTAGAACCACCTAGACTCATTGTGATGAATTTGATCTTTTGACGATTTCTATTCGGTTTTGACTTATTGATTGATGTTGCGATTCTATTAAATTCCATATATTGCCTTGATTGATGTATATGTGTATTATGATCAGTTTGTTAGTTGAGTGTTGATGCTTAATTTACCCGCGAATGTCTTTCGGTTTAGGTAGATTAACTAAAGTAGTTGACTTTAGGGTTGATTGCTAAAAGTGTAGTTAGGGTTTCCTTGACTATTGCATTAATAATTAATTGGTAATTTGGTTATAATGTGCTGCTAAACTGAAGACTTAAAAGGTATAGGTTTAACGGGTAGTTGGGTTGGTTAAAGTTCTAGGGTTGCATTATCTCAAAAGGAAGTGTCCTAGGGTTTTGTCTAGCTTGCTACTTCGTGTCATTCATGGTAATCGTTGGTAGCTCCGGTTAGTCTAGGTGTGCCTTAGGTATATCCGAGGGTGGCTAGGGTAATTGAAGTGGGAAGGACTTAAAAGGTGAACCCTTGTTCGAGCGTTAGAATCGTTGTCTAGGAAGGACTTAAAAGGTGAACTAGCCACCATCAGATTAGTCAAGCCGAGTGAAGTTGTCATTAGTGATTAGGATTCTGAGTCTAGGTGGTATCTTTCTCTGTCTCTGAAGGTTGTTTCTTGGTTGTTTGCTGTCCGTTTGTTAGTTGCGTGCTTTAGTTAATTTTAGTTAATCCAATTCTCAAATCATCCTCAAACCCAAACCAAATTACTCAGTATTTCCATTTCATAGGTCTAGGTTAAGTTTTGTTTTCATAGTGTCCTAGGTTCGATAATCCGGTCTTACCTTAGCTTTACTCCAATCCGACAGGTTCACTGCCTTAGGGTTCGGTTCGGTTTAGGTCATTTCGGTAAAATTAGGTGTGTCTTAGGTCTAGGTTTTAGGTCTATTTAATTAGAGTTTTTAGTGTCGTTCCGAGCACATCAAGTTTTTGGCGCCGTTGCCGGGGACACTTGGCAATAGCAAAATTAACTTAGGTCGTCGTTAGGAAATTTTGAGTCTTTTTGGTCTTCCCGTGTCTAGAGTTCTTAGGATTATTTTTTTCTTTAGTTTTCTTCGAGTCATTCCATCGTTTTATGCCACACACCCGTTCGCGAGGTCCCCCTGAGCTTACACCACTTTCTGATCCCGACGCGGACATTCGTGAGCGGTTCCGCCTTCTACGCACCGAGCTAGAGGCGTTCATCATTTCCACCACCACCCCTTCGAAACCATCCTCTTCATCTCCACGCGACACCAAACCCATTCCATTCCCTGATCTCACATCCATGGCGGCACGTCGCACCGTCCACGAGCAGGCGAGCGCCGGAGTCACCGAGGCCCGGTTCGCTATTGCACAGCCTGCTATTGCCAACACCGCGAATTGGCAAGTTCCGTCCCACGTCATCAACGCTTTGACGCACTCCATTCAGTTCCATGGACGTGAGGACGAAGATGCACCGACGCATATCTCCCGTTTCATTCGCATCTGCAACACGTTCGGACTCACCGGAGTCGCGAACGAAATCATCTATTTGCGTTTATTTCCATTCTCCCTTACGTCTCGAGCCGCCGAGTGGCTTGAGACGCTTCCGCCGAACTCGATCGCCACCTGGGACGATCTGATGTCAAAATTCCTGAAGAAATACCATCCTCCAGCCAAGGCTTCACGTACTCGGGAGGAAATCCACTCTTTCAAGATGGACCCCGATGAGCCTTATTCTGTTGCTTACGAAAGATTCAATACCCTTCTGAGTAGATGTCCGCAACACGGGTTGACGGACTGGGCGATCATAGAAAAGTTCTATAATGGACTTCCTTATTCTGTTCAGAAGGATTTCAATATTTCGGCTGGAGGGCATATGATGGAGAAGCTCACGGTCGATGAATGCAAACAACTGTTTGAGAGCTTCGCACTCGCTGAACAGCAGGCACCCGGAGGTCGGAGAGCCACTTTGGCCCCGACTCGATCCCTTGTTCCATCTACATCTACCCGGGGTGTCAATCACATTGGCTCAGAGACCATACCGCCTAGGGAGTTAGAAAACATTTATAAGACTTTAGAGGAAATCAAACTCCACATTAAAGCCAAATGTGAGCTGTGCAGAGGCACTCACGACACCCGAGACTGCCCGCTTGCTTCCGCTGAGCAAGTGGATTACATTGGAAACCGAAACCAGTTCGGTAATTCTTTCCAGTCTGGGTGGAGGAGTGGCCAAAATTCAGGATGGCGAGAGGGAGGTAACCCACCTGGTTATCCACCGAGGAATAACTATGGTGGAGGAGATGACGGGTTTGGTTTTAAGGAGGTGAGAGAGCTGATGACTAACCAGACCCAGATCCTACAGCAGATAGTGGCCAAGGATGAAGCTACACAGAAGAAGCTAGCGGAGCATGATACATTACTGAGGAATCAACAGGCTTCATTTTTGGATTTGCAGAGGTCAGTCGGTGACATAGCAAAGCAGCTGAAGGAGCTGAACAACCGAGGGGGTCAATTTTCCGGTAGCACCTATAAAAACCCCAATGCGTCGGTTAATGCTGTTACCACACGGAGTGGTCGAGTTCTAGAGAGTCCATCACCGGCGGTTGATGATGAGGAGCCGGTCGATGAGGAAATTGAGTTGGAGACGCCGGACGGGAGGGTGCACGAGAGCATAACGCCAGCGAGTACCGCACCGAACGTCGAGGCCGAGTTAGTTAAAGAGAAGCCATTGAAATGGGAGGCATTGCGTGAGAAGAAGAGAGTGAGATTCGCGCCCCAACCGATCACTGCTGATGATTTGAAGAAGGTTCCTTATCCTGAGAGGTTGGTCCAGCAGAAAAATGCGCGTGAGTATAGTCAATTTTTAGAGCTTCTTAAGCAACTTAGGGTTACTTTGCCTTTTACTGATGTTATTAAACAGATGCCTAAGTATGCTAAATTTCTAAAAGATATGTTAACTAATAAAAAGAAGCTTGAAAATTTTTCTGATGTTACACTTGATGCACAGTGTTCTGCTGTTGTTCAAAATAGGTTGCCTGAGAAATTGACTGATCCTGGTACCTTTACAATTCCGTGCTCATTTGGTGATTTATCTGTGACATGTGCTCTTGCTGATTTAGGTGCCTCCATTAATGTGATGCCTTATTCTGTTTTCATGCACTTAGGATTAGGAGAGTTAGAGCCGACTAGGATGACTATATCTTTAGCGGATAGGTCGGTGGTTAGACCCAAAGGAATAGTGGAGAATGTGCTTGTTCAAATTGATAAATTTTTATTCCCTATAGACTTTGTGGTAGTTGATTGTGCATATGATGCTAGTTGCCCTCTGATATTAGGTAGGCCTTTCCTTAGGACCGCCCGGGCGCTAGTTGATGTTTTCGCGGGAACCATTACCTTGAGGGTGGATGATGAGTCGGTTGAGTTTAAGGTGGGTAGGTCTAGTGACAAGCACAGCGAGTCCGTATACTTTTTAGGTTCTTTTATATCTTTGGTGGATAGTTGTGTTAGTTATGTCACTGGTGAGGACTTGGTAGTTGGGAATAGGTTGGAAGGTGAACGAGTAGTTGAGGATAAGTGTGGGGAGGATCCCGGGGGGTTAGATGTGTTGATCGATAAAAATGATATTTTTGACCCGTTAGTAAAACCCGGTAAGGAATTAGAGGTTGGAAAGTTGGTGGTAGTTAAGAGTAGTTGTAGGAAGCCCACACTTGATGATGTAGGTGAATTGGATAATAGGATTGTGCTTAGATCAAGTGTGGGGAGGTTGAATGTGGTTGCTAGTGAGAATGACCCGGACTTGAGGTTTCTAGTGAAGGTTAGATTTCTTCCGGGTCGATACAAGCATTGGAAGGTTAAAAGCTTGTTACCCTTGCTAAAGTTGGGTGCTTTATGGTTGAGGAAGTTAGTTGAGGGTAGGTTGGATCGAAACAGGGTGAAAACCGGTTGTTTTGTGTTGAGGGATGTGAAATCGAAGCCTCCGGATGGTTTGGGAGGTTTTGGTTCATTTTGGTGCTAAATGATTAAATTCCCGGTTTGTAAATTATTGTAGTTGTGTATTAATTTTTTTAGTTTTTGTGCCTTTTGCGTCTTTTGGTTTTGTGTTTTTTGTGTTCGCAGGTTATTCTAGAGATTCGAGCTATTGGAAATTTGAAGTTGTGCAGGTCAAAACTGCAGTTCTGGACTGAGTTTTCGACCAGGGAGCTGGTATGTGATAAGAGAGATAGATTATTTTTGAGGACTTAAATCTG
This sequence comes from Deinandra increscens subsp. villosa, assembly GCA_039602395.1. NCBI lineage: Eukaryota > Viridiplantae > Streptophyta > Magnoliopsida > Asterales > Asteraceae > Deinandra > Deinandra increscens. The sequence continues at coordinate 4,986,754 of JBCNJP010000023.1, forward strand.
AAGTTCCCTGGAAATCACGTTCCAAGCGTATCGCTTGGAGGATGGTTGGTGATAAGCGATACGCTTGATGCTTTGGCGGGCTGAATGTTTGAAGTTCCAGGCGTATCGCCTGGAAATTTCAAGGCTGTAGGCGATACGCCTAGGGGAGGTAAGTCAGAAATTTTTCAAATTTTTAATTTTTATTATTTCTGTCTACCGTCTTGGTGGTGGTTTGCTGCGGCTGATGTGCTGAGTCTCTGGAGTTTCAGGTGAACACGTTTCTACTTGTTTTGTTTTATTTTATTTTACTTCTGCTTTATTTTTGTTCCATTCCACATTGAGGGCAATGTGTGATTCAAGTGTGGGGATGGGATACTTTCGTCTTGAGTCTTGAGTCTTTTATTTTTGGTGTGTTGATTAATTCAGAAAAAAATTGAAAAAAAAATTGAAAAATTGTCAAAAATGTCTAAGATTCTGGCTGCAGTAAATGGGAAATGATAGTAAAACCAGGGATTGATGTCTATCTTGTGCTTAAGTGATAAATTGATAAATAATTTGGGAAAAGTGGATAAGTATGGTTGAATGGAAAGCATTACTAGTCTATGATGTGTCGGTAGGCCCAGCTGACCTAGGAGTAGCTTAAATAGCCTGTGTGTTTATTGTTGTATAAATATGCTAATCAGTCTGCTAGTGGGTTCCCATTTTAGGAGTGATAGGAATACTGAATCTGATGATTAGGAAGGAAGAGACCTCTTTAGGCTAGATACTCCTATGTCCTTAGAATTTCAATGAGCATGTAGTTAATAATTTGGTTAATGCATTTAGAGTGAAGGAGCAAAATACTCATGTACGAACTAAGGATAGTATCCCGTGGTAAGTACCTCTGATGATGTTCCGGATCTCGCGGGCAAAATACTCATGTATGATTTCGGGGGTAAGACCTTGTGAAAGAATACCTCTGGTGATGTCCGTTGGTATGTTAGGTAAAATTGACCAATTATAAAAAAAAAAAAAAAAAAAAAGAGGGAGAAAATGAGAAAAAGAAAAAAATTGTTAAGTAGTGAATAAATGCTCAAAAAGAAGTTGCAATATAAATAAGTTATTCTTCGGACATCTTAGTATCTCTTTTAAAGTGGGTTGGAGAATATAAAATTTAAATCATTATTGCCATTTGCTTTGACTGAATATGATTCGGTACTAGGTTGAACTAGAACTTTCTTTAGTGGGATCCATAGGCAGCTGAACTTATATCTGGTAATTTTATAAACACATGGGGGCGAAAGAAAAGGTTGGTGGTTGGGTTTAATCGGATAGAAATATCGACAATTGTAGTTAGGGTGTTATTACATTATGGAATGTGGAATTGTATGATGGACTGTTAATTGTGAAATGTTAAATGTTAGAGTCAGTTCCTGGTTATGATTCCATTGCGGTATTTTTCGAGGACGAAAAAAGAGTCAGTGTGGGGATGTTTGATGTGTTGCAAACACATCCTATTTTTAGTGTCTTTTATATATTAGTTTGAGTTAGTTTGAGTCAGTTTTGCATTTGTTTTAAGTGTTTTATTAAAGTTAGAGTCCTTGAGTCTTTTATTTATGTTTTTGCAAGTTTTGTAGGTTTTTAATAAAGTCCCGAGGCATGAGAGAAGTTAAGAAGAAAAAAATGAAGAAGTGCTGAACAAGAGGGTCCAGGCGTATCGCCTGGAACCTAATGGACGATAAGCGATACGCTTGGGGAGTGAAGGTCAACCAAAGTCAAAGGCGGTGACGCCCGATTAAATTGTCGCCTAGCGGGTCCGCGCGTATCGCGCCCAAGTCTAAGGCCTCCAAGCGATACGCTTGGAGGTGTGTTTTCCGGAAAGATTGCTTAGTCGATATAAATTCGACTTTAGGGTTCTAATTCGACACAACACGACTTCCAGACGACAGAGGAGCGATCTGAGACGATTTTCAGAGCCAAGGAAGGTTACGATTCAAGGGGAAAGGCTGAAGATCAAGCATTCGACTTCGGTTACGTGTCGGGTTTTTCGTCTAACCTTTTGTCTTGTGATTATTTGCTACGTCTAGTCATGATTTCTGTTAAAGATTCAGTTTATATCTGTGTTCTTGATTGGATTATGTTTCTAGGCTAAACTTTTAGAACCACCTAGACTCATTGTGATGAATTTGATCTTTTGACGATTTCTATTCGGTTTTGACTTATTGATTGATGTTGCGATTCTATTAAATTCCATATATTGCCTTGATTGATGTATATGTGTATTATGATCAGTTTGTTAGTTGAGTGTTGATGCTTAATTTACCCGCGAATGTCTTTCGGTTTAGGTAGATTAACTAAAGTAGTTGACTTTAGGGTTGATTGCTAAAGTGTAGTTAGGGTTTCCTTGACTATTGCATTAATAATTAATTGGTAATTTGGTTATAATGTGCTGCTAAACTGAAGACTTAAAAGGTATAGGTTTAACGGGTAGTTGGGTTGGTTAAAGTTCTAGGGTTGCATTATCTCAAAAGGAAGTGTCCTAGGGTTTTGTCTAGCTTGCTATTTCGTGTCATTCATGGTAATCGTTGGTAGCTCCGGTTAGTCTAGGTGTGCCTTAGGTATATCCGAGGGTGGCTAGGGTAATTGAAGTGGGAAGGACTTAAAAGGTGAACCCTTGTTCGAGCGTTAGAATCGTTGTCTAGGAAGGACTTAAAAGGTGAACTAGCCACCATCAGATTAGTCAAGCCGAGTGAAGTTGTCATTAGTGATTAGGATTCTGAGTCTAGGTGGTATCTTTCTCTGTCTCTGAAGGTTGTTTCTTGGTTGTTTGCTGTCCGTTTGTTAGTTGCGTGCTTTAGTTAATTTTAGTTAATCCAATTCTCAAATCATCCAAAAACCCAAACCAAATTACTCAGTATTTCCATTTCATAGGTCTAGGTTAAGTTTTGTTTTCATAGTGTCCT
>JBCNJP010000023.1:4990174-5018060 GCA_039602395.1 Deinandra increscens subsp. villosa
AATTCATTATTCATTTGTGTTCATATAGCCAATCCAATATAAACAGAAATTAAACACCATAAATATGAGTACTTGATTGCTAACGAACAAGCTATGAAAGATAATACTTGCTAAACTTTTTGTATACTTTACCTCTGTGAGTACTCCGTGTACTGGAACAAAATTATCAGAAGAAAGAAAAGACACCAAAATGCCGACAATTATCAGTTTGTATCTAGCACACTGCATTACAAACATCATTATTGCAACCAATGATAATACAACGGGTTATCTGAAACACAATATTATTGAGAAACCTTTTGCACAAGAGTTAAGAGGTGTGTTGTTGTCCTTTAGACTTTCAGCAAGGGCTCCCTTTATATTCATTGCTACATAGCTACAAATAGTAAACTTGAACTTTGCCATACCACCCGTATTAAAACTAACATTCAGAAAGACAAATGGTAAAATTTGATAAACAAATATTAATCACTTATTGCCATGTTATGGAAATTTGATATCTGGGACATGATGATTTGCACAAATCCAAAGGGCAACATAAAGGGATCATTACCTTGAAGAAGTGCCCTTTTTGTACAAGCCACATCGTGCCCTTTTTGTATAAAGGGAACACCTATCAAGTACATAAGAGATCATTACCTTGAAGAAGTGCAATTAAACTGAAGCTAAGATTGTATGATGAACTGGATAATTAAGTAATAGAAAAGAAAAAAAATACACAAAGCACATATACTACTCAAATGTTCGTGTATCTTTTGAATTTGACCCTCAAATTTAACACATTTACACTCAAAATATACTAACAGAACAAAAAACAAGTAGTACCAAAACCTAAAATCAAAGCTCTAATGATTAATGCATTTAGCTAAAACAAAAGGTGTGAAGAATCTGAAGATCACGTACCATAGTTAAATAAAAGAAAACATTGCAGGTGAGAGAATCGGGTTTAGGATCCACGAGAATTATTTTTAATTAAAATGGGTATTAAGGTTTAGGCGGGGAAAAAGAGTTAAGGTTGAATGAGAGACTGACACGTGTCCATAGATGTAATTGTTTATTAAAAGGTATAGATAGATTGGAACGTATATATTAAGAATCGAAACAGAAATCAAATGATCATGTATCAAACAAAATTACAAAGGAATTTAGGAAATACAAACAAGAAGAAAGATCACCCAGTTTCTGAGACGATTATCACTACTTAAGCAGCTAACAACCGATTTACAAACTAATTTCACTATCAGCCCTCCAAGATTGAACTTTGACACAAACAACCCTTATACTTTCAACCAGAAGTTAATATTGACCCAAACTCCCTTATTAAGTAGTTAACTCGGCCACATAAACGTTGACTGGCAACCCAATCTCCACTAACAATCTCACTAAAAAACTCACTATCACTAACAGTCTCCACCTTAATGTCAAGTTAACACTTAGAATTATTAACAGCAACCCAAAGTCAATCTGACAATGCTAAAACAATAACTCTACATTATCAAATACCAGTGATCCAAATGATTTATGCATCTAATGTGCAAAGCCACAGTTAGCAAAACTAGACAACTTAGTATATCATACTAATTGAATCAGTCAACCAATATTCAACAAGTCCAAGCAAAACTTGAACTTTGAGAAAAATAAAACCTTTGTTAACATGTTAGAGGCATTTTTCAGTGTGTCCACCTCCTTTATCACAAACTCTTTTGTCCTTAAAACATCTCTTATAAATTGTAATTTGACATTAATATGTTTAGTCCTCTCATGACGCACCTGATATTTGGTCAATTAGACTGCACTTTGATTATCACATAATACCACAACATAAACTGGACGTATTCCCAACTCAGTCAAGAACCCTCTAATCCAAATGCACTTTTTTGCAATTTTAGTCAATGCCACATACTCCGACTCAGTTGCTGAAAGAGGCACAATGTGCTGCAAACATGCTTTCTAACTTACCATAGAACCATGCACAGTAAAAGCATATCATGTTCTAGACTTAGCAGTATCCAAATCTCTTGCAAAGTTTGCATCACTATATCTTACTACAAAATAATCATCATGAGAGAAATCACCAAGTATTAAACCAACATTTCTGGTTCCTTACAAATATCTAAGAATCCATTGCACAATATTGCAATGATCCTTACGAGCATTAGAGATAAACCTACTAACCAGTTACACTGCATATCCTAAGTCAGACCTTGTGCAAGTCATACGATACACCAGGCTTCCCATAAGATTTGCATAAGGCATATGACTCATTGTATTCCTTTTCTTCAACTGTTTTAGGAGTATTTTCAAATGACAACTTGAAATGAGCAGCCAGAGGTGTACTTACAGATTTATAGTTAACCATATTGAAATTATTTAAAACCTTCTCAACATAGGATGACTAAGATAATTTCAACTGGCCTATACTTATGTCGCTGATTATTTCAATTCCCAATATCTTTCATGCAGGTCCAAGCTCTTTTATTTCAAACTCCCATTTAAGCATGTCTTTAGTTTCTTGAATAACTATGCTATCCTTACATACTAACAACATACAATCTACATAAAGAAGTAGATATATGTACTCATGATCATCATATTTCCTAAAATAGACACAATTGTCATAAAAACTTCTAGTAAACCCATGAGCAATCATATGCTCATCAAACCTAAGATACCACTGTCTTGGGGACTGTTTAAGCCATACAAGGACTTCAACAATAAACAGACCTCGTCTTCTTGACCTTGTACCTCAAATCCCTTTAGTCGACTCGTATAAATTTGTTCATCTAGATATCCATGTAAAAATGTTGTTTTCATATTCAACTGCTCTAACTCATAATTCGTAATTGTAGTAAGAGTTAATATTAATTTGATAGAGGTGTGCTTTACCACAGGAGGGAATATCTCATGAAAATCAACTCCTGGATTTTGAATAAACCCTTTTGGCCACCAGCCTTGCCTTGTACCTATGCATCTTAGCATTCCTTTATCTTATATAACCACTTACAAGATACCAACTTTTGATTACAAGGCTTATTAATAAGTGTCAAAGTACGATTCAGATTCAAAGAGTCCATCTCTTCCTCCGTTGCTTTAATCCACTTCCCTTTATCAATGGATGATATGGCATCTTCAAAGGAAATATGTTCATTAGAACTCTCTTATTCTGCCACATTAAACACAAAAGCAAACATGTCTTGACTGGTTCTAAACCTGGCAGGTGGCACTATATGCCCTCTTCCTCTAACCCTTGCAAAAGAATAACTTGTAGAAGGACATTGACCTTCAATTGGTACATTAGAAACTGGTGTACTTGTGTCATCATTACTAGCACTCTCCACCTGCTCCACCTCAATTTGAGCACCCTTATCTTCCTCTTTACTACTGCCATTGTCACCTATCACATCCCTATACATCTCATCTTCCTTGAACACAACATTTCTTCTCAACAAAATCTAGGACTACCCTTATCAAGACCCTATAGCCTACGGCCCTTGACACCCTCTAGATATCCTTACATAATGCATCTTTGAGCTTTTGGTTCAAGCTTACCTTGACTCATGTGAGAGTATGCCAAACAACCAAATACCTTCAAATCATTATAATCGATAGGTGTTCCAGACCATTTCTCCATAGGCACCATCATACCAATGGCTGATAATGGTGATCAATTAATCAAATGTACAGCTGTTGACACTGCCTCAGCCAAGAATGTTTTTGGCAATCCTTATGAATGCATCATGCACCATATTGGTCCTATTTATCCTTTCTGCCAAACCATTCTATTGTGGCGCTGAAGTTGTCAAACAACCCCTTAGTAATTATTTTCTTATATACGTTTATATGTTTTTTTTTTGTTTTTTTTAGAAAACTATATATATTTTTCCTTTTTAGGTTTTTTCCGCCGTTATTCGTAGTATCACATATGCACTTTCTTTGAATATATCTTTTTCTAAATCATGTCGACCTCCGCCGCGTGGTATTTACCTTTTGTAACTCTGATATGATTTTGCTTTCAATGTAGCGGCATAGATTTTTTAAGAACGAGTCATGCACCATGTAAGATTTTATTAATTACTATTTCATGTGCCAATGGTATTTCTGTTGCTATTATTTCTTGTGTTTTAATTTTCGTTACTTTTTGTATTTTACGTTTAGGTTTATTCTATTTGCCCACTTACTTTTTTTCTTTTTTTCATTTTGGCAACATTTGTTTTTCTTTTCAGAATAGTACACTTTCACAATTTTATTTTATTTTTGAAACATAGCTTTGTCTTTTTATATAAAACGTCCCACAATCGTAATATGCTAATATTTTTTTTCTATTTTTACTATGCTACGTTTTGCTATCAATGTTATGATGATATACATTTTTTTACTATCAAACCGTATTACATTTTCTCCAAGCAAGATTTTGGCGATTGACATGGAAAAAGGAGCTAGCTACGGTGGTTGAGGTTCGGGAACAACAACGCTTATTGGATCTGATATCGCTCGTCCAAATCACTGATGTTGAAGACGGATGGAGATGGGTTCTGATGGAGACCAACAGTTTACAGTCAAAGATTTCAGAAAAGCATACCAGCGGCATTCGTTTCCTGTTCCTTTTTATCCTTATGGGTGGCATAAATGGATACCGATTAAAGTTAATGTCTTGTGTTGGCGTGCGGAGATGGGTAGATTGCCTACTATGGAAGCCCTTCAAAAGCGTAATATTGTCTGTTTAAATTCCTTGTGCAGATTATGTGGTGAGCATGAGGAAACTGTATTGCACTTGTTCTTGGAATGCACTCTTGTGGCTGAATTTTGGGAGTTATTTACTAGCTGGTGTAATATTCCAAGGATGATTGTCTTCACAATCCGGGATTTTTTTGAGGAACCAGTTAGGAGCAGGGGAAGTCGTCTCAAAGATAAACTTATTGGTGCTAATATTCGGATTGCATTGTGGTGTTTGTGGAAGACTCGTAATGATGCGATGTTTCGGAACGACAAGCCAACGGCGGAACGGGTGCTCGATATGACCAAATCGATTGGATTTTTTTGGGTTCGTAATAGAATGAGAAGGAATAAAGTAGATTGGGTTCAATGGTGTACGTTTGATGTAGGTTAGTTGAGACCTAGGTGCTGTGTTTCTCGTATTTTTTTGTTTGTTTGGTGGTGTTTTCCGGGGTTTTAGCTTCTTGCCATCCCTTTTTTAATAAATTTTGCCCTTCCAAAAAAAAACATTTTATTAGTTAGTTAATGCTCTGACACAAGGTAAAGGGTTGTCAAAAAATAATTTAAACACACCTAGAAAAAAAATAGGCCTATAGAACTCCGACTATAACTATTATCTTGTTTGCCCTCAGCAAACCCTAAATTTAATTGGCTTTTCTCTACAAATCAACAAACCTCTCAAGTTTCATCAACAACAATTCATGGCGAACGGAAACAACAAGGATTCAATGGCCGTTAACAAGAATCAAGTCACAGAGTTCGTGATCAAATGCAAACAAATCGAAACCAACTTCAAGAACTGGCTAGCCAATCCGCCGTTAATAGTAGATCGAGGCGGCCATCGCCACCGTCATTAACGGCCACCGTGGTGCCACCGCTAGTCTTTTGTTAGATGCTATTAACCTCTATTTCGGCTCTACTTTTCCCACTCTTCCACCGCAAGTCATCTCCTCAAAGGCTAATAATCTAGCAATACATTTGATCAGAGCGCGAAATGGTGCAATTTGGACCGGAGCTTATGCTGGTTTAACTTGTGTCGTGAAAAAGATACGAGGAAAGGAGGATGTTCAAACTAGGTTATCATGTTATTGTTTTATGATTATATTATAACAATGGAAAATTCTTTGTCCATTATGAAAAAAAAAGTCAAGCTTTTGTCTAATTGAAAAGTATGTTCATCAATATGTTTATGTTTTGCGTTTTTCCTCTCGTGTAGATTTTAGGTTAGTCTAACCGTATAATCATCCTATTAGATTTTGCCACGTAACACTTTTGACCATAAAAGTATGGTCTAATCGACCATAGTCAATGATTGTTCAACCATAAAAGTATGGTCGAATCTATCAAAAAACTATGGTCGAATCCTACGTGTCTTTTTTTATTGGTTCTAAAAAATGTGTAGTTGACATTAGTTATGGTCGATTAGACCATACTTTTATGGTCGAACAATCATTAGTTATGGTCGATTAGACCATACTTTTATGGTCAAAAGTGTTACGTGGCAAGATCTAATAGGATGGTTAACAGTTGGACTAACCTAAAATCTACGGGAGGGGAAGAACGCAAGACATGAACATAATGAGAAATAGGCTTTTCAAATGAACAAAAACTTGATTTTTTTTTTCTTTTCAAAATGGACATTATATGAATTTTCCCTTATAACAATTAATTACATGTTTTTTTATTAAGGAATTTGATTGGGAATGTTTTTTTCAGGATGATTGCAGGGTTTGGAGCCGGGGTGCTGTTCTCGATTGCTTGTCGTGATCCACCTGCGATGGTGATCGCGACTGGTGTTTTCTTTGCGCTTATGAAAGTTGGAATCGAGTTATTTGAATCAGAAAAGGATTAATTAAAAGGAAACGAAAACATTTTCGGATCGTCTCAACTCGTGTAGAAAATGATTCGTTACAAGTACTCGATCTATATATTTATCTGCACCTTGCAGGTAAAGGAGTCGTTCTTGCAGTAATGAAGATATCATATCAGATTAGTTATTTGAGCATTGGTTAAGATGTGAATTACATACTTTAATTTGACTGTTAAGGTATGGCATTGCTGATTTAGGGATATGTCTTGAAGCTATGTTTTTTTTTTAACACCAATTTATTCACCAGGAAAAAACGGAGACCTGGCCAGCAAGAAACTAGACCAAACCCCCATCCTGCTTTGATTTGCACACATCTTCACGGCTAACCCAATGAAATTTTCTTTTATCCCCACCCTCTCCCCATAGAAAATTAAATCTATTCTTTTCCAAAGCCTCGATCACATTTCTAGGAGCCCGATATAACAAAAAGAAATAGGTAGGAAGGCTATCAAGTACACTTTTAATAAGTACAAGACGTCCACCAAAAGAAAGCCATTTCGCCTTCCATCGTGATAATCTAGCTTGAAAAAGGTCCACAATACCTTGCCAATTAGGTCTCCGATTCATGTTGGCCCCAACCTTCAATCCTAAGTATGTGAACGGCAGGCACCCATCCACACACTTCATCCTCTGCGCCATTCTCTTAACCTCCTCTTGCTCCACATTCACACCATAAAGAGCACACATTTGGAAGTTCACTTTCATCCCTGAAATGAAATAAAAACATCGAAGAAGACGGATAATATTATTCACATTACTCACATCCCAATTCCCCATAAGCATGACATCATCCGCATAGAGTAAGTGAGTTAGCTAGGTAACTGAAATACCGTCTAAAATCCCCACCGAACTAGCTTTATTCACCATCCAATTGAATGCTTCCACGGCCACCAAAAAGAGATATGGAGATAAAGGGTCTCCTTGCCTCACCCTCCGAAAACAATTAAATTCTTTAGTCGGTGACCCATTTATGAGAACCGAAGCCTGAGCGGAACCAAGTATACCCTTCACCCAAAGCCGCCACTTCAAAGGAAACCTCATTTTTTCCAAAACCGAATCCACAAAATCCCACTCAAGGCAATCATAGGCTTTCCGGAAGTCCACTTGAAGCTATGTTACTTGTTCGTATAATAAATAGCATTGATTTGATAGCATGCATCTGGCACGTGTTACACTTTAGCTAGGTATAACTCTTCACGTGTTGTGATGGAAACATTAGCATTGTTACAAACAAGATGGTGACCCGCCCGCGCTTCGCGGCGGGCCACCCATTTTCTAAAACCCCGTGGCCAAAGTCGAAAACTCTAAAAGTGATTTAAAAGTTGACCACTTGCGCTCAAGTCTGAAAAAAATACCACATGTACATGACACGCGGCCTAACACCCATTTTTTAAAACGCTGTGAGCAAAGTCAAAAACTCTAAAAGTGGTCTGAAAGTTGACCACCGCGCGTTGCGGCGGGTCACCTTTTAACGACGCTTCGCGGCGGGCCACCCATTTTCCAAAACGCCATGGTCAAAGTCGAAAACTCTAAAAGTGAATTAAAAGTTAACCACGTGTCGTAAAAACATTGACCTAACACGTAGCCACGTATCGTCATACGTGACCTAACACATGACCACGTGTCGCAAAAGCATTGACCTATATATGACACGTGGACACGTGTCAGGCCACGTAACCAATCTTCCACGTAACCAATCTTTTATTGAATGAACATGACACGTGTCATGTTATTAGTGGTGGAACATGACACGTGTCATGTTCCTATTGGTCATCATATGAATAGTGGATTTTGAGTGTGGACCACCCATTTATTATTGTATATATATATATAATAGCATTCACATAATCACATTATAATAAAATGAATACATTTAAAAGGTATTAAGCATTCTAATAGTTTAGATATTATAATTCAGCAAAACAATTCACAGTATATTACTTCAGGTTTACTCCTCAGTATGACTGTATGTCTAGCCTATTTACTATTTCATATCAGGCTAATAAGAACAAAGGTGACACTAAGTTGCATAATATACACCACAAATTGCAAAACCTTTGATATGATCTTCCACAAGCTCCTACGGAACTATCCTAGCTAGTGGCATTCATATAAATTCAACTATAATCCATGCGAACTTCAATTTTAACAAGTTAATACAAGAATAGATTTGCACTTTACTTACATTTGCCCTCTTCAATATTTTTGTGTCAACTCAAGTTTATAAGTTCATATACAAATCACTGAGAGTTTATGTTAACTTGTTTCTACGTGATTAACATAGTGAAGTGATTCTTGTTAAGGTTATTAGTTAACCATGAAGCTAAAAGTGGTATCAGAGTGTTCGCTCTTGTCTTAAAAAAATTATTTTCTTCCAGAACTAATATTACTCACATCAACTCTTAAAATTTACCTGTTTTCCTTCAAAATTTCTCAACATGTCACTAAACAATCTGAATGATTATGAGAATGGGAGTATAGCACCAAACCACATATGCATGTTTACTCTCGATGACTTTGACATATGGAAGTTCAGGATGGAAGGGTTCATTCGATACCAGGACTACAAGATGTGGAGGTCCATAATCAAAGGCACTTATGTTCCAATTATTCCATCTGTTGCTGATGTATCTATGAAGATAGTTAAATAATTTCAAAGTACTCCGAAGAAGATCACAAGGCATGTGAGGTGGATTCCAAGACGGTGTGGCTACTGCAAACCTCTCTTCCTAACATAGAAGCTTTCCAGAATTGGAAAGTTAAACCAAATGAACCAACACAAGTGTTAGACGAGTCACCGACGTGTCGTCAGACCTGATTTGGGTTAGTTAGGTTGTCATACACTGTGGTCTCACATGCACTTCCATTTTAGGTGATTCTTAGAAAGTCATATTTGTTCGTTTTACAAACTCTTGCTAAGCTCTCAAATATGAGTTCTCAGACTCTCTCTCTCCCTCTCTATGTATCTCCTTAGGAGTGAAACATGCTACAAAGAGTCTAACTAGTTATAATGTTATATTACTTTCACTAATGTGCTGAACTCAACACATGGAAAGTCCTTATGATATCGAACTGTTAATTTCGTAGATAACGCGGTAATTCTGAGTAGTACTACTGGGTTTGATAGACCCCACCCCGCGTTAGTTGCTCTAACTCGACTAGAGTTCGAACGGATGTAGAATTAGCCTTACAGTATCACCATCGTTTGTGTTAGACATGGTGGAAGGCAGAACAAACATAAACAGTCAGCTTCGGTTGCGAAACACATAGTGATAGTTTTACATGGCCATGCTAGCTATAGCATGTCTTCACATGTATCTAGATACGGAGCACCAGCCTTTGCGCTGACACATATAGCATGTCTTCACATGTATCTAGATACGGAGCACGATTTGGCGGCATGCATTTCGTTGGGTCAATAAACGGTTTTTAAATCTTCAATGATTTATTTTCATAAAGGTTTTGGGCGCGTGTTTTGTGCATATTGTCAGGTTTAATTTACTTTTACGCTTCCGCAAAATTAAATAGTGTTTTCACAAAAGGGTTAAGTAAACCCAAATAGATTTTTTCAAGCTCATTTAGAGGTCGTTTGGTATGGCTAATGACTTTGGTCATGGTTTGTCACACATCCCATACAAGATCCTCGCAAGCGGATTTTAAGAGTATGACACATATTGCTCATATTGCTGAACAACGACATAATAGGTGTAAGCCCCGTCCCTTATATTCATCTTAATAGGCAATATAAATGCGTGAAAAAAAAATTCAATCTCTAGAATTAACACAGACCATGAAAATATGTTTCATTAAACATGACAAGTTTAACTAGATAATACGTGTCTCATATCAAAGTACGCTATAGGGTAATTCATCACATTTATAACCAAAACATTTTTCCAAATTTCCACTTGAAATCTCGGCTTGACCTTAACCCGACACCGCTAATCATCTGCCATTATTTACTAGTAACGTGTTAGCAAACAATGGTCTAATAATATTTATGACACACTAGAATGCTTGTAATAAGCAAAACAAGTAACATTTCAAAAATGGGTTCTAGGTGTATCGCCTAAACACCCCCTTGAAACAAGTGTATCGCATGTTTCTTCAGGTGAATTGCTTGTTTTGAGGCTTGGTTTTAGGCAACATGCCTAAAACCATATTTCCAGCGGCCAGCTTAAATTTTTCCAGTTTTCATACGTAGTCAAATTTTTACAGATTTTCAGTTTGGCTGTAAAAACTCCATTCTTTACCAATTCTTTTGACCATACTTGAACTAAGACAACAATAAATCAACTAAGCATAAATTCTCATCTATTTCTACGGATTCAACGTATGGGATTCAATTTACGAAATCCTAACTCGTTGACCCGTTTTCCGCCTTTTATGACGGATAACCAAATTGGCCATTTGTTACCCCTCCCACTTACCCCCTTTCTAGTGTTACCATACTAATTCTCCATTACAATCATATGATTACATTGAATGGAGAATTCACATTCGACAATACATTTCATTGATTCATCTAGCTTATTTCCTACGTATCATTATTCATAGCATAAATTTAATTACATTAAACTCACTTTTCACTCAAAGGTGCACACTTGAAATTATAACAAGTATAATTTCCATCTTACCCGAAGGTTCCTACTAATTTAGTCTTTCGACCAACATCTTACCCAACTGCGTCATTTTTCACCATCTTACCTAAACGGGTCATTTTTCCATCTTACCTAAACGGGTCATCTTTTCATCTTTCAAACCATGCTTACTCATTGGGTGTTTAACCCAAGCCATTATTATAATATACAATGAAAATGTGAAGTTTAATAGTGATCTTTTTGCTTCTTACAATTTGACCACAACATTTTGTTTTTATTAACACTTATAGTCCTTATTGACATATAGTATACTTTTTATTTTTTATAGTTTGGTCACAACACTTTGGAGCTTTGACGCTTTCTACCCCTTAAACTTTTACAATTTGTTTTTTTTTCTTTTAACGAAATAGTAAACTTTTGGTTTTCATAGTTGGGCCACTATATGTTTCATACTCTTACGTTTTGTATCCTTTAACTTTTAAAGTTTTTTTTTGTTTTAAGTTTTGTTGTCTTCTACTTTGGCCACGAAACTTTTAACTTTTCTACTTTCGTTTTTAGTATATTTTTATAGTTTTATATTTTCACTACAAGACTTTTAGACTTTTACGTTTTATACCCCTTAACTTTTTTACCCTCTAACTTTTAAAGTTTTTTTTTGTTTTAAGTTTTGTTTTCTTCTACTTTGGCCACGAAATTTTAAACTTTTCTACTTTCGTTTTTAGTATACTTTTATAGTTTTATACTTTCACCACGAGACTTTTAGACTTTTACGTTTTATACCCCTTAACTTAGTATATTTTTTATAGTTTTATACTTTCACCACGAGACTTTTAGACTTTTACGTTTTATACTCCTTAACTTTTTAACCCTCTAACTTTTAAAGTTTTTATTTTTGTTTTAAGTTTTTTTTGTCTTCTACTTTTGCCACGAAACTTTTAACTTTTCTACTTTCGCTTTTAGTATACTTCTATAGTTTTATACTTTCACCACGAGACTTTTAAACTTTTACGTTTTAGACCACTTAACTTTTTGACTTTCGTTCAGTATAGAAATTCAACCTCACAGCAACGCGCGGGGTGATAAACATCTCGTTATCATTATTGGGTGTTTAACCAAACCCACAATCATTGTCAATCATGTTTCGTACATCATAAGTAACATGATACGTACACACTTACTAATTAGGATATAGTTACCCACACTTAAAAATGAATAATCTACGCACCTCTTATGTTACCTCAAGAGTTTAGGCTTTAGCTTTCCCGTCACGTTGGTGGCTTGAGTCTCCAATTGCTACACCTATAATATCATGGTTATTAGATTAACCATGTAGGTTTACATACTTCATAAATGCTAACTCCACACTACCAATTTCGTTAGCAATGTTAGGCCTACTTAATTCTCTATTTTCATATACGCATTTCGTCAAACACTTGGTAAACATCATGTGATCTAGTCATTCCGCGGCATCCTATCATACCCTATTTACCAATTTACATCCACATTGCATATTACATCCTTTTCGCACAAAGAACTACATAACAAATTTTACTAGTTTCACTTAGACATTTTATCAAACACCTAATGTGAATTCATGGTGTTATAATTAACACATAGCATACAACCTACCCATTCACCCCATCTATGAACTTAAGTGTATATAATTCACAATTTAAGGAAAATTTAACAATTTCATCATACCACCCAGCTTCCTTATTGTCAAATTAGCCAAACCAAACCACCCATACTTATCAAAAATCCATATTCCATGTGATGGGTTCAGACTTCAGACCCCATCACAACTTCTAGCAAAATCATAAGAATATGAGCATGCAAGGTAAAATCAAAAGCATCATCTAGGCATAGGAACAAATATACAACAATCTCTACATCAATTTGACCTACAATGATACTCCACGAAATCAAAAAGCTTAAAAACCACTTAATAAAGGAAGTAAAGAACCCAGATTAGAAAGTAAAACCGTGATCTAGGAGACTCTCTATGCCCAAACTCGACTTCCCTCTTTTTAAATCTTTATTTAACTCGACAAAATCTCTAAAGTTTCTAAAATGTCATTTAGCCACGTTTCATGTCGAATTTTTATAAGTTGTTTCAAATAGTTATTATGGTTTTTAAAGGACCCCACTATTGCTTCCCTTCAAAAGACAACGTTTTCCATAAAGTCATAAACCGTAAATACGCAGGTTTTAGCCAATATCCATCGTCTATAAATTACACCCCAAAATATAAATCTCTCCTCAAATTACCACAACAAAATTTCATGGCTGAAGACAAAGAAAACCTTTCAATGCCGTTTAACAACAAAAACCCACTAAAACTCTTTTTAGCAACTAAATGGAAAGAGTTCCAGGCCAGCCTGAAAACCTTGCCGCCGGTACTGCTAGAGTCGGCCGTCGCCGCCGTCGACCGCGGCGTCCACGGCGCCGTCTTTAGTTACTATCTACAAACTGTTTCCGTCCTCGTGTTTGCTTCTTCCGCCGTTCCTCCGCCGCGATTCATCTCCCTGAAGGCCACTCAAAAAGCACGGTTGATGACGGCACGTGACATGGCGGTTTTGATGGGAACAGATGCGGGTGTGTCACGTGCCATGATAAGGATGCAAGGGAAGGAGAATCAGGATGTTCGGACCAGGTAGTCCTGTTTAATTAATTTACGATTATACTGTTTTTATTTTCTTATTACAAATTTACGTTTTTTTTTTTAATTTTTGGTGTGTTATTTTGCAGGATGGTTTCTGGGTTTATTGCTGGGGTGCTGTTCTCTATTGTGCGCCGTGAACCACCGGCGCGGGTTATCTTCAATGGTGTTTTGCTTGCCCTTGCAAAAAATCTGGAATCTTTAACTTTAAATCAAATCCGAAAGAAAGATATTTGAAAGGAAATGGGTTTTCGGGTGATCCGAATAACCGGGAAGAAAATGACCCGTTTTGACTTGACCCGTTTGAAGGTAATATGGGAGAACATTTTGAAGAAAGAAGCATGAAGAAGTGTAATTGTATTATGTGTTTGTGAATCAGTAATACTTTTGAGGTGTTATTGGTGTTTCATGTTTATGAATCTGATTTTTGGGTTAAATATGGGTATTTTGAAGTTATGAATTGTAAGTGTGGATAAGATGTGATAATTTGATGTTTTAAATAGGTTCTTCATTTTACCTTCTAAAGCATGTTTTATTTAAGTTTGGGTTATGCTCGTTTATTATTAAAATATTCTATTTATATACTTTAATAATTAAACTTTTATATATTTATAATTTTATTTTTACATATATTATAATACATATTATATAATGAACATAGTCAGATTTCATTGAATCACAAAATTAACGTACAAGACTTAAGTAACTGCGCAGGAAAGAAGGACAACAAGTTGCGCCGTCAGTCCCTTTTGAATAGCAAACCCTAGACGTATAAAGACAATATTCTTCAATCTAGAGGTTGCGATGTTCCCATACATAACCTTTTGGATCCGTTTCAACATGACAGCTGCCTCCGACTCAAGGTGACCAAAGGTATCAAAAGCGAAGAGAACAAACACGTGTTGATTTTCGATGCACGCTTTCTCGTGTTTGTTCACCTTCCCAGCAGCCGCTCTGGACACGTGTTGCTTTCCATTCTGCCACCCATACACAAGTATGTCGGCTGGTCTGAGGGTCGAGCGTCCGTCCAAGGGGTTAGACAGAAAGTTATCCGGAGCTTCTTTCTTGGCCGATATCCCAGCCCGCCTGAAAATGTCAAACAGGACGTCTCGAACCAGATCGTGTCGATATTTAAACCCCGGGAGCTCTTTGCAGTGAGCGGTGTGCTCCCCGAATGAATCCATACACGTCTTGTTACAGACGGGTCATTTTTTGTCAACGGGCAACAGAGGGACCATGAGCCGATACTTGAGAATTGTATAATTATTTTATCATATGTATATGTGTAATAATAATTATTTTTCTACAATATATTTAATAAATAAAATAAAAAATTTCTTAAGGCTTGTGAGCTGACTCGAACTCAAATTCGTCTAATAAACAAAATATATATTAGGGGCTTGAACTTGGCTCAAGCTCAATAAAGATCGACTCTTTTTAAGTTTCCTTTTCAAGTTAATCTAGAGTAGTTTGCAAAGTGAATGATCTTTACACCCCTAGTACTACTATAAACAAAAAGAATATTATATAAAAATTTATTTTTAATTTAAAGATTGATTGACTGAAATGGTGAGCATGACTGCCTAGGATTGATAATTTAGTGACGGTTTGAAGTTGAGGGGCCCCTATCAACTTTTTATTTCCAAGGTTGATGGTAAACGGTTTTTATTCATCAGTTTTAATGGACTTCAGCGGCGGATGTTTGGGCGATTTTCTGCTTAGTTTTTTTATTCAACTTCAAAAACAAAATAGTGAAAATACATAAGGAAATGAGAGTAACTATTTGCATCAAATCAAGGAGATCATGGGTTTATGAAATAAACCTAAAATAACTAGAAATTCTAAAGTTACGATTGCATATTTGCATGGAACTGAAATGATGGAGTAGTGAGTAGTGGCTGCAATTCTTGGACTTTATAGATGGTTGTAGCTACTAGCTAGTGATGGGCCTTCTCGTATTATCATACATTATAGGGTTCTTCAAGGAATCAAATTTCAAAGACTTGAAGTAACCGAATTGAGTTATTCAAATTTTAGTTTTTAAAACCATTCGAACAATTCGATACGAATTCGAAATACGAATCTCATTAAAATTCGATTTGATTTGTATTCACTTTTCGAATTCGAATGGAATATTAATCAAATACGAATGAATTCAAAAGTATTTGATTAAGAAAATACAAATCTATAAAACTAATAAACGGCGAACATAAGTGACAAAAATTATACTTTGACATTCAAACTGGAAATGTTCAAATTAGACAAAGTAACTTAACATTCAAAATAATCGTATTTAAAGCAACTTTGCTAAGTCATTATTATGGTGGCCAACTTATCATTCATAACAAACAACTTTAATATCTCTAAAACACACATGATTTATAATTTTATTATACATCCAAATAACAAAATAATTATAGTACATAATACCATTAAGTCATTTAAAAAGATGACGAAGATCGAGTGACTCCACATACTACCATGTTTTGAGACATGAGTTAGAGAACGAATGCTTTCAAATTAGAATATATGTATGAATATTTATATTTTTTATATACATATTAAATGTATAATATATACATATATATATGGATATTTATTAGAATTCGGAATAAAACTCGAATTTATAATTGATTCGAGTTCGATTAGAAATTCGAATTCAAAAATCAAATCGAATCAAACTCAAATTTGAAATTTCGAATCGAACTTTGAACATGTGATTTTCAAACCAAATAGAATCAAACTTTAATTTTTTTTTAATCTAATTCAAATATTGGACACACATATCACACATGAACCCTTGTTTTTGTTATCTCCACTAAAATATAACTAATGGGCCACCGTTTATATGATAAAGAAGATAATGTTGGTTCTTACACGTCAAATGCACCAATATTATGTACAAACCCCGCCTATAACAATTTTTTTTTGACCGGTACCCCCGTATTGAATCTTTTATGTACCTAAAGTAGAGGTGTAAATCCTTAACCGGTTACTAGTAACTAATTTCTCTAACCGATCCTAACTGGTTACTAACCGATTCTAACAACACGTTACTAACCGGTTAAAGGTTTTCAAACACTAACCGGTTAGTGTTTATACACATAGATATACACTAATACACATGCATATAAATATAGACTAACACACACACACATATATATATATATATACACTAATACATATACATATACACATACATATATATAGACTAATATAAATACATTTAAAAAAATGTCTATGTTCGTAATATTTTGTCTAGAGCCCCTTTGTATTTGTAATACTTTTAGTTATATGTATTACATACTTTTTCATTTAACTATAAAGACACACACACGATTCAATGAAAAGTATTTTATTAGTTTATATAATGTTTTTAACGAGTACAATATTAATAGTGCTAACTGGTACCTGACAGGTTATGGCTAGTAACCAGTTAGGTTACTAACCATGCCCGGTTAGATCAGTTAGAGATTTTAGGCTCAGTAAACGTTAGGCCAATAACCGATTTAGCCAAAAACCAGTTTGATTACCAACCGATTACTGAAAATAACCAATTTTTGCACCTCCAACCTCAAGTAAATCCTGTATGAAAAAAAAGGCTAGTTTTTCCTTAAGTGAAACTCAGGACAAAACATTTTATTTTATTTCCCTTTCCTTCCTTAAGTGAAACTCAGAAACAAAAAAAGTTTTACATTTCTTTTCCATTCCTTTCTTTTAACTCCATAAGTGAACTCGGGAACACCGTGTTAGAGTCACATCTGGGTATTAAAATAGGGGTGCAAAAGAGTTGAGTCGAGCTTAGCTCGTGAGAAATTAATTAAGCTCGGACGCAACTCATTTATTATTTACATGTATCGCCCCTCCCATGAATTGTAGTGGTTCCCCCCTGAAATGTGTGGTTGAGATTTAGTTCTCAAAAGTTCTCAAAAGAAAAAGTTCTCATTTGAACCTAACCCTATATATATATATATATATTGGGTTAGGTTCAAAACGAGAACCAATTGCTTTTGAGAACTTTTGAGAACCATTTTGGGCCACTAATTTTAGATGGGGACCACTCAAATTCATGGGAGGATTTCCCTATAGATAACTAGTGGCTCATAATGGTTCTCAAAAGTTCTCAAAACCAATTGGTTCTCAAATGATCCTCTCTCTATATAGGGTTAGGTTCTCAAATGATCCTCTCCATATATATATATATATATATATATATATATATATATATATAGTGAAAAGTTCATTGTAGACACCCCATAAGTGTAGACAGGTAGACACTTTTTTTCACCATTAGATCTCGTGATCTAATGGTTATGATTAATTTCTTTTTTCTTTTTTTTCCTTTTTCTCATTGTTCAAAAAATTTCACATGTGAAAACACATGTGAAATAAAGTAATTTCATATATGAAATAGGGTGTCTACCTGTCTACACTTATGGGGGTGTGCTACAATGAACCTCACCTATATATATATATATATATATATATATATATATATATATATAGGGGATGGTTATGGTGAAAACCACTCCGAGTTGGGAAAACTTTGAAAACTCTTCAAAAACGGGGCCAAAAAGTTTTTTTTTTCCTTTAATTTTTTTATGGTGATTCTTTAGGTTATAGGCTATCCATAGATGGAAAAAAAATCAAAAAACCGCCTCGGGGATTTTTTTTTAAAAATGTAACAAGTTTTGTTGTTACATATGTAACAAACATATGTACAGAGTGTTACATATGTAACAAGGCCGTTTTTTGAGATTTTTTTTAAAAATATCCCCGAGGCGTTTTTTTTATTTTTTTTCACCTAGGGGTAGCCTATAACCTAAAGAATCACCATAAAAAAAATAAAGGAAAAAAAAACTTTTTGACCCCGTTTTTGAAGAGTTTTCAAAGTTTTCCCAACTCGGAGTGGTTTTCATTTTACCCTTCCTCTATATATATATATATATATATATATATATAGGGTTAGGTTCGAAATGAGAACTTTTTGTTTTGAGAATTTTTGAGAACTAAATCTCCACCACTAATTTTAGTTGGGGACCACTACAATTCATGGGAGGGGGTATCATGTAAATACAACTAGTGGCTTAAAATGGTTCTCAAAAGTTCCTTCAAACCAATTAGTTCTCAAATGATCATCTCTATATATATATATATATATATATATATATATATATATATATATATATATAGGGGAAGGATCAAATAAAAACAAGATGTTATTGCGAAAACACGAAAACAAATATTAAAACCTCTATAACTTCCTCATACGTTAATAATTTTTTAAAAAATTTGCACCAAAAGTCTTAAAATTATGTCACCTTTAATTCTGGGAAAAAAAATTAAACATATAAAATTTCGTGATTTTTTTTTATTATTGCACATGTGCAATAATACGTATTAATTATATTACACATGTGCAATATTAACAAAAAAACATTAATTTTTTTTAAAATTTTTTCAACAATTAAAGATAACAGAATTATAAGATCTATGGTATAATTTTTTATCAAAAATATTAACGTATGAAAAAATTATAGAGGTTTTAATATTATTGCACATGTGCAATAATAATTTTTTATTGCACATGTGCAATAATAAATTTTTTTTAAAAACGTAGATTTTTTTTTAATTTTCTCCAGAATTAAAGATAAAAGAATTATAAGATTTATAGTGCGATTTTTTATAAAAAATTTTAACATATGAAAAAGTTATAAAGGTTTTAATATTATTGCATATGTGCAATAATAATAATAAAAAATTTATTGCACCTGTGCAATAATAATTTTTAAAAAAATTTTGATTTTTTTTAAATTTTTTTCCAGAAATAAAGTTAACATAATTTTAAGGATTTTGGTGCAAAATTTTTTAAAAAATATTAACGTATGAAAAAGTTATAAAGGTTTTAATATTTGTTTTCGTGTTTTCGCAATAAAAGTTGTTTTCACATGATTCTTACCCTATATATATATATATATATATATATATATATATATATACTAGTGGGGTACCCGCGCGTTGCGGCGGGCGACAGTTTATAGCGCGTTATTTGTCTTTTGTTAGCAATGTAGCGGCAACGACAACAATTTACAACGCGATATTCATTTTTTTTAGTTTATCAATCCTCATATGATATATTGTATTGTACGTTTGCTAATTTTCTCATTGGTAGCATGGGTGTAGTTTATCTATGTTATTAGCAGGGGCAGTACTCGCTTGGTTCCAGGGGTGATCGTGCACCACCTCAATTTTATATGCGCAGTCGATTTTTTTATTTATTTTTTAATTTTATATGTGTGTGTGCACCCCCTAAAGGGATTGGGCGGACCTCCTTAAATATTTTCTAGTTCCGCCATTGGTTATGAGCCTTGGAAATCTCAACTAAATAATAATGAACACACAAAGAAGGTTGGGTAATTGGTTATAAAAATAGAAATTTAAAAATAAATATCCAAATATATGAAATAATAAAATGTAAGTAATAAATAATTAAAAATAAACATGTCAACTACTTCCATTGTGAAAAACAATAGTTTTTATTACAAGGCTTACATATCTCAAAAGTCTCATCATCATGGTTTGACATTTTGACTACCATTCTTGATCAAAATTTTAATAAAACTGAATTAAAAAACATTTTTATACTCGTTCATTTAATGATTCTTGACATCTTAGCTATGATGTATTATACCAAAAAGTGTTGTCTTTTCAAAGATGAGATATAATTATTATAAATTTTGCACATTATATCAAATTATATCGTTTGCTTGAAAGCTTAGGATTTTTTTTAATTATTAGATTTCTAAAACATGCTGCTCGTAAGCAAGATGTATCGACAATATTGTAATTTCGCAATTCATGTCATGTCATTAATTATTTATTAAAAGTGGCTGGTTTTATGTGTTCAGTGATAAGGCTCTTTATTACAACTTACCTGTGTCGAAATACCCAGTTTACTCATTTTTATCTATCAATTACTTTTAGAGTTAATTATAGATATAGTCGCTGTGGTTTTATCAAATTGCGAGTCCTCAAGTTTCAAAAATTGCAAGGATAATTCAAAGAAATGTGGCATGGTTGGGGTTCAGTCGCTGGTTCAAACTCCCGTTTGTTTTCAAGGTTAATTAACAATCTTTGAGGGCAAATGATTGTTTTTCATTTCTCTACAATGTATACATATAATAAGCCAGCTGCTTAAGATGGCACAAAAAAGTATCAGAATAAGCATTTGCATCTTTGGAAAAATAGATTTAGAGGGTTGTATTGATTAGCAGACTTATGGGTGACATGGAACTTGATTGGCCCATACCCATTTTGATTAAAAATATTGGTTAAAAGCGTTTGACTGTATGATGCACAAAAACGACAAATATCAACTCATTTAAGATGAGCATAAGACATATTTGATCTTCTTCTACATAGATTACACCCTGTTATGAAGGAGCAGTGGACCCGCCTCAAGTTTAAGAAAAATAACTTCTCTCAGTGCTTCATTCTGAGATGTGAAACAAAAGCAACCACGTCTATGCAGTTAGCCTGTAAAGTTTCCACATGAAAACAACAATTAACATGTCATAAAACTATATATTAAATCAAAGATAATTTTAACTAAACATGAACAAATTAAAAAACCTTGATGGATATAACAAAGTAGCATCCTGCTTTCAAGAAATATGATGCATTTAGTGCTAAAACCCTTGCCTGCATGGAGAGACAAGAATTTGGAAATTTATATTAGTTGTGATATACAAATAAGTTGTAAAATTTGGATAAAATTTTACCAAACCAAGATTTAAAACCAAATAGAAAACAGCAGCCATCACTTAAAAGTTGTAGGTTATAGCATCAGAAACTCAATTTCTGCATCACTTGTGACATCTTGAAGGGGAATCCGAGTTAATGATCATCATGTATTTAAATTTAGAATACTAATACCAGCTTTGGAAGTGCATCACTTGTGACGCATAAGGATTTAGACATTCTTAGAAGCTATGCAGTTTAGGAAGTGTTGTGAAACTTTCAAGCAACCTGCAGATTAACATCAGATGATTACTTTAACCAAGAGCAGAAAAAATCTACAAATAACTAAAGAATTGCCCAGAATGTGGGTGAAGCAGAGAATATCAACTATTATAATGTAGCCTTTCTCATGTGATACAGATTGACAGAAGTTGCCATTTTACCTGTTAACTCGTTGAAATCAAGAAACACCCCTGCACCCTCACCCCTGCATCTTCGTAACATACTGAACCAACCAACATCAAGAAACACCCCTACGCCCTCACCACATAACCAAAAGAGGCAATATAAAGGTTATGAAGTTTAAGTTATAAACAACCAAATCAAAATCATACCTCCGAGTTTAATTAATCCGACTTTCTAAACTTGCATTTTCTTTCTAAACTTGCATTTTCTATAACTTGATGATAAATGACAGTTAGTATTCATAACAATTGTAATACAATTATAAGGTTGTTAGTAAGCCATAATTAGAGCCAAAACTTTTGATGTAGTTAATATATCAACAACATTGATAAAATCATGAGAATAAACCTCCTTGTGGGCTGTTCTGCAAGGGCGTTCTTTGGTGTTTCATGCTAAAACAGAACAATGACTTTAATGGCTTGAGATGCATTCTTGGAGAAATGATTGATCAAGGACATATAAATCCAATGTGTACCTTTAATGAATACCACGTCCTTCCTGCCAGCTTAAATATTAACCAAGAGCAATTTATTCAAATGATTATTAGCAGCAAGCCAGGTCATATGATTAGTAGACAAATAGTGACCAGAATCATACATCAAAATATTCATTTTCAAAATATAATTCAACCCAAGATTTAGTTATAGCAATAGCTTATTGAAACATGATTTTGGCCTAACGTTGAGTTAACAATAACATATACCATCATTTCAAGTTAAAAATGGAGATATGAAAGATACCATAATGGAGCAGAAACCATGACTCTAGCAGCCTTAAGCCTCATATTGAAGCTTCTTAACTTACCCACTTGGCTAACCTATTCTTAATATGTGGTTATAAAACTTGATTAGAGAGTTTGACCCAAATATATATTTTGGCTCATTAACTTATCCACTTGACCACCTGTTTTCATCCATCCTCCGCACAATGTAATTTCTCTGTTGTACACGTAGCCTAAGAATTATCATGCCTAGGATGATCAGGTTTTTGTATAATTCTGACAATAAATGATGTGTTGCAAACACATCCTGTTTTCATATGTCTTTTATTATGTTTTTTGAGTCAAATTGAGTCGGTTTTGCTTGGTTTAAATTGTTTTTATTTAAGTTTGGTCCTTGAGTCTTTTATTTATGTTTTCACAAGTTTTACAGGAGTTTGGTGAATTCCCGAGGCCGCGAGAGAGATGTGAAAGAATAGAAGAAAAATAAAGGACAAGTGTTGAACAAGATGTCCCAGGCGTATCGCCTGTGACTTGAGTATCTCTACGCGATACGCATGGACGGGAAAGTCAAGGGAAGTCAAAGTCGGTGAAACCCGACTGTTTTGTCGCGTAGCAAGCCCTAGGCGTATCGCCTGGGAGAAATAGGGCAGTAGGCGATACGCCTACATCCTAAAAACCCGCAGAAAAGGATTTGGCCTATAAAATTGATTTTTAGGGTTTTCATTCGACACTTTTCGACTGGTGGCCGATCTCAGAGATCAGAGGGGTAATTTTCAAGAGGAGAGAAGGGCTGGAATCATTCGGAAACATCAAGGGTCAAGCAATCAACGTCGATTTCATATCCGGTTTTTCTGATTATTCTTGTTCTTTAATTGTTGAACCCTAAAACCATGCTTATGATTGAATTTACAGACTTTGTGTTTGATTTGTTTGTTTTCATGGTGGTAGGCTAAATAATTGCTACCACCTAGACTGATTTGATGATCAATTGATGTTTGCTACTATACTTGGTTTATGATTACTTGATTGATGTTATGTTTCTATTCAATTCCATTGTTGACATGATTGTATGCGTATGACCACTAGAGTTAGGGTTTGAATTGATTTACTAAACTGCTTAGCCTGCGAATGTCTTTCGGTTTGGGTTGGGTAATCGGTTGCGTGACTGTGTGTTTGTGATTGATTTGATTATCTGTCTTGATTATCATAGTTTAGTATTTTAGTGAATTCCCTGATTCTTGTGTGTTGCCCTAGTTAGACAAGCCGGAAGGTGATAGCTAGGTCGGGTAGTCGGGTTGGCTAGTGGATTAGGATCACATCGCCATCGGGAGAGGGATGCCCTAGGAAGTTAGTTAGCTTGCTATTCCGTGTCAGTTGTGTTGATTAGTGGTAGTTCCTGCTAGCTTAAGGTGCCTAAGATTGTTTCGAGGGTGGTTAGGTCTAGTTGAGGTTGGATGTACCCGAAAGGTGAACTCCTGTCCGAACGTTAGGAACATTTGCTAAGAAGGACTTAAAAGGTGAATTAGCTGCCATCAGAGTAGTTATAGCCAAGTAGGGTAGTTAGCGTTGATTGGGATTCTAGGTCTGGGTGGTGCCTCTCTATCATTGTTTGTTTTCCTGAAGGTCCTTGCTTTCGGTTATTAGTTGATAGTCAGTTAGTTAGTTAGTTAGTTAATTTAGTTAAAACCAATCTCAATTCAAAAACCCCAAATTACTCAGTATTTCCATTTCTTAGGTCCTAAGTTAGTTTTGTCTATAGAGTGTCTCTAGGGTTCGATATTCCCGGTCTTGCCTTAGCTTTACTACTAATCCGACAGGTACACTTGCCTTAGGGTTCGGTTCAGTTTTAGGTGTTTTCGGTAAAATTTAGGTGTGTCTAGGTCTAGGTTTAGGTCTAGGTTTTAATTAGCATTTTTAGGTACGTTCCGAACACATCAATAAAACACACTCTTTATAATGACAACCAAAATCAAGTTTGAATTAGAATAGCAACATCCGAACACCCCGCTAATCTTGTACCTACAGTAAATGTAATAGTAGAAAATACCTCATTTTTGGAGTAGACCCAAACACGCTTCCTCCAATCTTGAAATTTACACCACATATGTCCTCCGAACTCCACAGCTCTCCTAGCAATTTCCTTGCCTGAAATTTGCATGCAATGCACAAAATATAAATCAACAACTCCGGAACTAAACATAACTTTTTCTGGGGAGCGGTATGATGTTTATCTCCTAATGTATTTTAGATGACCATATGTCTCAAGAACAATCACGTTATGTATTCTAAATGGCACAGTTCTTGAAAACACATGCACTAACTTGGATTATAAAGTTCATCAATGCACATGTTACATCTATAGGAAACACAATAGCAAGAAATCAACATTCGAAGCTAGTTATGAACATGATATAATATTACTTGATTGAAAATTGTTCTTTGAAATGGGTTTTTATCTTCATGTAACTGACAAAAAATGATAAAAGCTAGTTATGAACATGATATAATATTACCTTAATACTAAATTAACGGTATACGATAACAGATTATGAAGTTCACAAACTGAGCAACATTGACTAATTCAAAATAGCAAAAAATACTCGACAAATTGAAAGCAAAAAATAGGGATTCTCTGAAATAGCAAAGATCATACCAAAAGTCCATCAGAGCAAGATTTGGAGTCAAAATTCGTAGAACCTAACCTGAACCAAACTTTATTTGGTTGAATCTCGAGCATGTAAGTCCCAATCAGAGTTGCCGATTGAAATTGACAAGAAAGAACATCTGTGTACCAACAAGAAAGAAAGATGGTGGATTCAACCAAAATCAGAGTCGAAATACATCTGAACCTAATCGTTGAAAATGAGAAGAATGTGAAGCTAAAAAGAGTGACGGAAAGTGGGTTCTTACCAAAATCAGAGTCGAAATACATCTGATGTTTACCGACCCATACCGATTGTAACTTTTAGTATGTGACCTAATTGATGTTTGACGACGAATAATCAGCAAACTATGAAGAGAATTGCAGAAGAATAACCCTAATTTCAAAAATAAGAAGCAAAGTAAACCCTAGAACTACTTACCTTGAAAGAAACCAAAGGTGCATCTGCTTCGCCTCCGTCACCCGTCTCCTTCGCCTTCGATCATGAAGTTTTTTGAATCTGAAAAAGAGAATGAAAGAAATTTACGATATATGTGGTTTTAAATTTTTGAAATAGCAAACACGTGAATCAGGTACTAATCTTGACAAACGAAGATGCATCTGCAAGCCCTTTACCGGATTTCAGACCTCAGTCACTCGTGTTCAACCATTATGGTCGGATTAACAAGGAGTAGGAGACTGTGTTGAAGAAAAGAGGGAAAGAACTCTGAGTTCTTACCTGAAATAGAGAAGAGAGGCGCGTACATGGGATAAAGCAAGTATCATGGCCGATTACATGAATAACTGCGCACCTATCATCGCCGTTTGATATTTTCTAAGACCAAAATGGGTTTAAAAGAAGGGTCAAGATGGCCTGCTCCCAAAAGTATAATGGGCTTGCTTGAAACTTGTTTGAAATCGGTTGAAGAATGATGATATTAACATGCTTTATATATTTGTACATAATGCTTTGATTTCTTGTACCTCTTAATTTTCACTTGTACCTTATGCATAAATAAGTTGTACATCTTAATTTTCAACCACTTGGATAGAATATGCATTATAAGATAGTAAAGATATATATATATCTTAAGACTTAAGCCCAACTCAAGTTCAATACGGTTCAACTCATTTCAAGCTTTTATAAATATTGTTCTGAACGTAGAACATTATGATCACCGCTACGCCCTAACTCACGTTAGGTAACATATATATATGAGGATATTTAATTTAATAAATCTACTCATTTGTTTGGTTCGCACACCAACAATGTTACAATGAGCGAACAATATATTAGGCCAAACATTTATATAGTGTACAAACTACAAACCACAAAAACTATCTATTAATAATTCAAAACAATAAGTGTTAAAATTTTTAAATAATTAATTAGATGGGCCAGGTAACATGAGTATGCATATCACCGTTTAAGCCATTCATAGCCAAAATAATATTTCTCAACTATTTTCATCGTCTTAACAATTTCATTCCTCTCAATCCTATCAACAATTTCAACTCACTCAACTGGTGTGGCACCCGAAACACAAGACAGAGGTCAAAACCAAGAAAACAACAGTGCAACAAGAAAAAGGACATGCCGCACCGGGCAGAAAAATACTTTAAATTTGAGACCAAGATGAGGAGTTGCGTCAGCTCCAGCTTGGCTCAACGTGTTGGAGGACCCCGTTACGGTTAACTTTTACAAAATTTATCTTTTATACAATTAAATTTAAAGTTTACTAATCTTTTTTGGTTTTTCTTTTTTATTTAGCAAACAATCAAGACAAAGTCGGTCTTTTGGGCAAAGTTTCGACGAGTGTTCTACCAGCAACTAGAGAGCGAGAGAGGAATACCGACGCATGACTTGATATGTGGAAAATGAACCGATATGAACACGAAGTGCCAATTATCAACAGCATTTACAAGCTGATGTGTAGCGGTTGGGCGAGCGAGGAAAGCGACGTGGACATTCAAGACAAAGCTATTGTCGAGTACCAAGGGAGTCGAGCCCCGTTTCTATACCTCAAGTGTAGGAAACTACTTCACACAAGTCCCAAGTGGCCGAGCAAACAAACTTCACAACGAGGACAAGACGACCCTCAAAAAAGTCAAAAACGTCATTTTCAGAAGATTCTGAGAGTCAAGATTCCAGACAATTGAGTTTTGTTTGTAACCTCTAAAAATTAATAAAGTAATAGACTTAATAATTTGAATACTTATTCGGTTTGTTTTTATAAAGTTTAAAATATTTAAATGATTTTTCTTTATGTCAGTCTGATCATGATTTTATTGGGTTGGTCTGAAAATCTCATGGGAGTTGTCAAAATCTCTCAGAGATCGATCGGAATTGAATCATACATATCTACAATAAAAAAAGTTTAGGGTACGCACCTGTTGTATGTCTTTATACATTATCATTCTGTACTCTTGGTCAGTTGTTTTTAGTAGTTTGAAATTGCCGGCAGGGGCGGATCTT
>JBCNJP010000023.1:5018560-5051332 GCA_039602395.1 Deinandra increscens subsp. villosa
ACTAGTACAAATATATGTTTTAGATGCGGTGAAAATGAATTTTAAATGCGGTTGTCAACCGCAACTAAAGTTGGCGCATCAAAAAATACTTTCATCTTTTTATGCGGTTTATTGCACCGCTACAAATCTCGGCTCCACCGCATCAATTAGTAATTTCTGAAAACTAATTAAAAATATTACAAACGCATTAAATGCGGTTTACTCATTTCATTTCATGCGGTGCTTTTTAATAATATATAATTAAATTTATTTCTTTTTTAAATATTCATTTCTGTAGGTTTTATTAATATTTAATTGAATTTGATTCTTTTTTACATCCATTTGACCCTCTCCTGTATGTAATTGGTTTTAACCACACACCAGCAGTAGTACTCAATTGTTTAGAATTTCAATTCAATCAAAAATATATTCGATCCAGAAATTCAATTCAAATACAATTCAATCCACAGTACATGGTTCTAAATATGAAAAAGTTTGATAGATTCAAAAGATAATCTTCTCAAAACATCTAATATTTGACTACTACAAAATCTATAAAAGTAGCAATCATTAACTTAGCTTCGATTTCCAAACAAATGAACAATCTTCTAAAAAGCATTGGGATTAAGAGCTTGAGGGAGCGGTCGATATATTCTTGCTTAACAACGTCTGGGCCGTCTGTGAAATGCCAAATCTAAAAAAAATAGAAAAAGTTAAGATTTAAATATATATGTTTCTTATTCTAACAGAGATGCATAAACTACTTACATTTTCAGGAAAATCTTGTTGAAGCAAGTAGACAAAGTCAGTCATAAATTTCATTACCATGTAGCCACATTCCCAGTATTGCTTTTGTTGTGCACACTACAACAAATTACCAATTAATTATTTATAACAGATGGCCTTGTAGCCTAGTGGTATGGTGATTGCCCCTCCATTTAAGTGGTTGTGGGTTCAAATCCTTGCAAATGCAAGGTTGGTGGTATTTGGTGAAAATTTAGCTGTTCAAAAAAAAAAATTTAATTATTTATAACTTAAGAAAATGAGTTGACTAAGATATAGAAAACATACCTCAACCATTGCCCATGTAAAGTCTATTTTCCCAAAGGCATCTTCAATTACTTTGGAAAGAAGATAAGAGTTTTTATGCTTTTTGCCCTTATAAGAATAAAAAATGAACACTTCTTTCTCTTTAGGAGAAATAATAAATAATGACCAGTGTTCACTACAAAAAATAAAGATTTAGAATAATTGAGTAAAATTATTATGATTAAATAAAGTCAAATTAAATAGAATAGACGGAAAAGAAAAAAATATATATATGTATCACCTCGCTAAATATGGTGCAAGAAAAAAATGTTTGTCACTATGAAGATGGTATACATCGAGTATGTGACTCTTAACTTCTCCAGGTCTCTTTTGACACATATCACCTGTGATGGAGTTTGTACCAAAGAAAGCGCATCGGTTGAACTTGCGCGTGGACTCTGTATACAATAACCTTAAAACAAGCAGAAATAATGAATTTAAAGTTAATAGATTCAATGATATCTAAAAATGTTAAGTGCCAAATAAAATAAAATAAAAAACTTACGCCTCAAAGCAATGTATGATGGTGATATCAACCCAGCCATTGACGAACAGTTGTAACAATGCCTCGTATTCAATATAATCAGTTCAGACGTAGCGAAACATCCCATGAGGGGTAGAGAACTCGACAGGATGAGGAGGAGAATTATCAACAAAACAAAAGTAATTATTCAACTGAGTAGCCATATGTTGAATCGCTTCGGGTCTTTTCTTTATTTCTTTCAAAGCATTCTTTATTTTCGTGGCTTGTTTGTCTTGATCCTTTTCTCTAGTTTTCTTCACCGATGGCGGTTGAAGATTAAGCCGCATTTGAGGTTGTTCAGATTGATTGATTCCGGTCATCTCAATCTAAAATAACAAACAATTTGTTATAACTAAAAATGATGATCATATAACTAATAAAAATAATTACTGAAAACAGAATCCAAACAATTAAAATGATTACTGATACAAGTATTAAAAAACAGAATAAACGATTGTAGTGCATCTAACCATGTATTCTCTTATGCAAGTCAAAATATTTTATATAGCACATAGTTCACTAGAACATTAGAACACCAAGTAATATTAATAATATCCAAAATAAAAAGGTGAAATATATAGACTGTGCAATTAACAAGTATGTAAACTATGGTATTAATGAATGATACCTACAGATTTTTGTGATGCATTCATTCAAATTTGAGAAAATTTTGAACAGAAAATTAACAAAAGCATTTCATCATCTTAATTACCAAAGAGTTAACTACTACCAAAATGTAATGTTAACTAAGTGGCTGTTCAAAAAAAACTAAGTGGCTGTTCAAAAAAAACTAAGTAGTAGAAAAGAACATATATGTAAAAACTAGAGTGAAATAATTAATTACCAAAGAGTTAACAAAGTCATCTGGACCGATATGAAAATGAGATGCCATTTGTTGTTGAACTTGATATGCGGTCGGCTCATCAAACTAAAATAACAAACAATTTGTTAAAATATAAAACTAATCAAACTAAAAGAATATAAACTACCTGTGGTATATAGACTGGAGTGCTTGTTCCAACGTCATAGGTGCGTGTTTGTGGAGAAATTTGGATTTGACTCGATGGATTATATCTTTGGGTCTTTCTCGAAACACTTGTTGATTTGTGGGGTGCCTCGTCATTCACAATCTACGATCAAACAAAAAAATTATAGTAAATATAACATAATATGAAGTTATATAATAATATATAACATTCTATCAACCAAATATACCTTCAGTGCGTTTCTTGGCCACTGAATAAAAGTATTCATGGTGTCCTCCATGTAAATAATACCAACAGTGCGGGCTTCCATAGGGACAAGCATTCTCTCACAACCGAACATGACTTCATCCACTTGTACCTTTACAAAACCTTCGTGTATGCGATTTGTATGTAAGATACTCCTATCTGAAGTGGGATATGCCTGCCCTTTAGCTATGATTTGTTCCAAGGCCAAGTCACTCGGGTTTAAGAGCTCACACGTACAAAGATTCTACAAAATCATATATCGTTTCAATTAACAAATGTGTGTGTATATAACACGATTCTACAAAATCATATATCGTTTCAATAAACAAATGTGTGTGTATATAACACTTCTATTAAACCATGTTTAAATGTGTGTGTGTAAACAACCTGAATGTCTGTATTTTGGATAGACGATTCATCTGACACACAACTAGAGCCACGAACAACCAAGCTCGTATCCACCGTTTGTCTCGTTCGATTCACATTCACCTCTTTATCATCTTGATAAGATCTTCCTTTAACTTGTGTATAACCTGTAAACCCAATATTCAAAGTTAATATATGCACAAATATATACAGAAGGGACCACATGTATAAACATAGGTGCATATAATAATTCAAACGCATAAAATCGAGTTTAAAAACACCACCTTTTGCTCGAGAAGACCCAGTACAATGCTGATCGTGTTCAATGGCGGAAGTGTACGCTGGTGGTTGCTGGAGAAGGCGACTGATGGAGAAGGGATGGAGGTTGCGCGGAGAAGACGACGTGTGGGGAATGGAGGGAAGATGCGCGCCCTTCTGGAGAAGAGAATTTGGAGTTTTAATTTTCCTTTTTGAACCGCTTTGGAGTTTTAATTGTTTTTTTTATTATTATTATTATAATTGTTTAACCGTGAAGAAGTACTAGATAACCCTTTAATTTTTTTTATTTTAACAAAATTTCAGTTAAATCAATACGTACTCATCAGTTTAATTTAAATTTAATTAAAAGGTCTTAATTTTAACTCAATCAAATTTAAATCTAACTAGTTTTTCAATATTTGTAACTACCTTGCATTCTTTATTAATAATAATGAGATAACCAAAATATAACTACTAATGTGTCAAATTTAAAAACAAAATAAGAGAAACATTTATAAAATTATAGAATTGAATTCAAATAAAAAAATATACATAAATTAATTAATTTAAATAAGTATAAATGTATTTCCTCAACATCGTTTTCAACTAATTTCATTTGGTTCCATGTGGTGCGTCAACATATGTCCCTTCCTCATGGTCAGATCTTAAATATGTAGTGGTGCCAACAGTTACATCATTCACAGGTTGAATGCCGATAGAAAAAGGTGGCAGGTCGTCAAACTGGTCGTATTCTTCCTCATCCACGACATCATCAACACCAAGAATACGTCGTTTTCCTTACAATACGATGTGGTATCGTGGTTTGCTTGGGTCATTGACATAGAAGACTTGTGTGACATGCTTTGCGAGAATGAATGGTTCTGATTCATAACCATTTGTTCTAAGGTCGACTTGTGTAAATCCATATTTGTCAACTATAACATCGGTACGGTTATTCACCCACTTACATTTGAACACGGGTATAGTGATGGATTGGTAATTCAATTCCCAAATTTCTTGAATTACAACGTAATAAGATTCTTTCGCAATTCTTAACCTTGTATCATGATTCATTCTATCGAATTCTGTCGTTGATGCTATCAGTGTAACTCCACTATTCTGCACTATACTTTTTGCATCTTGATCTTTAGTGTAAAACGTATAACCGTTAATGTCATACCCTTGGTAAGATGTTACTTGAATATCTGGACCACGTCCCAACTTCTCCACCGTTTTATCAACATTCGCTTGGGTTACCTTAGTTTTCATCCAGCTAGAAAACTCTTCATTATGCTTCTTTGCATACCACATTTCGCTTTTACCCCGGTGTGTCGACCTTAATGTTTTCATGTGTTCGTGAATATAAGGAGCAATACATGTCATGTGTTTTAAGACCTCAAAATGTGCAAGTTCTAAATCATCATGACACGGAATGATTGTTTTCATACTGACACCTCCGACTCCTTCAAGTCTACCCGAGTGACGAGATTGAGGAACACCAATACTTTTGACACCGTCCAAATAACCTATGAATAAAACGATTATTATATTGTAAGTTATATTTAACAAAACTAACATATACTATTGTAATATATTACAAACTTGTTGATATGATTACCTGTGCAGAACTCGGTCACCTCTTCAGAAGTATATCCTTCAACAATACTACCCTCAGGCCGGTTTCGATTTCTTACATAACCTTTTTAAGAAACCCATAAATCTTTCAAAAGGGTACATGTAGCGTAGAAATACAGGACCACAAGCCTTAATTTCTCCTATGATATGGACTACCAAGTGAACCATCACATCAAAAAACGACGGCGGGAAGTACATCTCAAGTTCACAAAGTGTTTCACTAATTTCCATTTGCCATTTATCGAGTGACTCGGGATCAATTACTTTCGAGTGAATCATGTTGAAAAACAAACAAAGTTTTGTGATTGTATGTCGGATGTTATCTGGTAACAATCCACGAACTGCAATGGGAATCATATGTGTCATCAAAACATGACAATCATGAGACTTCAAACCAAGCAACTTACAATCTTTCATCGACACTAACCTTTTAATATTTGCAGAATAGTTGGACGGAACTTTAATATCGTGTAAACACTTACAAAACTTTGTTTTTTCATCTTTTGACATAGTATAACACGCTGGTGGCAAATAAAAACCCTTGGTCGACTCAATAGGAGCTAACTCTTTACGTATTCCCAATTCTTCCATATCTTTACGAACATTAATCCCATCTTTAGTTTTCCCGGGAATGTTTAACAATAAGCCTAGCAAGCTATCACAAACATTTTTCTCGATATGCATAACATCGAGGCAATGTCTGACTTGTAAATGCTTCCAGTAAGGTAAATCCCAAAATATTGACTTCTTTTTCCAAATGCCTCCTTTCTCAGCACAATTTCTTTTTCACAGCACAACATTTAGATTTTCAACACGTGAAAATGCATCAAATCGTTTCCTTACCGGTCCTAACTCGGGTTTTCCATTAAACTCCGTTGTTTTTTTTTCCGATAATGGTGATTAAGAGGAAGGAATCTCCGATGTCCCATGTATACTGTTTTTTTTCAATTAACTAACCGCAAGTAACTTGTATCATCTTCACAAATAGGACAAGCTAGGTTGCCTTTCGTACGGTATCCTGACAAATTACCGTATGCTGGAAAATCACTTATGGTGCAAAAAATCATGGCTCGCAATTTAAATTTTTCTTTCATATAAGCATCGTACACGTCTACACCTGTATTCCATAGAGTCTTTAAGTCATCAACCAAAGGAGACAAATAAACATCAATTTCATTACCAGGTTGTTTCGGACCCTGAATCAACAACGACATCATTATGTATTTTCGTTTCATGCATAACCACGGTGGAAGATTGTAGATGCACAAAAGAACTGGCCACGTGCTATGACGACTACTCATGTTTCCGAAAGGGTTGATTCCATCTGAACTAAGTCCAAACCGTATGTTTCTAATCTCTTTACCAAATTCGATATATTTATTATTAATATTTCTCCATTGAGGTGAATCAGCCACATGTCTTAGTTTTCCATCATTAATACGATCATCTGAATGCCAACGTAATAGTTTTGCTTCAGTCTCATTTGAAAATAATCGTTTAGGTCTCGGAATAATTGGGAAATACCACAACAATTTAGCCGGTGGTCCATTTTTTGTCACATCATCGTCAACTTCATCCGTTTCGGTTTTGATTGAAACTTAAAAACTTAATAATATGGTCAACAGGTTGAAGATGAATGTGAAACACTTCACTTTTTTTTTCTGCAAATAGAAAAGGGTAACACATAAATACATATGTTTAGATCCATATTAATAAAACATAATTAAAAAAGATAGAAACTCTTACATTAATACACTTGAAGTTGGTTGAAGATTATAAAGTTAGAAGTGAACGAACTCGAAGATTTCAAGCAACTAGATCTAAAGAGGTGATCTAGATGATTGAATTGAAATTGAAATTTTATTTGATATATATAGAGGTGGTTAAGAAAGAGGTTAATGCTAAGTAATATTTTAATTTTATAAATTAAATATGAATTATCAATAAAAACTCCTATTTTCAATTAATTAATATTATAACATATCCGATTAAGTAATTATATAATATTATTTAAATATTAGGTTAGGTCCACTTTATACGGTCAGTATTTTTTTTTAATTTTTAATTTAATTTTTAGACGGCAAATGTTTCCATATTATATAATATATTAAACTGGCACATGAATTCGAATATTTTATTAGATGCGGTTCGTAATATTAATTCTTTGTACATATTTATTTTTTGCGATTCTTAATTTTTAAATGCGGTTTCTTTTATGACCGCATCAAAATACTAATTAGTCACCGCATCAAATATTCAATTTTGTACTAGTGAACGTAAATTCCTTTGCATCTTCGCTGCCGTAGTCTTTACCAAATCGAATCATCCAATCCTCGAAAATAGCCCTCTCTTCCTCTTCTGTGCGTGTGTGCACACCGGAAGAAGAAGAAGAAGAATCTGCGCCTCGTAAAAAGAAACAATTAAAAAAGTCATGCGCGGGAATACTGCAACCTCTAGATTGAAGAATGTTGTTTTTATACGGCTAGGGCAGCTTGTTGCCGCCTTCGCTGCGTGTTGACTTAGGTCATGTATGTTACTTTAGGTTTAATATGAAAAGATGTGATTTATAACAAAAATTTCATAAGATTAAACTAAATTGAAAAATTAAAAATTAAAAAAAATGAATCAATCAATCAAAGTGAGAAAAAGATCCAAGGACGGTTATTGAATCATCATCGATCGATTATATATATATATATATATGTATATATAATACCTCTTGACTGAATAAAACAACGAGAAATGGTGGTCGAAGAAGAGAGAAGATCCTCCTCCTCCTCTCTTCGTATGGGAACGAATAACGATTTCTTCAATAGCGGGAGCGCCATTATTGAACGAACGGACGGACTTGTTGTTGATCTCCTTCAATTCGAATCCCCGATTTATCAAATGCAATGCAGGCAGGGAGAATGGCGGTGGACCACGATTTAACCCTATAACTAATTATGCACCGGATTCTTTTTACCTTTTTTAAGTTTGAGAACATTATATTTATTTTATGTCTTTAAAAAATTACTTAAATTTTAATTTTCGTACTTAAAATTAATAAAAATTAATAAAAAATGTCTTTTATGTTTAAACTTTGTTACACATTACGTCTCATGCAATAAGATAAACTTTTGACGTTGAATGAGGTCATATGCGTCTTGCACATGAAGGTATTTTGGACATTCTACACTTATAACTTATAAGGGCTGATTTTGTAATTTAAGACATACATGGGACCATTCTTGTTTAAAATAATTATTATTTACTTTTAGACCTCATTTTTTTGTCTTTTTATACTCTTAGCTCTTCTATGTGAAATAAAAAGTTAAAATCTTATTCCAACGACTTGACCCGACGGTTCACCCGTTCAAAGGAAAATGGTTAAAATAGACTAACAAGATCGGTTAAATACCTGGTTCTTAGTCCAGCTGGCTAGTCTAGTTTGCTTTTGAAATCATCGATAAATATTTGAAAATTCTTATTAAACTGCTTGCATTAACGTTAATTATTCTTGGACGGGTTGTTTTGGTTGCAGATGGACGGCAATTACGCAATTAGCGCATCACGGGATGCTATATGTTCCAATCGGATATACATTTGGGGCCGGAATGTTCAAGATGGACTCGATCCGAGGTGGTTCACCGTATGGTGCTGGTGTGTTTTCAGGAGATGGGAGTAGGGAACCGAGTGAAAAGGAACTTGAACTTGCACAACATCAGGGTAAGTACATGGCCATGATCGTTAAAAGGTTCGAGTCTCGCTCGAAGCCTTGAAGAAAAGGGTAATACAGGGAAAGTTACATCTTTCAATGCATAAATTATGAGTAATTGGTACACACATTTAGTTATTGTTTTAAAAAATGGGTAAGTGAGGTAAACCCCTTTTAATTTCCATTTATTTGTCACCCATTTTGTTAATTGTACTTGTTTTGATAACACCTTGATACTATATGCAAGAGTTGTATCATGTATTTATTTATTTTTTCAATCCTATTGTAATTTCAATATGTATAATGAATATAGGATGCAGTCTATGACTATTCTTAAAGTATAAAACTGTAATGAACTTCAAAACTTATAATTATATGTTGATTATTTGTGACATGAGAGAAATAAATACAACAAAAGTTATCTTAATTATCATCTCTAAAGCAATACATATAAGTATAACCTACATAGAAGGCCAATATGCCACATAATCATAATAAAATAGTTTAAAGACCTATGATTGACCTATGATACTTGAAAACTATAAAAGGTGAAAGCATCATGAAGCTTGAAGCTATTAACTTTTGTATTAACTTTTGTATCAAGTGGAAAACTTATATTCTTATATATCATTCTATGAGCATGACAACGGATGTGCTACTTGCCTT
Organism: Deinandra increscens subsp. villosa; assembly: GCA_039602395.1. Taxonomy (NCBI): domain Eukaryota; kingdom Viridiplantae; phylum Streptophyta; class Magnoliopsida; order Asterales; family Asteraceae; genus Deinandra; species Deinandra increscens. Next base: position 5,028,006 of record JBCNJP010000023.1, read on the forward strand.
AAAAGGATATATGGAACCTCCTTCCATAAACTCCTTAACAAAGAAAATGGCAAAATTACTATAAAAATGTTATTTATGTTTTTTCTCATAAAAATCCCTTAACAAAATTTTACAGATAAAAAACCGATATACTTTTAATTTTGTATCGTAAAAGCCTATCAACAACTTTTTACACAACCAACTCCCTTCATAGTTGAATTTGAATGAAATTGTGTTTTTTTTAGAAATTTTTTATATTTTTACACAACCAACTCCCTTCTGATCTGACCCGTGAAACTCATAAACCTGGCCCATAAAAACTGTAATATAGTTGTAAATATAAAAATATATAAAAAAATACAATTTCATTCAAATTTAATATGTAAAATGACTTTATTATGAAAAAAAAGATTATTTGACTTTTATTTGACAAAGAAAAAGTATGTTGTTTTTACATGTAAAGAGTTAATTATAAAACTTTTGTGTAAAAACAAAAAAAATTATTATTATTTTTTTATTATTTATCGGAAAGAAAAAGTTAAAAGTGGATGTATTTTAGTATTTTACCCGAATATTTAACATCAACATTCGTGTGGTCACAAGATCCCCGCGAAACTTTATACACATAACCGAAAAAACAAATCTCCCATTTTGGATAAAATAAAAACCAATCTTTGCTCCAAGCTCAACTCCTCACTAGCGATCGTTATGCATAAAAAGTTCTAAAATTCTCCATTCCTCAACAATGGAGACTCTTCTAACCCTTAACCCCTTAAAACCCCAAACCCACCTCCTAAAACTCCCCAATTTCCCAATTTACCCTCGAATCAGCACCCACAGATGTTCTTTTTCCCCAATTTCATGTAAGCTCACTTCACAGCCCTCAAAAGACACGACAAATAGCAAGATTGTGGTCCCTGGTGCAGCTCCGTCTCTATCGGAGGAAAAAGAACCTCCGGCGGCGCCGGCGGAGGGTTCCCGGCGGAAGGACGCCGGCGGGGTGGTGGTGAAAAGGCTGACCAAAAAGGTTTTGTCTTTTCTTGCTAATTTGCCTCTGGCGATTGGTGAGATGTTTGCCATTGCTGCTTTGATGGCTTTGGGTAAGTAAATAAGTAGTCTTTTTTTACTTTTTAGTTTTTCCCCAAATCTTGAATTGCCTATTTTGACTTTGCTAGTTTGACTTTATTTGTGATATGAGTTTTGCATATTTTCTTAAAATCTGCTAGCTATATATGTGTCTAACAATGTGATAAGTTGGTGAATAGAGTAATGTTGGGGATAAATTGTGACATCTATATGAAATTTGTAACAAAAAATGGCCTATGGTTTCAAGTTATATGTCCCATAGAACAAGGATACATTTTGACTTTTGAGTTTTTGGATAAGTTTCACCTTTAACATTACATTCTTTTAGGAAAAGTATTACTTAACTAGGATGGATTACGCTTATTACTAATTCCGTGGGTTACACGGGTTGAATCATTGCAAATTACAATTAATAATTCACTTATTTTATTCTTATTACTGGAATTGTCATATTACATTAAATATTTGAAGAAGTTTCCATTTTGATGTGATTATTGAATGAGTATTGATTATTGAATGAATAATATATATAGACAAGGTGTTGATAATCAAAATCTTTGAAATTTTGTGTTTTAGAAATAAAAAAAGATTGAAATAATAATTAAACAATTTGGGGGTGAAAGAATTTGGGTGGAAAATTGTTAATGTGTTAAGGTAGTTAAAATGTAAGTGAATTTGAGCTAGTAGATTACTAAATTATAAATGTGGCAATTTTGTTCCATATACTTATGAATGGTCGATGTGGTTTGTGTTTTATCTCGGACAAGTCAAGTGTGTTAAATGAAAAAAAAGTTAGCTAAACGGGGGACGGGCAAATGGTTTAAACAGGTTGAAAGACGCACAAAGTGTATTTCTAGTCCACACACCCTCCTTATTTTATTCAATGATTTCGATTATTAAATATAATAATCATCTTTTATGATCATAGTTAACACATAGATTACTTATGGAAGTTTTCTAAAATATGACTCATTGCAACCGGCCCGTTTTATCAACCTCTACTGAATTATATATCCAACTGTTTATGTAGGCACTGCAATAGATCAAGGTGAGAAGCCGGAATACTATTTCCAAAAATACCCCGAAGATAATCCAATTCTAGGATTCTTCTCATGGAGATGGATACTTACCCTAGGGTTTGATCATATGTTTTCGTCCCCGGTTTTTCTTGGAACTTTAATTCTATTGGGAGCATCTCTTATGGCCTGCACATACACCACACAAATACCCATGGTTAAAGTAGCAAGAAGGTAAATGTTGTATTTTGATGCTATTATATAAACCTACTTCCATTTGAATTTAACAATCTTGTTTTACTTTTGAATTGCCAATTTTCATATTAAGATATAGTAAAATGTTTTTATGATACTTTTTTCTGATCATTGTTATGGAGTCAATTGCATCTTACAAATGGTAGAAAAACTCGCAATTTCATAATAAGAAAATATACTTTATTGGCTTTTTTTTACTAAATACCTGACAATTTACATGACCTATTTTACAGATGGTCTTTCTTACATTCAGCTAACACAATTAAAAAGCTGGAATACTCAGATTCTCTGCCCAAAGCCTCAATTCAAGATTTAGGTGTCATTTTATCAGGAGCTGGATACGAGGTATATAAAGGGATTCTTGAGTTTGCATTTTGAAACTGATTATTTCTTTCGAGTTTACACAGGATTCTGATTATTCCATATCACATGATCACTTTTAAAACGAAAGATCCTAAATGCCACATTTTTTGTTTGGGACGTTCCATAAAGATTCAACTTTCCATTTCTTGGTAACTTTAATCCAAATTTTACTATTTTACCTATTGTCATCATTAAAAACAATTTATAATATTGATTCGGGTCTACAAGAATCCCCAAATTTTGATATTATTAGTGGATATTGAAGATATTTGGTAATGATCAGACATTTCTTATTAGGTTTTTCTGAAAGGACCATCTTTATATGCCTTCAAAGGGCTGGCAGGGCGGTTTGCTCCAATCGGTGTGCATTTAGCGTTACTCTTGATAATGAGTGGCGGGACCTATACCGCTACCGGAAGTTTTAAAGGTTCTGTAACAGTCCCACAGGGCCTGAATTTTGTCATGGGAGATGTATTAGGCCCGAGCGGGTTCCTTTCTACTCCTACTGAAGCTTTTAACACGGAGGTTCATGTTAACCGGTTCTCCATGGATTACTATGATAGTGGAGAGGTGAGAAAAGTTGTATTTTCAGTGGTAAATAGGTAAATAGGTAAATGAACAAATTTTTTCGGCTTTCTTTTTTATAAAATTTAACGGGTCAAGCAGGTAAATAGGAAAAAGGAAACTGGTCAAATGGGTTTGGAAGTATCCCAAAATGTATTTTTAATACTTCAAATTTTCCAAATCATTTTTTTTTAAAAGATTGGATTGTCATTGCATAAATACAACTTTTCATAATCATATTGGAAACTTAACTTGTTTAGAGAATAAAAACAAATTTTGGACAAATGATTTTTCGGGCCAACCAGAACTATACCGAAAAAAATACATTTTTTTTATCTTGAACCCATTTTGACCCGTTACCTGAATTGCAAGACCCACCAATTTTGCCACTTCTAATTCTTAGTTTTTCATAGCACTTTAACAATCAAATATCCTGTTAACATGTGATGTTTCATTATTGCGGTATAGGTTTCACAGTTCCACACAGATCTTTCTTTATTTGATATTGATGGGAAGGAAGTGATGAGGAAAACAATAAGTGTAAATGATCCCTTAAGATATGAAGGGGTTACCATATATCAAACGGATTGGAGCATTTCTGCGATTCAAATACTTAAAGATGGCGAAGGCCCGTTTAATTTAGCAGTTGCACCTTTGACTGTGAATGGAGATAAGAAGCTTTATGGAAGCTTTTTGCCTATTGGAAATGCAGATTCTACAAATGTCAAGGGAATGTAAGATTGTTTTTTAAATCTTTTTAGCAAATTAACACTTAAGGCTCATTTTGATTGAATTTCTATCTACACTTTATAATTTTTCATTGGAAATGATTGAATCGTTTTTTTTTTGGTCTGTTGAACCAGATCGATGCTTCTTCGTGATCTTCAGTCGGTTGTGTTATATGATCAAGAAGGGAAATTTGCTGGGGTTCGTCGGCCTAACTCTAAGCTTCCAATTGAGATTGATGGTACAAAAATAGAAATTGTGGATGCAATTGGCAGTAGTGGACTTGATATGAAGGTAATACTGCAGTTTTAGATGCAAAATGGGCGGGTCAAAACGGGTCCTTCGGATTTTCCCTACACATTTTTTTTCCAGACATTTATAGTAACAGTAATCAATCCTTTAATAAATAGATTTAGAAGGTTCCATGCTTTAGAAAAAAAATATATTTGGCTTGACCCGTTTGACCCGTTTGACCCGTTTCTAGTGCTGGTAAAATAGGTCTAAATGTATTAAACGGATCAGACATGACACGATTAATACATGTACTGAACACGAACAAGACTGTTTAACTAAACGTGTCAATTACCCAAACACGGACCTGTTAATAAACACGTTACCACGAACATGACTGGTTTAACATGAATAAATATAACTTGTTTAGTAACACGACATGACCCGACCCGTTTAACATGGTTAATAAACAACAAAATAACATAAAAGTCACCAACGAAGACGATTGACCTAATTAGGATGAGGCGATGACAATTGAGGATGAGGAATTAATCATTCGGAACGAGAATCTAAGAGAGAGGGTGACTATACAAGGAAAGATAAGTGAACGGCTAAGGTTAAGCGTGAAATATAGATTGACCAAAATATATATTTAATTATTTTAAAAAAATAAACATAAACGGGTTAAGACCTGTTTAAACACGATTTTAATCGTGTTATAAACGTGTTGGGCTCTTTATTACACAAAAACTATTTAACTCCGTGTCGTGTTGTGTTTGTCAAAAATTGTTCTCCCTACCCGTGTCTTGTTGACCCATTAGACTCGATTTTAATTGTATTATAAACGTTTCCAGCTGTTTATAACACGAAACCTGTTTAGCTCCGTGTCATGTCGTGTTAACAGACCCGTGTCAGAAATTATCAGTTCTACCTGTTTCTTGTTTAGTGTTGACCCCTTAGCGAGACTAAACTGCATCTGTACAGACCGATCCTGGTGTGCCAATCGTTTATGCCGGATTCGGTGCATTAATGCTTACAACATGCATCAGTTATCTATCACACACACAGGTATGAATCTTGAAAACAGTTAAACAAAATGTCAAAACACATTTGATTTTTTTTTTTTTACTTCTGAAAGTAAAACTATACATTTGGTTTTGGCAGATATGGGCTTTACAAGATGGAACAACTGTAGTAGTTGGAGGGAAGACAAACCGAGCCAAGATCGAGTTCCCGGATGAGATGAACCGCGTGCTAGATCGAGTCCCGGAAATAAACCAACCATCTGATGTTATTTGTGGTTAAATGCAATCAATTTTCCAGAAGCAAGAAAAGGATAGAGTCCTTTTTTTAGAGATTTGATTTAATCAAATACAGAAATGTGTATATATACATATACGAGATCCATAAAGATTTTGGTTGGAAAATATATAAAAAAAAGCGCCTAAATATTAAAAAAAAAAAGGGAACGCGCCAGGTAGGGGTCGAACCTACGACTTTCTGCTTAGGAAACAGACGCTCTATCCACTGAGCTACAGGCGCTGATATGTTAGTTAAATACAAAACTGCCTATTATTTCTAATTTTGATCTTATAAAGAAATATTAGATTATTTTGTTTATATGCCTATAAAAATTATTAAATTATATATCCTATTTACATACTTTAATCCCAATTATACATAGACTATAAACAATATCAAGCTAATATGAATAGTTCACATAGCTCATTATTTCACATAGAGGCCAGCTAATATTTTTTTTTATATCTTTGATCCAGACGCGATACATTTAACACGATAGTTAGTGGTTTAATGAGTACACTCGTGTACTATTAACATTTGGTTTTCATTTCAATTTAAATGTTGTTACGTAGTTTTTTTGTATCTCCGTTTTTTTACGTTGCGTTATAAGAATGCAAACGTTTTGTATGCCCGTGTTATTCATAGGACAGCGCGTAAATAGTTAATCTAGTTATTTATAATAATAACATTTGTATTGTAATAACTATTTATCATATTAAATAATAACTTTTATATTTCTATAGAATAGAATTGTTTAGACTCATGATTCTTAGTAAAGTATGATATATGGAGTATGGTTCGATGTGATCTTTTATTGAGACGATCTCAGAATAACTCAGTTATATATCAAATTGGTTCATTCACTTAGTTTATATTTTTAAATATTAGATAAAAGGATAAAAACAAAAATATGTATCCAACAACAAACTTGAAAGACTTTTTTCATTCCTAAATCTCAACCAAACATGATATCAATCATTTCATTCTTTTGTCGATCTCAACCAAACATGATTAAAAAATTGACTGGTGGCGGTCCCAAACTATGGATCACTGGCTGATAATAATTTGTATTAATAAATTGACTGGTGGCGATCCTACTTTCACTTTCCTGACATAAAACAATCCCATTCTACGAAAATGTAACTTGTCAAGTGTTTTAAATGTTTCTGATGACTTGACATTAACGTGATTATAACGTAGAATGATGCTTGCTTGGTAGTCGCCAACTCAAAAGAAACAAACAATATTTTTTTTTGTTAGTGAGATTGCTTTGGGCTAGATAAATAAAAGTTAACACTCTCATTAGTCAAATTGTTAATACGTATTATCAACGGCCATTGATTTATAATTTTGATTTAAAATCCAATTTGCCATATAATAAAGTTATACTTTATAACATTATATTGTAATATAAGGATAGTTTATAGTTTATTGATCACATCTACTTTTAGTGTGACACTTGATTTAAATTTGAAAAAAAAAACAATCAATCTTTTCTAAAGTAGGGATAGAAACACATCCAAGCTTTTCCAAAACCACCACCACCAACTATTGTCTAAATTTAAAAATCCGTGTGCCTTTGGCCTGTTAAACGGTCCCTCCATTTACATAATCATTTTCGAAATTTCGGATGATAACAATACTGCTTATTACTTTTATTGTAGTAGTTAACAATATTATCATTAATAAAGTTTTGTTATTCAAAAGTTTTAGAATTTTATTTAAAAGGGTGAATGACATGTTTAAAATTATAGTTTTAACATTTCTAGAGAACTTCCAATAAGGGTTAGTGCGCGTATAAATACGGTTGATATATAGCAACCCGTAAAATACGGTTGAGGTATCCGAAAGATATTGGAAAGAACCACAAGAACTGTGAACAAAAACGGTCTAGAAAACTAAACCCAATGCGTAGTCTTCTTAGTAAACATATATGATGTGGCCGAGTTGACTCAACGAATCCCGGATGATATCCCATCCAAAGAAATGCACCGAATAATACTAAACGAGTATTAGTAGGTTTTGATCACGGGGTAAAATATCTGGGCGTATTGAATAAGTATTGAATACGCTCAGTATGATGAAATCCCTTTGCAACAACCCGGGTTTTAGATCGAGTAACATATTTATCAAAGTTAAACTTATTCATGTCGACCTCCTACAACCGACAATCATGATATTTATTTTATAGTAAGGATTTTCCGTTGTTAGCAACATATTAAATAAAATATTAAGTTGGTAGTTTATTGTCATCTTCTTTACTTTATAATATAGTATATTAGATTGATCAATTTGGCGTTGTGTACTACATCATTTTATGTATTTTTACTAACAATTATATATTTTATTGTATGATAGTGATCTTCGTATGTTATCATAGACTTGTCAATGTGAAATTGTTTCATTTTACTTATTATTTTATAGTGTTCGGTAAAAGTAAAAACTTTTTAATTTTTGAAGTGTTGGATTAACGATAAACAAAATTAGTTAAATTTATGCATCGCCTCTCATTATTATAAAAAAGACAAACCTGATGCATTAGGCTTCCGTATATAAGTTTCTTGCCATATGGACCTAAATCCCTAATATAAACATTTTTACTTATATTTATGCAAGATATAACTTTTAACAACTCTAACTTGTGACTAGGGCTGTTCACGATTCGAACCGAACCGAACGGACATTTGCTCGTGTTTGGTTCGTTTACAAACCGAACCGAATCAAACCGAGCACTTTTTCAACCGATCCAAAATCAAACGAGCGACTTTCGATCCGAGTATTTTTCGAGCGATCGCCGAGCAAATTCCGAGCGTCACGAAACAAAAAGGAAAGTGACGATGGGTGGTGATCTGACATAACACATTCATCCATATTTCCAATTTTAGCACATTTTGTCCAATAACTAACACACTAGTCTTGTTGGTAATTTTTTTTTACAAAATGACCTAAATGTTGATGGTGATCTAACATAACACCTTCGTAGCACTTATTTATCTATCTACGAATCATATACATCCATAAACAAAAAAACTTCAAGATCCATAAAATGATAAACTAACGTATTAAACTTACATCTGAAGTCAAATATTAATAGAACTTGAAGTTGCAAAGTATTTTTGGAAGAACGGAAACCATAATCCTAATTTTAATCTTAACAAAATTAAAATTGATAAATAAATAATAAAAATATATAATTTTTAATAATTGAATGTGTGTGTGTGTGTGTATATATATATATATATATATATATATATATAGGGTGGGGATATATTCTAAACTCTTGTGAGTTTGGAAATCTTGGGAAACTAATTGCTTGGTCACAGAGCCTTCCACGTCTTCAATTCTCATTGTGGATAAAAGGGCAAAATGGTCTATTCAACTAAAGGTTGAATTTCTCCTCCTGACATATTCCTCTGTCATCTATTTTTTATTATATACTTTTTCTCAACAAAAGAGTAATGATTGTACTTTTATATTTAAAAAAAGAGAAGTGTCTTTTCCAATTTCCCTCCATCTAAATTTTCTCTCTCTTTTTTTAAAGTCCAAACACTCTCACACGATTATTCTTTACTTTTATATCTAAATTTAATTAATTAAATAAATAAAAAGATTCTATAAACTTCAAATGGTCATATCTCACTAAATACTTAACGAAAATAACTTCTGAAAGCGGCGTTGGATTCGTCTCGACGAGACGATTCAGGGGCGCACCATTCTTGATAGGTTTCGTTGCGGATTAATTTAATCAATTAATTCAAAAAATGATTCAATAAACTCAAAATGGCCATATCTCACTAAATATTTAACGAAAATAAATTCTGAAAGCGACGTTGGATTCTTCTCGGCGAGACGATTCAGGAGAGCACCATTGTTGATATGTTTCGTTGCGGTTTGTATAAACTTAGTTACATATGTAACCCCACATCTTATTATGTCAACAAAGGGGTTACCTATGTAACCCACAAATTATTCTTTTTTTTTAAATAACCGATGTAACTATAATATAGGGTACCTATGTAACCCAAAATATCATTCACATATGTAACACAAATGGGTTACCCATGTATCCCAAATATCATTCACATATGTAACCAATGTAACTATATCAGGTTACCTATGTAACCCCAAATATCATTCACATATGTAACCAATAGAGGTTACCTATGTAACACGATAGATGTTACATATGTAATTTAACATCTTGTTCACTGATTGGTTAAAAAAATATGTAACCAATAGAGGTTACCTATGTAACACAAAGGGGTTACCTATGTTATGTAACCAATAGAGGTTACCTATGTAACCCGCATAGGTAACCTATGTAATTCAACATCTTGTTCGCTGATTGGTTTTAAAAATATGTAACCAGTAGAGGTTACTTATGTAATTCAACATCGGAAAAATTGAAACCGATAAAAACGATAAAGAAACTTGAATCTGATTGCTACAATAGCTTAGTATGATCAAACAAGATGTTACATTACCTATGTAACCACGATAGGTTACCTATGTAACCACGATTGGTTACCTATGTAACCACGTTAGGTTACCTATGTAACCAATCAGTGAACAAGATGTTGAATTACATAGGTAACCTATGCGGGTTACATAGGTAACCTCTATTGTTTACATATGTGAATGATATTTGGGGTTACATAGGTAACCTGATATAGTTACATAGATTATTTATAGGTTACCTATGTAACCAATCAGTGAACAAGATGTTGAATTACATAGGTAACCTATGCGGGTTACATAGGTAACCTCTATTGTTTACATATGTGAATGATATTTAGGGTTACATAGGTAACCTGATATAATTAATAACTGATTCTTTGATATAGTTACATAGGTTACCTATGTAACCAATCAGTGAACAAGATGTTGAATTACATAGGTAACCTATGCGGGTTCGAGTTTCGAGTTTTTGGACAGCCCTACTTGTGACTTTAATGTTATATAGTAGCTAGTGCTTCTTCTAGGAGATGTCACCAATTTGAGCTTCGGAGCATGCATCAACTAACAGTTTTACCTTATTGTTAGAGGTTTTCTGCCTATTGAGAGATTTTCGAGTTACACCTAAAACGTCAAATAGCTAGAAATAGTTGAAATCTCAAAAAAAACGAAAGAAAAAAGAAAAAAAAAGAAAACCTCAGAAAAGATGTTGTTAAAGTAATATAGCATTAAACATACCGTTTGTTATTTAAATTGGTATTTAGTATATTATAATTAAGTTATTCGATTTAACTATGCTTTTCCCAACTACCATAACGACTTTCCAAAAATATTTCATATTTACCCCCTCTAAAAGCCTTGATCTCCCTTTCAACCCCCTTGTAATTTTTTATTATTTCTTGAAAATTAGTTAATCATATACAAAAAAAGGTGACCCCTCCAACCCCACCCCACGGCCTCTCCATCTTCCCCAATTCTCTCCATCATGAAATCAATCGACATAAATCACCCTTCCGTTTCCCCAATTCCCACCGGCGATCTCTGATTTCTCCGGCTGAAATGTGGCCGTACCTTCGGAAATCAACCATTAACGACAATAATAACATTCACAACAATAACAACGAAGATCGTAGCCCCAAAGCTCGTCGACCGCCTTCCAGCCCTAATTTCAAACGCCGATCCTTCAAGGACATCGAAATCCTCACTCATGATGACGATAACGTTAACGCCTCCAATTTAAACGCCGTTGTTGAAGAAGACGCCGCTTCCGCCGCCGCTAACGACGTCAAACGGCCCTCCGTCTTCCACCGCGTCAACCTCGCTAACCGATTTACCCGCGCTTTTACCGCTCGACCTAATAAGCCTGCAGATCCGGTGGAAATTCCGTCGGAATCGAACAAATGTAACGATCGTAACGAGGCGGAGAGATCGAGGAGCGTGGAGAAACCGGAAAAACGTGAGAATTATGGAAAATTCGCGCCAAGGATTAAGATACCTGGATCGGATAAACGAGTAGTGGTGTACATGACGAGCCTCCGGGCCGTCCGATCGACGTTCGAGGCCTGCCGGACCGTCCGATCGATCCTCCAAGGGTTCCGTGTTCCGATCGACGAGCGAGATCTGCTAATGGACTCGTCGTTCTCCGACGAGATTCAGAAAATCATGGCGCAGATAGGACAAGGAGGCGGCAGCAGGAGAGTGACGTTGCCTAGGGTTTTCATCGGCGGCAGGTACATCGGAGGAGCGGATGAGATCGTGGAGCTGCATGAGATCGGAGAGTTGAAGAAATTCGTTTCCGGTTTACCGGCGGCGAGGCCCGGCGTTTGCGAGATTTGCGGGGGGTTCAGGTTTAATCTGTGTGAGGAATGCAATGGAAGCCATAAGTGCCCGTTGGAGGACGGGGGCTTTAGGGTTTGTACGTTGTGCAATGAAAATGGTCTCATCAGGTGCCCTTCTTGTTTTAGCAGCTAAAAATAATAATACATAATTTTTTTTTTATTAATATTATTCAGATTAGGAAAGGAAAGGGATATTTTTTTTTAATTGGAATATCGAGAGAGTAACTAACTGGCATTCTTTATTTATATTTTTCTCGTTAAAAACATGATAATTACAAAAACTTCGTTTGTAAAATGTTTCTTGAAAAGGTAAAATTTTAAAACGTTTCATATTATCATATATGATAACTTTGAATTACGCATCTTGATTATTATAGAACAAAAATGGTTATTTTTGTTAATTCAATCCAGTTAAATCGGTTTTACACCGGCTCATTCGTGATACATAAGATGTTTATGTAAAACGTTATCTTATCTACTTTTTATCCGTAATTTAACGAGAGCGATGTAGTCGGTTCAACCATAGAAAAATGTAACTTATGTTATGTCTCATTTTCTTTTAAAAGTTTTTTACGACCAACTAAGACTTATTCTAGTGGTATGAGGTGATAATGTGAAGATTTGTTAATTAAGATGTCACAAGTTTAATTCTTGAAGTCCTCAAATTTACCGGCTTTCGGGAGGTGCGTTTTCCCTGGGTTGCGCTCAATTGATGTGTTTAAGCTATCTAACACACGCAAAAGTATGACTATGTCCTGTGCTCTTACGAGTGTGGGTGACATTTACGCCAATAGGGTTGTCTTAGGTAGTCAGACGTTAATCATTTGTCGTCCCAAAAAAAAAAAACTATAACGTATAAGCGTTTTAAGTGTTCTTGTTGTAACGATAGAGGTTACAATTGTTACACTATTGACGCTATGTGTAACGTCATGTATCTTATGTTATGTCTCACTTTTTCTTAGGTTGTTTGGGATTGCTTTTTCAAAATTGCTTTTTGACTTATTAACTTTTTGAAAAGTTAATAAATAGTTTTGAATGTTTGGTAATTTAATAAGCACTTTTACTTTTAGCTTTTCAAAAAGTTAATAAGTCGGTTTTTAATAAGCCAAGATTTTTTGGCTTTTCAAAACGGCTTATAACTTTTTGAGTGGTGAATTATCATAATACCCTTATTTTAACTTTATACGCACCTAACATTATACCACTTAACCCCTTTTTAGTCATTTTACATGTAAAAACTAAGCCAAACACTTTTTAAAAAACAACTTATTGACTTTCCACCATAAAAGTTAATTCAAACATTTTTTAAAAAACTCATTCTCAAAAAATTATAAGTTAATAAGCACTTTTATTATAAAAGCACTTTTCACCTCAAATAAACAATCCCAAACAAGCCTTTCTTCAAAGAATAGTCTTTAAATGGCAGAATCCTACTCTCTATACAATTATTAACTTTTGGTAAGTTTTGTCCCTATTTTTGATTTTTTCTTTTTCTACAATTGCTACATTAAATGACCATATTGCCGAACATTGTTTTTTCTTTTTTTTTACTACACCACTAAAATAAGAATATTTTGTTATTCTCATAAATTTCTAAGACTTCTATTGTTTTTTATATAAACGTGACGATTTTAGCAAATAAATTTATGGTAAAATAATTACAGTCATTTAATATAACTTTTAGTTAAGAAACTCGATATTTTAAGCGTTCAGTTCCTGCGACGACAAGTCGGTTGCAAATATGTGTAAGACATGAACTAATAAATAATTATAGTTCTTTGCATTATTTAGACTTTTAGACGCAAGAATGTAAGTTATGAAGAAATAAATGAAAGAATATGAATAAGAAGTTTCGGTTGTTTAGATAAGTGTGTGAACATGAACAAATGACGTGTTCGTTTATTTGTGTTTTGGAATGTTCGTCGTGTTCGATCGTTTACGTGCGCTTGTTTAAGTTGCTCAAGATTATATATATTTTAAATTTTAATCGTTTAGGTTTGTTTTATAGTTTTATAATCTACACAGTTTTGGAGATAAAAAAAACGTTTTTTATGACCTAAACCACCACCGGTAACGAATTTAGTAAAGTGATAAACTACAACTAGTAAGAGAAGTAAATCATGACCCCACATCGGATGGTTGTAGAAACTTCATTTCGGCTATACTGATAAACGAAGTGGGCACCACGATACTAAGATACCCTATCACGTCCTTCAACCAAACCTTGTTTTATGTTTTGATTTAGTATTGAGTAAAAAGATAGATGAACATTTTAGTTTTAGTCATTAGTTGACTTTTATTATGTTTTTTATTTTTATTTTTTAAACCTTAATAATTTTTATATATGATATAATATTTTTTTTTTAAATTTACATCATAAAAACGAACGTTTTTTTATTTCTAAAACGTGTATAGTGTTACTATATATAACATTAGAATAAAAATGAACTATTTTAGGTTTCTTTTGCATTAGAGTTGTTTCTATATTCGAAAGTTAACTACTTGTCCTAGTGGTTACCCCCTTGCCTCTTTGGGCTCTAGCCACTATGTGACTCGGGTTCTAATCAAATGGGTGACAGTTTTACCCCATGTGGTCCCAGAACGGGGGTTTCTGTCATGAGAAAGCTTCAGTAGGGGTGTCTTGGTTCTCACGAAGGTCCGAGTAATCGACCTTAGACATAGCCCCGCAAGGGTAGGTTTACACACGAGACAATGGTCGCCTGATCGATGCCGTTCCAAAAAACAAAAGAAAAAAAAAACTTTACATATTATTTATTTAAGTTAATTCTTAGCCCAAAAAAAACACCACTACCTAGCAACATAACCATTTGATCACCAAACATCACATCTTTGATCACCAAACATCCCATGTTTGATCAAACACCTTAGAAACAACACATGTTTTGAATTTATAACTTCAAGTTAAGATAACCATAAAACTCAGTACATTCAAGTTAAGATAACCATATAACTTCAAGTTATGAGCAAATACTTCTTGGTTTGAAGACAAGGGTTTTTTCAAAAATAATCGGGTTTCCTCTAAAGACTAAAGATGAATATAAAGAGGCAATTCCGCTTAGATAATATACAGTTAAAAAAAAATTCGTTGATGCTAAAATATAGAAAGTCCATTTGCAAATTGCTTGATTCATGAAAGAGAAAGAGTAGCGTTTTTGCTTGAGATTCGAAAGACTAATGAGTTAATTACCCATACTACAATTTTTTATTGCCTAAGAAATTACAAAAGCTATATTTATATTCATACAAACTATTATTATAACAACACAAACATATATTTTATAATCACGCAACTTATTTTATAATTATACTTATATAACAATTCCACAAGATATATAAATAATTACGCAAATTATATGATGTTACGCATCATATATTGATATTTACCCAATCTATGTTTATAATCACGAAAAGTTTATTACACAAGTTATAGAGTAACAAATAAACATTTAAAAAAAGTAATATATATATATATATATATATATATATATATATATATATATATAGGGGAAGGATCAAATAAAAACAAGATGTTATTGCGAAAACAAGAAAACAAATATTAAAACCTCTATAACTTCCTCATACGATAATATTTTTTAAAAAAATTTGCACCAAAAGTTCTTAAAATTATGTCACCTTTAATTCTGGGAAAAAAATTAAAAATATAAAATTTCGTGATTTTTTTTATTATTGCACATGTGCAATAATACGTATTAATTATATTACACATGTGCAATATTAACAAAAAAACGTTAATTTTTTTTTAATTTTTTCTAGAATTAAAGATAACAGAATTATAAGATCTATGGTACAATTTTTTATCAAAAATATTAACGTATGAAAAAGTTATAGATGTTTTAATATTATTGCACATGTGCAATAATAAATTTTTATTGCACATGTGCAATAATAAAAAAATAAAAAAAACGTTGAATTTTTTTTTTAATTTTCTCCAGAATTAAAGATAACAGAATTATAAGATTTATGGTGCAATTTTTTATAAAAAATTTTAACATATGAAAAAAGTTATAAAGGTTTTAATATTATTGCATATGTGCAATAATAATTTTTAAAAAAATTATTGCACCTGTGCAATAATAATTTTTAAAAAAATTTGATTATTTTTTAAAATTTTTCCCATAACTAAAGATAACATAATTTTAAGGATTTTGGTGCAAAATTTTTATAAAAATATTAACGTATGAAAAAGTTATAGAGGTTTTAATATTTGTTTTCGTGTTTTCGCAGTAAAAGTTGTTTTCACATGATCCTTACCCTATATATATATATATATATATATATATATATATATATATATATATAGTAATATTATACTCAAATTAAAAATAATAAAATTTTTATAGTGTAATTTTAAAAAAAAATGATATCGTGTTAAAAGGGTATACACATTTAAAATATTGAGGGAAGTTAGAAAGAGAGTTTGATTTGTTTTTAGGTGAGGTTGTTAGGTATTTTTTTTCTTAATATTGGAATAAAGAACTTATTAGACGTCTATATAAACTAAAAATAAAAAAAATTAATTTAAGAAAATGGATATTTTTCATACACAAAAGTTTATTTTTTGAAAAAAAAAACAAAAAGGTTTGAATTGTATAAATCTAAAAGTTAAGGGAGGGGGTGCAACAAGTAAAAAAATGAAAGAGGGGATACGAATAGCAACACCCGTGTTAAAAGGGTATACACATTTAAAATATTGAGGGAAGTTAAAAAAAAGGTCAACAATTATAGGTTATTTCAATTTTACATTCTACATCATTTTCACGCTTGACACTTCTTTAAATATGAAGCATTGAATGTCTGGATCGATGGCCCAAAATTATTCTTATACTTTGTATTCAAAATAGACATTGTAATTGAACTTTTACACGTGTATATGGGTGTAGGGGGGTGTGGGTTATAATGATGAAATAAGAACCAAACAAGAACTTACAATTTTTATAAGAACCATGAAAATTGAGCTCAAACAAATTTCGATTGAAATCATTCCAATTACGTTCGAACCTTAAATTATATTATTTTTTGGATTGTTTGATATATATATATATATATATATATATATATTATTTTTCAGGGTGGACTGTTCAAAAGTATTCATTGCTCATAAGGACTTATATAGATAGTAAAAGTTTCATTGTAACTCCCTTAAAAAGTGTAACTCATAGAGCCTTTTATTTCGCATATGGAATTTCTCTATTTCGGATATGAAATTTGATGAAAAAATTAAACTCTCTATTTATTCTTTTTATTTTCTTTTTCTTTTTCTTTTTCTTTTTCTTTTTCTTTTTCTTTTTAGCGAATGTCACATGTGAAATAGAGTAATTTTGCATATAAAATAAAGGGCTTATGGGTCTACATTTTTAGGAGGTTTACAATGAATCTCCCCTATTTAGGTTTTTTTCTATCTCATTGATTTTATTAGTATGCAAAAATAGAAATTTTAGTTATTTCAAAATCTTTGTGTGTTGTCATGTAACCAGCGTCTGTAGAAACCGAGGTCGTTGGGCTAGGCTAACCTTGGTCGCGGTGCGGAAGCGGATCAGAGACTTTGTTAACTTGTTTTTGTAGAACAAATATACACCAAGATATGAACATCGATAGTGTGTGAGATGCGATGAAGATGAGGAAACAAGAACTAGATAGATATGTGATGAACAAGATGAATATAGATAAACTAAGATAACCGAATGCTTACATTTACCTATCCCACTCATACCCGGGCCTCAAGAACAAGTGTGTTCTTGAGCCCTTACAACTTCAAAGAAACATGACTAGAGTTGTCTTTCACTCATACACTCATACACTCATCAAACACTCCTCATGGGATGTGCTTCTATATATAGGACACTTGACTACCTAGTGGCATAATAGTAAATACTAAACTAGTGACATAAATAATACAAAAATAATTAATAAATTCACTAGCGCCAAGTCTTCGGTTAGTCATTGTCTCGAGTCGTCATGGTCTTTGTTGTGGAACGGTTATTAGTAAGTGGCACGTTGAGTTATTTGCGCTCCCCCTTGGCAAATACAATGACTTATTTGTTTGTAATTCGAATGATCACATCTAACCAAATCTCGGTCTCGGGAATCCTTACAACGTCTAAAATATATATCGAAATAACCAACATCTGATTAAAAGTTTCACCACTTTTTTTTAACGACTAAATTATCCACCAAATATATTACTTCCAAGTTTTAAACTTGGGTCTCCACCAAAAAGAACATTATCTCTTAACATTAGACAACCTAAGTGGCAAAAGTTTCAACACTTAATTTGCAAGTTTCTATGTTTAATACAGATGTATAGTTTGACATACTGAAAGCCACTTGAGCTATGTGGGAATTTTGGATTTTGCCATTTATGTTCAGTTTTTAATTTTGGTAATGAGTGGTGTCTAGATACAGTTTATTTTATATTAATTCAAGGCTAAAGATAATGATATAGTTACGAACTATACGGTCTGTTTAGTATGAGGTAATTGAATAGATGAGAGAATGAAATGGATGATGGAATTGAATGATCGAAGGAATGAAATTAACCATTATCTGGTTACACTATAGGAATGAAATTAGTTATTACTTCGTGATGTTTGGTGGATAGTAAAACAAAGTAATGGAATACAATTGTGTCTAACATTTTTCTTTTCATAATTGCCATATCATTATATTTTTTGAAATTGTATTTATTTTTATTTATTTTTATCTTATTTACAATTTACTTTTATATTTATTCTTATTGTTATCTTATTTTTTATCTTATTTTTTATTTATCTTATTTTTCTATTTTATTTTCATTTTATTTTTATTTTCATTTTATTTTTTATAAATTTATATCATTCTTGTTTTTTAAATTTTTATTATTAATTTTGTTTTTGAAAATTTTAAATAAAATAATCATATTGGATAAAAATATTTCATTTCATTCCTTTAAGGAAGGAAAATTGGATTTAAATAATACGAGTTATCACTTATTGGCGAATAATAATATGAGTTTCAACCGTGACCTACAATAATACCAATTTAACACATGGGTGTTATCAGTGATACGCCGTTTAAATTGATTTAACGGGGTTAGTGGGTTGCTGACGTGGCAAGTCTTGAGGGACTGGTCTTGTAATTTGTTAAAGTTTAGGGCTTATTTGTAATTTACATATGTTTAAAGTTATCAAAAAGAAAAAAAAATGGAGGGCTAGGTTGTTGCCGGAAAACTTCTTCACCTCACCGTCGCCGGGAAACCGAAGGGCGCCGCCACCGTCCTCGTCGGAACCTCAGACCACAGCCGCTACCTCCCCGTTGTTGCGAATAGAAAAGGAAGACGAGCGGCGCCGCCACCGTCCTCATTGGACGGCGGATCACTCTAACGCTCTGTATAAAATCGACGGTTGGGGCGCGCCGTACTTTTCCGTCAACAGTTCCGGCAACGTCACCGTTCGTCCGCACGGCGAGCGGACCATGGACCACCAGGAGATAGATCTGTTGAAGGTGGTGAAGAAGGCCTCCGATTCGAAATCCACCGGAGGTTTGGACCTGCAACTCCCGATAATCGTCCGGTTCCCGGACGTTCTCAAGGACCGCCTCGAATCTCTCCAATCGGCGTTCAATTACGCCGTGAAATCACAAGGATACAGTTCTCATTACCAAGGTGTTTATCCGGTGAAATGCAATCAGGATCGGTTTCTCGTTGAAGATATCGTCAGATTCGGATCCTCGTTCCGGTTCGGGTTGGAAGCCGGATCCAAACCGGAGCTTCTCCTCGCCATGAGCTCTCTCTGCAAAGGAAGCTCCGAATCTCTTCTGATCTGCAACGGATTCAAGGATTCCGAATACATCTCGCTAGCTTTAATCGCACGAAAGCTCTCGTTAAACACCGTTATCGTTCTCGAACAAGAGGAGGAGCTGGATTCCGTAATCGACATTAGCGTAAAGCTCGGCGTCCGTCCGGCGCCCTTCGGTTTCCCGGCGACGGTGAGGTGAAGAAGTTTTCCGGCAACAACCTCAGCCCTCCATTTTTTTTTCTTTTTGATAACTTTAAACATATGTAAATTACAAATAAGCCCTAAACTTTAACAAATTACAAGACCAGTCCCTCAAGACTTGCCACGTCAGCAACCCACTAACCCCGTTAAATCAATTTAAACGGCGTATCACTGATAACACCCATGTGTTAAATTGGTATTATTGTAGGTCACGGTTGAAACTCATATTATTATTCGCCAATAAGTGATAACATTTTTCTTTTCATAATTGCCATATCATTATATTTTTTGAAATTGTATTTATTTTTATTTATTTTTATCTTATTTACAATTTACTTTTATATTTATTCTTATTGTTATCTTATTTTTTATCTTATTTTTTATTTATCTTATTTTTCTATTTTATTTTCATTTTATTTTTATTTTCATTTTATTTTTTATAAATTTATATTTTTCTTGTTTTTTAAATTTTTATTATTAATTTTGTTTTTGAAAATTTTAAATAAAATAATCATATTGGATAAAAATATTTCATTTCATTCCTTTAAGGAATCAGAAGAAAATACCCGTCCCCAAGTGACTGAAAATATTAAAAAGGAAGAATTTGCAATCTTTATGTAATGGTTAAGTGCTACCAAACATCTCATATTTTCATTCCGTCGTAGTAACGTATTTCATTTCACCCTTCATTCACGCATATCATAACCAAACACTACCATAGGGTTTATGTCAATATTAGTGTTTACTATGTTTTGAAGAGAATGAGTTTACACGGTGTAATTAAGTTGAACCCGAACTTCAACAATTCAGTACTCAAGTTTAAACTATATTTATATATTATTAGTTCTCTAAATTTACTAAAATTTAAAATAGTAATTAAATAAATTAATAAGACAAATAATTCATAATTTTTGTTTATATGTAGAGAGTTAACGTGGGCACCCGATCTTATTTGGGCTTTGTGCGCCCAAATCATTTAGATGTTGATTTCGATGGCACGTGGGAAAAAAAAAACCCCAACAAGCATTTAAATGAGTAATGACAGTATATAATTATTTTATAGTACTTTTTAAATTACAAAAGCAACCAATATATAAAACCTAAGTGGCTATGACATTATTTCAATACATCGTATTCGTATTAAGGGACGGAACTAGAAAATTTCTTAAGAAGTATCATACCTACAAGTTTTTTTAGGGGTAACACACGTACATAATAACCAAGAAAAATCCTAAATAGAAACCAAAAATGTCCAAAACTGTTGGAACTTACATACGGGTTTAAATGGCGACACGTGCCATCCTTGAACTTGAACAACCTCCACCCCTGATTGTACTTTATGATCTTAAAACATCTTTAAATACAAAATGCTACAAACCAATAAATTATAAATATATATTTTCAGCGTAACTAACTTGTGTGACAAGTCCTTAAGAACCTACATAACTAATCCTAAACTCCTTTTTCAAAAATTACATGAACTTGTTAAAGTTTTAAAATTTTTGGCTGGATTTCTTTATCCAACGAAAATTTTATCAGAACAAACTGACACTAGAATTCAAAGTTGTTAGGTTCATCTTTCATGTTCAGAATAGTTTACCGATATGTCCTCTTTCAATTTGGGCCTAATAATAAATACGAAGTGGATTAGGTGAAATCCATAATTCCGTATAATCCAAAATAAATAATGCACTACAGTACTACACATTCAAATTTGAAAACAATATTGGGCCCAATCTAAAATATAGCAAATCTTCACCGGTTTGTGGTAAAGGGAGATTTTAACTGCCAAACAAATTTTTTATTCGTATTTTGTGTTGGACCTGGCTAATAATTAAGATTCATAAAATACTAGCTATAAGGTAGATGAAGTGTGCATTATATAAACAAGAAACATCATCACAAAATTGTCATTATGAAAAGAATAGAAAGCACTATAATTTTGCATGTGTCAAATTAAAAAATAAGTTAAAGAACATTCTTAGTCTTAAAATAAAACAAAACAGTACAAATATGTTGTATTAACGTAAAATAGTATGGTTTATAAAATTGACTATATTTTTTTAAAACCTGGTATAATTTTAAATGGTTTATAACATGTTCTTGCTATACAATGAACTTACAATTTGAGTTTTTGGTATAAAACATCATCCAATTCTCTGCTACCAAACGAGTGTAATGGATTTTTTGTACAATTTATTAAACAAGTTTACTATGTACTGGTTTTATTTGTTCTCATATTCTGTAGTATCTAGTACAATTTAAATACCAATACATTATAAATTTAGTATTTAAAACAAAAATCATGTTCAAAATAAAATTTACATCACAAACTATGTTATATTGTAAAATAGCACATAAACATGTTGTTTTGAAGTAAAAAAAAAACACAAAAACGTGCTGGAATATGGTATTTTAAAATTTAGACAAATTGGAGAAACTTAAAAACATCACGTTTTGAATTGTACTAGACAGATGTATATGTTGTTTTACTTTTAAAAAACATAAAGTTTGTTGTTTTAATACAAGATAACATAGAAATGACTGTTTTACCGTAAAACCAACGTACAATGCAAAACGGTATTAATTATATTTTTAACGTAAAACGGTACAATTTTTATAAATCTGGCATAGTTTTCACAAACTAGTATAATTTTTTAAAAGAAAAAAATAATTTTAATTTTTTTATATATCAATAATATACTCAAATTAAAGAGAAAGAAAATGCTATTTTATGGTGTAATTTTTATGAAAAAAGAAAAAACAATGTCATATGAAAAAGTTATGAACTTGTAAAAAAAAGTGAGTGAAACTTGAAAGAAATTCAACAAAATAGACTTTACCAAAAATACTTTCAAACCTCTTGTTTTCTCATATTTTATTGTATTTACCCTTAATTTATAGAAATTAATAAATTAGATTTCTTTTTATTGTTTTTAGCAAAATGTGTTTTTTAGTGTATATAACCTTTGTATTTATATTAACTAAAAAAAATGATGTGGTAGTTAGATTAATGATTTTGTATAATCTAGTAGTTGACACACACACACATATATATATATATATATATATATATATATATATATATATATATATAATATTTAAAATAACAACCCAAAATGATAATAAATCGTCTTAAGATGAATACAAGATTCATAATATAATAATAATAGTAATAATAACTAAAATATTATTATCATATTATGTTATGTGATATTATGTCATGTCATGTTGGTTGAAACTTTAAGATCACAGGATCGATTTCAATTGAAGAATTTAGAGAAAATTTGACAAGAAAAGAAAGTTTTATTTATGAACAAACTAATCTAATTACAACACATAAGCTAACCTCACTTATTTATAATCTCAACTAATCTTAACGGTAATCTAAAACTTTCCAATTAACCCCTCTAATTTGCTGGGAATTACATATCTTACCAAAACTTATTAAAAATCATTTTCCAACATTGGTCTTATGGTTTTTACGTCTACAATTA